>OU830593.1:104134146-105384146 GCA_917563855.2 Limnephilus lunatus
TTCAAACCTACGTTCAAAATTTATTCAGAATTTCATAAAAACTAGCATAATAATATATGAAAATATATATTTCAAATATATGAAAGTAAAAGAAATTTATTATACGTAATATCCGGAAATAAGAAAACTTCTGGAAAGAGAATGTAAGTAGGTAAGTAATTATGTTTCCAATGGTGGTGTTGGAAACTGGAATTCCAGGGTCTACAATAAGAGGACCCTATTACAAAGTGGTCTTCCAGGAATGAGTAAAATTCACGTTCAGTAAATAACTTTGAAATATTTTCCAGACCAAGGAGTCAGTTAATGAATTAATGAGATGTATTCTGAAAGGCCCCTGAGTATCGTAGCGTACAAAAATTATTTATAAATAGTACACACCTACGTAAATTAATTTTATTCGAAATATTTTTTTTTTTCATTGGCATCGCCAATTGGGGTATGTTGTGGGGCTGAAGGTAAACGGAGAGGGGAAGGAGATGGTAAAGAGGATGGTGGGGAAGTAACTGGCTATTCATATCCATTCACCAAACACGACTAAAGCCATTTCAAGCAACCTTTCAAATCTGAATGGTGATCATACATTAGAGCGGTACGAAGAGTGTCTTTCACTCTGGAATGTGACTAATATATTTTACTAGATGGTACCCGTCATGCGTTGCTATGCCATTTGATAAAGAAATTGTTTCTCCCTGCGTGTCTTTTCCCATTCGTCCCGTTCCCCTTCCGCCTCCCCTTCCGCCTCCCCTTCCTCTCCCGCGTCCCCTCACCCCTCTCGCTTTCCCATTCCACCTCCTCCACATTCCCTCTCCCCACTCCACTCCCCCCGTTCCGCGAACCTCCCTCTAAGTTCCCCTCCCCCCCAGATTCCCCTCCCCCACCTGGTTCCCTCCGCCAAACCCCTTACCCGAGTTTCCCTCCCTCTCCCCCCTCCCGCATTCCATACATTCTTTCTCGGTATATTCAGTTTTCAAACAGCTCGCGTGCCACCTATTGCAATATTTTTATATAAATTTCATAATGCCAGAGTTCACCAGCTTAATACAAACCTTGTCCTGACAATAACGAACACAAAAAAAAGAATTATTCAATTTGGTGAAGTCGTTCGGAAGTTATGTGCTTACATACATTAAGACGATTCATTTTTATTTACATAGTTGTATTTTTTTAAATTATAAAAAAGTGAAATTACACACATCATTAAAAAAAAATACTTGCCATTTTGCGAACGCCGGGAACACACGACCTCAGGATCGCCAGTCGAGAGTCTTACCCCTCGACCAGGCCTTAATATTCCTTGACCTAAATATTTATTAAATAAAAAAAAAGGTATCGGAAATCCTCAAACAACTTAGCTTCATTTAATTTTAAGGATTTCGGAAATACCTAAATCAGTTTTAACTAAACTTCTAAAACAGTGAAACAATTGGAAGTGCATTTTACGGTGATTACTTAATTAGTAGGTATATTATTTTTGTTTCACTTTTTGATAGATGAAGCAAAATGTGTATTTATATGAGTATGTACATGAGATGTCTATGCGTTGCTAAAACATTCATCCGATTGTGATCAAACATTGGATATTTGATGTGCGCATGCCGCGATGGTTTCTGTAAACAATAGTGAGCTCTGGTGTCATCAAATTATGCGTTACTAACCATTCATCCGATTGCGATGAAACTTTGAGGATTTGTTGTGTGCAAGCCCGCGATAATTTCTATATATAATATATAATAGTGAGCTCTGTCGTCATGAAATTATGCGTTGCTAAACCATTCATCCGATTGCGATAAAACTTTTTTGAGCCGTTGTGAGCACGCTCGCGAACATTTCTATACATACTGGTAAGCTCTGGCAATACAGCACGCGAGCTGTTTGAAAACTGAATGTACCGGGACTGAATGTACGGAATGCGGGAGGGGGGTGGAGAACTCGGGAGGTGGGATCGCGGGGCGGGGAAGCGGGAGAGGGGAATGGGGAGAAGGAAGGCGGAAAAGGCGGAGTGGGAACGCGGGGGAGGAAGGGGAGGCGGAAGGGGAACGGAACGAATGGGAAAGGACACGTAGGGAGAAACAATTTCTTTGTTAAGTGGCATAACAACACATGCCGGGAACTCGCTAGTAAATGCATAAAATCGAACCAGTCAATTAGACCTCTCTAATTCTCCAGTGTGCTCGATATACATATGAACAAATTGAAAATGTCGAGCACACATCATTATCGAAGTGCATTAAATATGAACGACGGAGAATGACAATACTTATGACCTCGAACTCATCGGAAGTTCAGAATTTAATAGCCTCAGCCAAGTTTCATGCCATATCGAGAACAATTAAATTTATTAGATCATGTAAACTGGAAAACATTTGAAAGAGAATTTTTATATAAAATGAAAAGGACTAAGTACCTTTTAAAGAACATTAGAAGTTATAATAATAATATTATAATTTAAAAACAGATGAGGCAAAAAATGACAATATTGTGTGAGTCGATTATATACACGACATCAAAAAAAAAAAAATATATATATATTTATATTGACTAGTGAATTATCAATTTAATTTAAAACATCCCTAACTTTGCTTTATTTGTATCGTTATTGCTTCGAGGGAGGTTCATCCAATTGTTTCAATTGAAATTAACCTCATTGTTCTTGATTCTAACCCACTTCATGAGTTGGTATTATGGTTTATGAATACCTCATATACAATATGTAAGAGGTATTCAAATAACCATTATGATGGAATCTAGGTGTGTTATAATAATGAATAGTGCTCTAGTATAGTATGCGAGTCACGCACGCTTTGTGTTCAGAGCCGGGGCAAAAAGACAAAGAGACTATCTGGGACAGTGACCCACGGGTAATATTTACAGAGCATCAAAATCCATCGATAAAAAAACGGAAACCGATCGGGGAAAAGCAATAAAAAATATCCTCCGAGTGCTCTCCTGGTTTTACTTGAAACGTTGTCGAACACCATGTTTGATTTTTTACTGGGGTCGATTACACGTTCCAATTTAAATTGATTGATTTTATTAGTGAAAACACATAAATCTATAGGATTTAGCCTGCGAGAGAATGAGATTATATTATCTATCTCCTCTTTGTGCGGTGCTTAGTAGCATCCCCACTCTTGTCTACTTTAGTTTTCTGAAAGTTTTACTTTTACCGCGTGTGAAGTGCACGCTTGTAATTTATTGTCTGGATTTTTTTAAACTTTTTTCTGGTTAAATTATCTCCTCACAGGAAGCCCTGAAAAAAGAACATCCTTGAAGGCATATATTATCTTTTTTTTTATTTGTGGCGGCTCGTGACTTTTGGGTGTGTTAGAGTGCTGATATTTAAAAAAATGCATAATTTTATTTTTTTAATTTTTTTTATATTTTTTTTTTTAAATTTAATTTTTTATTTTTTTATTGATCTATATATGTGATGTTTACAATATATTATTCGATGCCTGTCTCGCTAGGGTAAACCTGTGTTGATACAGGCGTATAGGTACATAATTGAATATCATATATAAGAGTTATATAATTTACAATTAAACATAAAGATGATTGAAAGTGTGGGTAAATCACATAAAGAGAGTTTTCTTATAAATGAAGGAAGAGATACAGTACAGTAGTAAATCCTGTCAAATCAATTTATGGAGTTAGATTATTTAGGATTTTATAATTTTAATTTGTTTTATATGGGTAAGGACGTATGTAGATTGATGTTGTTGTAGCCGAAAAAAAATTTTTTTTTGGAAAATCAGATTTTTCTTTGAAAAATTTCAGGAAGTTTCAGTTTGTCCGTGTGCCACATGAATTTCATGAAATATCTTCATACAAAACACCGATTTATAAAAAAAAAGAAAATTCCCTACGACAACATCCATGAAGCCATTTTTTTTTTTAAATATTAGCAGCCTAGCATACCCTAAAGTCACGAGCCGCTAGGGATAGGAAGTTCTGGGAAGGAAAAAGTTATGAGGGGTGGGAAGGAATCTGTGGGTTAATGTATCGGACATAAGAACTGTTTTTCCCACTGGTGTTAAAAATTTAGGTCGAAAGAGTCTGGCTGGAGAGTTCAAAAAGTGTCCTTCAAGAGTTTTCATAATATTTTTCACCTGAAACTGTTTCTATTCAACATGGTTAAAACATAACAACACCCATACAAATACCGAAAACTGTTTATGAACCCACTTTGGGGGCACGCTTTTTAAATGATGTCTCTGGCCCCATAATATCTGGACCCGCCTCTGTCTGGGGATTCCCTTTTTAGCAAACTAAAAAAGTGATAAAAGTCGACTTTTTCATGATTCTTTATAAAGTGATAAAAATGAGACAACTCATTAATTTCAACGTTATCACTCTGTGGATACTAAAATGAGGAAAATTTAATTCTATCATTTTCGTGGTTGGTTAATTTCGCTTCGGGTCATCGCGAAATAATAAACTTCATCTGAAAGTGAACTAAAAACAAAAGTTTAATTCGTCTGCCTGTCTTTTCTCCGTCTTGTCTTCTCATAAGAAAGTAAGAATCATTAATATGTAAGAATCCACTAAATAGTGAGACGCACCTTCAATTTTAATTTGTTTAGAAAACCAATGCCACCTCTCACTTAGTACTTTTTGGTTAGGTTTGGTTGGTTTAAGCTTATTTAGCATGCGCTCTGTCTCTCTTACACTTGCGTGATATTGTACATTGATTCGAAAGTCCCATTTGATCAAAATGAAAATATCATAGTGATGACGAGACACAGTTGTTCTGCATATGAAATTTAAGCAAATAATGGTCAGATATTTATATAAAGGAACAGGAAAAAATCACATTTGTTATGCTCTCGTTTTATCTATGTAAAATTTAAACAAAAACTGTCAAAATTTCTATAAAAAAGTTTGTTGAAAAATAATGCAAACGTGATTTTTTACAAAACTGCATTCGATAATTTCAAAAAGCTTTTTTTTACGGAGTAGGTAATTAGTTTGCTGGTATCTAATTGTCAACACAAATTTAATATTTAAATTCTGGAGGCGTATATAGGTACCGCCGCCCCGGACACCATTTATTCGATAATCAACACCTCCGCCATATGTAACCCCAAGTGGTTCGCTACTTGGTGAGGTTTGGCCGGGGCTTGGCGGCGAATATATCTACCATCTGCCTGGCAGGCCGGATCGGGAGAAAATGGTAGAGGGAGACCTTTTGACTTCTCCAACATGATTCTCTTGGAACATCGCCTTGGACTGCAGTGGAAGGGATGTAATTATTCGTCTGTCACTCTGATTCCTACCCATCTTCATTCCTTTTTATTTCACGGAAATTCTTCTACATTATTTTCTAAAACGACGATGACTTATGCCCTGTGAGGAATTATTTTCTTTAGAGCCGCTTGTGTGGAGCAATTGTAAAAAATATATATTTTTATTACTTATTTTATTTTTATTCATTAATCATCAACGCCCTTTTGGACTTTTACTTATTTTTATATTTCATCTGAATAGGTGCATACGGGTATCAAAAACAGATTTAAAGATTAAGATAATTAATAAAATAAGATAGAAATGGGTATAACATTTACATTAAAGGAGAAAAAAATACAGCTTTTGGATAGCAGATGGTACAAAATATATCTACATAAATTAATACGGTTCTCCCAACCATGACAGATTATTAGTATTAATCCAAGGTCTTTAAGTTGTTTTTAAAATTCAGTTATTAAATTAAATTTAAAATTAATTCAAACTTTAAATTTAAATTAATACAAACAACGAATAATTTTTTTCACAATTTCCATACTTTAAAAAAAAAATTATATGAATATCGCACAAGAGACTAAACTGCTCCCATCTGAAGCCAACGAGACTATGGCATACCTAATTGGGATATGTTGTGAGGCTGAAGGTAGTGGGGAGGGGAAGGAGATATGGGAGAGGAAGGTGGGGAAGTACCTGGCTGTTCAAATCTGGTCACCAAACACGGCTTACGCCATTTCAAGCAACGTTTCAATTCTGAATGGTGGTCTTAGACCAGGGCGATACTGAGAGTATCTTCCACTCTGGAACGTGCCGCAAATATACTATATATTATTTTTAATGAATAAATTGTGAAATAACACAAATTAATTAAATAAAATTTATTTGCCACGTCGGGATTCGTTCCCGCGACCTTCGGTGTGCGAGTCAAGAGCCTTACCGCTGGACAAACTAATGACAATACAACTAATGACTTAAAGTTATATTGGTGTCTACTACGACAATCTTTTTTATTGGAATATGTGAGAATGTCACTCACTGAAATGTCGCTCACATTCACATATCGTCTCATACATATTCTTCTGTTATTCTGACTTTTGACATGATCAGAATCAAGTATCTGATTCACTTGGTGCCATGTCTTCCACGGGAGTCCCCGACTTCTTCTACCATTCACATTTGCGTCATATATTCTTATTACACTACTTTTTTCGTTCATTCGCTCTACATGCTCAAACCATCTAAGGGTCCCTTTCGTAATTTTATTTAATAACCTTACATCAGCCTTGTATTCTTTGCGGATCTCCACATTTCTCACACGATCATACATGGTTTTAACACACACGCGCCTCAGGGATCTCATTTCAACAGCATTCAGTCTACTTTCTTCCTTCCTCTGCCAGTTCCATGCCTCACTGCAATACATCAGGGTAGGTACCGATTCGCTTCTTTTGACGGTTTTTTATTAGCGCCAACGGCATTCAGTCCTCCATTAATGGAGTAACCTGCTTTTAACCTTTTTCAATATTTCTACCAGCATTTCTATCTCTCGTAAACATGCCTTATAACATACTTATAACTATAGTTTAATAATATACTAAATATCGTTTCAATACACGAACCATTAATATGTGAGATAATACGAAGTTCAGATAATAACTATGAAAATATTGCATTCAAATTAAATTAATAATAAATACGTTATATCGGGCAGATACGCTAAATATTACTTGCAATAATAAATTATCCCTGTTTTAATATCAACATATATTATATTGAACAATCGACTTTTTGAAATGTTTGTAATTTGTTGCTTTCAAAAGATAATGATTTTTAGTGTAAAATCTTGAGTGCACTTCAAAATAAAATAATAGAATATTTTGGAGCAAACTAATATTGAGAGAATTGCCGGATTAATGAGCAGAGTTACTACGCAGATTTAGGGAAGGATTGTTTTTTTTTGTGAGACACAGAATGGACGCTTTTATAATTATCGTGACGATTTACGTTAACGGTACCCCGAAGGCAAAGAATAGCAAAAAACATACCTTCCTTAATACAATAATTGACCGGTCAGTGGTTGAGTGGGCATAGCGCTTGGGTCCCACCCGGGCGTCGCATGTTCGATTCCTCGGCTGGCTAAGTCCTCCATCACAACACAAGGAACATTTTCGGCTTTCTGTGGTGGTAGTAGGAGATTTTCAAACATTGTTGGGTTATTCGTAACCCGGGAATGTTTGCCTTTCGAAAGATGAGATACATTCACTATGTACTCAGGTCTCTTTCCTCCATCTTGCATCTCTCACACACATCGCACCGTGACGCCCCCGTACAATACTATTTGCCGTGACGATAATTTTGAAAGTATGGAATAGAGTTACAACGATAATATTGAAGTGTAAGTGAATTGCAAAAATTCCAAAACATCAAATGTCAATGCGCTGATAGTTTTTCTTTTGTTCAAGCATATAATTCTGCAATTCTTTCTTACACAATAAATAACAACAGTCGAAAATGGGACAAACGGTGAACGTATGTCTGCACCCCCCCAAAGGGAACATACAATCATTAACACACATCTATCTCACACGTGTAAAGAAAATAAAACGCAATTCCAGTCACCGCGTGGCCGAGCCATAATAAGATATACGTGTTTTCTCCAAAGGAAAAAAGTAGTACTTTGGAAGAAACAGACATACGTATTTTGTGTATCTCATATTTTTCCTCTACATTATTTTGTGTTTAAGAAAGAGCTGCAGCATTATAACGATAAGGAATGTTTGTTTTTTATTGTCTAATGGTACGTTGCGTGGTACACGGTATAGTACGTGGCGTGATACACAGTGTGGTACATGACGCGGTACGTGGTATGGTCGTGACATGACACATGACGTTATACTGGCTCTAGACGAAGCGCATCTCGCAATAATGCCGGTCATATCGTCGCGAGTATTTTGCACACGGAGTCGTTCAAACTTTCTACATCGTTTAATGTTACAAGCTAACCACCTCGCCTACATCGCGCGCGGCCTGAAATAGCAGAAAAATATTACATTTTTCGCCGCGGTGAATTTTTGCCAAGTCATATAAAAATAACACACAGGTTCCGCTACTAGTACACGTGTGGTAAAGATAAATATAACAAGGGAAAATTGCAAAAGAAAATATAATGAAGGCTATTATCTCCACGAAAATTATCGCTACATCTTTTTATTTTGTTATTTTTTTGTATTTATTTATGTATTATTTGTATGTTTTTACAATAAGTATACATTTTTTATATGTTGTACAGTGTTGTAAAGGGACATAAAATTAACATTCATTTCCTCACCGTAAAAGGACCTTTTGTATTTGGTGAGGGAATTCATGCTCAATTATATGAAATCTTGTAAGTAAATAATATAATAATAATAATTTATTTCACATAAAATTATACAATAAAACATATATAGAAAATTTGACTAGCCAATTAGGAATGGATCCTGTTTAAGTCAGTCAAATTGACAAATTTATTTCATATGAAAAAAATGCAAATACTGCAAAATAAAACTAACTAACTATCTAACTAACCATCACGCCGTTTCCCCGCAGGGGTAGGCAGAGAGGACGGACCACCAAACAACTCGGCCTTGGCACACACTCTTTGCCTCACTCACATTCATACATCGTCTCATACATTCTCTTCTATTATTCTGACTTTTGACATGGCCCGACTCAAGTATCTGATTCACTTGATCGTGCCATGTCTTCCTCGGTCGTCCACGACTTCTTCTACCATTCACATTTGCGCAACATACCATAACATTTAAAAGAAATAATAATAATAGATATGAACCCTTTTAGTACTTTCTGTTAATTTTTCAATTTAATATGGTATTTATGACTATTTTCGATAATTTTTAAATTTAAAGGGAGGTTCTTGAAATTAGTTACATAATCGGTTTTTATATTTGCGATGCGGGTATGGGTACAACCGGGCCGGAAACCATTTATTGAAAAACCAACACCTCTTCCATAGGTCATCCCAAGTGGTTTGCTACGTTTGGTGTCTTATCAGGGGATGCCCAGGTTAATAGGGTGAGGTGTGTCTGAAGACAGATTCGCCTTCCCACCAGATTCATGGCGGACCGGATCGGGAGAGGCCGGTCTCTCTCACGAGGGATGGTTTTATATGTTCATCACCCCTGGACGCACTAATCCCTGGATTCCTATCCACACATTATACCTTATTATTTATCAGAACTTCCTCTCCTTCCTTCCTTTAAAAAAACCCTCAGCATAGCATCCCATAATATAGGCCTAGATAACATAGGCCCTGAGTGAAATTATATTTCTCAGGGCCTCATGTGTGGAGTTAAATGTTAACAAAAAAAAAATGGATAATTTTTGTTTTCATTTCACTTCTTTAGCTTTCTTTAATTTTCACACAAACAAGTCTGAAATTACAGATTCACAATTGTGGTGTTCGCATAATTATTATTAAGTGTAGCCGCCCTTTGAAATCAAATTATGATAAACACATTATTATGTCGTTATCGTATGGTTTATAGTTTGTGCACACAAAGGTAGAAGGTAGCCACATAAAAATACCCCGCTACTATCATTTTGTCCTATGAGATTATAAAATAAGCTGTAAAATGAACGTTTGACGAAGGTACTACTCGAAAGTTTATGGCTTAATCGTTATGGTTGGGGATGTGGCCATAATCTCTAAACTATTTTATATCTTCATGAATTTCTAACGCAATGGTCGCACACATCAGAATAATTTAATACTCTTCTTGGAAATTTTGGAATATATTTGTACCTACATTGTACATCAAATGATAAGTTTAGAAAAACGCTAACGCTAACTGCACTGTTATTTTCTGCATGTAATGGACTTTTCATTGACTAAAGAAATATATTTTGGAAGGCGGGTATGGGTACCGCCACCCCGGGAACCATTTATTGGATAACCAACACCTCTGCCATAGGTCATAGGTTAGTAGGGGTGCCCGGGTGGATGGGGTGATGTTTTTTTTTTTTTTTTAAATTATTGGTACTGGTTACATTTTAAGTATATTTTTCCTTTTTATTTTCTTCCTTTTCTTTTACACAGTAGTAATAATAACATAATTTTAATGACAATAACATGTTACTTACAAAGTTAAAAACATAATTTAATAAATGATGCATTAGTAAGTTAATATCTATAAGTTAATAACATTGTTATAAGAACAATGTTATAATAATAATTGATGCCAATAAAGCAGTATTAAAATAGGAAAAAAGATATGGAGGTAAGAACTGTTATGTAGAAGTAACATAATATATATTTTAAGTTGTGCATAGTCTGCCTCACTAGGCGAACCTGTATTGAGGCAGAATTTTTAGTAAAATTGTTTCTCGTAATTTCGTCTATGGTTTACTTATGAATGTATAATATATGTTCTTATACAGCAATACTTTGTTTCAATGGGCTTTTGGGTGAGGGCACCAGTAAAGGATCGATCATAATAACATATCCAAATTTTGACATTTTTTTAAATTCTTTCTGTGTTTGACTCAGTTTGATATTATCAGGAAGCATGTTGAATATTTTTGTGGCAAATTATCTAAAACTACGTTCTCTAAAGGTGGTAGAGAGTGCTGGAACTTGCAATGTGTCATTGTTAGAATTACGAGTAAATCTTAAGCATATATTTTTTACGTAGAGTACGTGTTTGTTTTTAAAGAGATGCACGAGGATAGTTTTTACATATATCTGTCGAAGATCAAATACTTTCATTATATTAAATATTAAGTTGCTGTTTGCAGTACGAAGAAGTTTGAGAATAATTATCATAATTATTTTCTGCGCCTTTTCAACAGGATCTAGAGCTGATGAAGTACCCCTTCCCCATGCAATGATACCATACTCGAGGATAGATTGGTTGATTGAAAAATAGATCGTTTTTAGAAGTTGTAAGTTAAGAAAGTTCCTAATGGATCTGAAGAAGTGTATTGTTTTTATAATTTTATTTGCAATATTCTGTGTGTGTAGATTCCATTTGAGGTTTGGGTCAATGGTGAGCCCTAGTTACTTCATCTGTGATGTGCGCTCTATACTGGGGCACTCACTGCATTCATTGGAATTCGTACATCTATGTATTTTAATGGAATAATCATCATTATAGGTTGGCCTTTAGTATTGATGCTTGAAGTGACATATTTGGTTTTCTTTAGGTTTTGTTAAGGGTAAGCGTGTTGATATCTAACCATTTTTTAACGAAGTGAATATTTCTTTCAGAGTTTTTAAATACCGCTGGCCAATTGTTGTCTTCGAACAAAAGGACCGTATCGTCTGCAAAGCTAACAATTTTTTCTTGAATTTCAAGGTTTCAAAAGTTGTTATTATACAGTACGAACAGAGTCGGTCCAAAAACAAAACGCTTCCTTGTGGAATTCCATAGTCAGTTGAGCGCTGATCACTAAGGGTATTCTGTATTTTAACCTGTTGTTTGCGTCCATTTAAATGGCTTTTAAAGAAGTTTAGCTTTTTGTCCATAGTGCCGTTTTTTTCTAGTTTTTAAATTAGTTTAACATGTGATATTGTATCGAAAGCTTTAGAAAGGTCTAAAAATATTGAGATACATTTGTTTCCTTTATCAAGGCTTTTTACAATGAAGTCTGTCACACTAGCAATGGCATCTGAGGTACTTTGATTTTTATGAAATCCATATTGGTTTTCTGAAAGTATTTTATGGCTCTCGACGAATTTTAAAAGTTGTGCATTAATGAGGTTTTCAAAAACTTTAGACAAGCTATTCAGTAAAGTAATTGGTCTATAGTTATTGGTATCTGACTTTTTTCCAGATTTGTAGATGGGAATTACGATACTTTGTTTTAAGTTAGAGGGGAAGTAGCCCTGTGTAAAGCTTAAGTTTATAAGATATTCCAGAGGCAATGTGATATCTGAAGACAGCATTTTAAGGATTTTGGTTGTAATTTCATCTGGTCCAGCAGGGGAAGTATTTTTTAGAGATTTAATTGTCCTGAGAATGTCTTCCTTTGATACAGTTTGAAAGAGAAATTTTATATTTTTGTTATTTGCTTGATCCTCTGTATCGGTAGATCGGGTGATTTCAATTTGGCGAATTTGATAAGCAAAATTAGGACCAATATTAATAAAAAAATTGTTTACATGATCAACAATGAGTTTAGGATTTTTTGTGGTTTCAACAATACATCCATCAATAGAAAGTTTATTTATGCTCTGTTTCTCTTTTTTAGTTTGCGAGTTTGTGGCTTCTCTTGGTATTTCCCATAATTTTTTGGGATTGTTGTTACTTTCTTTAATTTTTTTCTGAATAGTAAATTTCTTCTGCTTTTCTGATGACGTTACAACATATATTTCTATATCTTTTAGAGTAGTTGGATGTTATTTGGTCATATGGATTATCTTTGGTTTTTTTTGTGTAGCGTATTTCTTTTGTGTATGCAATTTATAATAGAGTGGTTAATCCATGGTTTTAGGGGGTTTTAGTTTATTTGATATATTTTCGTGGAATGGTTGTGTAATTCGTTTTTCAAGTAGTTAACAAAGTATATCCATGCGTCCTCCGATTGTTTAATTTGGAAGAGTTCGTGTCATGATTTGTTCTTAAAGTTGGTTATTAGGTTTAGAAAATTAATTTTATTGTATGCAAGCGGCAGATTACATTTATTTATTTTGGTAGCTGTTTGTATAACAAAAATGGTTGAATAATGATCAGTGATTGTTATGAGTTGCCCATAAATCGTACGAACGGACTATACAAGCGGCAGGCAGCTGTGTGTCACGTGCACAGTACATGTACATTCTCGCATGATTATTGCTGTCCCTCTCAGGCTGGCAGAAGACATTACCATATATGGCCACACGGCGCGAATTCCAGCCAATGGCAGAAGACATTACCTTATAGGGCACGCGTTCGAGTCTTCCGTCTCGCTCATCACGGGCAGAGAGATCCAGCCACCGATCGCCAAAGGAAGAGACATATTTCAGACAACGGCGCGAGCGGTCGTACGCACTACTACGTACTGTCGGGCAGTATGCCACCCTTCGACGCGGCTAATTAAGTCTTCACCTACGAACCAAGTATGGCGCTATCACCACAGCCGCCTGTATAATCCTACTGCCGCCTACCATGGCAGCCCAGACGCGCCCGGCTTTTAATCCGCCTACATTGCCGATAGCCGCTTAATTCACCGTTATCACCCACCGGTTCGGTAAGCTGACCGAATCCGCCCACCATGACGCCGAGAAGCCGCCCTCTCCCGCCGAGCCGCCCAGTTCCTGCACACAGTCTATGAGCTTTGCTCTAGACCTCTCCACTTCGTAGGGAAGCTGCCTGCATCCGTACGACGCCACGTGAGATTCTAACCCTCTTATAGTCTTTCCGAGCCTAAATTCCGTAGTATTTCTAGTGCCTCACTCTCTCTAATGCTAGGCCTTAAACAGCTTACCTGGTTGCCTGTACTGTTCACCCTTGCATTATTGAATACATTTGAATTGTGCCCAAACCTTGTTTCATTGGAGTCAACCATCGACAGCCTCGGAGGAGCCCTACGACCCTGAGCTGAGCCTTCCAAGCCGAGGCATATGGCCCCCGGGGGGCCTGCTTAACACTTGTCCCCCCCCGGGAGGGACATATTTCTGGAGACCAGAAGTATAACACTGGACCCTACGTGGCTTCAGTATCACCCTGGCCCCAGGAAGTATGACACTGGCGCGCCAACTGGGCCGAAGTCTTGTCGATTGTTGTCTCCCTAGAAACATAATTATGTAATCTTAGCTATAAATATTTTATATTTGTGCTCCCATCAACAACGGTAGTTCTGTGTGAATTATTCCAAACGTCGCGAGTCCGTCGGCTAGTGCTATTCGAGTGTTAGGTATTTTAAACATCGCTTACTACAGTAGCATTCTCACGCTATTACGTTTCTATCGCGGCAGTCAGAGTTGTTCGTCATTCGCGCGGAATTTTTTTTGATTGAGTAATGAATCTAGTTATTTTAAAATCTCCACCTGGGTGCTGTGTAAGTTGTATTATTTCTTCCTTGAAGAGCAGTGGTTGTTTCCAATAAAAGGTAGTAACTACTGTCGGATTGTGCTCGTCCACATCCGTTTCCCTGTAATAGGAGGATATAATGTCGACTGCCAGCAACTGCTCTCGTCTTCTATAATCGTCCGAAATTTTTTTTTTGCTTTGTTCATTATAATAACGCATAATCATGGAGGCCACCATACCAATAATGGATAGAATATTAAATTTCGAGAAAGCAAACGCGTCGGTAATAAGAAAAATGTTGATAAATAGAGGCGTAGTTCCCAAAAGGGCTTTGTTGTCTTTACGGAAACAATGTGTTGAGTTTAACGAATCCCGGAAGTTGAATTATAAAATAAACGTTAAACGAAAAGTTCAATAAATAATGAGTACAAGTTATAAAGTTAGTTTTCGTTTCTCTCAATAGGTAGTTTTAAATCACAAAATGGAAAACGACGTTACATAATGTTATAAAAGAGAAATTTTAAAGCAACGTATTATTAATTTTCAAAACAGAATAAGTTAATATGGAGAGCTTCCCTTGTAATATTAGTTAAAGCCACAATTGTTGTTTTTCTTCATAGAAGTTTTAATTTATTGTTAATACATTAGAATAAATTAGAATTGTAATTTTGATTGTTGATTGATCTAGGAACAGAGTAGCTAACTGGAATTGGATTAATGAACAGTTCAGGACAAATGTAGATTAATAACATAAATTGTAGAAAAAAAAGGAATAAACAAAATTCAGTCAAAAGTTTTTTTTAGAAACAAAAGTTTAGGTACAGATCGGTTAAAAATAGTAAAATTCTTAGAAGTTTAATGTTGTTTCGTTTGAAAATCATGAGTGTCATGAACCCACGGTTAGAGATCGTACATCATTGAATTAATATTCCATATTACACAAATTAGAAAACACAATGTTGTTAAAGTAATAAACGTTCGGGAAAGGGAACAAACTTGTATATAAAAATGTATATAAACAAGGCAACGTGTATATCAATGTATATAATTGGCTAAGTGTTTTTTGTTAGTTTAAGTTCTTGAAATCTATCTGAATTGCTTTCATATTAAAGTGGTAGAAAATTAAATAAATTAGTGAAAAACAGTAGAACATCATTTAAAGAATAAATTCCAAACTACAAGGTATATGTTACTAGATACTTGATTTTTCGAATGGTTATCTAAGGAAGGTTTAATAATAAAATTTTGTATATGCTATAGGTATTTACCATAGAGACAGTATTGGAACATGTTTTGTTTTTAATCGGGACTATCCCACTCTAAATAGTAGTATGCGGATAATAAAATAAACTATCGTTGGGAAAGACACTTCAAAAGAAACAAGTGAATAGCACCATATGTTCAAATTATCGTTTTAAATAAAAATAACGAAGAATTTTTAAAGTGAAAATCCTTGTCATATTTAACAGAATAATCTCTCGAACAAAGAACATTTAAATGTTTAGCTTCAATTAAGTTTTTTTTCATAAGAATGTAGGAATGATTTCGGCAACAAATTTACATGAATGAATAACAGTATAATGAAATTCAGGATAGAAAAGATAAAATAAGTTTTTTTTTTTTGGAAACATCTGTGAAAAATTAGTAAAACATAAAATTAAAAAGTAAACCACTACAGTTAAATCGAGATTGTCATTTAGTAACAAAAACAAATAGAGAATAGAATCCAATTATTAATGTCTTACTTGTAATGAAGGAAAGGGTTATAAAATTATAAGAAATTGTCTTCTTCATTTTTTCTCGTATTCATAAATATGTCAACGTGATCGTTGTTAGGAAATTATATCGTATTAGATATTGAGTTAATAAACTCAAGAAATGTACTACGGATACATAGGTACCCGCGTATACAATTCTGGTTTCGAACCGTTATAGGAATGCCTTCCTCAGAATTAGGGCAAGGTGGGATTGTTAAGATGTGAAATCTTGAACAAAAAAAAAAAGAAATTTGTGATATAGAAAGAATTGGAATTAGAGAATTAACCCCTCAAGTAAGCTTTAGGTAATTGTAAATTCGTATAGTTTTGACATAGCTATGTTAGAAAAATGTCATGGCGCCCTTAAATAGTTTGATACAATGGAATTTTTTTTTTAAACAAAATAATAGTAAAGTGAACAAAAGTTTAAAAAGTTATGAACAGAAAAGTTGAGTTTAAACTGAGACGTATAGTGGAAAGTTATTAGTAAAAAAAGTTATCATTGGATAATATTGTTAAATTAAGAGTAAATAAATAATAGACATGGAATTTTTTTTAAAAAAGGAATTTTCAAATAATCAGTCAACAAGTAAAAGTTTTAAATTTTTAAAGTTGTAGTAAGAAGCAACGTCGTTAGCAATTTAGTTATGATTCATTTTTTTTATGTATATAAATTGTTAGCTTATAACATGTAATGTTAAAATATAAACACACGAATTGAATACTTAGGTATTTGAGCGACTTAGTCAATGTGTATAACGCATCGTATAGCGGTGTTATTAAATCTGTGTTGTTAAAATTTGGAAACGATTCCTGTTAAATATAGAGTAACCTTTAAAGAGAAATTTTATAGAAATTGTAGTAACATACATTTTAAAATAATTAGTGAAGTTCTGTTTTTTTGGATATTGTGTTATTTTTATGTGTTTTTTTTGCCGAAGCACAGGCATTTGAGGAAGGAAATTTCTCATTTGTGTTGGTGAACTAAGGCAAGGTTACGGTTCTCTGAACGTAACGGTGTGGCCACACGGAGATAGACGTTTGCAAACGTATCTCTTGAAAACACGAGAGGATTATAGTATAGCCTGATAATTATACGACGCTATAGGAGAGATCCTTATAATATGCCAAACGCTATAGGAGGTATCCTTATAATATGACCGACGCTATAGGAGGCGTATCCTGAGAATTACACGGAGAGGAAAACAGAAAAACAGAACAGAGTATGGAAATTAGTTCACCAGTAGGAAAAGAAATTGGTTACAAATTGTAATAACACAGTAATTTTAAACACGAGGTGCATGTATTGTATTGTCCTCTACATAAGGTTGTAAAATGCGAATATGTATCAGTTTCATTGATTACATGACTTAGTCAGCATTATTGTCCATCATTGGATGACCTTAATAAAAAATTGTAAATTTATTCACGAGGTACATGTATTGTATTGTCCTGTATATACAACCCAAGGACGTCATGAACCCTAGTGGTTAGTACGAGGTTATAACGCATATAACTTAACTTTTGTTATTAGAGTTGTATACAATTCCTTTCTTAATGGATCGTCATCACAAGTATTGACAATCCGGGACGCCGGTATGTCTGCACGTGAAGACTTGTGTTATTATTGTTATTATTATAAAAAAAGAGGTAACTCACCTTACACTAGTGAAATTACTGATGCGATATTTAGTTCATTTATTGTAATGACTATTATTGGTAGTAATAATTTATTACTTTCTCCTAGTGCGTAGCCACTTAGGTTGTTTTTTTTTTTAAAAAAAAAAAATGTTTTTTAAATTTATATATGAATATGGTTACATAAGTATATAAATTCGTCTAAGAAACACGACACGATACACTGATTGAGGGCGTAGTTCAAGGAACCCTAAATTAGGCTAGGTTTTTCATTAGAAAAAACTGCGTTAGGTATTCAGTATCCTGCCCGGGACCGAAGTAGAGACCTAATTTCTATTTTCGTGGAACAATTTGCATTCTAAAAATTACTTAATTTTAGTTGCAATGAAAGAATATGCAAGCATATTCTTTTCTTTTCGTTGGCAAGAGACGGCATAAGAAAATTCTTGTACAAGTGGTAGGTATAAAGGCACCTAGCTCTCATCATACTGGGGTAGGTCATTGGGTAGTAAGAAACTTAGGAACCTTATGGTTGTAAATAACCTTGTGTATATATTAATATAAGGTCATGTATAAATGGAAATATCATTTCAATTATAATTTTTTTTTATTTTTTGTCCTTTTTTTTTCGGGTTTTTCAATCTCTTTCATTGTCGAATTATTCTCACATGAAGGTTAAATCGTTATAGTATTGGACATCTCACACGTTGCGATATAGGAGAAATTGGGGCGGTAAAACGTTCACAATCGGGTAGTTACCCACTCCTTAACGGGGTATGTCTCAATTCTAGCGTATGTTGGAGTGAATTCACGATGAAAAGGCAATGTAATAATTATATTACCACATTTTTGTTATCAGAATAGGCCCAATAGACAACACTATTCGGTTCACATAGGTTGTGGTGGTATCGAATTTTAACCTTCTTCCGCGATCATATAACAACGGTTACTCGTTGTGTGGTATTATAGAACTGTTACAAGTCCGATAGGATGGAACTTGGGTATCGACCTAACGTGTCATTCGGCTGTTAGCTATAATCCAAAGCGTGATAGGATGGCTAAACTCCTTAGAATTAGAGCAGGAAGATTGTTGGAAACGCGAATTTCCGAACAATTAAAGTATATATGATTCCGGTGTTAGGAAGAAATTCGTTACTCAATTAAAAAAAAAAAATTTTTCCTCTTCTAATAACATTGTCGGTAGTATTAAATTTTCGTATTTTTTGGTAAAAATACGTGGCGTTGTTGTTATTTATTTTAATTTTTTTTTCTTCTCTCCTTACGTAGTCAAACCCTGAGAGTTTAAGTTGAGTTGAAACAAACTCGAATTGAAAGTTATTTAACAAAATTGTACTCACACACATAGAGTTTTTGGTGGGTAAACAAATGTATATTCAAGTGTTTTAATTATGATAAATGTAATTAATTAAAATACTATATAAATATTTTGTAAACACGTAATTGATTACTTCGGTATCAATATGGTAAGCCAGCGTGTAAAGTCCTTGCCATATCAGGACGCAATTGTACGGTGTTTTGTAACTTGCTATATCACTGTATTCAAATAAGGAGTAGTACTTCTCGTAGTAAAAAGATTTAAGAGTATGCACCCAGTTGAGTAAATTAGCTCGGTAATGTCATAAAGTTATGTCATTCGGGTCGTATTGTTCTTATTAGAGAATAATGTAATTGCACTTATGGTCATTACGGTTCGTCTGGTTATTTTGGTGGGAACACCTAGAGGGTGTCCTATGTGGTTTCGTCGAACGCAAGTTCACCGTGAGGATTCCAAGGGATCTATCCGGTTGTCTATGTCGTTGCGGCAAGGGTGTATTTCTAGTACATCAAGTACAGCGCTGTACGGGTCACCGAGGGTGAGTCGAGAAAACATGAGAGGATTCATATTATGCCTGAAAATTAATATTCATGATAGGTTTTGTAGCATTACCTTACAATTATATGCGAACATGAGAGGATGGTCGTTTATGCCTGATAATTAAATGCAAACCAGACAAACCATGACAAGCTGAGAGTGCGGGAAACTAACATTTGGGTTAGAATTGAATTGTGAAAATAGCATAGTATATAAAAACAAAGTTGTATAATTTTAAAAAAAAGAATTCTATTGTAAGACGCGAATATGAGTTGATTTCGATCATTTCATGACATTGGTCAGCGTACAATATTCCATAACAGGAATAAAGTGTATAAAAACAAGTTGTATAATTTTAAGAATTCCATTGTAAGACGCGAATATGAGTGGTTTCGATCATTTCATGACATTGGTCAGCGTACAATATTCCATAACAGGAATAGTGTTGGAAATTTTTTGTCTAATTTTAAGATTTTTACATGGTAGTAATCCT
The DNA here is from genome assembly GCA_917563855.2 of Limnephilus lunatus. Classification (NCBI taxonomy): domain Eukaryota; kingdom Metazoa; phylum Arthropoda; class Insecta; order Trichoptera; family Limnephilidae; genus Limnephilus; species Limnephilus lunatus. Next base: position 104,154,160 of record OU830593.1, read on the forward strand.
TCTCGGAAGGGTCATGTTTTCTTTATTTCTTCATGCACCTTCGTTAGCGTGTCTTGTATCGCACTAGGTACGTCATATTTTTATTAATTTCTTGAGAGAGTTGGCAACCTTTGTTCAGTTTTTTGCTAGTTTTTTTTAGCTTGGCTCACAGGTAGTTAAAATTTTGTTGGCTCTTAGGTAGGGAGTGTTTAAATCCTGGTGAAGAGGTAGCTCTGTACCTCACATTGTGGCAACCATCGCATCACATGCTGTATGGAAGGTCGTGGTCCCCTGCATCAGCCTCGCTGCCTGTTCCCTTCATTTTTCAGGGGGAGGAGGGTAGTGTTATGAGTTGCCCATAAATCGTACGAACGGACTATACAAGCGGCAGGCAGCTGTGTGTCACGTGCACAGTACATGTACATTCTCGCATGATTATTGCTGTCCCTCTCAGGCTGGCAGAAGACATTACCATATATGGCCACACGGCGCGAATTCCAGCCAATGGCAGAAGACATTACCTTATAGGGCACGCGTTCGAGTCTTCCGTCTCGCTCATCACGGGCAGAGAGATCCAGCCACCGATCGCCAAAGGAAGAGACATATTTCAGACAACGGCGCGAGCGGTCGTACGCACTACTACGTACTGTCGGGCAGTATGCCACCCTTCGACGCGGCTAATTAAGTCTTCACCTACGAACCAAGTATGGCGCTATCACCACAGCCGCCTGTATAATCCTACTGCCGCCTACCATGGCAGCCCAGACGCGCCCGGCTTTTAATCCGCCTACATTGCCGATAGCCGCTTAATTCACCGTTATCACCCACCGGTTCGGTAAGCTGACCGAATCCGCCCACCATGACGCCGAGAAGCCGCCCTCTCCCGCCGAGCCGCCCAGTTCCTGCACACAGTCTATGAGCTTTGCTCTAGACCTCTCCACTTCGTAGGGAAGCTGCCTGCATCCGTACGACGCCACGTGAGATTCTAACCCTCTTATAGTCTTTCCGAGCCTAAATTCCGTAGTATTTCTAGTGCCTCACTCTCTCTAATGCTAGGCCTTAAACAGCTTACCTGGTTGCCTGTACTGTTCACCCTTGCATTATTGAATACATTTGAATTGTGCCCAAACCTTGTTTCATTGGAGTCAACCATCGACAGCCTCGGAGGAGCCCTACGACCCTGAGCTGAGCCTTCCAAGCCGAGGCATATGGCCCCCGGGGGGCCTGCTTAACACTTGTCCCCCCCCGGGAGGGACATATTTCTGGAGACCAGAAGTATAACACTGGACCCTACGTGGCTTCAGTATCACCCTGGCCCCAGGAAGTATGACATGATCGTTGATTGGTATACGACAATTTTAGATGGTTTTTTAGACTTTACCATAATGTGGTCAATGCATAATATAGATCCATTCGTCGTTCTTGTTGGTGAGTTGACAGTACTTACTAACCCATGAAATTCTAGCATTTTAATATAGTCTTGGCTTTGGTGGTGTTGGTTGCTCGGTAGTATGTTGATATTTAAATCGCCTATTATTATTATATTTTTAGCATTGGAGAGATTTGAAAGTATGTAACTAAGACTGCTTAGGAATGGCGTAATGTTGTGAATCGATGGCGAGCGGTATATAGCCAGGATTACAGTATCATTGTTGTATTTTATTTGTGTGCAACTTGCATTCTGAATTTTTAGTTCGGTTACTGTAAAGTTTTGATTATTTTTTGTGTATACGACGATTCCATCGTTCTGATTATCAAAAATAGTTGGGTTGTGCGATTTGTAGTCTTTGAGGATTTTAGGTGTATACGTGTTTGACAACCAGCATTTGTTTAGGATAATTATGTCAAAATCAACATTTATGTGGTGAAGTTGTATCAAGAGTTCATCAAAGTTTTTATTTATAGATCTTATGTTTTGGTACATAATTTTGGTATTGATACCATTTCCAGTCAGGCGTTTACATATATTAGTATTTGAAGTTGTGTAAGACAGGTTTTGGTTATGTACTTCCTCATCAAAATATTCCATTGTGAAAGGCATGTTGATATAATAATTATACAAAAATAAAAAAATAGTTTATTTGTTTATGGGAGCTCCACTGTCCGTGGCAATCACCGGGAGTTTCACCCTAGTTGTAGATAGAGAATTAGCTAAGTAGGTAATTATTGTTGTAGTTGAAAATAATAAGTGTAAAATTTCTCCTTACCATTTTATAATGAAGGGTGATCGGGCAATAACTAACCGGAACTGGAGCTCTCCAGAAACAATTAGACCATTTTTATCAAATCGTCAGCGTGTTTGATGTAGATGATTTTTGCTCCTTCTTTTTTCTAATCATAATTTTTGAATCCTTGTACCATACATAATTAAATTCCGTTTCTTTCCCGTTTGTCCGGCTCTTGGGGGCGGATGCGCCTGCCCACTAGCTGCATGGCAGGCGGGATCAAGATAGAGTGGTTGAGGGAGTCTCTTTGACTTCTCCAGCCGTACAATCGGAATATTGCCTTGCACCGCAGTGGGAGGGATAGATTCATACGTCCGCCACTCCTGGACACACTGACCCTTAGATTCCTACCCACCCCTCATACCCTTTACCTTCCCATAACTTTATCTCCTTCATTTCATTAAAAGACCCTCCGCACAGCAACCCCAAAGATGACGTAGGCCCTGAGGGGAATTATTTTCCTCAGGGCCTCCTGTGTGGAGCTAATGTAAAAAAAAAAATATATTTATATATATAATGTAAAGGCCTTAAAATGTTTTTATTGACTTCAAAAGTGGTGCTGGTTTGCATGCAATTTATCATGCTAAACTATGGTCTATTTATAAAGTTGTTGTGCTCATAAGACTTACCTTGGGAAGAGACCAAATTGAGAATGCACCTTTCTGAAAACATCGTCGTTGCTGTGCAGTAGCGTAGGAGGCTATACCTTACATGTATACATGTTCATAAAAATCAATTTAAAAGAGGTACTTTCCGCACTGCATCAAAGGAAACGACGGAACATTACGTCTTTATGCATGGATTTAATATTCTTCTCTGTCGTTCAATAAAATCTTAATTTTGGACGTCTTGTCTAATAATATATTATATTTCAGGTGTCTGACCTGTTTCTGTTCTAATATAAGGTACCGTTTCGTTGATCCACAGAGGGGGATCTTATCGGAAGATGCAAATCTCTACACATTCAGGGATTGCGAAACAAAGAACGATAGAAAAATTAACATTAAGAACGAAACAGTTTGGAAATTCAAACGTGAATTGCACCTGCCAGCAAGATGTTGGATTTTTCACTAATATTTCTTCGCAGCTGTCGTAGGACTTGTATAAAAACTCTGCAGTTTTAAAACCACTACGTTTACATCACACAAAGAGCCAAAATGAACTAGGAGTGTACTAGCTATGGAAAGAAGAATGATGAATAATATACGCAGTTGCGGTACCATAAAGCAAACAAATGGATTCCACAACAATCAAAAGGAAAAAAAAATCATTGTATAGACGGGCAAACTGTGATCCTAAGTTGCGCACATTAATCCACATGAATATAACAGGTAGATAGTTCTCGACGATAACAGTGTTCAAGTTACTTGAACATATGAAGATTGAACATTGAAGATAATGATCTAAAATCCTGAAATAATACGGCTGAAAAGAAAGTGAGACAATAAAAAAAAAGTTTTAATCCAATATCCGAACTAATAACAATGATATTATTGGTTATGATATTCTAATATTTTTTAGCAGCTTTGAAATCTGTACATTCTTAATATTTTGTTTAGGAGTCGTACAATCGCGTTTTAGAGATCAAACTTCATCAGAATGAGATTATTTAGATTGGTATCGGGAGCTAAAATTTGGACCAAATGAATTCCTACTATTATGTATCTGTACCTCCTTTAAAAATATCATAGTTCTATCATTACTTGGACCTTAAGACACCACTATCATTATCACCGTACAGAATTCTATATTTGGAAGTATAAATGTAGTTGAATTTTAAAAGAATCTAGAGAAAACCATATCTCAAGCTATGAAAGATGAGGCGGCTCTCAATTAGACTGAGGCCACAGAAACAGAATGAAAAAGGGACGCTTGCAAATTCTTCTAGAACAAGGTGTCCGCAACTAAAAGGGGAAGAAAATGATTATGATGAAACTTAAAAATAATAATTACTCAAACTTTTTATCTCCCTACTGCGCCAGTTAAATTATGCCATTAATTGGGACTGGTAAGACGGATTAAGCAATGGGTAAAAAAGTTTGCATTCAAGAACATTTTAATGTAAAATAACGCTAGCACTCAAGTTCGGGAAATCTTTTGTAGCAGTGTTATAAAGATTAATTCAGATGGGGGTTGGCAATGCGAGCTCGGAGAAAAAACAGGCACAGCGGGGTCACTTTATCACCTCCAGGACTTTGTTCTCTTTGTTTTCAGTGCATTTTCAACGTAAACACGATATATGGTCGGCCGGAGGATACTACGGCCAACTCGTATCTGAACACTCTGTTTTTAAAACGAGCAACAAATATGTGAACTCACAACTTTCCATTATATAACACAATTTTCACGTAAACTTTTAAATGTACACAATTATATACATTTCTACACGACATATATTTTTTATGAGATATAATTTTTCTCCACATCAAATCAATTCTTATCACGTACCAACCCTGCCAAGTAATATGTATATTACAATCACTCACCAGATATTTCAGAGATACATATCATAAGTACTGATCCCTGTTATAATTTCCATATTAATTAGGTCCTTTTTGCTTCTAAAATAATAAAATAACTCGCTCAGCTTATTTATTGTGCCTTACTCTAAAAAATGATATTAAATTGCCCCATTTTAAAACATATTTATAATTTTTGGTGGCTAATAAGTATACGATGACCACTTGAGAGTCAAAACTTAACGGAGCCAATCGCACTTTCTCACCATTGATCGATGTTTATAGGTGAAAGAAATAAATGATGGGAGGAGTACAATTTTTTTAACTACGAGTTCATACTGAGGCTATTTCTTAGTAAAAATATCATAACTCCGCATATTTTTTTTGCCAAAATGTTCCGGTCACTTCCACATTATATCCTAAAAGAATATCCTTTCGCACGTTTGCCGAATAATTTTAAATAGGATTTTTTAATATAAAAATAATGGATGATTCACTGTTGATATTTTAATGCTACAAAACCACTGATATTTTGAAATGTATGTTCAATAATAATTTATATTATCTTCTATCAAGTAATGACTCATTATTTAAAAGTCATTAATTATTTTTAAAACCCTCAACTTCTCCGCTCTTCAATCTGCTTCGACCACTCGTGTAGGTAACAACGTGGAAATTCATATAAAACGGAATATTATTATATATATTACTCGGTAAAAATTCAATAAATTGTAGGAATACGTCGTTACATTAAAATATATATATCTAGACTATGTGACAAATACAATAGGTTAAAAACAAAATAAAAAGTTTTTTTATCAAGGAACTTTGGAATATTTTTCATTTTCTACCTTTCTATCGACGTCATAAATAAAGTAAATATTTTTCATTTCACTTACCAATGTATATAAAACACTTGTTGATTTATGATGATTTAAAACAACCACAGACACAACAACAAACACTCACAACAATATTTAAATATTCTTATGAAACGTACGTATTTTAGTGCGGTTTCAAAACTTACGATACAACACTTTGCTTTGTGAAAACTTTCGGCTTTTCCGGGAGGTTTCGCGGGAAGTTTCGGGTAGAAATAGAGCCTCCGTTGGCTGCAGGCTGTACCGCACGGCGCGTTCACTGACAGACTGAAGAGAAGCCGGCCCACGTGCTATACCGTATCGAGGGGTTGTCAAACTTTTTGGTAACGTTCACCCCAAGTTAATTTTTTTTATCAATGCATTTAGGAAATGTTGTTTTTGTACCATGATTAAAAGATCAATAAAGACTTACTAACTAATTATGCATCACGCCGTTTCCCCGCACGGGTAGGCAGAGCTAGGCTTTCCTCGTTTACATTCATTCAATGTCTCATACATGCTCTTCAATTATTCTGACTCTTGACATGGCACGACTCAAGTATCTGATTCATTTGGTCTTGCCATGTCTTTGCCATGACGTCCTCGACTCCTCCTACCATACTATAATAAGATCTTTAACGTAAAGAACCCGTTAGACAAACTGCTAAAAAGTAGTTTATCGGGACTTTTTGTCTTGTATTTGTAAAGTGTATAAAATAAATAAATAAAAAATAAAAATAAAATCACATTTGCGTCATATATTCTCCTTAAACTCCTTTCCTCGATCATTCGCTATACATGCCCAAACCATCGGAGCGTCCCTTTGAATCTTACACATTACGCTTACATCAGCCTTGCATTATTTGCGGATTTCCATGTTTCTCATGCGATCGTACATGGTTTTACCACACATTCACCTAAGCTAAGGGATCTCATTTCTACAGCATTCAGTCTATTTTCATCCTTCCTTTGCCAGTTCCATGCCTCACTGCCATACATCAGGGTAGGTACCAGTTCTCCATTATGCACGGCTAGCCTCGCTGCTTTGGACAGTTTTTTATTGGTGCCAACTCCATTAATAGAGTTACCTGTATTCACCCTTCTTTCATCCACCTGCTCCAAGTATTCATCATTCACAACTATGTTGCACATTTTTTTCGTACTCTCTCTTTCAAATCAATAACAACAAGTAATAAAAAATCCCACCTATTTTAACCCCATTATCATGTTTTATTTTGTCACTGTTCCGTTTTATCCGGTTAGCTCTTGTTTTACCCTATTACTACCAAAAAATATTTCTACCCAATACTATTACTAGTACCCAATACTATTACTACCCAAAACTATTACTACTCAATACTATTACTACTCAATACTATTACTAGTACCCAATACTATTACTATCAAATACTATTACTACCCAATACTATTACTACCTAATACTATTACTACCCAATACTATTACTACCCAATACTATTACTACCCAATACTATTACTAGTACACAATACTATTACTATCCAATACTATTACTACCCAATACTATTACTACCCAATACTATTAATACCTAATACTATTACTACCCAATACTATTACTACCCAATACTATTACTAGTACCCAATAACATTACTTGCGTTGTTATTCATAGTGATCTTTTGTTTGTTCTTTCTTTGAAAATTTTGCACTAGCCTTATTTTGCAGCGTGCACATGTGGGTGCCATTCGTTAGCGTTTTATAAATAAGCTTTAGATTTTATAATTTCATAAATATTTAGATATTGTTAGGTGGGTATAGATATTTGGAGGGGAGTGTGGGAAGAATAAAAATAAGAAAGCATGGTTATCAAATGTACTACAAATAATTAGATTTTGTATATAATGAATAACAGATCACTTTGTATAAACCACTATATTATAAACAATATCTACATGTTTCGATAACAATGTTGTCTTCATCAGGATATGTTAATATAAAGAAAAATAAATGACAAACAAGTATGGACAAATTAGAATAAACTAGAACATAGACAAAATATTAAAAAGTAGAGGTGATTAATTACTTAAAAATCATAAAAATAGTTATACAAAATTAAATATAAAAATTATTTAAGGAAAAATAAAATTGCATTTAGATAATATAAAACTTTTAAGAACAAATAATTAAAATAATTAGTCTAAATCAAAAAAAAATATAATTATAATTATTTTAAGTATTAATAAGAAAATAAATTTAAAAGATGGCTATTTTTAAAAAATGTTTGGTTATTTATAATATTAAGGCTCAAGGCAAGCTTTAAGGCTCCGTTACCAGCCCCAAAAAGAAGAAGTTGGAGAGATGCGAAATTACTAATGTTGGAGGAGAGCGCTAACATTTACAGCGCCAAAATCGATGCAAAAACTGCGAAAATCTTTAATAAAACACGACTCGTTTAAAATAGAGCAAAAATCTCTTGGGGACTGTATAAAACAGTATTTAATGAAACAATGTGATTTTTTTCTAACATTTAACTAAATAACGGAAACAGATTTGAAAATAAAAAAAATTGTAGCTTACTTTGCGATTTTTTTCTATCGAGGGAATTTCATATAATTTGAGTTTCGGCCGCGGCGTGGGGAATGTATAGACATTATCTTAAAAAATAACGTATCTTTTTTTGAGAGCTTAAAAACTTCAAATGTTTAAGGGAGGTTTGCAAGAAATCGGTAGAAATTCGGAGAGCGGCCTCTTAAGTGTACATAGTGAATTGATGAAAGTTAAGTTTTTTTTTTTTTTAAGAATTAAAACATTACCGGGTTACGAATAACCCGACAATATTTTAAAATCTCCTACTACCACAACAGTAAGCTGAAAATGTTGCTTGAGTTGTGATGGAGGACTTAGGACCCAAACGCGATGCCCACTTAATTCCCGTATTGTCCATACGCCTACCATTATGTTGGTTTCCAAACACTGACCGGTCAAATATTAATATGTAAACAGACTAGCTCCCTAGTTAGACCCAGGAATGTTTTTCTACTAACAGGGTAATTAAATAAGTTAGTTAGAATGTTATGACGTGTCATATTGTATATTTGATTTATAATAATAATAAAATAAAGTTGCATTCCTAAGTGACAATGGCGGAAAATAATTGATTTTTTATGGCACTTCATAGCGGTCACAGGCTTATAACTGTTTGCGAAAACCTTAAAGTCACTTTATTTATGTATATGCAAAAAAATACTGAGGTCGTATATAGGTTTCTTAATATTTTTTAAATATTTTGAAAACCATAATTAATTAACTTAAAAAAAGAACATCATTAAATAAAATTCATTAAAAAAATCAAGCCGCACTACACGCGCCGGAGTAGCGCATTGCCATTCCAATTTATGGGAAATGTCAGAAGTCTGAGATATTTTTAACTATTATACAGTATTTATACAAAATTAAGATGCAAAACTTCAATGTTCAATATGCTAGTTTGACACGTGTGTATATTGACTTACGGCAGTTAAATTGCGGTGTGCTATATGAATATCAATTAAACGAGTCTTAAAAAATTATACTTGCACTAACTTGGCATTCCATGGATTTATCCATTAAGTAGAATTGAAAATTCCCTTTCGTAGAACTTTCTACATGTATGAATATGAATATATGAGCTACATACATAGAAATGAAATAGTTTGTGTTTGTAGAGTATCACTGTAACGCCATTTATTTAAATAAATAAAATCCACGACTATAAAAATCCTTGCAGAGTCCTGTCTTTTGGTTTCCTAACACAAGTTTTATTCGGGATATCACAATGGATGCCATCAATAGCAAGACAAGAGGAATGGTGCTATTAAATATTTTTTTCTAAAAAAGTTGTCACATTTTTTAATTTCTCTTAAAATTGTCTCCTGAATTTTTTTCGATAATTATCTTCTCAAATGTAAGATGTACCTACTCGAATTTTACTGTAAATGGATAATTCATCTGTAGTACATTAAAAAATAAATATTAAAAAGCAAAACCAAAAACACATTTAAAAAAGATTATAACATAATTTATTTGTTCTTTAATGTCAACATTTTATAATGTGTTTGACAAAAATAATTAATATAAGATATGCCAACGTGTTCATTATTTGTTTTTCCTACTAAACGAAAGCGTTACTTTGTTATAAGAAAATAGGTTCTCCAAATTACGCGCCAAAGTTTAACAAAGTTTTCATCAAAGCCTACAATACGTGGATGTGAACTTTCCCCGACTCTGTCACTCTCGTTCATCCCCAAGCGCCTGAAAGCATCTCTTTCACTCCCGTGCTTTAAGCTGCCTATTTCCAACATGAAACTTACCGCACAACGAAAACTAAAATCAATACACTTTGTAAAAAGGACTTATTAAAATAAAGAATGATTTTTTTTAGCGCGTTAGTGGTGAGGTCTTTTTGATATTGTTTTAGGTGCCTGAAAATATCAAATTAAATATGGTACATGAAGTGCGTGAATGCATATTCATGATTCTCTTTACGTATTCATATTTTAATCTAGAATATAGACGTTAAATACGACAAGTTTCTTAATCTGAATAAGGTATTCGGTTTAAGGAGAGTTTACAAGGGTACGGGTATCATGGGGCGAGATGATATGATTTCTTAAAGGCTTTCGCAATTTTGCTAATGGACGAAAATGTCTTTGTTTTTGTTAATTAATGCGGAAACGTGTTTTCTTTGTGAAACGTCTGGCGGCATATTTAATAACGCGACGACAGGCCAGAGGGTAATCGATGCTATAATCTCTCAAATTGTTTTATATTTTTTATTTAATTATTTATTCATTTTCGGGAAATCGACATTTCAGTTTCTACATGTGGATTATAGCCAAAATAAAACCAATTATCGATTTCCTCCTTATGACTTTACCTCTGATTAGACAGCATAATAAAGAATAACCGACCGGTTAGACAGCATAATAAAGAATAATTGACCGAGCAGTGGTTGAGTGGGCATAGCGCTTGGGTCCCACTCGGGCGTCGCATGTTCGATCCCTCGACTGGCTAAGTCCTCCATCACAACACATGAAATATTTTCGGCTTTCTGTGGTGGTAGTAGGAGATTTTCAAACATTGTTGGGTTATTCGTAACTCGAGAATGTTTGTCTTTCTTTAAAAAAAAAGAAATTAGATATAGTTAAATTTATAAAAAAGAAATATGAAGCCCCAAAATATATTCATTTAATGGGTGTTAAAATTGAAGTAAATATCTATAAACTGAAGGAGGCACGACTGAAAACCGGTTGAATTCTGCAATCCTGAATTGAAGCTGAGCAGTGACCTTTTCGTCAATAGAATCAATGAAAAAAGAACAATATATGTAATATTGTAAATAAATGTATTGGTGAATAAACGTTTTATTATTATTATTATCCATCCCTAACTAACTAAATAACGATCACGTCTTTTCCCCGCAGTGGTAGGCAGAGAGGACGGATCGCCAAACAACTCGGTCTTGGCACACACTCCTTGCCTCGTTCACATTCATACGTCGCCTCATACATGCACTTCTATTATTCTGACTCTTGACATGGCACGACTAAAGTATCTGATTCACTTGGTCGTGCCATGACTTTCTCGGGTGTCCCCGACTTCTTCTGCCATTCACATTCGCGTCATATATTCTTCTCACACTTCTTTACTCGTCATTCGCTCTACATGCCGCACAAGAGTCCCAAATGCTCCCGTCTGAAGCCAGTGAGCAATGGCATCCCCAATTGGGGTATGTTGCGAGGCTTAGGGTAGTGGGGAGGGTAAGGAGATAGGGAAGAGGAAGGTGGGGAAGTACCTGGCTATTCAGATCTGGTCACCGATGATTGGAAAAATTGTTGCAAACACGTGATGAAAATTGAGGCACAATATTATGCACGAGGCAGTACTATAATATGTGATGATATCGATGAACTGATAATATGTTTAGACGAAGATAAAGATACGGAAGAAAAATAATCACATGAGGACGAAGACAATAATGTCGGCTGTTGAATTAATAGACTCAAAATTTTAAGTACCTACGTTTTTATATCGAAATAAACGCCCACTTAAAACTTGTTTTGTTTTATTTTACTTCTATTAAATTACATTTTGGCCAATAATGTCGTGTTGCGCTTCCTCCTTCTTTAGCGTTACAGTATCCATCGTCTGCCCTGATGATGGCCATTGTAAAACTAGCCGAAATGTTGGTTAGGCGGAATAAAACACCTTATTAGTTATTTTTATGAGAGACACTTGACTTAGGCGAAATGACAATCAAGATATATTTCAATAATATAATTAGTCTTACGAATATATTTATTGCTATCGCTTAACCCTTTCAATACCAGTTATTCTTCATGAACATGAAGAGAAAAAGAATATCAAACACTCTAAATACAATTACAGATTCTGTTTCGGCTGTTTTCTTGGTCAGGGATGCATTATTGTTTTTGTGTTTTTTTTTTATGTCATCTTTGTGCATGTTGCATTATAAATTTAAAAATTGCTTCTGCAAAAGTTTATCCTTACTAATTAAAAATAATCTTCGAAAAAATAACAATGAACAAAAAAACTTTTCAATCACAGGTGTATACATTTTTTTCAATAGGTATGAATAAATAAAAGTGCGGTACTGAAGGGGTTAATTCATGGAGCTCCATTAAATTTAGTTTAAAATTTAATTATGTAATTATTTAGATAAACAAGAAGAATTTTTTACTTATTTAATGAGACGGTTGTTTTGGCATTCAAAACCAATATCAAATCATTGTATGAATTTATGGAGACGATTTATTAATTTGTTTTTGTTTTAACCCAACCGACCCTTATTCTTATAGACCACCTAAAAATTATTTTAATTCAAACAAATAATATGTGAAATTATGTGGCATGAATAAAAAAAACTATATTACTATCTTTTTTATAAAAAAAAGTATTTTGAATAAGATCTGGCTTTCTAAGCTAATTCCACTGAAATACTTAATAAAGATATTAAATTAAAATATTAACTTATTAGTTAATATAATAGCCATGATGAAGCTTGAGCTAAGCGAAACGTGGTTGGCTGTCAAATAATTATTAATTCAAATAAAGTGGTGTTTTAAAAAGTGTGTTTTTTCATTTAATATATATAATGTCAGTATTTGCTTCCTTCGATAAAACTTAATAAAGAGTTTGTCAAAACTTCGTAATTTTCCTTTATCAGCAAAGTGAGAAAATTTTCCCTAAAAGCAATTTTGCTTACATAATTTTATTCAATTTGCACAGCTAAATCGATTTGCATGTAAATCTCTTAAATTGAATATCAATCACAATAAATTACTTCATCGATTCGTTCAGAATTAAAATACGGTATCTTTTCATCTTGCGACAAAATATCCTCGACAGAATATAGCCGACAAAATAACTGTGTCAAAATATCCACGACAATATATCCTATGGACAAAACATCTCCCAACAAAATATTAACTAAAACCTAGGGATGAAAACGCACATAACACAAATTCTGCTTGTTTGGGATAAGAGTGGTTTTATTTATAATATTGAAGACGTGGTTTTTAATAAATTCTAAGTCTGACAATAGAATGATTTTGCTTTCTCAAATATAGAGTTCAGAAATGTATTAACAAAACTATGGGAAATGGGAAACACGTTGAGATTATTTTGGTTGGTCCGCTGCCAATAAAACCGAAATCGTTTTCAATAAAGTTATGCACTTTCTTTATCGATGAAAGTGAATTCTTTTTAGTGTTAACAAATTAAGTTTATCGAAATAAATAAATAATGTCATAACAAGTCAAAAAATTTTGTAACAGCGGGAGATAAAATCTCAAAAGGAACTCACTGATTTTTAAAGAGAGTAGTTTATCAGTTTTTTGGTAAATATCTAAAGTTAGTTCATAATACGAGTAAGTTATCGATACAAAATGATGCTACATTGCTATTCCCCATTTTTGAAACGTTTTTTTTAATGTGAATACCACACTGCTCCCGTCTGGAGCCAGTGTGACTATGGCATCCTCAATTGGCGTATGTTGTGTGACTGAAGGCAGTTAAAGGGGAAAGGAGAAAAAAGAGGAAAGGGGACGTACGTGGTTATTCAGATCTGGTTAATAAACAAGAATAAAGCCATTTCGAGCAACGATTCAATTCTGAATTGTGGTCTCACACCAGGGCGACACAGAGAGTACCCTTTACTCTGGAAGGTGTCGCAAATATACCTACTATATATAATTTTACATTAATTGATTGTGAAATATCAAAATTAATCAAATATAATTTAATCACTGATGACAATATTACCTATTGGGGATGCCATAGTCCCACCGGCTCCAGACGGGAGCAATTGGGACTCTTGTGTGGTATTCATGTAAAAAAAAGAATAAAAGATTATTTTTTATTTTAACTTTAGGAGTAAAACCTCAAATTTTAATATTATACCACTGAAGACAATATAAGCGACGCTCAATCGAAAATTTGAAACCGAAAAATCAGAAAAAGTAACAGTTTCATATAGGAATTGAACCCAGGACCATTGGATTGCCATGGCGCTGTTTCTATCTCTCCTTGCCCTTATCCTCATGTCAATGAAATAATTCTAACATGACATTGACAGAAATAAAAAAAAAACCTTTAAAATTACATGTGTGACATCACGATGATTACGCCTTTTCTAACCTTACCTTTACCTTCACACTCAAAACATATTTTCTTTCTATTTTAGTCTCGTCTCAGTCTTTATTGCTTTATTTATATATTTAATTTAAGCAACCTTACATCTCAAAGTCAAATGCGGAGAACATTACCTTGCGGAGTTACCTTACCCAGCGGTATCAAGTACATTCGTCAAGCTCATCTCCCTTAAAGTTCACCACCCTTTTGTCAACCGCCATCCACCCCACTTCTGTAATTTTCACTTTATATAAAGTTAAATTTTTTATGACAAATAATTTCATTAAATTTCTCAAGAGTTCTACTGTTAGGAGCTGGTAATATTCTTAATTGATTTCCCTAATTCGGCCTAGGTTCTAAGATATAAGTAAATTCATTAGGGAAGGAAGGATAAATAGTTAAAAATGCCTTACTATTCAGTAGGTCTAGCCAAAACGATCGATAAAACTCTACACCAATATGATATTGACTAAATCCGTTATCTATGGTAAATTATCAATATTTGCGAGCACGGTTATCATTTAATATAAAATATTCCGACCAACCATTGACTAAATTTTAGCTCATGTTAGATCTCCCGAGTCTTAGATAAGCTGTCTATATACAGAAAAAATTAATAATTTCGTTCTTTATGCAAAATAACTGGCTAATAAATGAATGGAAGTGAACCATCGAAGCTCTTGGATTTTAAAGAAATCATATACGTGACTTAAATAATTTATCTAAGAAGTGATCAATTTATTCCGTACGATCTAGGAAAGTGGTTGAAAAATGACTCAAGAAAAGAAAAAAACAATAAGATGTCATTAACTAATTTACCACCGTTTAGTCTCAAAAAGTACCTACTTGCGAAGAGATATTGGATATTAAATTTAGTATTTCAATGCGATATTGTTAATTTATTGGTATTTTAAACGTCCACGGGTCCGTTTAACGTTTACGTACGTAAATCCATGAACAGATCTGCCAATGTTGCCATCGTATATCGATTTTTTATAAATTTTCTGTCAATTTTCGGCCGTGCTGCTTAAGAAAACGGTATAAAATCATCGGTATTTATGCCTAATCGATCCGATATTGAAGCCATTTAATAATAAAATATAAGTTATCGATTTCACTGAGCTAGACCCCAAATTATTGTTGCTAAGTAAAGATTTAGCATTTTTGTCAATTCGCATTCATTCCAAGAGAAATGCACATTTTATTTGTTTAAAGATTTTTAATAATATTGTAATAAAAAGCATTATAAAAATGTATCGCAAAATAAAGGAAAAATATTAAAAAAGGTACATAAGCATTAGTGTTCGCTCCAGGATTTGATGTTTTGGCTGTTAAATACATATACCTAAGCTTAAGTAGGACCTATACACACTTATTCAACATTTTTACTTTTTTTATTAAATTCAAATAAAACTATTTTTAATTATTTAACTTCGTCGGGTTTAGAAACAACAAACTTAAGAGTCAATGCCATTACTTTTACTGGTCTACAACTGAAAGTAAGAAAATATTTTCATAAAAATAATAATAATAATAGTAGTTGGTGATTAGATTTAATGGCAGTGTTTTTTTTGTCCCATTATTATTTACTTTGTATTTGTTTTGTTCGCAAATTCATGTAATTTTTGCTACACAAATTGACGTACCGTAATGTTTTGATGTTAGTTTAAAGTTTCATTATTTCCATAAAATAACACCGCTGTGTGTTGCGGTTGAGGTGTGTTTCGGTTTTCTTTATTAAATTCTGTCTTCGGGATGAAGGTAAAGTACCCGAACAAAGGTATTTTAGCGTACTGATGGCGGGTAATTTGTTTGGAAATTTTGGTCTTTGTCTATTTATAAGTTTGAAATATCAGATACCCAAACGAATCAACTTTTTATACTTATCCCATATTAAATATATTTTCTAAGTGTTTTGTATTTGTTTTGAGTTGGTTGGGATGAAAAAAAATTATGTTTTCAAACAAGTCGATTAAAAATTCTGTAATGATAAAAAGGTAAGATATTTCTGATTTTTTTTTCGCGTTGTGATTGATAAAATATTAATAAAATAATTTATTACTTCGCTGTGCCACAGTTATGTTTTGTCGTATAAATTATATAACACGACGCGACGTATGGCTTCTTGTTTTATGGTTTTGCGTTTATAATGATAGAAATTTAGGCAAATGAACCCGTGGAAATTACATGATGCCATCGAGAGTTTTTTGTTTGTTTCGGACTTCGTACAATTATATTTTATAGATTATATTATTGCAATCGCTGTGTAATCAATTTTAATTCAGTATCGTGGGTTTTAGTTTAGGTCATCAAGGTCAACCCGTAAAAAACTACGTTTTTTTTTGGTCGAAGTCTTTTAAACATCAGAAACGTTTTTTTTGCATTCACCGAGGATTGAAATTTTTACCTAGGAACTGGAAACAACCACACTACCAACTGAGCCAAATACCGATTAAAAAAAACTGGCAGTAATTGCTTATACGTATATGAAATGCTGTATTGTCATTGAATTTCAGGGAAATGTGTATATGTCTGCGTGTGTGTGCGTGATTGCTTCCAAAGTAGAAAAGTAAGGTAGACATAATACAATGTCTTCAAACAACGAATCTGTTTGCCGGGTATCAGCTCGATCGGATGTTGGGAAGAGGGTTAATTTCCTCTTACAAGATTCCATTTTGTTTGTACATACCTATATTCATTCAATCTTCTATTATTATTACTCTTATTATTATTATTGCTACTCTTCCATTCAAGATGGCACCACTGTATTAGATGTTGGTAAACCTTTTAAATCCAAAAGTATACTTACATAAGTAATTATCTCACATAATGGCATATTCTTTATGTCATGACGATTCCATCGTAAATAATAAAACTTCCATAAAAAAGATTTATGAAAACTTCTCTTAATTTTGTCTTACAGTCAAAATCTCTAGAAACTCAATTAGCAAAATTGGTTTTGTGTACGGGATATCCATGAATTATCCATTGACCCTTTGCTTCACTGCACTAAGGGTGATGTTATCATGCAAAGCACGTTACGGGTTTGTTACGTCCTAATGGATTGACCTAAAACGAGACTTGCCTAAGATTATAAAGGCCGTGGTTGTATTGAAGCGAAACTGCACTGTACGTTGTACGTGTTAAATTCCTATTAAATAAACAAATTAATATAAACACATATATAAAATAAACCGAATGAAAACAATATATTTTGCTCTTTGTCAATCAATAATAGAATATGGAATAATTGCTTGGGGAGGAGCAACAAACTTGGCTATCGATTACGTAGAAATCGCGCAGAAAACGATATTAAAGATAATACTTTAAAAACCCAGACTGACTGACACAGACCAAATAATATTCAACAGTTGTGACGTACTATATATATACGCCAATAAAACGTTAAAACACTCCTAAACTACATTTTCGACCAAAAAAACATATTTCAACAAACACAAAATATCACTAACAGACTAGTTAGACAAGCGTATAAAGAAAATATAAAAAAACTCCAACTGTAAATACAAGCTTTGGATAACAATATAAATATCATGCATAAACACTACAAATATCATGCTATAAAATCATTCAACAGTCTTAACACATGAAAATAAAATTGTGGAAAACAAAAATAAATTCAGACGTAAAATTAAAAAATTAATTACGAAAATTTCATAGCATAAAATAATAAAACATACCCTTATCACATAACTTTATATACATTTAACTTATAATATTGTATAAACCACATATCTTTATTTATACATTAAATAAAGATATGTATATATATATGTATTTTATTTCAAAAAAATTATTATGTATATTTTTTTATTTTATAAAATGGGTATTACCGGATTACTATTGAAATATAGAATACTGTATCAAAATAAATAAATAAATATCAAATATTCATCCCTACTTTAGGGGATTTGTATTCCATTGGTACGTTTACATAATTCATAAAGTTTACATAATAAGTACCAGTTATACAAAAAAATATTAATAATCAGTATGGGTTAGTGGTAGTGTTTTGTGAACAAATCACTAGGAGAACCTGTGCTGAGGTGATCGCATGTTTTCAATAAAGCGTCATATTATGCTATCATGAGTAAAAAAATAATGGATCCAAGTAGTTCTACCAATGGTGGCAGTTTGCACATTATTACTCGGGTTCATGGAGTGAGATTTGTCTGGTTCTTTGCCGCGGAAGCGTCAGCCCCCCAACAGCGTGGCAGGCTGGATCCACAGTCACTGATTGAGGGAGACCTTTCGACCTCTCCAGCAGGACTCTTGCGGAACAGGGATGGATTATTTCGTCCGTCACTTCTGGAAACACTGACCCCTAGATTCCAACCCACCACTTGTACCCTTTTCCTTTCTAGAACTTTCTCTCATTCCTTTTCTAAAAATATCCTTCACACAGCATCCTGAAAGATGAAACAGGCCCTTAGGGGAATTATTTTCTTAGATATGAGTCCTATAATATCCGATTTTTTTAATCAAAATTGTTACTAAAACATACGAGCATAAGTAATATTATTACTTAGGCACAACGTATTAGTAACAATTTTGTAAAAGAAAAGAATACTACATGATGTGAACTTAATTTTGCAGTTAAGCCAAAAAGATAATAAAACAAAACAAAAGTATAATATAATAAAAGAAAAAAAAAAGTAGATGATAATTTAAGATACAATAATTAATTAATTATAATTTTAAAATAGGTACCTAGCGGAGCTCAGGACGTTACAAATTGACTGAAAAAGTTTGGGCGGTGTCGATGAAGTTATCCGCACCCCATGACAAGCAAAAACAGGTGGCCTAGATTGAAACTCCAACTAAAATGCTATAAATAGTTTATTCGTACCTAGTAGTCAAGTTGTTGCTTACTGCAAACATAAAGTTTCGATGGAACTGAAAATGAACCCTTCTCAGTTTTTTTTTAAGTTTTTTCACTGACACCTAGAAAGACATGAACATCGAAACGGTGTTATTTAATTTCATAGACAGCTTTAAGTCCCGCGGAGAAAAAATCCTCAGGGCCTATATCATCTTTGGGATGCTGTGTGAAGGATTTTTAGAGAGGAAGTTCCGGGAAGGGAATCTGGGGGTCAATGTGTGCAGGAGTGACGAACTTATGAATCCATCCCTCTCACTCCAGTGCAAGGCGATGGGTCATGAGAGTCCTGGTAGACAGGTAAAAAGGTCTCCTTCAATCAGTCACTCCAAATCCAGTCCGCCAAACAGAAGGCGTACAGACGTATCCGCTGCCAAGATCAAGAATATCCCCATCTAATGAACACGGGCAACACTGCTAATTTACTAAACATAATGAACAACTTGGGGTGACCTATGGCAGACGTGATGGTTATACAATTAATGGTTCCCGTGGCGGCGGTACCCTCTTCTCTCGTGTTTCACTATCATTATGACATTCAAATGGCATGGCGATGTTCGATGACAGGCAAGTGTAAAATGGACAGAACGCGTGCTCAATGGGCTAGAATCAAAAGGTATTACCTAAGTCAGTGGTGACATAGGTCTCTTTTCAAATCTATATGGGAGGCATTTCTAGTGTTCTTGATTCAATGACTGCACTCCACTAAAAGAAGATAAAAGTACTGATCACAAAAAGTTTTAAAAAACCTTTTGGCCCAAAATGATGACACATTAACAAAAGATATCAACTTTGTGTTTTATTTTTAAAAAGTTCTAAAATCCGAAACAAAGAAACATTTCAAAAACAAAGGATGCATTTTCATCAAAACCAAAACGCCAACTCGACAAATTACACCTCTTGTTTCGGAACTTTCTTCGCAAATAAAAACAAAGCTCGAAGATAAATTTGTCGGACTGGGTTTAGAAAAACCACCCATTGTCGTTTTATTTTAAAAGTTTTTCTGAACTTTATTTTGTTGGTTGTCAATTCCGAAAGCAGGTTTCGCCTCAGACATTTTATGAAGGGTATATTTTATGCCAAGTATTGGGACTTGAGTCTTTGTTACAACCCCTGAAGTAATAAATAATGCATTTAATCACAATGTATTGAGTTTCGATTGAAAGAAAACGCTATGAAAGTTGAAAACCGAGTGAATGAAATGAGCTCAACTTGGACATATTTGGTTTACATTTTTTGAATACCTACTTGTTCATGCATCTTATTTATAACCCACTAGCGGGTAACCGGAATGCGTTGCAAGGCATTCAAAGAAATAAATTGTTTCTCCCTGCATTTCCTTTCCCATGTGTCCCTGTTACCCTCGCGCGTTCCCTTCTCTTCCCAATTAA
This sequence comes from Limnephilus lunatus, assembly GCA_917563855.2. Lineage (NCBI taxonomy): Eukaryota > Metazoa > Arthropoda > Insecta > Trichoptera > Limnephilidae > Limnephilus > Limnephilus lunatus. Next base: position 104,174,642 of record OU830593.1, read on the forward strand.
TGATTTTGTGTTACAAATTTTACAACAAAACAAGGGTAAAAATTGTTTGCACTGAACTCGGATAGCAATCTCATATCAACAAAAATAATGTCATCCACAGAGAATTGTTTATGCTTTTTTTTCACTTGGTTGTTTTTCATTACATTTCAGAGGAATATCCTTTGTTCGTACACAAATTTTGTCTTTGGATAAGATATTTTAATTTGTTGGTTAGGTTTTTATTTTATTTAGATATTTCACAAATACCAGAAGATCCAGGAAGAAGAAATCGGGTTATGTTGGAAGCCATTTCAACTGGATAAACAAGAATGATATTATGGGTGTGGATGTGATTAGGAGGGTCTTGCGCACCAAGAAGAAGTGGTGTGATCGCCCATCTGTGGGAGGATTATTTAGTAAGATCCAAGAAGAGTCAAGTAGAGCAATGCTCGGGCGGTAATAAGAAGTTAGAACATTTAAGAAGATCTAAGACGAAACAAGGCGAGCCAAGAAGAGATAATTGGATCCCAGAGTCGATAAGAAAAAGGGAACTAAGAGACAAAGCAAGCAAAAAGATACAAGAAGAGCCGAGCAGAGATGGGATGACTTAAGAAGCGGCAAGAAGAGGTAAGACGTGTCGAAGAGAGGCGAGAAGATCCAAAAGAAGCAAGAAGAGCTTAGAAGAGACAAGAAGACGCAAGAAGAGACGAGAATAGGTGAGAAGAAAGACGGCATAATGAAAGGGGAAAAATTCTTATACTAGCCTATTAAGTTGCCACATGTATATGTCAATTAGACTTCTACCCCCTCCCATCCTCTGAGCACGTATTGAAAGTCATAATTTAATCCTTAATCAGTACTAATTTAATCCTAATTCAGTGCTAATTTAATCCTAAATCAGTGTCCCCTGGTGTACCAGTCTCACCAAGACAGGAGTGCTCCTGACTGGGGATACAATCGTGTCGTATCGTATCGTATCGATTGTTATACAATCGTGTCGTATCGTATCGTATCGATTGTTATACAATCGTGTCGTATCGTATCGTATCGATAGATATCGTATCGATCTTGAGTGAATTCGGGCATAGCGCTCATTCAGGAGTGGTGCTTGGTGCCGGAAGTCTGCGGTCACCACTGTGTTGTCGGAGGCCATTAGTCGCATCCTGGCTGTGACCTTGTGTCTCATCAGACCGGCGAATCTATTCGATCCTGGTTCTGTAAACGTTGTAGGGGTTATCACAGTGGATCATTTCACTAATTATGTTTTCTTTATTTTTATTTAAAATTTGTGGGTCGATGGTAATAAAATGTGAACGTTATGATGTATTTGTTTGAATAAACATATCAATGATATTGCCTCGTGTGCAAAATGAGGGGCTAATGGCAGTAATGGGATCATAGTTCAATATTAACAGATATTTAAAAATGGATTTAAGGATTTGTGTATTATGACAAAATATTTGCGTTTTTTTCTCTTTATAAAACATCATGATAACCAAAGAATACAATGCTTTATAAGATTTTCACAAAAGTTTATTTAGAAATGTCGCAGAGCAGAGAATTTTCTTGCTCTGTACTGCAAACCACTTTTATTCAAACGGTACAAGTTCTTCTTTCCATTCCCAGAAGAATGTCGAGCTTCAAACGTATCTGTTTACAGGTGAAAAATGATATTATTGCATTGTGTGGAAAGTAGTGAAAATTCCATTGCAATCTACTCCCACGTACCACTAGACCATACATAGAAAATTGAAATATGAGAGATCTTACAATATTTATAGAACTGATATTCATAATAAAAATGATTTATTTTAATGTTTAGGTACATTTCTTAATTTTTATTGTCTCTTCTTCATCGTCTAGCATGTCCCTTTTAAGATAATAAATTGATGATGTCTGCAATAGAAGGGCACTGTTTTTTATCATTTTATTATACCTTTGTCCTTTGTGTCAACGAATGATGGATGCATGCTTTTCCCCAGAGTGATAATTTGTTGAGTGAAGTGAGCGATCAATTTATTGCACTCTCTGAAATTATTATTTTTTTAAGTCAATATACAATATTATTTTTGAAATTTTATTGATAGTTTGTACAAATTGTCTTCGCAATGTTTCAAAGTTTGCATTATTGTTTTCTGGTCTCTGAATTGAAATACGGACCTTGAAGATGTAAACCGATGTTAAAAAAATCAAACAATAGACAAATGTATCATGCAAACTGCCAACACCTTTTTAAAGTGAATGCTGAACAAGAGCCCCAACTACCCAGTTCCATTAACTTTGTTAATTATTATTATTAATAATAATCTTTAAAGTGAGAAATTCGTAACTACATCTAAAAATACATATTAAGTTTGTTAAGTAAACATTGGTGGTTGGGCGGTTTAATTCGTAGAATGCGTAACCACCAAATGTCAAATTTTACAGGAGGCACAAAAAACCTCATACTGAAAAAAATGAAAGACGGGTCATTGTTTTTATTTATGTTCCAAACATATAATATATTTCGAAATTTATTTTCAATCATTTAACTTTTGTAAGTTAGGGCTTTCTATTTCAAATCGGAGTTAGGAAGTTTACATAAAAACCGAGAATGGACATACGTATTTTACAAAGATACCTACGTACTTTTCTACGAACAGTTTTATGAACAACTAGCTGAAGACTTGGGAGATAGGAATTTTACATTAAAAAAATAAAACAACAATACAGAACTGCAATATTTATTTTATAAATTACTCAATAACATTGTAATTGACTTTTATATTTAGTCTCAGTATGTAAGAATGACAGGATAAATATAATAGTACTTAGCACACAAGGTACTTAGTACTAATACTTCGAATAATTTTGAAGTTAAATAATACCACCTGAAATGGTAAATAAGATTAAGTATGTGGAGTTAAGGAGTTTCGAAGTATTCGCGAGTAAAAATAGCTCCATGGTGTTACGCAGTTTCCTAATTTGTGTTTATCTAAAAAGATATATTTTTTTTAAATTTGCGAGTTTTACTAGTCGATGCGGGACTAATTTTAACACCAGATGGTATTAAAAACATATTTTCATACGTATGACGATATATCATATACCCTGTGCTTGTAGCTTGATTGTCACGTGTTTCTTTCATACACATTTCTATATACTTGTTATTTAACGTTTCCCACAATCAATCGTTAATCAAAACTCACCGCATGAACATCTCTAATATTTTGCATACCGCATCCTCAAACTTAATCCCACATACTGCAGTAACATAACGCGACTAAAAGTCATACAAGTGCATGAATAAACAGTAAGTCCTTTTCTCCTATTCCTTTACGTGCATTCTTTTACTTGTGCAGTGGTCTTTCATACATTTCAAAACACATACAAGGTTCTTCGGTTCTTTGAAAAAACAAATAACATACATACAAGCAGTAGGCAATATGAAAATGATAGAAATGTATGGCTTTTTAAGTTGAGGTTCTCATAACCCGCCTCACCAGGATCAAGTAATTTTGCAAGTTAGTTTAACTTAATTAATTTCCATGAACATACCTGCACAAGTTAGAGTTAAAATATATTCACTCGATAGTTTGGTAATATTAATAACTTCGAATTTGGGTGAGTACACCGGTAAGGGCCCTATCATTACTTTTGATCCAAAGTTTTGAGTTATGTTTGAAATTTTTTTGTGAATCAAAATTTTTATCCTGTCTGGAAGAGTGTTGTAAAGTTATTATCGCAAGCTTTCTAAAGTTTCCTTGACCAAAAGTAAAATGCATTACATAAATTTGTATCAATTTTGTTCTATTGTTTATTTATGTTTGTGCATAGAAGAGTATGGATTGTTTTTGCGTATATCTGCTGAACACAATATGGGACTGCGGCATCCCTAACTTGGGTATATAGTGAGACTGCATGTAGTAGAGAAGGAGAGGAGATGGTAAAGAAGAGTGTTTGGAAGTAACGGGTGCTCAGATATGGTCACTAAACTTGGAGCTTTTAACTAGTGGACTTTCAACAGGTCGATACCTATGGGCGTTTCACACGATGCTTTTTTTTTGTCTTGTTACCACAAAGGGACTCCAGATATTAATATCTACAGCCTGTATATGGGGCGAATATCTACAGCTCATATGTTGGACAAATATCTATGAACTTCAGAGTGAAGACTAATATCTACAGAGGTAAGGTCAGATAAATATCTATGACGGTCCCAGTGGTGACGAATATCTAAGGAGCGTAGGTGGAACTAACATCTACAGAGGGCAGCTGAGCAAGAGGTTGTACGGAAAAGCATAAGTTACTTCAATTACGTAATACTAACCTAACCTAACTTAATATAAATTAAGTTTTTTAAACTGCATACGGAATATTACGTAATGCCAATATGCTATCCATAATTGCAAATCCAACTTCTGCCAGTGCTGTAGATATTATAGATATATCAACATCACCTGTTTCATAGATATTAGTCATCAGTTTGAGCTGTAGATATTCGTCCTCACTTAGGTTCTCATAGATATTAGACCGATTTGTTCAGTTTTTGGAATACCTGTAGATATTAGTAGACGCCTCCCCACAAAGGTCGTCTTTTCACATGGATTCAGGATAAAAAAAGGGCATGTTCTATTTTGGTACAGATTTAGTACAGTTTAAGGGTGGAAATTAATTGAAATACACGTCATTGCTGTACCGTGTTAGTGGAAATTTTTGATATATATTCCATTTCATGTATAAAGCATTGAATAAAAATACTTTAATTTATGTAATTACCGATTGTTAACGTGTATTTGACATTGTGAATTTCCCGTGTACCTGTTTTTGAAGTTTTGTTGAGGGCAGCAGCAAAGGCAAATTGCAGACAATTTCACGTGATCTTTGTTATGTCCACGTTATCATTTTTTGGTGATTTAGTACCGTCTTCAAATATTACTTTTTCTCTATTAGCAAACATTCGCATTAAATCGTAAATAAGAAAATAATGATTGTGTGAAACAAAGGATTTTAATATGGTTGCCAATATAGTGTCCACAATGGGGATCGGTATGAAAAGGCATGTGAAAAACGACCATTTGAGTATCAATCACTTTCTCCCAAAACTACAGTAATCAGGTGGCCGTATATAATCTATACCTGGAACTCTAGCACGGCGAAATCGATAATTTTATGATATCGAGTCAATAGGAGTAACTTTCGATGATTTTACATCGAAGTCCCTAGCAAGCTTTCACCGTTGAAATCGGAACCGATATTGGCAGGGAATAATTGAGAAATCGACATACGCTGACAACACTATTTTTTGTGAATTGACACTACGAAATATGAGACACCAAGCAATTAGGTAAAAATATTAGTCAATTGCCAACGTTGAATTAAAATACTAACCGAAATATGCATTAGAAGTCCGCATTTACTTTTTGTCGCCAAAGGAGAGTTATTTATTTAATGAGGTCTTTATTCCTATTTCAACCATTTTTATTTCGCGAAGATCAAGCGAAATAAATTGATTGGGTCTATTAATGGCGTATACGGCTTCTTTCATTTCTAAGAGCGTTAAAAATTTGTTCTAAGGCTGCATTAAAATGTGTCAATCGTCGGTCGTAATATGTATTAATAATCGAAGGCCGTCCTCGCAAATATTGATAACTGATCTTAGATCAACATCGTATTGACATAGGGTTTTATCGATCTACCATGCAAGACCTCCTGGGGTATTTACTATCAAAGCGATGGCGACCAAGCCTAAGTAAAAATAGAAAAGAAAAAAGTATAAAAAAGGTACATAAGTAACTACCTACCTACACAAACTCAACGAGAAGTTGGGATAAATCTTTGAAATTCCGGCAGTGGCTTATCTGGGAACACCATTTTATAAAATATTATCGTTAACCTTTATGAAAAAACGTGTAAAGAACCATTTCTTGGCCTTTTTTATTCGAAATGCTTTCATGCCACATTAAGTCCAATAGACGGTTATGTTTAACGTTTGAAATAAAACTGGTGTAAGTGTCTTTATACCTTATTTTAGTGAGTTTAATGGAAACTAAGTACGTCGTTTAGGACTGCAAACGGTTTGTGGAAGTCAATTAATTATAAAATACATATTCCAGGGACAAATATTGAACTGAAAATCCAGCCAGATCGAGACTAATGGACGTAAATACCAGCGGGGGTAGCATTACTTTACTTTACTTAGCCTAGTAACAAAAATGAGACATTTTGCTAAATCAGTTAAACGGGGAATAATTGTTAGGGGGAGATGAGTGTTATTTAGAAGTATCTCACATCTTTCTACTTAACCATCGAAATAGGCGGAAAGTCTTTTAATTTTGATAAAATTATTAAATTTATTTGGGTGTTTAGGCAGAAGAATTGAAAGGGTAAATGCAGGAAAATCAATTAATAGAGGACTGAGCGCGGTTGAGTCAAACAAAAATGTCCAAAGAAGCGAAGCGGTCCTGGTACCTTCCCTGCTGTATTCCTGTGGGGAATGAAGCTGGTACAGGACGTATTAAAGAATTAAAGTATACTAAGTGCTGTAAATGTGGGTTTCTTGAAACGTTTATGTGATAAACCATGTAAGTTTGAGAAATGTAGAGAATGCACGGCTGATGTTAGCGTAATGAGTAAGAAAAGGACGCTTAGATGGTTTGGATATGTAGAGAAAATTGGCTAAGAAAGGAATATAAGAAGAATACGTGACGCAAATATGAATGGTAGAAGAAGTCGGGGACTTCCGAGAAGGTCATGGCATGATCAAGTGAATCAAATACTCGAGTTGGGCCATGTCAAGAGTCAGAATAACAGAAGGGTTTGTATTAGACGATATACGAATGGAACGAAGCAAAGAATTTGTGCCAAGACCGAGCTGTTTGGTGATTCATCTTCTCTGCATACCCCTGCGATGAAATGTCGTGATGGGTAGTTAGTTAGAAAGTTTTGGTTTACACGAAAAAAATGCATTTTATAAGGTTGTCTTCATACTAATGACTTTAGAATTGAACTAAGTTTAATTAATAATAGGTACATTACTTAACAAATTAATTTGATGAGGTCGTCTTCATACTAATGACTTTAGAAATGAATTGGGTTATTTTATAAAAGGTGCATCACTCAACAAATTAATTTGATAAAGTTGTCTTCATACTAATGACGTTAGAAATGGATTAGGTTAATTAATAGTAGTAACATCATTTACATACACAAAGGGAGCTCAAATATTACTTAGGTACTTCTGCTGAAAATATCGAAATACTTTCATGGGCAGACTTAAAAATATGTTTATTAGCTTTTTTCAGATTTATCTTTCAACTCGGTATTAGTTATTCTTCTATGGATTATCATCATAGGGCCATCAAAATATCGCAAAGGATGTTGAAGAAACAAATAATGAGCTCATGTTTATTTATTTATTTAAACATATACGGCACAACATGTACCATTAACATAATTGACATTACTTATAAATAGCACAACAACATGAAGAATAACAGTATAAATGTCAGATACATTTATGAAAAAAGGAAAAAGTAAGGTAATAATAAGTAATGAGTAAAAGGAAAAATGTATAAAAGTATAATAACAAAGTGTGAAGTATAAAATATAAAGTATTACGTATAAAGTAAAAACCATAAAGTATTAATTTTTCAAAAGAAGCAAACACATTGTGACTTGACATTTTAAATAAATAAAAAGAAAATACTTGTTTTACGTCACTTTATTATATAAATGTAATACAATAAAGTGACGTAAAACAAAGTTTTTATTTTTTTATTTATAAAGTATTAGGTAAAAAGTAAAAATAAAAATTAAAAGTGATGAATAGAACAATAAAAAGTAAAATTTAGAAATATAAGATATATAAAAAGATTTAAATATAAAATAATATAAGAAGTAAGGAATATTGGATTATGTTAACCGACATGATAAATTTTGCAAGTATCGATGATTTCTAATACGTTAAATTTTAAAGTGAAGTACTGGTATTATGTTTACATGATGTATTATATTTACGTGGTAGGTACTAGCAAACAAATTGATAAGTGACAAATTGATTTTGATAAGTGAAATAAAACAATTGCTTTGGTTACAACCACGAAATTGTATGTAATTTATAAATACCGACCGGTTTCGCTTAACACATACACGTCAGGGTACAAAAAATAAATAGTTTAATTTTGTACCCTGGTGACGCTTGTGTTAAGCGAAACCGGTCAGTATTAATAAATTAAAGTTGTAAACAAAGTAATTGTTTGTAAAATGTTAAATATGTTACAAAACCACAAAGTTACTGCTTTCAACCAAAATATATTTTTATTAAATTTGTTTTCCAAAAAACTACAACGCTTGGTCTGTTGAGTTCTTAATGTATTTTTTTCCAATAACGATCATAAATTGTAATGCTTAAATTCGGTACAATAAGTTCAAAAAAGAAGCAAACATGATTTTTTGGATCACACTGTAGATTCCGAAACAAAGTTTACCCACAGAGAAAGTGAATGCATTTCAAGTGCATCATAATTGTGTTTTTGGTACATTTCCTTTGAAATTTTGCCCAAGTTTTTATCGATAATTTATGGTCACCCGTCGCAAAAGAACTCCGGGAACATCAACATTGAATTTTTAAAGAAGGGCGGATTATAATAAACCGTCTTTAAAAATAATATTTTTGGTTATACAATGTCTAAATAAGTTTTTCTGCTTACAAAAGTTTGATTTTATTATAAATATTATGTCCCTTTTAATAAAGCCTCACAACATTATACTTAGAGGTATGCGCTTTATTCATAATATTCCTGCTTTTATTTATTACTAGCTTTTGCCCCCGGCTTCGCTCGCATATTCCCCCTCCCCCCTCCCCCCATCTCCCCTCCACCCCCCATATTAAATATTCATATTAGAATACTCGTATTTGAATTTTCAAATAAATCTCCACAGTAACCTAAACAAATAACAAAATGACAGCCAACGTCAAACATTCACTTAGCAACACGCTTTGCCAATAAAGTATAATAAATAATTTCATAACGCCAAAGCTTATTCAAAACGAAAGAGATTACCAATGTATATAGCCAATTTAGCTATAGCAAATAATGTAGATTTCGATTAGTGAAATAATTTTTAAATTCAATTCGGTATTTATTGCGTTAAAGAGTAACGAACACACATCCGTACAAACTTTCGACTTTATAATATTTATAAGATATAATATTAAATTTATATGTACATGTGAAGGAAATATATTCCACTTAAATTTGAATCCTGTAGTGTCAGTTGGCATGTAATTATCAATTGTCACTTGTTTTATTGTTCTATTATTTTATTGTAAAATATCAACCATTCAAAGAATAATCTAACAAATAAACATAAATGTCTTTTCTTTGTTAAACTTTGCAACACAAGTGTTTTATTTATAAATTAATAGAAAGGAATTAAACCACTCAACTTATTATATATGTATATATATATATATATAACATTAAATTTAATTGTTACATAATTATAGTAGGTACCTATTACGTTATTAAGTCCATAGAACATCAGCGAGTAATTTTGTTCAATCTTTTTCTTGAACATTGGCTATGTAACAATTTCAAGATATTTTGGTTCTGAAGTGTTTTAAATTATTTTTTTACTTATCTACACCCTAGTGGGCTTTCACATGAACATTTTACAAATTGATTACAGTAATTAAGTGTAAAAAGATAAACGCATTTTAGTAATTGTAAGAACACAACACATATGCATATAGACTTATCCGACAGATGTCGGTAGTACAAATGTACAATCCTCCATGTTCAGAACCGAGGTGGGCTAGAAGTTAGGTTACTAGCATCCTGTTTCCTGTTCTATAGTATATTTTAGTTTTTAATGATTCTTGTTGAATGGCACCGTTATGGTTTCAATGGGATCAATATCTATTGTCATGTGCACTCACTATTGTTGTTAATATTGTTCTTTAGGAATTGCTTTGTATATGTATATTGTTTGTTTCACACTATTTAATCAATTTTGTAAGGACTCGTAAGGAACACTATATAATTAATTTTAAGCTTATTATAATTAAGCGCATTTGAAGTGAAATATCACAAAACTGCGCTATATAAATACTATGTTATTATTATTATTTTTAGCATCAGTAAAATTTTGATAGCTTGCTTATTGATAGGACATTGGCCTCTAGGCCGTCCTTCACACTCATTCACAATATTATAAGAGCTTAAAGCCTATAATAAGACCCCCGGAAGTTTAACAACACGATGACTGACAATATTATTTAGTGGAGGCACGTGTTTCTGAAGATGTCGTTAAATAAACTCAGCTTCTCATGATATGTGAACACTAATTTAAGATATCGTACCCGCATAAAAATAGCTTTTGGTATATAATATCTTGGAACTGGGAAAATATTTGATGATATCTCGCTTATATCACGCGTTTTACCACACATATTTTATAACATTCTTTCGTTCTGGGTTCTCCGTAATTTGGTGGCTATAATTGACTATACATACATATATTATGTAGACCGGAAATTTTGCACGCATATTAGCTAGAAATGATAGGCGGGCATATACTTTTTGGTTAGGGTATTTTGGCACATTGCCTATGTGCCTATGCGTATACAAAGTGTGTTTTGTTTAAAACTCATCAATTGCTATGCGTGCGATAACGCTTCAAGTAAAATATGGGGTAAGTCTTGGAAAGATCATTGAATGAGTGCTTGCCGGTAAAAAATATGTTTGATTTTCTAAATAATTTGATGGTTGTGGAAGATTATTAAAATTTATGAACCGAAATTAAATTCGATGAAATTATAAGACCACGCCCTGCATAATAATGGATTATTTATTTTTGTTATTATTAATTTTTTTTTATATATTTCTATTTATGTTATTGTTTCTTTACTGCGTAAATATATTATAAATATGTATAACTATTTGGGACGTGTGGGATTGCCCAATCCTCCCCAAATCCTGGAATAAAGAATATTATCATTATAATATCTGCGAACTAACTTAATAACAACAAAAAAAACGCTAGAACATTTGTTATTCCAAGAAATTAACCATATTTTTTTTTTCATTTTGAAGTACTTATCTACTACTGAGTTAATTGGACTAAGAAATTGGATAAATCAAACTATTTTTCATTTTCTGTATAGTAGTAGATACAATCTGAACTCCCTCTATTTAAAAGTTTTCAACTCTCGGGTACCTAGTTTTCCATTTCCATACAAAGCTATTGGAGTTCCAGAGTCAACGATCTGAAGTTCACTGCAATTAAAGCTCGCATTCTGCATCAGTATTATACTTAATGACTAAACAGAAATAGAGAACGCGTGAAATATACTCAGCCTTACTAAAAAACATCGAGAATATTTTATTCAAATTACAAGTTTATATATATACGACCGTGTATGTGAAAACTTTACTAACTAGAAACTGTCAAAAAATAGTTTATGGAAAGATATATACGTTGCTAATCACCTAAAGAGGGGTTATTATCTGTTGTATACATACCTACAGCGTATTAAAAATAATTCATGGTCGAATTTTGGAATTTTTTCAACGTAGGTATGTTAAATGTCTCACATATTTCTTATTTTTGAAGATATCGTAAAAACAACTGTCATTTTAGAAACAAATTAAAAAAAATAATCTGAAATTATATTACCTACTTCTTAGATTTCTATATTTGAAATATTCTTTGGCGTTTAAAAATGACCAAATTTTAAGTTTCAAACATGAAAAAAGTTGGAAAAAAACTTACCACAAATTTTTTTAATCAAAGCATCGAAAAATAAAAAAAACCCTTTTATTTAAGAAATTTCTTGCAAATTAATCACTTAAATTTTTACTCGTGCATACGGTAAATTAAAAAAAAATTAAATTGCTATTCCCAAAAAAAAGTTAAATAGATTGAAATTTCAACATTTGTAAAAATGTTATTTTTTTATTCGTTTACCAACACATTATTAGACTTTTATGTTATATAAAAACATCACTTTCAAGAAAAACTTATAAAACTAAAACCATAGTAATAAATTTGAGTATGAATATACCGTTATTACTCCACTTTCTAACAACGCAAAAGTTGTATGGTGCAATTACTGTACAATTTATTGACTAAAACTAATGAAAAATAACACAAATAAGATGTTCGTGTATTGAATTACACAAATATAATAAAAAATTTACCGTTTTATGAAAAAAAATATTAGACTTCAAAAAATATTATAATCTTGTATATACCATTTTACTGTTGAACGACTTATCTACCAACGGTTGAACTGGAGGTAATAAAAAAACTATATTTATTTTAAGCAGAGTAGTAGATTCAATATGAACTCTATTTAAAACTTACCGCCAGTCAACTGTCAACGTTAGTCAACTGCACATGCGCGATTTGCCAAACACTTTGGTGTTGCCCGTTTGAATAATAACGTTAAAGTTTTTTTTTATTAGTAACAAATCGAATCTGTAATTGCACAAGGATTGTATGCATAACGTGTAAATAAACACCATTTAACGTTGTGAAGTAATATTTTTTTAGTAAATCTGTTTGTGTTTATTTTGTGCCACTGACCTATAAAGTCACGAGGGAGTGATTCGGAAACATTCATGTTATGCACTTTTCAAAAAACGGCCATTTTGAGGAAGCAAACTGAGCGGCCCCTATATTTGAAATACATCTATTTGAAATTCTATTGTTTTTCCGAATGAATATTTTTTCAAAGAATTAATGCAAACTTGGAAGTGGAAATTAAACTATTCTCCGAAATCCGATCGAGCTAAAACTCAGCAGATTGATTTGCTAATGCATTCCATCAAATTTCGGTAGTCCTCACGCGCATACTTACGCATTTCTCTGAATTTGTATGAAATGATGGTGCAACTGGTGCCATTGGACCGTGGCGGAAAGTCAAAATTATTACACAACAAAATAAAAATAGATGTATCATAGTAAAAAAAAACTTTGTTTTCTAGGGTTGATTTTCTTAAAATGTGCAATATCAGTGTTACCGGTCTTTCTAAGTCGGTAACAAAAACGTCAAAATTATTTTGAAAAAATAAGTAGTACTGAGCACACTAACTTTTGAGAGTACACCATTTTAAAGCAGTTTTTTTTGTTATTTTAGGACATATACACTTGTGCGCTTGTTAATAGACTACCATGGAGTATTTTTGTTATCCACACTGAACATCTAAAACCTTATTCTGAATGACTAGCCATGGATTGTGAAAAAGACACAAGAATCTGTTTATCTCTCTAAAAATTGCAAATTCAGGGTATTTAGTGAATAAGTAGGTAATGATATTATCAAGGATTTAAAAGAAATTTGCCGAATTTTCAGGTAAAGTGCATAATACAATCGTATTTAAAATGACAGAAAATGACACAAAAACTAGTTTACCTCTAATTTTTATGTTACTACTGCGTCCTCCAAAGATATTTGTTGGTCAGGTACATACCACTAATGTAAGTACAAGAAAGTATAAGGTGTACTATTTGGTATTTCGTACTTTGAAAACACACACAGCGAAATGGGATGGCCGACACTCTTCCTTTTCTAACGCTGTTACAGCTTTCAGAAACGTCATAAAGACGATGTTGGCTGTGACTTTGGAGTAGTAAATACCAGTGCCGTAGTTCGAATTTTAATTTTAGAATGAAATTTAAGGTATTAAATTATTTCATAGCATTATTGTTACAAAAATAATTTTTGTTTTTACATAATAATGATTAGGTACAATATAAATTAAATTCCTGAATTGTGCCAGACAAAAGATCATTATTTCAAGTTAATTTCTCTAAAACTGTCTAATGTCGTTGCCATTATTACCACAGCAATTTTAATTTGATAAAAATTGTTATTTTATACTAAATAAACACTGCAATATTTGAAGCTATACTAAGAAATTCTCCCTTTTTACTCTTATCTTTCATAACCTTATTTCTGTTCACCACAAAAAACCCTCTTTCCAGGCAATTTCTCAATTTTACGGACGTTGAGGTGTTAGTAAGTTTGTAGTTGAAAAATTTGAATAAAATAATGACAGATAAACGATAATGAAAAGGAAAGCAATTCGGAGACACCGCATATATCCTGGCAATTAGTTAATAACTGGGTACTGTTCCAAGGTTTTCTATAAGTTAAAGTATGAAGTTATGTGTTGTTTTCTCAAGTTTATTAATTTTATTACCTGATTTTCGATTTAAACTCAAAAATTTATTTTTTATTTGTACTTGGTTCAGAGAAGATAATTTTTAACGCTTGATTTTTGATTTACATTCTTAAATTAGTCTTACGGCTGTATTACACAACATGTAAATCATTATTACGTGGATAATTTTTTACCAAAACATAATATATCCAGCATTATAACAGCCTTCATTATAAACACCGTACACCGACTAATGGGGTTCATTTACTAAGGGTTGGTTGACGGGCAAAAAACAACCACAGGGCGATCAATCAACGGCTCTAATTTGGTGTTGGGAATAATATTCCACACTTGCCAAAGCGTGGAAAATTCACTTAGGTAACTTTGTGGAATATCCCCAGCTTAGGGGAAGTGGGTGATTTAAAAACGTGACGCATTTTACGAACCATCGTGATGATATTCAACACACTTTTTGATATTTTGATCCTCGGATGATATATAAACTTGACTTGCAAATTTAATGTAGGTGGAAAGTATTTTTGGAGATGTCAGTATCATTAATTGATGGGAGTTCGTGGCTCTCAAATATTTTTCCACAGCTTGGTTGTGGGGGTTTTGCAAGCCATTTTGAGTAAATACTAACACTGAAGGACGTTCGTGTTAATAAAAATACTTAGATAAATTATATCGCATCGTTTACACGATCTACATACAAATCACGGCGAGGCATCTGTTTAATAAAATATCTTTGAAAAATGGTTAGAGATTTTCATTGTGCACCTTACTAACAAATACCATTAACTTGAAGGACAACCAGGTCAGATTTTAGGAAACTATTTTGCAAAATTAAATGCATGCCAGATGGCATCAGCATGTGTTTATATTATTTTAATTTGACCTTAATTTTGAAGATGAGTCGATGTCCAATTGGACAGTTAAATCGCATTTCAATAAATTAAATTTAATAATCAATTTGTAGAAAACAATATCGCCGCCAGTGAACGGGGTAGTTTTGTAACGACGGACAATAAACGAAATAGAGAGTTTGAACTTAGTCCGCTGTCTGACAGAGAGAAACCGATAATCACCCAAAGAAGACATTCCCATACATGGTGGGCACTTATTTCTGAATATTATTAGAAAATTCTGGGGCTTGCAGCGTAATTTTGCATTTGCATTCCACTTTGTGCGAGACTGAGTGACATGGAAAAGAATTCAGTGGCGAATATAAAAATATATTCTCGGAATAATGGTACATACTTGGGGTTTCATACCGACAACATTTCTAAAAATATCCTAAGACTGGTTTGGGGTTTCATGTGATACTAAGTTTAGGGCAATAAAAGTATATTTTCACTAAATTTGCATTTCAAAGATAATGTAGTCGCAACTCGTAGCCTGTGAATAAATTTGTGGACTGTCATCAATAAATATTTAAGATCAAGTTGACAACTATTATGGTAGTTGGTAAACATTGGATAATTGTAAGGATAGACTTACCCCATTAATTTTTCTGATGCGGTATTATGGTGAACCGATATTGCGATTTTGAAGGACACAGTTGGTGGTAATCATTGCACAAGCTCTGCACATTACATATTAGTAGAAATCAAACTGAGAGATCACTAAAGTTGATCATTGCACAGGATGATTTAACAGAGTCAATATTAAATGCACTGAGAGTATTCGGTGATCATTGCACAGGTTGTTTTAACATACCCTTGTATCCCCCCTAAATAACTTGTCTCTTGGAATGTAATTTTTTCTTTAGTAAATATCTCTGGAATCACTACACTTGTATAAAATACCCATGTGGAAACCTGTAAATGATTCAATTATTGTGACTCAATTACTATTATGCTCTATTATTCATGTAAACTATTGGTCTCCCAAAAACTCTAATAAAATAAAATAAAAATAAAATACCTTATTATGATTTTTTTTTATTCGTTATAAATAGATGCATACATTACTTATAGATTTTATACGGTAATTAATTACATAATAGATATATTTGATGTACCCCCATAAGTAAACAGGGCTTGTGTGTATGGGGGGGATGAATCGATATTGCATCGACAGATCAATATGTTGTTCATCGCGCAGGCTTCTTTAATAGACTGGTAGTAAAATAATTTATTGTTATAAATGTCTCACATGTAGGTATATTGACTACACACTGTCAGATAGGGACAGGTACTTAGATAACAGGTTGGGTTGAGGAATGAGGGATCATATGTTAGAGGGAGATGTAGATAGTTACGTTTAAAAAAAAAAGATTTTTTTGTTCACTTCTTCATAATCATATTATAATAAATTGTTCTTTACAGTATGTCAGTGAACGTCATCATTTGAAAACAATAATATATTTTTATCCCATTTATACACCGTGTTTCATTCTCACGCCGCGAAGCTTTGGGAGGCCAATAACTTTTTTAAGTGAAAACTTCTTTAGCACCGTTGTGATTTGAAACTCTATGAAAGGAAAAAGCGACTCTAAAAAGAGACAAACACATACATCTATAGGATTTAGTTTGTGAGAGAATGAGATAGAATGTTTCTCCTCTTTGTGCGGTGAAAGAAATTTTTTATTCTGTTTATTGAAGTGCTTTTCGATAAACAATATTTATTTTCCGTATGGTGTGTACACGAATAAATCAGAAAGTTTACCGATGCATGCGCAGGACACAGGGCTATGTCTAGTTTGCAATTCCCCCCCTCTTCCTCGTCACCCACTCCTCCGTCACCCCTTCCATGCGTGTCCTCCCAAATGCATACCCATTCCCGCTCTGTTCACCTCCCGTGATCCCTTCCGATCTCGTGTTCCCCTTTCACCTTCCCCGCCTTTCCCTCCTCCCTCTGAACACCCTCCCATCCCCTTCTCTCATTCCCATCCTAGCTCCCGCGTTTCTCTTACACCTTCTCACTTTCCACCTATACTTAGTTCCCCTTCCCCTCTCGCTTCCCTCACTGCCGCTAAACTATTAGAAATACACACATTTTTCAAACAACTCCCGCACCACCTATTGTAATTTTTTTCTAGAATTTCATAATGCCAGAGCTCACGATTAAATATAGAAACCTTCGTGAGCGTGTGTCCACCATTCAGCTTGGTACTCGTAGGTACCTACCTATTATTAGAAAGAAACATTAATCTAACAACAATATTGTTCTTTCAGTAAGTATATTGTTTTAATTTATTTTTATAATTTTATAATTTTTTTTAACCTCATCGCAGGCCTTAGTGAGGTTAATATTGAAAACTAAACAATAATGCCATGTAAAGGAACAATAAACCGACGATAAAAAACATAAGAAAATAATTTTCTTTTGTGTATATTTCTTTACATTAATCTAAAATGACAAAAGTAATTTCAGATTTTGTGATTTTTCAGGGGTCTGCGTTAGTTTACAATAATAACGAGTTAAGGTTTCATTATAATATCACATAACAAACAGACCCGGCCACCTATTGCTGTGGCTAACGAAACACAATGTCATCTACTGACAACGCCGTTACAAAATCTTTATAACCAACGCCATCTGTAAATTTGTTAATTTGCATGCTTATCAAATCCACACCGCCCGCTTTGCAGCTCGCTCCCGTTAATTTATTAAATATTTTAACCAATTCAAACAAAACTTTGACAAATTATATACTTAAACCTTCCTCATAAATCACTCTATCTATTGTTGAAAACCGCATGAAAATCCGTTGCGTAGTTTAAAAGACCTAAGCGTACAGACAGCGGGAGCGACTTTGCTTTATACTATGTAATAATAATAAAGATAAGACAATTCGCAATAGCAAATATAAAATCTCTACCAATATTGGTATAGGTACAAAAATTCTGAATAAGAATAATCGACCGGTCATTTAAATGGATGTGTTGTTAACATTATTGAAAACAGTTGTGAAGATAACCACAGCACGCCGTTTTTACAGACTACCAAATAAATAGTGCCCTGTTTCATGATCAATACTTCTGACAAAAAATAAGCTTAATTTAAAACAAAAAACTAAAGTACTATTATTGTCTCAAGATTTGCAACGAATCGATGAAATTTAAAACAAAGAAACTATAGAAGTTTAAACATAATAAATACAATAAAAAAATAATAATGAATTCCATTTTTTTTTGTATTAAATATATTTTTAATATTTCTATTTTTGAAACTGATAATTCGTGGTGGAAGTCCATTATAATAGATTATAATAAAACAAATAAAAAACTTTATTCCACTTAATTTTATTTGACTGTAACCGGTTTCAGCTCGTCAGAGCCATCTTCAGACTGGTACAAATAATTCTTAGCCCACGGTTTATATACATAACATATGGGGGAGGGGGAGAGGGGTAGTCTACAAGGATTTTAATGAATTATTTTTGTTACTAAGTCGTTTTAGACTGTTTTTATTATATTTAATTCATTAAACAACAATGAATTAAACAATGAATTAAACAACAATTAATTAACAATGAATTAAATATAATAAAAACCATAGCAAAGAACAATGGATACAAAAGCGAAACTATTGATAGCTTATTAAAGAAAAAGGATAAAAAACTGACATTAACAATTATTTCACAAGGCCTTGAAAATGAAAAAGATATCACTAAACAATGGGTTAAAATCCTTTATATTGGCGAAATATCAACAAAAATATCCAGATTAACTAATAATGATAAATGCAAAACAGCTTTTTATAATGTGAATTCTCTAGGGAGAATTTTAATCAATAATAAAGATAAGAGAGAAAAACTTCAATACTCAGGCGTTTACCAAGTGAACTGTGCTGACTGCCCATCGTATTACGTTGGCAAACAGGGAGATCATTCAAAACCTGAATTAAAGAACACTTTACAAAATGGGTGAATGACAAAGGAGAATTGTCGAATGTAGCATCACATTTATTAGAAAATAAACACTCGTTTGATAAAGACAGAGATGTTAAAGTTCTTCATACTTGCAATAAAGGTCATAAACTAGATAGACTAGAATCTTTAGAAATTACTCGCTTAACTAAAAAAATAGACCCTAACTTTGTAATGAATAAACAATTAGAATCATTTGCTAAGTCTCCGCTTTTGTATCCATTGTAATTTTCATAATAATTTCGAAATTTAAAATATGTATTTAGATTAAACCATTCCTAATCTAATGTAAACATGCATCCCTTCAAAAAGTAATTTTGTAATTAATAAGCTATTATAATCATTTACTGAAACACCAGGTTTTTATCCGGTATAATTTTCATAATAATTTTGAAATTAAAATAATATGTATTTAGTTTTGACCATTCCCACTCCAATGTAAACATGCATCCCTTCAAAAAGCAATTAAAAAATCCCATTGATCATAGATATGTATAATAACGATTTGACAATAAAATTAGTCCATTAATAATTCACCTTACTTGTAAGGTTTTTCCCTAATCAATAGATATTGAAGTGAGTTACAAACCCAAAGTAATTAGCCCACTGGAATTACCAAAATACTTAGAAATTCGACAGTCTAAAACGACTTAGTAACAAAAATAATTCATTAAAATCCTTGTAGACTACCCCTCTCCCCCTCCCCCATATTTTATGTAAATAAACCGTAGGCTAAGAATTATTTGTACCAGTCTGAAGATGGCTCTGACGAGCTGAAACCGGTTACAGTCAAATAAAATTAAGTGGAATAAAGTTTATTTGTTTTATTATAATCTATCAAATATATTTTTGTCTAGAGCCCCTTAATTTTTTTTACTTACCACCACAACTTATCATTGCAGGGGGGTCAACTGTTATGGAATCAATAATTTGATTAGCAATATATTGAAATATTTGTATTCATGCTATAGTGTCAATTCTTAATAATAAAATACATATTAGATTATTAGTACGTGATAAGCGTGTTTTTTTAATCTTTTTAGACCATTTTTTTACTTGCCCAGCTCACGTCCTCACTGTGCTATCTCAACGCCCCCTAATTTTATCTTAATCTTCTACCGCCCCCCCCGAGAGTCTCAAATGCTCCCAAGGGGGGCATTGTCGCCTACGTTGAGAACCTATGGTTTAGAGCAGTGGTCTTCAACCTTTTTGAGTCGGCGTACCCCTTGTCTCTCACTACAAATTTGTTGTTCCCCGTACCCTCTATCTATCTTTTTACACTGGTAATGAAAGACGTGTTTCATTTGTAATTTTTAATACTCTAATTATTACATGAATTTAACAATCAAGTCACACAAATACAATTAAGTAATGCAATTTTATGCAGAGTGTAACACGACTTCATCCATTTTAACAAGTGTTTCAACATGCGTGCCACAGGTTGAAAACCACTGGTTTAGAGGAATAATAAAACATAAAATAGCCAGCAATTTATTGCACAGGGTTACTCATTGGACCGAAACAAAGATAAGAACGAAATAATATTTATAAATTTTTCCTCTTCGATAATCGCCAATTCACTTCGTGGCGTCATTTTCTTATAATGAAATTAAACACTTAACCAAGCCACCATCCAACAAGTTTCAAAATCCATGCTTTCCTTATTTATTCAGCATATAACTAAAAATGTAGAAACATAAGAATATTTTACTACAAGAGAATAATATAAAATATGCGTCAATGATATGAATCGGCCAATATGTACCTACGAACCAAATTTTTTATAATAAGCGATGATTTTGTTGTGTGTTGTGATTGTCCTATTTAATTTTTAACGTCATTTATCACTGAACACTTTTAATTTGCTTATTTACCTAATTTCGATGTGTAGAGCCCCTTAACTTAAACTTTCATGTCTATGCCACCTCTTACTAAAATATTGCTTTGAACTTTGTGTCTATAATCTCTTTTGTCTGTGGTCATGTCAAAACTTTCTCTTTTTTTTATAAATCAGCTCAAATCAGATTCAGTTCAGTTCTTGAATTAACCACAAATAGCCAGTCAGTTGTTCAGAATCAACCCCTCTCTCACTGTAAATTTATTCTCTGAATAAACCAAAAGTTACAACAATGTCCAGTACAATATTAGTGTTTTACTTAAAAAGGATAACCTCTAAAACATCAATCTCTCTCAAACTGTAACCTAATTCTTGGGGTGGAACCTAAGGAAACCATCAAAAGCAGCGCAGACTTACACCCTGACTGCGACTTCTTGAGATCACGACCTGGGACGCTACGCAGATTTATCTTTATATATAAAAATTAATGTTTCTTTGTTCGTCCCTTAGGTGTTCCTAGACTATTCATCCCATTGCTAAGAAACTTTTGTGGTTTGTTGTGCGCTCTCCGCCGAGGATGTATATGTATAAAATGGTGAGCTCTGGCGTTATGAAAATATTTAATATACAAGTCATCCGATTGTAATGAAACTTGTGCACAAAATGTGCGATTGTGAACTTGTGATTGTGCACATGCCCACGAAGGTTTCGATATATAATGGTAAACTTTGGCGTTATGTATATGTTTTTATAATAGGTGGTACCCACGTCGTTGTTTAAAAAAAAGTGTGTGTATTTTGTATACTGTAGTGGGAGGGGGCGAAGATGGAAGTAGAATTTCTTTATTTGAGTGACATTGCAACACATGCCGGGTACTCGCTAGTTAAATATATTAAAAAAAAATTATTTGATATTTTCACCATCTGTCAGTATTTATTTATTAGTAAAATGGTTTTAATTATTGTGACGCCATCCAATTTTGCTTAAGATTATGACTTTACCACAATTATCAACGAGGTCACCTCTATCGGATTCAGATGAGGTTAGAGCCAATTAAAACCATTATTATTTGTTTTAGTAATTTGTTTTTTAATAACAATTTTTTAATAAAATTTAAAAATAACGAAACACATCCAAAACTTATTTGTTAAACGACTTCGAAAAGGAGGAGGTTATCAATTCAACGGTATTTTTGTAAGTTATAATCGACAGGTGTATCAGCTCGTACCAGAAGGCTAATTTTTTTCAATAACAAAACATCACACGTCCTCTCGTCTGTACAGTTCTGAAACAAGACAAAGTGCGTATCACTTGATGCGCTGGGTTTTAGCCAGTAGCGACGTGTGATGCATAGTTTACATTATATCTACATTAAAGCTATCTATATATTTTACATCAAAAACGATCAGGATTCGCTGGTTAAGTCTATCGGGAGAGTATGATGTAATACTCCGCTAATACGAGAATGTTTAAAAAAATATATATTTTAAATAAACGATTAATATTTTATTAATCTTATCCTGGCGAAGAAAACTTTGTTTTTAAAAATGTTGATAATATTGATTATATGTACATATATAGTGGTTTTTACAAAGTAATTTGATTTCATTTAAATAAAAATGATACCACAAAGTACATTTGCAAAGTTTGAAGAATTGTTTTTTTTAATAACTTTCCTCAAGAGACCCTGAGGAAAGTAATTACCCTCAGGGCCTATGTCATATTTGGGGATGATGTGTGGAGGGTTTTTTAAGGAAAAAAAGGAGAGGAGAGTTCTGGGAAGGAAAAGGGTTTAAGGTGTGGGTAGGAATCTGGGGTTCAATGTGTCCCAGTCATCCGTCTTCAAGACCTTAAAAAACCTCACCCCATGAACCC
Organism: Limnephilus lunatus; assembly: GCA_917563855.2. NCBI lineage: Eukaryota > Metazoa > Arthropoda > Insecta > Trichoptera > Limnephilidae > Limnephilus > Limnephilus lunatus. Next base: position 104,197,362 of record OU830593.1, read on the forward strand.
GGGCACCCCTGCTAAATCACCAAACGTAGCGAACTACTTGGGGTGACCTATAACAGAGTTGTTGGTTTTCCAATAAAGATTTCCGGGCGGCAGTATCCATCCGCACCTCCGAAACTACAAAAAGGTCACGATTTTGCCTGTCATCCTTGCGCATTAATATTTTATTAAAATATTTGTCTCTTTAGTTAAATAATTAATACCATCACAAAGAGAAAACCTCCGCTGGAGCGACTAAGGTGAAAATATGGACCGCTTTTATTTTGACAGCAGATCCACATTTTTTAAACCAAAGTTTTTGGACCACAGGTTATAATATTTTTTTATAAATCCTTCTAATATGTAATAATCGATAAAAGATAGGTGAATTCATTGGCTAAATACTCGTTGAACTATAATCAATTTGGCGTCTCCGTATTAAAGTTCAGAGGTATGATTTTTTAAATGTGGGCGAAAATTATTCAAGAAGAAAAAGTTTTTAATTTCGCTGTGGATAAAAAGTTTTATTGGAAAGATATTTTTTTTCCGTTTTCCTTATTCTTAGACATTATTGACGTAACTTTAGTACATACTATTATTATTGTGGTAGAATTTCCGCTGATTCATTATTTTTGCTTCAAACACCAGATAAGAAACCACATTGATAACAATTTCATTCGTTTCGTACTAAGTAGCTAGTATTATTTTTTACATCGATACCGCGCACGGGTCTTAACTGCTCCCGTCTGAAGCCAATGAGAATATCGCATCCCCAATTGGGGTTTGCTGTGAGGCTGAAGATAGTGGGGGGCAAAGAGAAGAGGAAGAGGAAGGTTGGGAAGTGCCTGGCTATTCAAATCTGGTCATCAAACACGACTTAGGCCATTTAAAGCAACATTTTAATTCTGAGTGGCGGTTTTACACCAGGGTAATACTGAAAGTATATTCCACTCTGCAACGTGCCGCAAATATGATGATTTTAAATTAATTAATTGAGAAATATCACAAATTAATCAAATAACATTTATTTGCGCACGCCCGGTTCGATTCCGCGACTTTCAAATTGTGAGTCTTACCTGGTCTCACCCCTCGACCACGCATTTAAGTATTCATTCACCTATAAAACAATCGTATAGATTCTAGATTCTAGATCTATCAGAGCTGAAGAGCCAGGCACTTTTCAATCTTTCTCTTCACATCCCTTCCTCAACTTCTTCCCGAATATTTCAGATTTAACACATTTTAAATTATATGTATATAAAGTATGCCATTTCGGTGTAAACACATAATACCACTGATTTTATCCCATTAGAGTGGTAGATACTTTCAGTATCGCCCTGGTGAAAGATCACGAGTCGAAAATATTTCTTTAATTGGTTTTAGCCGTACTTAGTGACCAGACATGAAAAGCCAGGTACTTCCACTTACCTCTTAACTATCTCTTTCCCCTCTCCACTTCCGTCACAACAAACCGCATTATTAGCATTCCATAGTACCACCGACTCTAGACGGTTGGGAGTAATTGGTACTGTAATTCGAAAACTTAAAAAAACTTTTTCGCGAACTCTTTCAAATAAGTTATTATATTTTACATAATTGTATATACGTTTTGTGTTTCTCTTTGAACCAAGCCAATAAAATCAGGGTTTATTTCACCATTGTCTTGAATAATAAAAAAAATTAGTGCTCGCAATAGGTAAAAAACTTTTCCGATATACTACGACTATTCATAGGATCAATTACCGAAGAGTACCTCCGTTATCCTATTGATAAGCCACCAAGAGGATGGTGAAATATCTCCTTCACTATCAAATTAATTCTTTTGAATATTTTACTTTCCGTGAGATAATGTTTATCTTAAAATAGACAAAAAGGATTTTTTTAATACCATTATTTATAGAGGCCATTTATCGCGGCTTTTAGAATTATTGAACGTCACGCCGTATCAACGTTATTCAAGATAATGTTTCTATTCTTATAATAGCTATGGAAACCACAGGATCTTTGTGAATAACCGAAAACAATGTACCTGAGTAAGCACAGCACATATAGCACGAAGTTTACAAATTAGTTGGTTCGCAACTCTTAAGTTGTGGGGTTTTCTATGGTTGCGTATAATTAATTTCGTTAAACTTAATAGTAATTAGATTCAACCGCATATTGAAACATTTTATTGAACGTATCAAAATAATATATCCAAGAAAACAAAATATTTAAAAAATCTTTACTTTTTAACTGTGTTTTGTGAAGTATTATTTTCAAAGTAAAGAACGTTTTCAAAGCTACCTGAAAGTGTTGGACAATTTAAGGTTGTTCACCGGTGTAATAAAGAAGCATTAAAAAAAATCTTTTGGCGTAAACAGAAATTGTGTTCGTCCGTTATTTTTGAGTTTTCAAAAACATTATCATGGGGCGTTTGGTGATGATTTGTTTGTTTTTCTTCGTATTGTCAACGGCGATACTGAGCGTGCAGGCAGCAAGAGAATTCTGGGATCAGGCGAATAAAATCATCACTAATTTGTTGAAGCAATTTGTGAAATCTGTTGATGAAAAGGCTAAACAATTAAAAGCCGAAGAAGAAAATAACGAAGATCGAATTCCTCCAAGCCGAACGCAAAAAGAAGTAAACAATGTTTGGTTGACAGTGCTAAATTTTCTTCAGAAAGTTTTATTTGGATATGACCCTCACTCAGAATAAAGCTTGAAATAATGAATAATTACATTCTCACATAACATGGAAGAGATTTTATTAAAATTGGCCACAAACAAATTAATGTGCTAGTTCTTTCTGTCATAAAAAAATATCAGTGCTAATATAAAAACATCATTCAAACGAAAAAAATACTTGTAAAATTCTCAAAATGTGATCATCGAATTTCACACCAAAAACTTGTTTCGTTCTCACGTGGATTACAGAATTTGTCGATTATTTCATTTATTGATTGGTTCATAATATAACTGCATATTTTATTTTTTTATACAAGGGTACCCATTATTATTTTTACTTAATTGAATGTGTGCATTTTCACAATATTTTTGCTTTTGTGAATTCCAAAACAATAGACATATAAATACACAATAAATTATTACTGATTAAAAAGTTTGTCATTGTTCTATCGTTCTAAATACCTACTTAATTATATTAATGTACGGGGGAAACAATCACATAAGTCAAAATCACTTACTTTTCAAGAAGCACTAAGCGATAGTGTCTCATGAAAAAAATATAAAGAGATATATATTTAAAAATATAAGTACATATTTGTTATAATGATTAAGCATCATATATATGTATATACGTAACTCATGTTTTATGTTACAATAAAACATAAAATAAATAAACAGTTCAAGAGATGCATGACTCGTGTTCAGGAACATTACAAATGAAGGCAAAATGTATTTATTTATGTTGATATAATATCTTACATTTCAAATACAATTCAGCAATGTCGGCCTCACCGGGTAACTCACATGTGCTGAGGCCTCCATTTTATAAAACAAAATAAACTAAAAATAAAAAATTTCTTTTCGGTACAATTATAGGTAAAATGAATAATTTTATTACATAATAAAAATAAAATCGATATTTTGTTTGTTACGTGTAGGAATGTGTTTTATTCTTATTTTGTTATGAAATTTTGGTAATATTGTCTTTTTGGCTCTTTAATCCATTTTTTAATTTTGAGTACGAAATTATTTTTGTTTTCTTCCATTTTATTTTCAAGGGTAAGACTGTTGAATGCTTTTATAGCATGATATGTTTTATGTTATTTTTGTATAATTGTCTAACTGGTCTGTTAGTGATATTTTGAGATTGTTGAAATTTTTTTTTCTGGTCAAAAATGTAGTTTAGCAGTGTTTAAACATATAATTGGCGTAAATCTAGTACGTCACAACTGTTGAGTATTTGGTCTGTATCAGTCAATCTATGTTTTTAAAGTATTACCTTTAAGATGACTTATGTGTTTGGATACAACATTGTAAGGAAATGTTTTAGCCATTCATTCACAGAAATAATGATCGTGACACGATAAAATTAACATATTTGAAGATAAAAACCTAGGACTAACACACGTAGGTATGTATGTGAATAAAAAACTTTGTATACTGAAAATAATTAAAAAAAAACACATAATTAATGTGGTATGAAATTATTTCAAAAAAATATTTCTGTAATATTGTGTCGTTTAAGAGACAAATTGCGAAAAGTCTCTTCGTCATTTTTTAATTTTTTTAAAAATCATTATTGTTTAAAAAATTGCATACAATTGGAATTTCTTACCCGCTAAGCTACCACAAGTAGCTTGTCAGCACGAGATTAGTTCCGCAGATGAGTTACAACTACAAATTAAATAATCATAAACGCATTAGCGTACCAACAACATACACAAATACACATACACATATAACATACCTATCAACATTGTGATGTGGAATAGGAAAATATTTATATATTTTTCAAATATCATAAAAAAGTTGAGCAAGATAAAAACAGCAATACATTAGTAGTTAATCACATACTTGAAATTTAATTATACATTTAAATCCAATATTTCCAAAGTTTTCCTGTTCTAGAACCAACAAATTTCAATAATTGTTTTTGTGTTTAATTCGTAGAAATCCATTTTAATTAAGTCGAAACAGCTGTAACTAAAAAACATCCCAAAATACTTGCGGAACTCGATAATGACATTATCATATTAAATTTTAATTAAATTTCTAAAAAAAAAACAAATTTCATGTTATTTAAATGTCAATCCTTCTGAAATTCTTTTTCGCAGAATAAGTGGTCCTTTTAGAAATCGTCTCATGTCATTTTACTAACCTAACTGCCACATGACTTCACCAGTTGATACCAATCGTATGGATGGTTGGTCTGAGAATAATAAGTAACTGACGGTTTTCGAGTTGATAGTTTTAATAATAATTTGTAAGATGTAAGGATGTTTTATAAGTTAATAATAATTAATAAGTTTTACTTCTTTATTGTAAATAATGCTTTATTCACAGACACAATAAATTTCATTTAGTCAATATAAAAATAAATAAAAATATCAGAAGGTAGATACGTACTCACAAATTTCTCGAGATTTATATTTTAAATGTTTTGCCGTGTCCAAGCAATGCTGTTTTCTGATGTTTCTGTACAAATTAAGTCGTTTTCACTTTTCCTCCAAAGTCAATGTTATATTAAAAAAGTAATTAATGAATATTTCTATGTACTTTTATCTATGTGTTCAATAAATGGTTGAATTTATGTAAAAAAGTTTATTTGACTCCTCCTCTGAGAAATTTGATTTTTTTTCTGTTTTAATGATGCAGCAGTGATGAAGCAAATTAAGTAATCTTTGAATTTTTTAAACAATACTTTTAACCGCACATATTATTTTCTTCTATCTTTACATGGTATTAAATGAAGTTGCTCACGCTGTATGTGCGCTTAGATCTTATAAACTTCGCAACAGATTTTAATGCGGTTTTCCCCAATAGATAGAGTAATTCACGAGAAGGATTTTTAGGTATATAATTTGTGAAGGTTTTGTGTAAATTGGTTGAAATATATAATATATCTGGCCAACAGGCAGCAGGCAGCGAGCAGCGGGCAGCGTGCAGCGGGCAGCGGGCAGCAGGCAGCAGGCAGCGAGCAGCGGGCAGCGTGCAGCGGGCAGCGGGCAGCGGGCAGCGGGCAGCAGGCTGGCAAACGGGTGGTTCGGATTTAATTTAACAGATAGCGTTGGTTATAAAGGTTGGTTAATGGCGTGGCATTGTACTTCGTTAGCCACAGCAACTTGTGTCCGGGCCTGCTAGTTATATTATAAGCAGCGAAAACGCTTTGTATAATTTGTTAAGAGGAATTTGGGCAGCGTTTTGTCCATACAAAAGTATTCCCCAATTTCCTCTCTGTATTTTAACGCTTCTGAAAATATTTTTCAAAGTAATATAGAAACCGGTACGTTTTGATAGTTCAAAGGAGTTAAGACCCCCCAAAATTCGTTAAAATTGCCCTATTTGAACCCAATCGACAGACGACAGACAGTATACTACAGTATAGTCAGTTTAGTAACTAGATAATATATTCTCAAAAGAGTTCTTTGAAGAATAATGTTGAGTTATAGAATATATATTCTTCTAATACAGTAGGTAAAGAATATCTTCAAAATCGGTCCAGTTGTGGCGTAGAAAAAGATGGAATACATAACTCGGTTTTGGCGATTTTATTTTGGTATTATTAAGGTCCGTCTGATAGATTTCCCTATTCTGGACTAATTGCTCACTTCAGCCTACTGAAAGTACCATTGCTTCCGTTCACATGATGTCGCATTGGTGAGAAGGCCCATACACATTTTTTTGCTGTTTCGCGAGTTCTGAGCGGCTCAGCACGTTGTGATGTTTCCATGTGGACGACGCCATTGAAAAAATAATATCTGTGGCCTGAACATTGGCTTATCGGAACTCAACATTATTTTTTAGTCACCATGTCTTAATCTTGGAATAACTTATTATGATAACTTTTATAGGTTATACCCATCAATGCAAAATTAATAAATCTAAATGAAAATTATAAAGATCATTCTTATTTTCCTATGCCTCGTTCCTTTTCATATTTTAGATTTATTGGTATCTTATAGTAGATATTATTATGGCGAAAGTTTGTATGGATGTGTGTTTCACGCAATAAATACCGAATGGAATTTAAAAATTATTTCACTAATCGAAAGCTACATTATTTTAGGGTAAAATAGGCTATATATATTGGTAAGCTCTGGCGTTATGAATAAGCTGTGGCGTTATGAAATTATTTATTATACGTTTGGTGGAATGGTTTGGTTTTATAATACTTTATTGCATCTCATCACACATTAACATGAAACATAATTTGTTTTTAATCACAAATTAAATTGAATTAATTATTACTATTGACATAGTATTCATTGCTTTAATGGCAGAATGCTGTGCTAACTTCTCCCGCTTGGCGGCGCTGGTGTAGTTGTAGACCTGTCATTGATAATTGATATTGCTTTGTATCTGGCTTGCGTGTGCATTTTGGAAGTAATATTAAAAAATGGTGGATAAATACGGTAGCTGGACTGTGAAGGAGTTAAAAAATGAATTAAAGAATAGAAAGGCAAAATGTATTGGCAAGAAAGAAGTTCTAATCGAGAAGTAAGCTAAGTAGTTGGAACATAACCTCATTCTTGTACTTTTAAAACAAATTAATTGTGTCGTATTTGTAATAATTCTAGGTACTTTAGCTAACCTTTCTTGTTTATAATGTACCCAATAATCATAATTATTAATTCCGGATTGGCTGCCTTTGACCGGAATAATAACTTTATGGAAATAAATGATTTTAAGTATGAAAGTGAGATAGTAGGTATATTTTGGCCCCCAGATGAATCATATCACAGCATACAGAATTCGCCTGTATTGCCACAAATAGATATAGTCGGATATAGTTAATATAAACCAATACTTTCTTCAAGTTTCCAAAGGGCAGGAAGGAATGACAATGTTTGCAGCAGTTCACAGGAAAGGATATAATATGATGAAGGAATATTTTTGGTAGCTTTAGTTAAGTCTATTTATGAAGAAAATTGTTTCGTGCATTGTAATGAATGTCAGAATTCACAAAAACAATCGCTTCGAACCTACAGAAAACAGACAAAAATTGACGGAACAAAGTTTTGACAGGTCTCTTTTCGTATTTAGGTCTACATTTTACACTAGCGCCAACTGTTGTCGATTTGTGAACTACTCAAAATATCCTGCCATTGTATGGTTTTTATACAGAGACTGCTGGTTGGTTACTCTATTTGTTTACCTTGACAACCAACAAGTCAAAAGATTGATGTTTTCCAAATTGATTTTCGAATTATATAGTGTCAGTAGGTACTAGCGAAAGTGGTCGCTACAAACGTTTATTGGCAAAGCGTGTTGCTAAGTAAATGTTTGACGTGGGCTGTCATTTTGTTATTTGGATTTCTTTGATAGAAAAAAATCCAAATACGAGTATTCTAATATGAATATTAATTTAGTGTACAAATATAAAATAGGTAGGTACTAATTTGCATTTTGACCTACTATTATGAATGCGAAACGGCGCGTATTTGATTGTAGATTGATTGGGGGAAGGGGAGGGGGGAGTTGTAGGAAGGGGGGTAGTGCGGGGGTTGTGGGGGTGGAGTAAGGGGGGGGGGGGGGGGGGGGGGGGGCAGGGGGAGTGAGGGGGCGAATATGCGAGCGAAGCCGGGGCAAAAGCTATTTATTTAATAATTTAAACAACTAATTTCACATTTTATTTAATTTATACATTTAATTTGTCATTTTACATATGGATTATGCATAATTGCATAGGTACTAAAATTACAACTAAGTACAGATTTTAATTTATAATTTTAACTCTTAAAGAAATGAATGGAATTAACAGAACAGAATTCGTTGCTCTGTACATAAAACAAAATATTTATTTATTTAATTTATTACGCTTTTGTACACCCGTGAGACTAATACATTGGGTACATATTATGCTCATATTTTTTTTCACAAGCGTTAGTAATGAACAGTGGTTTCATGTGGTTTACAGTAAAATAAAAATTATGTAAAATTCTCAACATTTTCGGAAATAATATTTTGACAAGAAAGATTTGTTTAGATGGGTACATTTTAAAAAATAAAACATTTATTATTATATTCAGATAATATGAAAGCAGCATGTGTAACAATAAAATTATAACAAATTAAATATAAACAACAATAGAAAAGCAACTCACGACATGTCAGAAAGATACTCTTTTATGAACTTTATTAATACTTAATAAGCTCGCAATTGAAGATGTTCCGTATTCATGTCATGTTGACGTTAGAGAGTATGGAGTGTGGGATACATTGAATTGGACCTTATTCAGCAACTTGGGGCTTTGAATATTATTGTTAACTGATGTATGGAGGGATAGTGCATCTAATCGAAGCCTTCATACACCCAAACGTCATTTTGCTAAATATTTTTCATCATAAATGACAGAAGTTGTAAATATCACAATGGGAATAATACCAAGTCTGAACGGGTTAAATAAAAAATGTGTAGTATCTCATTTGACTGGGCTTGTTTCTACATATTTCTTATCTAATATCTCTTAAGAAACGTTTATTATTTTTTTAAGTAATATATACAACTGAGATGCAATTGTAATTAATTATTATATTTTCCTCAAAAACTCGAGATTGTGTTAATTGGAAACTTAACACAAGCACATTCGATGATAATAAAAAATAATCATAATTTATTTATAAAGAGTGATAGATATAATGGAATAAATATGAGAAAATTTTCAGTCGTAACAAGCCACAGCGGAGAGCACCTAGTGAATCAGGAATATTTAAAAAAAATAGCATAATGAAGGCGGTGCCCTATTTATGTTTTTTGGTGATTTGTTTGATTGCTAACTGCTCCAGTGCATTTGAACATGTGGAAACTACACGATATCCGGAGTGGAGAGAAAATACGGAAACGCATGAAAATTCGGAAACTAAAAGAAACGTAGAGGGAAGAGGAGATACTGAAACACTTCAAAATATAGAACCGAGACGAAATAATATGGAAGGGATAGGTAATACAGAAATGCAGAGGTACACGGAAGCAGGAAGACAGCCAAATATAGAAATGAGAAGATATCCGGGGTGGAGAGGGAATACAGAAACATATGAAAACGCAGATGGGAGAAGATATACGGAAATGCAAGAAAATGTGGAAACGAGCAGAGGCACAGAGTGGAGGGGAAATACAGAGATGCGAAGAAATATGGAACGGAGCAGAAATACAGAGAGGAAAGTACATTCTGAAATGCAAGGAGTTGTACAGACACAAAGAAATAAAGAAACAATAGAAAATGATGGAGAAGCGAGAGCGCATACAGAAAACCAAAATATAATAAAAACTGGCACAAATACAGGATCAGCAAGGTATCCAGATTGGAAATCAGAAATACCAACAAATTCAGGAACACAAAGATTCACAGAACATGAGGTAGATCCAAGCCTCCCCGAAAAAATGGTACAAAAGATTGCAACTAATCTTCGTGTGATTGTACCTCAAGTAACAGACACGGTTTCCAGTATCATTGAAGCTCTTGCAGGCACGTTCGCTAATCAAAAACAGTTACAAACTGAAACCCATAACAGATTTGGCGGGTACGAACAAAGACGGAGAACTTTAATAACAACTACTAAAGAGCCCACGAATAACGAGCTAACTGAAAATCATCTGCGAGAAATCATCGAGAATTACCAAAGACAGTTGATAGCTTTGCAATCAGCGAATCAAGAGAAAAATATTGCTCACGCTGATAAGGAATCTAAAGCACAGACAAATTTCGTTGTTTAAGTGCTTTTTAAAGGTGTGTGTGATGAAAAAATATGAAAATTTGTTAACGAATTAGTTTTGCAAAAGCAGAAATTAATATAAGTACCTATATCGTAAAACTGGGGTCATTACAATATAAACATTTACTTCTTCAATTCCAGTTATCAGCTTCAGCTTTTTCGTCAAAAGTATTATATTGCCAATACGTGTAACATACTCTCGCATACCCGCGAAAATATCGCAAGTGCACACAAGGGTGTCGTTGTTTAAAAAACCTTTTAACTACGAAAACTATACGTTTTATGATGTAATACAGCTCACTGTGATTTTTTAACACGATCTTCTCATATTTTCAATTTTGTTTTATAATTTGAACGCAAATTTAAACCGTCACACACCAATGATATATTGTTGATAAACCATAAATCATTGATAAATAAATTCACACATTGTTTTTCTTGAGAATAATAAATTACTCCGCAAAAACATATATACCTACAATATAGATATTAATATCATAATATAGATACAAATTTCATATCTTGACCATTTTGAAATACTTGAAATACCAAAATTTCGAGCATTCTGTGGAAGCCCTAGGACAGCTTAGGTTCAGTAAGTTTGAAAGTCATTTAAATTTATCACACATTTTAAATATCATGTACCTTTATTAAAGAAAGACACGAATATTATAATTTATAATTTACAAATAAAAAAACTATGGGTGAATAAAATACGTCGGTTATTTTTATTTTTTTGAGTGCATTTGCAGTTGAGCAAGAAACAGAAACATCGGGCAATTTAGTAACTAAAGAAAGGAGAGAAATTCCAGAAAATTATGAAAATTCGGACGTGTGAAGAAAAACACGGTGAGGTACTGGGGAATCAAGAAATACGAAAAAATGCACCGAGAAGAGAAAACACATAAACAGGAAGTATTGTCGGAACAAAAACACAATCGGCGAGGCGAGTAAAAACTAAATTGTACCGAAATGTAAGAATGAGAGAAGGAAATATGGTCAGTATTCTGGAACGAATCCTTAATGAGCGAATAATAAAAGAGATTGCTAACGCTTCTGCGGTTACACCAAAAATTAACCGACACGGTGGTCAATATCATTGAAGCCATGGCAGATGCATTCACTACGGACTAAATATTGATATGGGAGGAAATACAGGATTAAGATGGACGGAAAGGGTGAAATACGGAATTTAGATTGCTCTAGGTCCAATCTTCAACGAATGACTGATTAAAGTTATTGCATCTAAGGTTCATAATGTAATACTCCTAAAAGTAGACGAATCGTTTTCCAGCCTCATTGATGTCGTCAAAACCAAAGACGCCACCACTGTTTCAAAATATTAGAGTGTCAAACAGAAACGTTAGTTCTGAATGAAGTCCTAAAACTAAAACAGTACCTAGGTTGTTAGTGTTTTGAACGTAGGAACTAACAAAAACAATAAACATGTACGAAATTATTAGGAACAATTTACATTAGTATGATAAATCACTAAACAAAAACAAAAACATTAGAAGAATCGAAGAAAAATATTGATCGTTCGGTATTAAGTACAGGTGGGTAATAAAAACCCTCTTATGTTTATTCCTCATTTGCCATTTCTAATTTTCATTTTTTTCCAATGCAATTTCTGACATTTTGTCACAAAGTTATTTAAACACAAGTAGATATTTTAAATAAACACATATCTAAACAATGAGGTTAGTTTTTCTGAAAATAAAAGTAGTGCGAACTTTAATACATTGAGCCATCCATCGTTTGCAGAAATATTAAAATGTCATGTCTAGAATTTAAAGGACTGTTATGTGTGATTTTGATCTGTGATGTTCTGTATTACTACAATTGTTGGAATAAAGTTTTTGAGCAGTTTATGTTTATTTGAAATATTACTCCACGTAATATATTAATTCATAACATACAAATCAGTATTTTTTTTATTTTTATTAAATTTATTCTACTTTCTACGAAAACGTATGTGTATAACACAGGGTGTGACACGTAAACGAAGGATTTTAACCAGCGATTCCTCAATATATTTGGAGTAAATATGTACATGTAATTTTACTGTCCGACGATATTTTTTTTTTCAATTATTAACACAAAAAAAATCAATCACAGGTCGCCACTGATCCCATCCCTTCATTTCACGGCAAGATCGAACGATATGCGCGCTATTTTGCGTGTTACCGTGCTGTTAGAATGAGACGGAGTGCCCGGCGCTAAGCTATACCGAACCTCTCAATTGCGTCGTGTGATGGAAATTTTTATTTTGTTGTATTGAAAAAAGTATCTTCGGACAGCAAATTGACATCTCCTTTTTACTACAAATATGCTCAAAATCGCCGGTTAAAATCCTTCGGGTACGCTTTATGTATGTAAACTGACATATTTATACTATGTGGTATGTTTAAGAATATAATATAAACAAAAATACTAAATATATGTTTATTTAGTCGTACGCAAGTGTTTGAGAAAGAAATTGTACTAAAAGTAAAAAAAATATGTAGGTATATTTAGTATGTTCTTAATTAAGCTATTAAAAAAATAAACAGTAAGCAAACTTTATTTTAGAAATAATATTTTTTGCCAATTTGACCAAGTTATCATTGAGCAACATAAAATTATTATGAAATTTGGCAATTTTGTTCCTCTCTTGTTCATGCTCATTTGAGCGTGTGTCAGTTCCATTTATTAGCCGTGAACTCTACGAGAATTTGATCAAAGCTTCCAAAATATCCGAACAGATGGCGGTAGTCGTAAAAATATGTATATAAAAATAAAAATAAGCCATCTGTTGGAATCTATATGAACTAATAGGTTTCATGAAAAGTCCGTGGAAAGTTTTGGGCGTTCTCGGTCGAGTAGCATTTTGGAAAAAAATATACTGGATATTTAAAAATAGATGACTATTCATAATAAGAGTAAAATAAAATAATATTATTCAATGAATGATAAAAGTAAAATAAGCATCCATTCCAAAAAAAATATTTTCAAATTATTTATTGCTTTAATAATAACATAGCTTCAAATTTAGAAGCTCACATTTTAATAAAAAATATTGTCTATATATTATAATAATTATTTTTTATTCATTATCGGAAATGCTAACATCGCTTCAAGTGTTGTCAGAAGAGAAATCAAGCCATTTTTGTATTCCCGTTTCCATTCTCGGGAACTTTGAGGCCAAACACGTGGTTCAGTTCTTCCTTGGACTTGGAGGACCCGGAAGCAATGGACCCTGATCTGGATCTACAAGAATGTGAACTTGATCTTCTATGTCTCACTGGCTTAGTGTCTCCGCTGCATTTAGCTACGAATCTCCACTCCTCGAGCAGTTCTTGGCGGAACGGTACCTGTTTATAGATAAAAAAAGATGAGTATATTTGGAGGAATATAACCTAAACAAGAACAATAGGTAAGTATTATTATTAAGATAGTATTATTGTCTAAGAATAGGAAAAAATATTTTGAATGCTGTGTATTTAAACATACTGCGGATGGCCTCCGTGATCGAGGGGTTAAGCTCTCGACTAATAATCTTAATGTCGCGGGTTCAAATCTCGAAGTGCTCATTAAATTTTATTTGATTAATTTGTGTTATTTCACAATTTAGTAAATAAAATAATCAAATTGTTTATTTGCGACACTCTGAGTATCGCCCTAGTGTAAGACCATAATTCAAAATGAAAAATTTGCTTGAAATATCTTTAGCCGTGTTTGGTGAGAGTTTGGCTAGAATAGTCAGGTACTTCTCCGCCTTCCTCCACCTTACCTCCAGCCCTCCCACAGTACCTTTAGCCCCATACCTTTTCCCAATTGTGCATGCCATAGTCTCACTGGCTCCGATGGGAGCAGTTGGGACTGTACATATTTAAACAATTTAATTTTGAAACAAACAGTACATATTTAAAGAAGTTTTATCACTGGGATCAGTACCAATGTCATGCCCATATGAAATATAAATGTGTGTGTGTGTTTTTATGTGGTAGTAGTTGTTGATGCGCATTGAGAATGATGTTTTTCATGATAGAAGGGAGTCCAAAAATATATCACATTAAAATATTTTTATTAGGAATATTTTAAAACTGTCAGGGAGCGCGGCCAAATAATAGATGCATGAGTAGCTAAAATTCAGTGAAATGGATGCACGGAACAGGAATGTGACGGGAAACAGAAGCAAGATCTAGAAAAAACAATAATCTCACCAAAATCCTTTCAAGAATTTACAAGAAAGAGGAATAATTTTTTTATTATTTATGACCTTGTGCTGGCTGTTAACCAGTTAGTTTTAATACTCGTAAATTCCTTAAAAACTCGTCAAATTTTACAAAAGTGTACTGAAAAATTTGTTTTACAAATTGACAACCACGATATCTCGATATTCCTACAGCTGGGATTTGGTATATATATATATAATACACCAATTAAACTTTTTTATGGCTCCGAAAATATAACAAAAATGGGGAAAAAATAAAAAAAAATAGTCTAGAGTACCACCGTTTAGTGAAAACAAAAATATATACGGTCAAATCTCCTACCAACGACCACAAAATTCATAAAGATTAAGAATATGTTTGATTTTGTTTTTCAAATACTACAATCTCGAAAATTTAAAAAAAAACTTTAGAAATACTGGTTGCCTTTAGAAATATTAGTTGTACTAAAATTTATACGAAACTATACATTTAACAACAATAAATAAATATATAACAATTAAAAAGATAACACGAATGGTTTTGATATTGTTAAATACTAGAAATCATCTCCAAAACAGCATCCTAGACAACAATACCGTCTTAGTATGAAAAAATCGTATTGACTAATAATGAATGCAGACTTCAACAACACGTTTAGTAAAAGAATTGAGACAAAATTTTCCCAGGACACAAATGAAAAAACAGCTTTTTGATAAATTTTAACCATATTTAAAACACCACTTTAAAAAGCAAGAGATGTGTGATTAATTGGGATCGCACAATTTTTACGTAGGTATAATATCATAGCGTTAACTTAATTATAAATTTATAACAAATTTGAAAAACTTTGTGGCTTAATAAAACAGATAGGTTTTAAATATATTATTTAATCAATACAGAAAATTATATTGGCTTTAGATGTTTGTGTTGCTTTGATGATACAGTGGTTTTAGAAAGATAGAAAGTTTGCAATAAACTTACACAAAATTGAGTATTTCATGGAAAAAAACGTTAATAAGTATATTACCTTATGCTGGTAGGAATTCTTAATGATTCCACAAATCATTTCTCCACAAGCCGTGATCGTTGCAACGATACATCCACCTACCAGAAGCACGAAGACACCTCCCACGTTAGCAATACCCAAGTCCTCGGGCTTGTCATCCGTCCCTTCGTCCTATGATTTGGTTGAAGCAGGGTCGAACCATGTCATATAACGGTCCATAAGAAGAAGGGGAAGTGTAGATCATCCAATGATTCAATTTGAAGCGTGGGGGTTTTTTGAAGCGTCAAATGGAGGATCCATGACCAAGTTTTTGGTGGCAACAAACAGAAAGGCGGTGAATTCAGGAGAGTCATGCAATAAAAATATGCGAAACTGGTAAATGCTCTAAATTAATCGCAGGAAAATCAACTTCAACTTAACATTTCCCTTATGGTGCTAGAAAATTCCCCACGATCCGGTGCTGTAAACTCAGATTGTGTTATTGGGAACGGCTGCGCGGCGTTTTGGCATACAAATCTTAATTTTAAAGTTGAGGCCAAAATACCCAATCAAACAGAATAATTATTATTTAAGTCAAAAGATGTCTTTATTTGAAAATGTTATTATTAGAAAATGTCTTTATTTATTTATAAAATAAAGGCCAATTGAATTTATCATGATTTTAGTGGCAACTTTGGAATTTTTTTGTGAGTTATGTAGTTAAAATTATTAAAAAAATTATCTCGCTCTATCTACTTTGTTAATATAATGAAAAATAAATAAAAATAGTTGTAAAAGTTTTTTCTTCGATATAAATTTAAATTTACGTATGACAAATTTGTATTCCAAAGTAAATCCGTCATTTGCAATTTAAATTAACGCCCATTATTTTTTTTTTTTATAATTTTAATTTCCTCTTAGATATTTCATCATATTGCTATAATTAATAGAGCAAAATTATTTTTTATAATTATCATGAACTCACAAATAATTTTTAATTAAATGAAGACAATATAAGCGAAACTCAATCGAAAATCACAAATCACAAATAATTGCCAAAGTTGCCTCTAAAATTAGGAAAAAATATTCTTTTATCGCCTTTATTTTACACCTAATTTAAAACCCAAATAAATAAACTAGCACAAATACGTACTAGATATTTGGAATATCTTTTGATTGGAATTTTTTTTTTTGTTTGGGTATTTTGACCTCAAATCCAAAATTAAGTGTTGAATAAAAAAAGTGATTTTAAGGTCATACTCACAATGCACGCATATATTGATCGTCCGGTTGATTAATCAGACATCCCCAAATACTAAGTTTTGATACGACGAAGAATGCTCACCGTAAATCAAATAGTATTTACATGTTGACCGGTCAGTGGTTGAGTGGGCATAGCGCTTGGGTCCCACCAGGGCGTCGCATGTTCGATTCCTCGGCTGGCTAAGTCCTCCATTACA
The DNA here is from genome assembly GCA_917563855.2 of Limnephilus lunatus. Lineage (NCBI taxonomy): Eukaryota > Metazoa > Arthropoda > Insecta > Trichoptera > Limnephilidae > Limnephilus > Limnephilus lunatus. Next base: position 104,214,359 of record OU830593.1, read on the forward strand.
ACACAAGCAACATTTTCGGCTTTCTGTGGTGGTAGTAGGAAATTTTCAAACATTGTTGGGTTATTCGTAACCCGGGAATGTTTGTCTTTCTTTTAAAAAAAAAAAAAAAAGTGTTTAAATAAGGTAAAAAATAACACCGGTAGGTAAAACGGTTTGGTAAATTAGTATGACATTTTAAAATATACCACTTTTGACCCAGAAAACACCAACATTTTGTTTAATTCACTACAAGCTTTTGTGAATTATAATTTATTTGGTGGTGTTTATGAGTAATCCGAGTATTGTACCAGATAGACTAGAGAATACACTTTTACGTGTAACTGCATACTCAACTCAAATTTCGGTTTTTTGGATATATCCGACTTATCAAGTGTACGATCGATATGCTTACTGAAACATTTATTTCCGAACTTTCGATAAAACCTTTTTTTATTGCGTTAGATAAATACATTGTATTTTTTTAATCAGGTATTACATACAGTATAAATGGAGAAAACTTAAAATGCGATTTCAGTATTTAGAAGTTATATTAACAGCAACTTTTAAATAATCATAAACCATGTCAACTCAGTTTACAGCACCGAAAAGGGAAGGTTAAAAATCATGGATGTTCATAGGTTGTTTCAATCGGATAGGTAGGTAAAATTATCTTACAATTTGGAAATATAGAGGCAAATTCATAAGGAAAAAACTGCACCCCTTGCAATAAAAAAAATTTCACTTTAAAAAGCAATTGGATTTCTATAAGTTACAACATGGGTAAAAATATCTACTGGGGGAAATAAAATCAACACAATCAATAAATATGGATAATAGGAAACAAGCAGGGTAACAAAAAACTTAATTTTAACAATCTGTCGATTTTGGGCCTTGACTTTTAGACAGTCTTTCATAATTTAATGAAAACAACTCAGAACCCAACAGAATTCTAAATCGACTAGGAAATTATTATTCATAGCCTTGTACATAAAAAGCAAGACCAGTAAAAAAAACTCGATGACCTTTTGTGATCTCGCATAGAACCAAATATCACAAGTCCACTGGATAACTGTGACAATTATAGCAAGGAGAGATCCAGCAACTAATACTACAAAAACACCTCCCACATTCAAAATGGTTAAGGCAAGAGCTCCAGAAGAATCGGGTTCGACACCCTAACATTTTATTCATTATATAATTGTTTGGGGTCACCGGTTAACCGGGGGTTAATTGAATTTTGTAATTAGTTGCAAAGGGTAGATAATTACCGGTACAGGGGTAAAAAAATAGGGTCAATAATAATCGATAGTTTACATACGAGCGTAGCAGTTAATGTTTTGTCGTATTGGAAATTACCAAATGTTTCCAACATAGAAAAAATATATTAGTGGAATATTATATAATAAACATAATAAAATAATGTAATAATATTGATTAATTAATTAACATATGTTGTTTCGTAAAGATAAAATTAGATAATATTTAATAAGTATAAGATATTTAAAAGTATGTAATTAAATGCATTTAAATAGATTTTTGTTTAAGTAATTTTAATGTAAATTTTTATATTAAATTTTAAATAATTGATTGCTATACTAACGGAACAAGCACCTCCGCCTCTTTTTTCTTTCCACCATTTTATTTTCATGGCCTGTAACTTTCCTTGTTCTTGCAATTTAAGCACTGCCGTACTTAACGTATTTCTATATGGAGAATCTGAAAAATAACAAGCATCATTATTTGATTCCATAACTAGAATCATTGTATCTTCCATCAAAGAGTTACACTTTTATTTATCTGTAACATTCCACCATACAATTTTGTTGAATTATTGTGAATTTGTTTTAAATAATAATAAATGCAGTTTCACATAGAACAGTACTTCACAAGTGCATTATTTTTTAAATTCTTTTTAACAAACCAATTGAGTGGATCATTATGGAACATTCCAGAACACTCTCCAATGTTGTGGAATGTTCTTGAATATTTAGAACCATTTATTTATTTTATTTTTGTTATCAAAATACATTCAGTATAAGGAAGCTTTGTTTCCTATTTTAACAAATGATTTTTTTGTTGTTTTTTTGAAATTTTTTAACTTTCCCAACATGTTTGTTAGAAAATTTTCGTATTATAAGGGAAATGAGGTTAGCTAGAATTATCTAAGAGCCCCGTGTGAAAAATCAGACTAAGCTTTCTACCAGGCTAACATGAAAGCGGCGAGGTGTTTTCTTACACGGTGAGAGGTTACAAATCAACTCCGCGAAAGCCTGCCGCATGCTATCTTCTCCCTCTAGCTCAAAAAACTCCTTCAAGACTGAGAGCGACAAAGCATTGCCAGTAAGTCAACCGCTTTACTTGGACGTGTAGCTCATTTTCCCCGGAAAATATACACCCGGTTTTCTAATGCAGCCTGCGTTATATTTAATGGGAAATCGTTCTGGGAACTCGAACAGTAGGCCAAGGGAGAAACGTCAGAGAAGAAAATCATTTCACTCTATACGGAGTACACGAGTTGAAGGAGTAAACCACATTCCACGGGTTCACAGAAACTTTCTCATACCAATGCTTTTGCACAGTTTAAAATACGTACGAGCTTGGGGGTCGTTGTGTTAGTAGAGGGCATACCGGCATCTTCGTTACTCACCTTGTTGGAAATGGAATGAAAGAAGATAAACGATAGATATTTGTGATTGTGAGGGCGTGTTTTGTCTATACAACAAAGGCCTGGCGTTCATATGTCGACTTCTTCCGAAATATTTAAAAATTCATTCCAAAATAAATTTAGAAAAATATTTTTTTAAATTAGGTATGTACAAGGATTTCAAAACATAGAAAAAGGGAGTTTATATCAATTTTTTGGAGCATTGTCCGTTACCATAAAACACGAATAGATCCGTGAACTTTGTCATTTAATGTTGAATCTACGCAGTTTGCTTCGTAGGCGCAGAAGGGCGTAGTCTCAGGCAAGTGAAATGGGCTACGGCCCTACCAGGCTCGCAAGAAACAGTGGGGATGAAGCATGTTTATGTTTTCCACCGGCTATAACCGCTGCCATTTGGCGCTATTTAAGGGAGGGTGAACCGACGGATGTACCACGTGGCGGAAGTTACCTTTCTTTCAACGCGAAGGGAAGGTTTCTACCGGGGTAGCAAGAGATGAAATCGGTGAAATAATATTAAATTTATAAAATTACATAATATTATTTAAGTTTTTTTTAAATTATTTATAACTTTTATAAAAAACATTACAATTTCAATGTAATTTTTTAAATTCTATTTTTGTGGTTCACTTATGAAAAAAATTACTATAAATATTTCGGCATAGACGCTAGACGTCTATTACAACTGCATAGAGCTCCTTTTGCCGGGGAAAAAGTGGCGTAGGGAGTCTTCTTACTCTACATTCTACCCGGGTTGCAGAAATGCGAGGAGGTATTCCGCCCTAGCGGCCGGTCAATATAACATGTCAGAAGAGCGTCGTCTTGAGGGAAAGAGAACGGTATCGGACAATGGGCGTCGCCGCCCGCTACCCTGGTTACTGGGGCGGTTAGACAATATGGCGACGGCACACGCGCACTTGCGACCCCTTTGATAACAAGGGAGGGAAAGCTACCAGGAGCAACAGAACTGTTTGAAAATGATTTGTAAGAGTAGGGTTAACAATAAAGCATTAAACTTGTCTTGCAGTGCTGCAACACTAGGGGATCTTTCATTCCGGCGTTAATTCATGTTGCAATGTAATATTATGCTGTTATTTGAATATACTTTTTGAGGGGAATATGATTGAGTTTTTTGAAGTAAAACTTCTTTACGCACGTTCGACACTTGGGGGGTAAGCGGGTGAGTGCGTTACGAATAGTGGTGATTGTTACGAAAAATGTCCTGCGAACGGTAATCGATGCGAACGGTGATCGATTGCTAGGCGGGTCGAGTCTTTACGCACGTTTGTTAATCGAGTTATTGTTATATTGTTAATGGACTATTTGTCCGTAAATAAACAAATAAATTATATACAGCGGGTACCAAGCATGCGTTGCAAGGCCACTTTAACCTCGGGGTCAACTGAACTGTAATGGTTTCATCCCAAGTCCCGGGAAACTACATTATAATGCAAGCGCCTGCATTATATAACATTATATACAGCGGGTACCCGGCATGCGTTGCAAGGCCACTTTAACCTCGGGGTCAATTAAACTGTTATGGTTCCACCCCAAGCCCCGGGAAACTACATTATAATACAAGCGCCTGCACTATATAACATTATATACAGCGGTTACCCGGCATAAGTTAGTGAAGTTTTACATCAGTCGTGTGTACTAAAGCACACTCGTTTTTTTTCACGTTGCTTCTATTACATCTATCAAGAAAGTATGCACTATGGGCATCAGTAGGTAAAAATCTTACTCTTTCTCATGGCAATTCCATATCCTTTGTCATCTAGTAAATCTCCAACCTGTGTGACGTCGCATTCTCTCTCAATAATGTATTCAATAGAAGTTGATTCCATCAAATAGGCGTAGTTTTCTTGTTTTACCCTTTAAATAAATTAAAGTACATAATATTACGTGAAACAATTATAATACCTATACATTTTTTATTCTTTATTGATTGGATATTATGGTTACATCATTTGTGAATTTTTCGACCACCATGCTAGGCTGATGCCCGTGTTATGGTGGTTGAATTTATAAGCATGCTAATTATTTATTTATTTATAAATTCTCGGGAAATCGACAGTTTACATTTTTTCAGTTTGTATATAATATTAAATAGCCAAATTATAACTAATTATAGATTTCCTTCTTGTGACTCTACCTCTACTGAGACAGCATAATAAGTTAATTAAACCTATAAGAAAGGAATACGAAGTAAAAATTATATAAAACGAAAAATTACAAAACAAAAAAGTATCAATACATTGGTAGCCGTGGAGAGAGGTTGTACATACAAATCAAATCATAACAGAAATATAAACAATAGAAACATAAAACATCAGAGAAATACTCTTTTATCGACCTTTTATATTTGGTAAGTTCGCAATTGAAAATGCCCACATTGGATAATGTGTTATTATACCTATATATGTTATAAGCATGTGAATCGTCAGTTTGGAAGGCGGGATGGGTACCGCCGCCTCGGGAACCATTTATTGATTTGCCAACACCTACCATAGGTTCATTAAGTGTTTCGGTGACTCATCAAGGGTGCCCGGGTTAATGGTTCAGGTCTAGGTCTTGGCCACGGATGCGTAGCAGGAGGGATCAGAAGGACCGGTTGAGGGAAACCATTTGAATACTCCATCCGGACTCTCCCAATTCATCGCCGAACTCTGTAGTGGGACGGATGGATTCATACGTCCGTCACTCCTAGACACTTCTGGACTTCCAAATGCCTACCAACCCCTCATACCTTTTCCTTCCTAGAACTTTATATACTTTCTTTCTCAGAAAAGGCCCTCCACACAGCATCCCCAAAGAAGAAATAGGCCCTGAGGGATTTTTTCCCGGCCACTCTTTTTTTATAATTACTACCAATTACTACTCTGAAAAAACTCACAAGACAGATAACTTGACTTAGGATTAGTCAATAGATTATTTTTTATTTGGATCGCTGAAATTCCCTTATATAAGCAAAATAACAGTAAATTGGTACCTTTCAACGCCTTCATTATTTGAACTGGTTAAGCACTCAGGGTGGTCTTGCATAAATTGATACATTTTTTGGTAGGTTGGGTAGTCGGAATCCTAAAAAATATATATTTATTAATAATTGATTTCGTATAAATTTTATAATTTTGTAAAAGTTTATTAATTTCGTATAAGTTTTAACAAGAGTTTAAAACTACTTCAGACAGATAATGGTTTTACACTATAATTATCAAATGTGCTTTTCCAAGTTCTGTAATCCAGTATTGGATATAGTTGTAATGAAAAAAGCGTATTCTAAAGATAAATAAATATGAGGCTGAACATGTGAACATCTATAATTATTTTAAAATTATTGAACACCCTCAACACTCATATTTTTAACTTTTGCTATGGATTTCGTTAAGGCTTATACACCAAACACACAATGGTGTTCCATATTTGGTTACTTTTCACTATAGATATTTAAATTTTAAGTTTAATCTTTTCGGAAAAAGATGGAGTTTTTTAAACTGTTAATACGAGGGTTGTCCAAGAAATCAGGACCGCTCTATTTTAAAAGATCAGGAAAAAATTATATTTACACAAAAAAAATCATGAAATTTTAGATACCTACATATCCCCACTATACTATTTTTCGACGTAATCTCCGTTACGAACAGTGCACTTGGTGAGCCGTGGCACTAGGTCCTTGATTTCCTTATCGTAGAACTCCGCCGCAAAAAATGCTCTCACCTTTCCGTTTTCCGGCCAAATGTTGCTTCAAGTGAAGAAAAAGATGCAAATTATGTAATTGATTTCCTTTATGAGGCCGGTCCAGGTGATGAACTCATGTTTTAACCCAAAAAAGCTTCGCCTTGGTTGGAAAAACGATTCGAAGAGACCCGAGCGCTTTCCACGCGATTTTGCACTTCCGCATTTTGGGAACTGATCTAGCACGCACTTTGCATGCGCCATTTTACCCTCAAAATCTTTTGTATCAATGACTTACTCACTTCTGGTATCAAAATTGCGAGCTCATGAATCCCTCTTACATAGTTGAAGGCGAATAATTGAGCGTACCTCGCAGGCGGCTGGATTCGACAGCGGAGCGTCCATCTCAAAAGGACACAAAGATCGCACTGAAGCAGCTACCAAGCCGGATCACCGCTCATTTTTTAGGAAAAAAGTCTGAACTACATGCTCGTGCCGCCATATTTTAAAAAATAGTGTCCGCGTCGCCGAAAATAAAGAACTGTTTTTAATTCTTGGACAACCCTTGTAATACAAGATGGCGCAAAAGTCCTCACTCGATTTTCTAAGTATTTTTTTTGAGAATAAAATATTATATTAAAATAAAATTATTATTATGCATTCTTAAGAAGTATTTATAATTTGTAACGGTCCACGATTTGTCAACGTGAATTCTAGTTCGGTTTACTTATCAAAACCGTGATGACATAATAGAATTTAAAAAAAATGAAACCTACTTCCCACAGAATCATGACCTTTGAGCCACCTGGTTGTTTTAACATTTTTTGTAAGGTATTATTAGCTATAATGTTGTTTGAAACCAATATTTTAGTCATTTGATGAGGACATAAAATCCAATACCAATATAAACGATAAAGGCAATAACAATGCTATTCTGATCATAAAATCCAATAAGATGAATCATTTTTCTGGTTTCTCTCATAAAAAAAAACCAGGTGGTAAAAACTAAATTAAATAAGAAAAGTGTCGTATCACCTTAAAAAAACTTAAAGTAGAACCGTCTCTTTTTGCTCCATACGTGATGCCATGAGGGTTATTGGCCAAGTCTTCGGCGTTGTCAATTAATGGTGTGATAGACTCGATGGTCAAGAAGGCAGCGAGGTTAGCAGTGTAAGAAGATACGATGATAAGTGTGAAGAACCACCACACTCCTGCTATCATCCTGGTAGATATTGCTCTGAAAGCATTTAAGATAATGTGAATTCTTTATAATCTAGCTAGGTACTAACAAACATCTTTAAATGAAGAAAAAAAACATTTGGTTTCGTAGATCAATTTTTTAGGAAATGATTGAATGTGTGAAAATGCAAATTGATTGTTATAAATCATAAATCAACTCTGTCGAAAGTGGTCTGCAAGATAACATAAAGGTATTCTGGCCATACTCAAAATCATTACAATCATTTTTTGTCAGATGCTGTGTAGATTCAATATGTTTAATTACTGGAACTTTTCCCGACCTGTGAAAAGAAGCCCATATGTATGGTACCAGTATAGAAATCGAGCGACAAATCTTTAATAAAAAAATATAGCATGTTTAATGTCTGCATCGAAATAATCAATTATTTGATTGTGTGAAAAAGTAAAGCAAATACTTCTTCTTATTTCGTATGGTGGGGGTCAGAGGGGGACATCGGCCTCAGGCGTTGCCCTGTGGACCTCATCAATCCCGCCGGGGAATGAATGGAGCGGGCATTCGTTGACCACATATTCAGTGATCTGAACCGCACCTCATTCACACATCGCCGACTCTTTAAGGCCCCATCTATGCATCATGTGAGCACAACGGCTATGGGAGCTCCTTATTCTATTGATGGCGGTCCAGAGTTAAGCAAATACTAAAAAATGAAGTCAAAATATTAAAAACAAAAACAAGTTTTTACATAGGCGCCAGTTCTGATCCCTGCTGCAGTACACTGCCAACTGTGAACCAAAGTGAGTTGGGCATGCTGAATTGGTTCTCAAGATGATCCGGCTCCTCGATACAGGGATAGGGGTTTTGCCACTCCTTCGGTGCTATTCTGGCCATCACAAATAGAAGCACAGAAACGCCAAGATATGCAGAGCCCAAGAAGAGCCACACCTGGAAATTGATGAAGCCGTCATTAATTTCCATAGTCCTTCCAAGGTAAACTACGTTGTAAATGCATCGTTATGAGAAAGGTAGAGGTTGCAATAGTGCTCTTAGTTATATAAACAAACACCAGATTTGAAACGTTATCATTGCAAATAGTTTGCTAGTTGTTGTAATAATCCGTGTATTTGATTCGTTATATACGTTGTTCAAGACAGGTTTAACTTACCTCGTTTGAGAATGGAGACATAAAGGAAAAGAGACTCGGCGGCTGCTTTGTGGGTTTCCTGTAGAGTATGCTGATTCCAAGATTCATGAAAGGCATTGTGAAGTCAACTGCACTTTCTCGATCTGATGTTATGGTGAGATCTGTAATGGCCAAGTCAGCTTCCTAAAAGCAATTAAAAACTTATTGTTTTTTTTTTTATCAAAGAGAACACAAACTAGTTATCAATCAATCACAATAAGATATTTAGATATTTCGTCATCAAACTATAACCGTGGAGAGGGCTTCTGCAGATGTTGTGAAAAAGTAGAAAATTGTGGACAAAACTTACATGATCTAAAAGTTTTTTGACCATTCCGTTCCACTTTTGAGTTTTTCTGTCCAGAGAACCATACACTCCGTCATCCTGTAGTTCGAAGGTATAATTAAAACCCAGCAGCTTGGCAACTTCTTGGATTACTTCAATGCCAAAACCTTCAAAGCGATCATTTCCTTCCAGTTTTAAACTAGAGTCTTTCAGCATTCCGTAAGGAGGACTCTGAAAAAAAAAAACAGTTTAAGTAGGAACTTAAAAAATGTTTACTATGAACATTTTGTATTCAGTGTATTAGATTCCAAAGAAACCATACCAGCAAAGAATCTACATTCAAACGATCATTATAAAGTACGTTAGGATGAAGTTCAGCAAACTGCGGGAAGAATTAAGTATTTTGTTTGGTAAAATATGATAATAAGGGTTACAACTTACCAAAGCCGTGATAACAATGAACGATCTATTGACCAATGAACCATCATTAGCAGGAATTTGAAATACTTGATTGGCTCTGGTCAAGTTGAGACCTTCAGTGGAGTTCCAAGTTCCTATCTAAAGAAAACCAAAAAGCCACAAACCAACAGAAAATATAAATATCATTTAATTGGTAATAATTGTAATGGTAATTTTTATCGTACAATCAAAAAATCTAATCATAATACTTTTGAAAGATACAAAAAAATAATAATGCTGATTTAAAAGGGACCCTTGAGGTACTCCACAGATGAATAAATATTGACTACAATAAATGAACTCATTTAATAAATTGCCTATGAAATGAATATGGTTGCATTAACTCTTTATTGATAGTGAAAGTGTATACATTAGTATTTCAAGACTTCTCCATTAAGCAGCAGTGCATCAAGCTGCGAGTTAAATGTGGTGATTAAATTAGTGTAAATATTTGCATGTTGGAATAACAACTTAATGATTATTGGGTACCTAATGTGTTTACCTTTTGGATGCCAACTCCCGAAAGCTCTACAATGTCTAGGAGGAAGTCTGTTCTGAAACCGGCGTGGTCAAACTTTATGCCTCGAGTCAGTCCCTTTACGTAATTCTGCAAAAATATTTAACACCAATCAATATCATGGTCGTATGATAAGTGATATTCAGGGACCGATCAAAATTGGCTTCTTTATTCAGAACTCTTTTAGGAAGAGGAAATTATGTTGTGGTGGCAAAAAATACTGAGAGCAATCTCCTAGTAGGTATAACTATGTAAACAATTTTTATAATCAATATTTAAATGATGTGATGTTAAAGACAACATAAAGAAACATTCCCTTACATCAAAACGGCACAAAAACTACCGAGCATTAGTTAACTAGGAGGTTATTCACAATAACATAAAATAAAAACGAACAAATCAGACTCGTAGATAATTTTCATAGGTTTAGTACCAACCGTCTTCATATAGTTGATCATAGTAAACCCATGCTCCCAGCTATCATCTTGTTCGCAGTCAAAAGTCTGATCATGGAATTTGGTAGTATTGATTTCTTTTAATCCTTCTACAAAAACCAGAACTGCATCAAACATCAGGGCTATCTCAGTCCTAATTTTCTCGGGAACTAGAGGCTCTGCTTGCGATTCACCTTCTTCAGCAGTTTTAGAGTTCCATAACTCCGCTAGTTCTATGACATCTTCATCTTCTGGATCAATCAGTCTTATCCCTGAAAATTAAAACAAATATTTGTTTAAGAAATTAATGGTTGCTTATGATAATGAATCCAGCGTATTTTGTATTTTTTAGGCTTACCTCAACAATAACACAAAATTCATTAACAACGAACAGAATCTTTTATTTATCAATCTTTAATCAATACGAGATTAAGTGAGACCATTTCATTGGAATTAAATATTATAAGAATATCCGGCTGATTTCCATCAGTACTTCTATTAAGAGATCAAACTTCCAAACATGTGGTTATCTTGCATCCGTATTTATTTAATTGTTGTAATAATAATAAGTCAGTTGCCCTCATTCGACAAAGCAACAAGTGATCAGAGATCAAAGTGGTCATAAAAAATATTGAATCTTTGAACCTTTGAAAATTTAACTGCATGAAGACAAACGATTAATCATCATTCTGTCAACAGAAAAACATTTTTGTAAACAATTGAGCTCTTCCAGGCAAGCAGATTCTTTTCACTATTGAAGAAAGTAATACGATAAAGAATAAAGACATCTCAAATGGTCGGAGAAACATGAAGGGAGGCAATTTATTATTTGTGTTTATTACAAAATGGGCTTTATGTATTACACATATATAGCGACTTACATGCATTTATTTTGTGCATACAATCCGACCGGTATAAGTGAGTTAGTCATGAAGTGGTGTGAATATTTCATTGTGTTAATATTTGTTTTCATTAGGTGAAGAGATAGCATTATCTTATCTGCATTATTTGAGCTAATTACAGCAACTGCATCAGTTTAACTAGCCATTTCTGCGTGTTTACCACTAATAAAATGTAATCTAGGTAGGTTCAGGTGTGTATCTAACCGACTCTGTTCAATTTTTTATATGTGTGTATCTTAAATAATAATAATATTTGAACTGAATTAGATCGAAAAGTCATCATTGGTGTATGAAAGGCAATAAGATTTTTGGCCAGTTGTTTCAAAGAATTTTAACAAAACATCAAAGTTTAAAATCTGTAAAGGTTGTACTCAAGTTTTGTTATTAGGTATATCATTATTGGTCATTTGTTTTACATAACTGAAATAATAAGATAATTTCTATCAAACTCTCACAGAACTTGATTTCTAAATTTGATGAACTATTCAAATTTTGTGAAACATCAGGCCATAAGTACACCAGTGCTTAGGAAGACTCAGGGAAGTACGACAGAATGCAAAAATATCAAAAACAAATTACCTGTGATATTAGCTCCTCCATGTTGAAAAGGCTCCATATCCAAGGTATGCATGTCAGGTGTGGTGATGATGTAACTGTGTTGGTCAGACATGATACCGATCTGCTGGGCTTGCAGCAGAATATCGTGGAGTTTTTCTATGGAACAGTCGAGCACGAAGTTTGTGTCGCCGGACACTTTCACGTGGTGGAGAATAGGCCTAAAAATACGATTTATCTTCATTGTTTCACCATGAAATAATAGTAAAAAAACAGTAAACGTGTTAGCGACATTACGACGCAAGTTTTTAGATAATCCACGCATTTCAAAGAAACTTTTAGTTTATTTTATTTTAGTACATAAAACAGTCACGATGTCCAAAATTTGACTTGTTTGAATGTTTACGTACACAGTAATAACTAAAATAATAAACATAGGAATAAAATGTGCAAATAAATATGCAAAAGGGAGTAAAAGGTATAATACTAACAGGTTCACAACAATTTATCATTGGCACCTGTGCTGATGGGACACTGATTTGGTAGGTACAATATTGCCTATCCTTACATAAAAGGCTTCGTCATAACGTCAGCTTAATCAATATGTATTATAAAAGAAAGTCCAAAAAATCGTGCGGACCGCAAAAACTCAGAAACGAGTCCCGGTACGATCAAGGGAGTTATATGGTGTGGTAGATCTTTATCCCCCCTAGGGAATACAGGTACCCGTTTTTACCTAAAGGGAGTGCTTTTGAATATATAAGGGCTGGAAGTTTCACCCTCTTGAAATTTCTAAAACAGTCTTCGGGAAAGTTCTAGAAGGTTCTATAAAGTTCTAGAAAGTTCTGGAAGAAGTGGCGGAGTATGTCGCGGAATGTTCGGGAATAGGGAATCGGAAAGATCATTTTTGAACATTCCAGAACACTCTGGAATTTTGTCCTGAGCGAAGCCGAGTAACCCAGCTAGAGTACAAATAAAACAATAGACGTACATTTTTATGCAGAATTTTAATCATAGTAATCAAGCTATGAAACTACGTAAGATTTGATTAATAGTTTTTCGCCTCTTTAGGAAGGTTTCTTCGGACTGAATATAATATTATATTTGTTTGCATAATTGAATTAACTAAACTTGCTTACTAAGAGTGGACAAATAGGAGTATTTGTTAAAAAAATTACCTGTAATTTCCAGTTCCATAATCGAGTTGCTTAAAGGTGATAACATGACCTTTATGGTCATACAGCTTGAAAAGCTCACTGAGCCTCGGGAAGCTGTCACTATTCTCGTACATTATTGTAAAGTGCTTCCAATCCCATGCTTGCACTAATTCCACAAACACCTGCAAGTAATAACAATGTAGATATTAATACATAAAATTAAAAGATACCTAACCGCGCATCAACACAAACGGTTATTAATTCGCCATTAGGATAAATAAATAAATGAATTGTTTGTTGCAGTTTTGTTTGCTGCCTTTGAGCGACTATTGCAGAATTAAATAATATGAATTTCATGAACTCGCGGAAGAATACGAGTCTGAATAAGTACACTAATAAAAGTGTTTATTATTAAATTTTACAATTTACAATTACTACTTTCATCTAAGACGATAAGATTGTTGTTGACTTTTAGACAAGAGTTTAACGCAAATCAAACGAAAGGTAGTTTTCTGACGCCGTCTTCTTAACTCCATGGACCGTGCGTATTTGAAAATGCATAATTTCTGATTTTTTCCTCACAGAGCTAATAAAAATTGACGGTTTTCTTGGCTTTGCGCGCTTTTTTATTGGATTTTCGATACTAATTCAAGAAGTTTGTCATTTTCATATTTTTTTAGGTTATTTTGTGTTTAATATCGACCGAGTTCTTTGTTTCGTTTTTTTTTTGTGGGTTAAGTTTGTAAGGTAGCAATGTTTAATTTTAAGAATATTTAAAAAATAAATAAAATGTAGTATTTTTCGAATATATTACATTTTGTACATGTAATAACAATGCAGAGTAATACATATACGTACATTTTTATAACCTAATACTAATTTACTTCTTTTCCCCTTTCTACGAGAGATGGGAAGGCTGATAGAGATATTGAAAGAAGGGTGAATGCCGGTAACTCCATTAATGGAGGACTGAATGCCGTTGGCGCTAATAAAAAAACTGTTAAAAGAAGCGAAGCTAGCAGTCCACAATGGAGTCCTGGTATCTACCCTGATGTATGGCAGTGAGGCATGGAACTGGCAGAGGAAGAATGAAAGTAAACTGAATGCTGTTGAAATAAGATCCCTGAGGCGTATGTGTGGTAAAACAATGTATGATCGTGTGAGAAATGTGGATATCCGCAAAGAATGTAAGGCTGATGTAAGCATAATGAGTAAGATTAAGAAAGGGACCCTCAGATGGTTTGGACATATAGAGCGAATGAACGAAGAAAGTAGTATAAGAAGAATATACGACGCAAATGTGAATGGTAGAAGAAGTCGGGGACGTCCGAGGAAGACATGGCACGATCAAGTGAATCAGATACTTGAGTCGGGCCATGTCAAAAGTCAGAATAATAGAAGGGAATGTATGAGACGATGTATGAATGTGAGTGAGGCAAATAGTGTGTGTGCCAAGACCGAGTTGTTTGGCGGTCCGTCCTCTCTGCCTACCCCTGCAGGGAAACGGCGTGATGGTTAGTTAGTTAGTTAGTTCCCCTTTCTATTTTCTACTTTTTATTATAATTTTTCCAATTTTTAACATCACTTATAATAAATCCATATGTTTACAATAGACTGCATATTTCATAAAAAGTAACAATACTCCATTGGTCACTATGAAACAGGCAGCCGCCTAGTATGGTGATCCAATATATCTAAACTATGTTAATTACTCACTTATGTATCATGTATTTTATAAATAAACTAGCTGGGTTACCCGGCTTCGCTCAGGACAACATTCGAGAGTGTTCTGGAATGTTGCACAATGGTGTTCCCGATTCCCTATTCCTGATCATTCCACGACATACTCCGCCACTCCTTCCAGAACTTTCTACAGCTCTATGGAACCTTCTAGAACATTCCAGAAGACTGTTCTATAAATTTCAAGAGGGCGAAACATTCAGCCCTTATATCTTCAAAGGCACGCCCTTTAGGTAAAAACAAATACCCTTATTCCCTAGGGGGAATAGAGATCTACCACACCATATAACTCCCTTGATCGAACCGGGACTCATTTCTGAGTTTTTGCGAGCTGCACGTTTTTTTTTGGACTTTCTTTTATAATATATGCCATATTCAAATAAATAAAATGTTACTCCTTACATGTCCTTTCCCGTGCGTTCCCCTCCAGCGTTCCACTTCCACCTTCCCCGCCACTGCTCTCCCGCTCCCCCGTCCCGCCAACCCCCCTGGCACTTCATTTGTTGACTCCTATCCCGCCCGGCCCGTAGCCGAAACTTTTTCTAATACTAACAATTTTAAACTCGTTATATCTTTCTAATTAAATATCCGAATTGAAAAATTCAAAAAGTTAAATAAAGGTATTGAAGCTGTCTTGAATATGAAGTAATTTATTTTGATAAGGATTAACACCAAGATACAAATAAAGAGCGTTTTCAAGCGGCGACATATTAATTACATTTTAAAAATAAAAGAATACTTTTTGTGGCATAACCATAATAGTTAGACATATGCTGTTCAGACTTTTTTTGTAAATAATGATGTGTTCTATAAAGTCGTAGTACATTATTTTATTCTATCATCAATTGTTTTCGCAGCGCACGCGATTTAAAGAATATTTTAGGTAATTTTTTTACACCCTGGGTTACATTATTGGAGTTTTAGTAAGGATGCCTATTTTTTTGAAAATATAATATAGCCTATGTCACTCAAGGATAGTGTAACTTCCTAACAGCGAAAGAATTTTTCAAATCGGTTCAATAGTTTCGGAGCCTATTCGATGCAAACAAACAAACAAACAAACAAATCTTACCTCTTTATATAGTGTAGTAGATAGATAGTAGATAAATAAATATTTGTCATTTTATTTTAAATACCCACTACCTACGGGACCTAATATTCTTTCAAATGAAAGTTACAATTAATTCTAAATTAATTAAAAAAGAATCCAACCACGTTTATATAACTCTTACAATTTGCCAGTTTTAATTCAGGTCTGAATGAGCTTTAATGAAGCGTGAGAAATGTGCTAAATAATAAGATTTATTTAATTGAACTATAGGTTTAATTGTGAAGAGCGTGTTCATTTTTGGAAGTTAAATGTTTTTTTTCACGTGGAATCTGAATATTTTTTGGAAGGATTTCATCGAATGCAATGGTTATTTTTACATACGCCCTACAATTTTCCATCTTATAATTTAACTAATTCCTCTGATAGCGAATATCCGAAAGCATCGGCCGTTTGAAAGAATTAACTTTATTCTCAAAAACATTTTTTTACGGAATATGGGTTTCGCAAACGC
This sequence comes from Limnephilus lunatus, assembly GCA_917563855.2. NCBI lineage: Eukaryota > Metazoa > Arthropoda > Insecta > Trichoptera > Limnephilidae > Limnephilus > Limnephilus lunatus. Next base: position 104,230,671 of record OU830593.1, read on the forward strand.
CTTAGAGATTAATCAAATTGGCAGTTTAGTTTTATATGTTTATTAAATTTGACTATAGCAGGCAAAAAAAACAAACTTTGATAAACACACCAATAAGTTAATTTTTTCTGCTATATAACAGTATCATTTCGTTACTTTGCCGAATAACGCTCAATTAAAACACGTCACTAGAAAAATAACTTATTTAATTTTAATGCAACAATCAATTAAAACACTTCACTAGAAAACCAACTCATTTAATAATAATTCAACGACGAATTAAAACACGTCACTAGAAAACCAGCTCATTTAATAATAATGCAACGATGAATTTAAATAAGTTACTAATTTGGCATAATTAAATGGTCTAATACAGATTTAGATAGCTTAGAACGATTAATTAGAACTACATTAACAAAATTTCATTGCCATCATCCAAATTCAGCTGTAGAACGAATTAATTTACCCAGAAATTTAGGAGGTAGAGGTATAGTCAAAATAACATCTTTAAAACATAATCAGGTAGAAATGCTAAGAAATTTTTTTCTATAGGAAAGCTGAAATTTGCAAGGCAGATAGAAATATTTCACCATTAAATTTATACGACGAGAATGCCAACATTCTTATAAATACCAACCAGGAATTATTAGATTCCTGGTCAAATAAAATTCTTCACGCAAAACATTTCAATTATCTCAACCAAACATATGTTGACAAATTTTCGTCAAACAAATGGTTGAGTATTGGAGAGTTGAGCGCAGAAATAGAAGGCTTTATGCTTGCCATACAAGATAGAGTCATTAATACTAAAAATTATAGGAAGCATATCATCAAAGATGCAAATCAAATTGATGATTTATGTAGAAAATGTTTGGCTTTTCCGGAAACTATAGAACATATTATATCGGCATGTACTGTATTAGCGCCGTCCGAGTATACATTTAGGCACAATCAAGTTTTAAAAAAAATTCACCAAAGTTTGGTAATTAAACATAACTTGATTGACTGCCGTAATGTACCATATTATGAATATGAACCAAATTCATTTTTAGAAAATAAATTTTATAAAATTTATTATGATAAAACTATTCTGGCAGACAGAACAATTAGTCATAATAGACCCGATATAGTTTTACATGACAAAATTAAGAAAATAACTTATATCATTGATGTCGCTATTCCAAATTCTTGTAATATTCAGAAAACTGTTTCTGAAAAAATAAGAAAATGTACAGATTTAGGAAATGAAATTAAAAGAATTTGGCATTCTCAGACTATAAAAATATTACCATTTGTTATTTCGGCTACTGGAATTATACCTAGCTCTCTCATTCAAAATTTAGGCTTATTAGATTTGTCAAAAAAATTGTACATAAAAATGCAAAAGTCGGTCATTTTAAATACATGTAGGATTACGAAAGATTTTTTAAATATTTATATTGAGGGATCAGTAGGATTTATCGGACCAGTTAGGATTTCATCAGAGCCGAACCCTCTGATATGAAAATATCTGGAGTCGGTGAAATATTTTCCCATTATGTTTCGGGTGGATTGACGTATTGTTCTTGTATTGTTTTATTCTTATATAGTGCACTTACATTGAGTTAATTTACTAGATATTCATTTGTGGAAAAGTGTGTGGAAGGGTTTAGTCTTTCATTTGGGAAAGATTCAACCCGGACATAAAATCTGGAGCACCGCAAAATCAGTTTATTTAATTTTAAAGCTACGATCTTATTGTAGCTCAAATAGTTATTGATATGATGTAATATTCTATTAGTGTACCTTCGATAGGGCTGCTGGATGTGGGTAAAGATTAATGAGGCAATTCCCTCTGCCTTGGTCGGGGTCCATCCTGGTTTCCACGTGGGGTACTTCTTTAGAGTCACAGACAGATTGCACGTGTCTTGAAGTGGTACCAGATGTGGGGCCAAATACTCCAATGACCCCATCCTGAAAAATATTAAAAAAATAAAAATCCTATCATCTTTTACATGACGAATAACTCTGTCTGGTCTGATCTGTCTTCATAATTGATTACATTTTTACTAAAAGTTTGTTGCAACTGCCAGTCAAGTTACGTATCAACTTTCCTGTCGGTTTATACGGTTCCATAACAATTCAGAACAACTCAACTCAACACCTCTTTGAAAGTCATTAAAAGTAAGTTTATTTTAAAATTTGACTTTTGCAGGAGTTGTTGAGTTGAATTCAATCTTAGTTGTCCGGTCACAGGTTCTACAGTACCTATATGTGACCGCTGTGATGAAAAAAATGTTTGCTTAGGATAAGACAATAGAATCAAAGCTGAATACGCAGGCGACGACGTCCGTGGCTTTCGACTAGCAAACCGGAGGTCGCAGGTTCAAATTCCGGCGTTCGCAAACAATTTTTTTTTCATTTGAGTTGCTTCGTAATGGATTAATTAAAACATGCATAACGCGTATTTATGGCGCGTTCCACCGATGAAGATACTCTCAAAGAAAGATCCCCATTCAAAATTGAAACGTTGTTTGGATTAATCAGATCTGAATAGTTAGATTTTTTCCCAGTTTCCTCTCTCCCTTCTTAAAATAATTAACTTAGGTAAACAAAATAAAAACAACTTACATAAAATAATTAACATAGGTATGACGTCTAAGGAAGTAAAAAAATAAAAACAATTTTCCAGCAAGGAAAAAAAACCAAACACCCAGAAAAAAATCATGAACCAGGCTGTCCAACTGTATAATAAAATCCCGAACGAATTAAGAAGAAGTTTTTATGAAAATTTTAAGTTTTTCTTTTTGACAGTGTGATAATGCTTTCAGAAGGCGAATCATCTGTCGCAATTACATAGCAGAACTTGTTTATATATAAAATGTTTTGATAAATCGAATATATTAAAGAACAATTAGTGTGAGTGAAAATTGCTTAATTTTAAAAGGGAAATAAGAAAATACGTTTGCCACAATCAATTATGACAAAAAAAATTTTTTTACATACTATATATTTGTCAAATAATATCAATGATAATTGTTATTTATTTTTGTTCGAAAATTATTGGCAAATACGATGGTGTGATCTAACTTAAGATTAATATATAAATATAGAAATCTCTTCCCACTCCTTACTACCTTCAGTCTCACGACTTAATTACCCCAGAAATTGGAGATTCCATATTCTTACCGACACTGACTTCATACGTTTGGGAAAAATGTCTATTGTACGGTATTCACACAAAAAAGGAGAAAATTATTTAAAAATAGTTATTTAGAGTAAAGTTAGCACCTTTAGCATATTACAGAGTGCAGTTGAAACTGCGAAACTGTCATGTTGAGGAACCTTTTCTGTTTTAGCCACTAGGATGTGCTTCGGAAGCATCTCCCTCTCAGCGTTGATGGCTTCCACCACGTATCTGAAAGCTTTTTCTTGTGACTCATCTTCGGAGTCAAAAAGTCCTCCTAAAAATAAATTTTCGCCATATTAATGAAAACAAATAAATGAATTTCCTAAATCTTTTCAAATCAGTTGAAGATTAACCCTCGTGCATGACTCTATCGATTACAAAAAATGTTTTTATTTATGTATTTTGAACATGCGTTTATTTCTATTATGTAGGTATATGCTAAGATATCAAGAAATATAATTTAAAAAAAATGTCGATCACTTTGAAGTTTCGTTTTTCATAAAATTCAAGTATTTAGGAAAATATACAATCATGAAAAAAATAATAAGCAGCAGTAAAACAAAGTTTCTCAAGAAGTGATATAAAAAAATGAATGATTTATTATAAATGGTATTTTTTGTTTTTGGGACTTTCTGGAACACAAACAAAACTCGAAAATTATTGTGTAGTGTGTAATATTCGGCAAATTATTGTGTAATGTGTAACATTCGGTAAATAATTATTGTCTAATGTTTACCATTCGAGAAAGTATTGAGTCATGTGTACGGAAATTATAGTTCACATTCGGCAAATTATTGTACTATGTTTACAATTCGGGAAATTATTGCATCGTGTGTAACATTCGGCAAGTCACGGACTGAAGTTATCAAATCATTAAAATACATTGTAATAATAATATCTACAATATATTTGAGTTGGGCCATATTAAATATGTCAAGAATCAGAATAAAAGTAACGTTTGAGACGATGAATGAATGTGAATGAGATAAGGATTGTGTGCCAAGACCGAGTTGCTTGGTGGTCCGTCCGCTATGCCTACCCCTGCGGGGAAACAGTGTGATTTAGTTTAATTAGTTAGTTATAGGTAAAAAATAAATATAAATATACACGCGGTGAAACAGCGTGATTTAGTTTAGTTAGTTATAGATATAAAATAAACATATACATATATTTTACAGTTCCATCACAATACGTATAGTTTCAGTGTATTAAGACCATATCCAGACTGGCCAAACTGATTATATTATGAATATTATAATTTCTATACCAAATAGTTGCCTCATTTATTAAAATTAGATTTTATTTATTAGTGTGAAGATACTCACCTATGTTTATGTGTCTCGCTGCTGAAACTTCATTGAAGAAAACCACTAACATCAAAAGGAAGACGCTTCCAATGAGCATTCTTCCGTCCATTATACACGTGTTCATATTAAAATTTATTGTCTGGGACACTCACTTTAACATATTTTGCTATGTTAACAACACTACTTCTTTGTAAAATATTCTTCAAAATAGAATCAAAAATATTTGTATTTGAAATCACACTGTTATTTAACTATGTACGTATTTTTAAATATATCATTACAATCACATACTATTAAACGTCACAACGAGAACAGTCAATTTATTCTTCTCACGTGTTTGAAAATTTAAAATCACTGACGATAGTTTTTCTTGTTCGCGTTGGAATGGTCCGAAAATCCTTCCTCTTTTAATTAGAAGAACTAAAAATCGTTTTTAACATTGTAATTAAATCACAATAACTTAATCTTATTTTTACTTGAAGAGCTCGTGTTAAGATTTTGAAACTATGTCACCTTCTCTCAAAAACTGATTTCATAATTAAGAACATGTCTGTAAGACCAACATTGTTGAAATACCTTACACCCACGTCTTGAATACCGCAAAAAACAATAACTGGAAGAATGAACCAACACAACTGTACGAAGTTTGTTTTGGTTTATCGCTGATTTTGAAAATTTCCACTTGAAGGAACTTCAATACGATCCACACGTTCAAATGCACAGTTGTTTGATGTTTTGAAACAAAGTATCGGAAAAGTTGTTTGGGAAATATCAAAGTGTTGTTTGTTATTATTTCTGCGAAGGAGCGTTTGTACGCAAAGTCGCTCGTTAACTGAAATGAGTATTTACAAACTGAGCTTTCATTCGGAGGGCTTTTCGCCCGGTTGCGAGGCTAATTGATAATTTTAGCCAGCGGGCACTTCGACGAAAAAATCGTTCATATTTAGTAAAACATATTTTTTCGATAGTGTGATTACTACCTTTTTGAATTTGCTACCGTTTATAGTGAATATGACTTTTTATAGAATAGGATGTCAAGACATATCTACTGCCTCAGTTGTTTCAAGGTTACTTGGGTTTCAAATATGGCATAATTAAAACTGTTGAAATTCTTGTTTTCGTGTCATTACATAGAACCAGGGAAAACCCGAATGTTATTGGTTTTAATTAACAATAGAGAGTATTAAAAACTAAAAACGATCAGCTTAAGACCCCCTAGTGAGGAGGACTAAGACATATTTTGTATGTGCAATGTTTTATATAGCCGTTAAAACAAAACAAAAAATTCATTAATTATCGAAATCCTCTTTTCAAAATTTTAAATTAATAATTTTTTTTACACTAATGTATTAAAAGGTAAGAGAATTAGTTTTGAATATACTGCGGTCGAATTAACTCCGATGATTTAATTATTCTTTTTTAAATTTTAGATGTTTTTTTTGGCAAGTTTCGGTAGTTTTAAATTTTTTTGCTTAGTGTGTTAAATTTAATAGCGATTTTAACGTGGAAAGGAAAGAAATTCTTTTCCAACATATGTGTGCGTGTCAAACGTAAAATGAGAACGACGGGATGTGCAGACCTCAAGAATTTGGTAACAGGGTGATGACTGATCTTTAAAATGATTTGACTTTTAAATAATTTATCCTTTCTGCGTAATTTCTCCACTTATAAAATAAATTTTACCCTTCACAAATCTTACTTTTGCATGATTTGGTAGTATGTATTGATGAAACTCAATAAACCAAATGATAAACTTTAATCATCTGTACAATCAACTTTGAGTGGAAAAGTTGCGGACTTGATTCACAGTTACAATATTTAAAAAAAAAAAATTATTTTTACGGAGCTTTGCTTACATAAAGACCAAATTGGTATTTGGGGAGACCAAAACAAAATTAGCCAAGGCGATAAAGTAAATATAAACATGTGAAGACGGGGCCCTAGAAAAGGAGAACATCACCCTTGAGGTGATTTTTCCCAAAAACGGCGCTATACAAGTCATCCAAATATAATTATCAACATTGCTGAAAAATCTGAGACAGTGGTTTGGCCAGTCTACTGAAGAGCTGTTCCGGGCCGCATTAAACAGAGTACGCATAGCCAACATTATAGCCAATGTCCGTTAAACGAACACGGCACGAGAAGAAGAAGGTGTTAAATCTAAATTCTTTATGTTCTTCTACGAATTTTAAGCCCTCGATATCTACAAAAGGAGATCTGGTCACTCCGAAAAGCTCTTTCAAAGAAACTTTTAATTTTCTAATTTTTTATTTGATTTTTATCGCAAATTAAAAAAAACTGCGATTTAAAAAAAAAATACATTTAACAAGTATTGCTAATAATTAAAATTTTAATTTAAATTTCGTTATGATACTTTAGTAAGATATATCTACTTTTCCTAAATTACCTTAACATAAATACCAAATTTCAATTACTAGTAGTTGAAGTTTGGTATTTAGGTACGTTAACATGTCAATAGTAAGAAAATTTATCTCTGCTGGTTCTTTCCATGCCAACCCAATTCCAAGAACTTCTATAATTAATAATAAAATGTAGATGAAAATGTTTTCAGAACAATCGGTAGTTGGCAAGCGCTGGACTTTTCTAAGAATAGTGTTACTGCGACACGCTCCCAACATATGCGTCCATTTTGCTTACTTAATTTTAACATTATTTTCTCAGACGAAAATAATAAACATCCATACAAAATTATACATTATCTACGGTATGGATTTTTTTATAGTGTCTTGAATAAATTTTATATTTATAATTAAAAAAAATTGTCATATAATTTCTACGCCTGTTCATACCTCAGAATTAGTATTTAGCAACATATTTTAGTTATTAATTATCGAATTCGGTAAATAATGCCCTGCTTACTTTTCATGTATAAACTCGTAATAATAGACTGTATTTTTATACTCGAACCATTTCAATACCACGACATACTCACCAATTTAAAAACCGACACAAATTTACAAAAAAACATGGACAAATTCGAAAACATTTATATTTTAAAAAAACTTAGGAATGCTTTGTCTTTTTTTTAACACTTAGTTAAATCGTCAATAATAAATAATATTTAAATAAGTAATTATAATCTAAACAAGAATTTGGTGTCTGTAATAATATAATTTTGTTCTAAAAATAAAACTGTTTTAAATGAAGCACACTTTTCCGTGGCCATGTTTGAAAGCAGAAGTGATAACTTGGGGGAAAGTCTCATAGATGTCAGCGTCGTAGAATTAGATATTTTCTTTGCCAGCGACATCTGGTGAAATATTGCCGAGGTAAGAAACAATTTTAAATCGGTTCAGCCAAAAAAATTTCTAATCTGAACAACTTTTGCGGATAATTGATTTTTCTTATTATCCGTTATATATTTTTAGTGTGAATGCCACACAAGGGTCACAATTGCTACCGAGAATCACTCCAGAGCTGACGGAATTATGGCGTCCAATTGGGCTATGTTGTTTGGCTAAAGGAATTAGGGAAGGGAAATGAATTTCAATAAGGGAAATTATCACCAAACACGGTTAAAGGTATTTGAAGATAGGTGTCTTATCTAAATTATGGTTTTTCAACAGGGCTTTACATAGAGTACCTTCCACCCAAATCAAACTGCTGCCAGTGCTTAGACCTAGGAAGTCATATTTAGACCTAGGAAGTCTAAATAACAAGAATTTATTTATAAAAAATTCGAGTGCAGTTCACACGCGGTAGATTTGAAACCTTCCCCCACACAATCTCATCCAGTAGGAGCCTTGAAAAGTGAGCTCATGATGAAAAGCGGCCAATGCGGTAAGATTTCATTCTACCTCATTCTCTCGCATGTTAAATTCTATAGATGTGTAAGTTTGTCTCTTTTTCGTGTCATTTCCGTTTCATCGTGTTTCAAATCACAACGGTGCTAAAGAATTTTCACTTCAAAATTGTATTTTACATTAGCTCCATACAGAAAGCCATGATAAAAATAGTTTTCCTGAGAGCCTAAGTCATCTTAGGGGATGCAGTGTGGAGGGTTTTTATTAAAGAAGGGAAGGATAGAAAGTTCTGGGAACGAAAAAGGTATGAGGGGTGGGTAGGAATCGGTGGGTCAGTGTGCCCAGGAGTGACGGGCGTATTAATCCATCTCTCCAACCGCGGTGCAAGGCGATGGGTCGAGAGAATCTGGCTGAAAAGGTCAAAAGGTCTATCTGAACCAGTCTCTCTCTCGATTCGGACAGCCACTCAGCAGATGGGCAGATTCATCTGCCGTCAATACCTGGACAAACGTCACCCCATGAACCCGGGCACTCCTGCTAAGTCACCAAATGTAGCGAACCACTTGAGGTGACCTATGGCAGAGGTGTTGGTTATCCAATAAATTGACCCATTGAAGAAAATAAGAAAACAAAACAAAAGTAATAAATGCTGTCAAGGTAAGGAAAGTCAAAACAAGTATATTTACGAAACATTTATATTATTTATTTGAAATTTCCATAGAATTTTTTTATCGTTCACATGTCATTGTATTCATTATTCATAATATTAAGTTTTATATACTGTAACTTGTTATTATAAATACTAACAATAATCGTTATAATTATAACCTACTGATTATTTTTACACATTAGTTTTGATATCAATAAACAAATTGAGACCACTGTTGACATTTAATATTTACTTATGAATATTTATTAATTAATCAGTTTATTATGTATAAAGGTATATTAATTCGAATATTGTTCATATAACTTGAATAAATGTTATGTACAATGTAAGTAATTAGAATTATTGGTAATTTGTAAAATATTGTACCTATATTTATTGTTTACAACATATTTACATTAAAAGTTCTACTCGCTCAAATATAAATAGCTTTTAAAAATGTTTTACAAGAAATTCAAAGGAAACTTTGTCATGAAACTGCTCAATCAGCGCCATTTTGTTTTTCAACATTTTTGTTAGATGGGATGTTTCACAGAAATTCAAATATAACATCGTCATCAAATGGTTAATCAGTGTCATTTTGTTTTTTAACATTTGAAAGGTAGGGTTTTCTTCAGTAATTCAAGTATAACATTTTCATAAAAATGTTCTATCAGCACCCTTTTTGTTGATAAATATTTGAAAGGTGGGGTTTTTCACTGACATGGCATTATCATCAAGTGCCAAATCTGCTGAATTTTATTTCCATACGTTTAAATGTTGGAGTTTCACAGAAATTGAAAAATAACAATTCAATCAGCGCCATTTCTACCCACTGGAGCGATTTCGGTCGAAAAATGGACCCCATTTATTTTTCTGCGATTGATTTCGGTCCAAAAATGGACCACATTTTCCTACCTTTCGTAAAACATTTATTGTAATTATTTGAAACATTTTCTTGGACAACCGTTTATTTTAACACAAAGCTATTGAAATACTTTATCTATTATGACCATAGATGTCACAAATATGTACTTCGTAGACTATTTTAGAACAATGTTAAAAATAAATTTTAAAATTTTTTTTTTCCCGCCGAATTTTTAGCAGTTGTTTATGGATAAAATTAAGTTATTTTTCCATGGATATGCACCTTTCATTATAAAGTATACCACAGACAACATACAGAAACCGAAATTATTCTATGTTGACCCGAATAAGTATCCCTCACAGCAGTTTCAAGTAAAAACACTCAAAATTCGCGCGATTATAAACTTTACGATTTTTTAATATTTTTTTTATAAATCCTACAAATATGAAATAAACCGTATAATACAGGGTAATTCATTGGCTATATAGTACTATAATAAGTTTTTATGTCTCCATGTTGAAATTCGAAGATATGATTTTTTTAATGTTGGCGAAAAAATTTAAAAATGACCTTCTGGGAAATCTCAAGCAATCGAGGCAAATTTATTTCTCCCTATGCAATCGCTCCAGTGGCTACAATACAAATTAGACTATAACTTTATCATAAAATGGTTAATCGACGCCATTTTGTTTTTAACATTTGAAATGAAGATTTTTTTACAGAAATTGTCATCAATATAACATTATGAACAACGGTCTTATCAATTGGTCGATCAGGCAGATTATGTTTTTTAAAGTTTGATAGGTGGAGTGTTTTACAGAAATTCACAAGTTACACCAAATGTAGGCCCGTTTCAGCGTTTGAACAAATTGTGATCAGCAGAAGAGCTCAACAACTATCATTTTACAATTGAATGGATATTTGATTTCTGCTCTGGAGGAAGGGTAAGGAAGAATACGGTTTATTTTCCTCACTCGTGTTGCTGAAATAATTGAAATGGCGTATCGATCGTCCAGTTGATTATTACTAGTCAGACATCTCTGAAAAATCTAAATTTGAGTTAAGTATGTAGTTATATTATATATCAGTGATTTCCTCTATCCAGTACAAAACTAATAATTACTCATAAATACGACAAAATCAATTATAATGCAGAAAAACTTGTAGTAAATGAAAAAATTCTGGGTCATGTTAATAGGACTTTAAAAAATTTCATCCTATCGTACCGAACCGTTGTGCCTCTCGGTATTATTCTCTAACATATTTAATACTAGCTTTTGCCCCCGGCTTCGCTCGCATGGTATTAGGGGGGTTGCCACTCCGCCTCCTCCACCTTCCCTCTCGTCACTCCACTCTCCTCATACCCCTCCCCCTACCCCCCATCACCCTCCCCTTCCCATACCCCTTCCCCCCCACCCCCGCCCTTTCTTCCCTCCCCCCTCTACCTCCACCCTCCTCCCCCTCCCCCCACCCTCCTCCATCATCCACCCTTTCTTCCCTCCCCTTTCTTCCTCCCCCAAACCCCTCCACCCTCCTTCCCCTCCACCCCAGGCACAATTTTTTGCTTTTCATCTGACGTTTGCAATAACTCGATTTTGTTAGGGACAGAAAAACGTATGATAAATAATTTTATATCGCCACAGCTTATTCATTACACCAGAGCTTACCAATATATATAGCCTATGTTACTCGCAAATAATGTAGCTTTCTATTAGTGAAAGAATTTTTAAATTCTATTCAGTATTTATTGCGTGAAAGAGTAACAAACATCCATACAAACTTTCGCCTTTATAATATTAGTAGGATGTAAAACAAGTCAAGTAAAAATAATATATGATTTATTGTGATCTTTCGAATATTGATTTCCTCATTATTTCAAACTTATATAGGTATTTGGAGATGTCTGAATAATCAACTGGATGATAGATATGTATCTTTAAAAAATTGAAATATCCAAAAATGTGCCTATGGGTTATTGATTTGTAGTGTAGATACTCAAAATAATGAAACATTATATTTAGGTTTTGTTCGAATGAAATGTTTATAGGAAATGTCGATTTGAAAATCTATTTGTAAATTAAACTTGATGAGCTGTGATAAAACAGTTTTCAGAAGGAAATTTGGTTTTCTTCAAATAATAATTGATATGATAATATTATCGGTGAATTCCTTTATTACAGGATTACGATAATTCTAAAAAAACCTGAAAGGAATTCAAACATTAAATTGAACCATTGTTTGTGGATATAAATTGAATAACTAAAATTATATGACACAAGCGCAGACCAGCAAAAAGAAACGATATATGATATGAAAGTATTTATATAAATAACATTTGCATAAAAAAAACACATTTCAAATAATATATAGAATTAGATATTCATTGATCAATTCATTTTCGCTTGACTGATTTTTTTCACAGTCCCAGTACTAGAGTTCATTGAACCTGAGTCAAACAGACAAACTAATGAAATTATTATTTTAAATTATTTATTTTTAACAAAATTTCTGATCGCCTTTTTTAATCAATTCATATAATTTTTTTCAGTTTGTAAGATAAATTAATATTATAAATTACATTTTATGCAAAACAGTTTGAGTATTTATTATCATCGGAAATTTACGATAATTTATATGTTTAACAAAACAACGTTTCAATAATAAGGACGACGTATATATTTGAGATCCTGAATATCAGTGAAAACCCTTAATTTCCAATGGTTGTTAGGAAAGTTATGTACAAAAAATTATTACTTTTAATAACAAAATAAAATTTAAAAACAACAAAATAAAATTTCCCGGATTATATCAAATTAGTTTCCCGGTAACATAAAATTTCCACGTAGAAAGCCAAATAATCAATAAAATGAAATAAGGATGTAACAACAATATCCTATTATTTGATACCTAGTAACGAGAAAAAAAGAGTTCGTAATATATTTAATAATGTATTTACAAGTTTGTCGTTTTGTGTTCTATATTAATTTTTATGTTAAGTTTATAATATTTATTTTCTTATTTTATCTAAATTAAATTGAATATGAGCATTTTAAAAAACAGCTATTAGTTTATGACCAAAGAGCTAAATCCTTAAGTTAAAAAACTTTGGAATAATTAATTCTCAAACTTTTACTGAAGTTTTGTTTACCACTGTACACTAAATTACGTAGCTAAATACGCCACAATCAAGTTTTTGTACACCTTTTATCGGAGATTACATTAAATATTGTATGTAGTCTTTTGTTTTTAGTAAACATTATCGGTTTTCTATTGATTTTTAATATATTTATTGTCTTTTTAAATTTCACGTCTACCTCCCACTAAACTTGCTCTTACGGCGTCAATTTGGGTTTTCATTTTATTTTTAATGGTTAGATATAGAGTTCGGTATGTTAATTAGCTAGTTTGATTATTATTTTGAGCCTATCTTCCATGTCAGCTAACTGTGGTAGATTTCGCCTAGCCCCCTCCGCCCTCAAAGTCGGCGGAGAAGGTTACCGATCATTGTTGTCAATTGAGTGAGTCTTTGCCGCCGAATCCGTAGTGCATGTAGGGGGAGCCGAGGCCGGTGGGCTGCCCGGCACTGATGTCCGTCTGGCCCGTGGGCGGGGCCCTCTTCCTGGTGCCGCCCTTCACGCTTCCGCTCCCGCTGCCGCCTCCCTGGCAGCGCAGGGCCTGGCGGAGCTCAGATGCCATCTCGGAGCATAAGGATGCCTTCAATGAAACATGTTGTAAGGTCAATGAAATTTTATTTTTGTTTCAGAAGTATCATATTTTCGTTATTTATCATTTCTTCAATCACTTTCAATTTCACAATCACAACTTTAACGGCAAGCAAAAATTATTAAACTTTAAGTACCTAAGTACTGAAAATTACTACCCATCCATTTTTGTAGGAGGGTCGCAATATAGGATACTTGATATCAGATTTATCTATAGATGATTGCAAAGTTCACACAAACATTGTTAAAATGGTATCTACATCTTGTTTAATATACAGAAAATGGTAGATAAAGATATAATGGGTTTATTAAGGAACATCTTCCGGGTGAAATCTAAGATAAGTGTATGTTTTAAAAAAACGCAGCAGATCAAAAGAAAAATATGGTTATAAAATTATTTCGCTATTGGAATGAATATAAAAATGGTCTCAATCAAAACCATCTTGTGTACTCATCTCATTACTACTATGACAATTTAGAGAGCTGTGTAATTTCATATTAAAACAGCTTTATTAAAAGTTTCAATATAGGTACATATACTTATTTAAGTAAATGGAAGATACTTAGACTTACCTCCTAAACATATCGCCCACAAAAACCGCAAGGAAAGCAAGAAAAAATACCCAGACAACTAAGATTGTAATTTTGTAAATTTTTTTTGATTGGATTATCACATTTTCATAAAAAAATATATCCATGAAAACATAATATTAATACATACTTAGTTAATAATTGGAACAAAATTGCTTATATTACAAAACAAACCAATAAAACGTAAATCATAAAAATAATGAAACATAATTACCATCAATGAAAAGATATTTGTGTTTTGGACGAATATTCATAAGTCCTGAATAATTCATGCATGAAAAAACATAAAACCAAAAAGTCAGTATGAAAATAAACATACAAAATAAAGAAATCAAGCTTTCGATGGAAACAAATGTTTCTGTAAACATAATTACACAAAACATTTTTAGGGCTTTCCTAAACAGATAAAAAAATATCTACATATGTACTATGTACAAGAATTAAATTTAGTATCAATATTTTGTGTGTCCGCTAAATGTAGCATTTGGGCACAGATTAAGCTTTTTGTACTTCTTCGCGTTCAGGATAAAGTGATTAGACCATGCTTGTAGCCTAAACCTTCGAGCGTCCTGGTCTCGGAGCAGCATCAGAGGTGGTACAGAACGTCCTCGTGCTCCGCCAGGGCGGTGATTTCGGGCTATGTGTCCATGAGAACATTGGTGCCTACCCGTTCCTCCACGGCCACCTTCCGCGACTTCCACACGAACTCGCAGACGGCTATGACGCAGGCGACTCCCATTCCGCCCATGAGAACCACGAAGACGCCGCCCACGTTCGCCAGCCCGAGCTCGTTGGCTGCTGAGGAGGACTTCGAAGTTTCGTCCTAGAAATTCAATAAAAAACTTATTTCAGATATTATGTCATTAGACGTGCATTCATTGATAAAGGGGAGTTGTTTTAGGTTTATTTTTATCTGGTTGCACGAGTTTTAATGCAGTATGTACGAGTTTAAGAGTTGCTTCATGTTACATTAATTTTTTCGTTTGCCATTTTAAAATCGTATTTTTTTTCTTTTCTTATAATATTAGATACGCTAAAATTCATTTTTATAACTACCTGTATTATGTTCAATTCTAAGTTTTGTTAATTTTTTTACCTAAACAATTATAATTTTATAGTGTCTCGTGTAAAAGTCCAGCAACCACTACAACTGGCCCTGAGTGCCCTTGCCTTTTAACTTATCTTCGAAGACTACGTTTTTGTTAATTCTTTCGGATTGGTAAAGTCTGTGGTTTTTATTATTCTAACTACATACATCGTTAAGTCGATAATGTATTTAAACTGATTAAATATTTATTAATATAATAGGAACATAATTAATTTAAAAAAATATATTATTCTACAATCGAACGACTTTCTAATGAGGGTGACCTAGAAATATTTTTTTTATTATTTATTAACCAAGATAAAACTACAATACACATTTTGTTTTTATATTTTGGGGATATACCACCTCATGAGGTTGAGCCTGTTCCGTGGTGGCATTTGTTTCTGATTTTTGGCAAGTATGAATCTATAATCGGCTTTGTTACTATTTACGTCACAATATGATTAGAACAGGGCCGATTACAGCATACGCCTTATCGCGTGACAGACATTGAAGTGTCACGTGATCAAGTCAGTGCCATCGAGGAACGATTGTTCCTTATTACTGTTGATTTATGGTTGTTTTACCGCAAATACATTAAATAAACAGAGTGCTTAGACAATGTTCGAAGGCAGTGAAGTTTACTAAGCGACAGCACTGACAATGTAAGCAGGCCTTTAGTCTAGAAATATATAAATTAACTTACTCTGCATGATCCTCCTCCCCGTTTTTCCTTCCACCAGCGTGTTTTGAGAATATGCAGTTTTCCTTCTTCTTGCAACTTTAAAACCGCACCGCTAATGGCCGTCCTGTACGGAGAGTCTGAAAATAACGAATTCATTAAAAATAACCGAAAAGAACCACCGCATATAAGAACAACCAAAGGGAATTACGGTACCAAAAATAGAAAAAGCATTGTCTTCAAACTTCTCAAAAATATTTTTAAAAGGTTCTCCGAAAACCAGTTCAAAATGAACCCCAAGAATTTATTTTGTGAACGCAAGTCAACTGCGCATGCGTGCAAAGTTGAAATATGCGACTGAATCATTGACGGGGTAGCTAAACTTGTCCTGTTTTCCCTATTTAAAAACCAGAAAGTTTTCAACATTAATATGAAAGTTTCAGGTATGTACTTTAATATGCTATTATTTTTAACATAACAGATTTGACGTAATAAAGATACGTTAAAAATAGAAAGGTTGACTTCAACTAGAGTTTAGAAAAAGTTCCACTGAATTATTTAACTAGTTCAAAAATATACCCTATGAACGTTAAATGTATGTCCCCTTTTTTCCCCTTTCTTAAATCAAGCGCATTCTGTACATGTAGTTTTGGCGACCCTGCTTGAAAGGAAATGAGGATTAAGGGAAAAGAACTACATATTCATAATCAACAATTTTACAAGTTATCATTATTTAACAGTTTAATAATATTTATATATATGTATGATTTACCTATCTGTATCACTTATTCAAGATACAGGAATAATTCAGAAGTATTAAAACACTACGACCACCTGACCCAATTAACCATAAAGGTATTTTTTGGAAGATTTTCTTAGGTAATCTGCTCACACGTATTTGATCAACATTTTAAATATAATAGATTATAATAAAACAAATAAAAAACTTTATTTCACTTAATTTTATTTGACCGTAACCGGTTTCCTCCAAAAATTCCTATTCCGGATCATAGATATGTATAATAACGATTTGACAATAAAATTAGTCCATTAATAATTCAAATTACTTGTAAGGTTTTTCCCTAATCAATAGATATTGAAGTGAGCTACAAACCCAAAGTAATTAGCCCACTGGAATTACCAAAATACTTAGAAATTCGACGGTCTAAAACGACTTAGTAACAAAAATAATTCATTAAAATCCTTGTAGACTACCCCTCTCCCCCTCCCCCATATGTTATGTATATAAACCGTAGGCTAAGAATTATTTGTACCAGTCTGAAGATGGCTCTGACGAGCTGAAACCGGTTACGGTCAAATAAAATGAAGTGGAATAAAGTTTTTTATTTGTTTTATTATAATCTATTATAATGGACTTCCACCACAAATTATCAGTTTCAACTTGGCGCCGTACATTGAGAATTTGGCCTTGTGTGAACCGTAGCAAAATCTTTTTGCCGATTCAAAAACGCTTCCGCTAAACAGTTGAGAAGATTGTGGTGAGTCAGTATGTGGCGAGTTAGTTATTTGTGGAGTGGTATCATTATTTTCCATACACTGGCCACCCCAGAATTTCCAGAAACGTTGATAATTTTACTAGCAGCGTAATTGCGATTTCGGTACCAGAGTCGACTACACAACATGTCATCTTATAATCTAAAAGCCTTTTGATTAAATTGTCGCTGTTGAACATTAATTTGTGCATAACTTAAAGTAATAAATAAATGTAAACACTGATCGTCAAGTATCGTGTATTCAGGTAAGTTATACCATCTCCGCAGCTATAAGATATTCATTGATTGGACTCACTTGGCGGCATAGCAATTCCATATCCCTTCGAGTCCAGCATGCCCCCGACCTGCGTGAGCTCGCAGTTCCTCTCGATGACGTATTCGATGGAGGTGGACTCCATGAGGAAGGCGTAGCTCCCCTTGCCCTTCACCACGCGCTCCACGCCCTCCACGTTGCTGGATGTGAACACCGAAGGACGGGCCGATTCCATGAAGCTCCACATGCGCTGGTATGTTGAGAAGTTGGAATCCTGAAAATGTTAAATTGAATTTCAAACACAAACAATTGTATTGGCGCGGCTTTTTTGAACAAAAATGTCGGGTTTAAGGCCGAAATACCCAAAATAATTAAGTTTTATTAAATATCTGTTACGAAAATGTGTTTTTTTATTTTATGTATTTTTGTTTTAAATTATTGTGTATTTAACTATACAAAGAAATACATTTTGCTTCATTTTGAAGACAATTTTGGAATATTTCTTAAGGTTAATAATAATTATTTACAAAAAAAAATCTTTCATTATCTATTGTGCTATTATAATGAAAAATAACATAAAAAATAAAACATCGTAATAAAACCTTTTTTTTGGATAGTAATTTTAATTTATATACGGCAAATTTGTGTTCAGGCATAAATAGTAATTTATAATTTAAATTTACGCCCTTAAAAATACTATTTTTAATATAATTTTTAAATTTATTATTCTAATTCTTTTTAGGAGTATTTTTTGTAATAAATGAGTATTTGTGTAATAAACAGAGTTTTTAAATTTATTATTTAGTTAAATAATTGCCCAAGTTGCCTCTAAAACCATGAAAAATGGAATTTTTTAATGCCCTAAATTTCATCTTTTCAAACACAAATGAATAAAGTTACATGTATCCGTACATTTGATATACATTTTTTGACAAAAATAATTTTTTTGATAGCTCATATATTTTGACCTCAAATCCAAAATTAAGATGTAATTGTGCGTGTGTGCGTGAAGTTTTCGAAATTGGAATTGATCTGAAATCAAATTATTAAAATAAACTTTTGAAATTCAGACAAGCAATGTAAAGTACATAACTATTTGGTGAAACATGAATATTTTACATGACGCTTATTTTAATAATGTTTTTGAAATTAGTTATACTCTTTCCGCCTGCAAAATTTCTAAGTTCTCATTTAGGTTAGTTATTATGTACATTCTATGAATGTACACTGGTAAAATAAGTAATTTGTTAGCAATTACTACAGAGTCACCCCTTTCATCACTTCAAACAATGTAATAATTCTTCTTTAATACGGTGGAGTGCAGGGGGTCAGACGGGGACATCTAGGTCTGCGGGCAAGTCATATCCACAATGTAATCTTTAATTGGCAGGCACCGATTTCGTAATATTTTATCTTTAAAGTTGACTTATAATTCCAGTTCTGCGTCTGCTAAATGCGAAGTGATTTATTTGTGTTATGATGTAAAATAATTTTACCTTTGATAGGATTCGAATGATTTATCTAACTAATTATTACGCCGTTTCCCTAAAAGGGTTTGGCGAAGAGTATGGACCGACACTTCTTGCTCCTTTCACATTCACTCATCGGCTCATACGAGTATATACCCTTCTGTTATTGATTCTTGAAATGACCCGACTCAAATATTTAGTTCACCTGATCCTGCGTTGTTTTCTTTTACTATTCACATTCGCGTCATATATTCTTCTAACACTCATTTGTTCGTTCAATAGCTGTATGTACGTGCCAAAACCACTAATCATTTCTTTGTTAATCTCACTCATTACAGATATTATATATTCTTTATCAGTTTTACAATTTCGACTTTGACTCACAAAACGTTTATCGCATTTTTTCTCATAGAATAATAAAATTTGAATTTAATTTTTATTACAAAGCTAGCCTAAGTAAATGAATTTGAAGTAGGAAAAAAAATGTGAACCTTTGTATATATTTACAGAGTGAAATGCCGTGCAAATTTCATAGGATAAAAGAGCTCACTTTTTGAGAGATATGCTGCTTGAAAACAAACATAGGTTTAACTGCGTTAAACATCTGTGATTTTCATTTAGATTCCTGGTTATGTAAATTTATATATGATGAACTATAACTATGAGAATATAAAAGAGCCATTGTAAATTCCATTAGACGTAATGACATTTCACTTCATCGATGGAATAATAAATTTGTCAGAAAATTGTGAATTTATTACAAGTAAGTAGTACGAGTAGTTACGTTGGACTTGCAACATTCGTTCAATTATTCAAATTCATCCCATTTTCCTGGAAGGGTAGTTTTTTAGTGCCTATTTCTTCGACGAGGCACCTTCAGATGTCTCTATATTATGCTATACCTCGGGATGGTCCATTTGTTTCTCCAGTCGTGTCTGGAGCGATCAAGTGAACGTCTTCCCTTTGGAATTGCCCATAGAATTCTGTATAGTAATCATTCTGTTAGCGTTCCGTATCCTGAGCATATTGACATTGCTCATCTGGGATTATTTAAAAAGGAGTAACAGGGCTCAATTCCCAGCGCTTCTCAAAGAGGGGACCTTCAGACTCGGTTACATGGCTTGATTCGACATACGAGTATTTTTACTAGCTTATACCAAAATAATCGCTAGTTTTTTTAAAATACCAACCCCTTATGTGCCAGTTAAATTACGCCGTACCGCTTTGTTCCGGTTGACGCTATTTTCGTAATAACTTACTTGTTTCTTGCAAAATTATATTTTTTTGTAAATTCTACGGTCTTACCAGATTCTTTTTCTATTCATATGTATAATTTTTTATATGATTTTATTCAGTTTACCTACGATAGCTATGTATATTCAGAGACATATTTTTTCTTCTTAACGGTAAAAAAAATATTTTATCACGAAGAAATACCAAAATATTCGTGAGTTTTATTGTACTTTCCACCTAAATAAGCGTTTTTCGCAATATAAATGAATTATTCAAGGCGTTTATGTAAATAAATACAGTACTATGACTTTTGAAAATGGAAAATTACTACGTTTGACATCAAATTTGCAACGCGCCTCTTCACTGAAATAAAAAAAATCTGTGTTTGCAAGTGACGAAACGAGAAACTGAAAAATATATCTTGGGGTGCTTGGAGCATTTTTAAGATTCAAAATACCATAAAATATAGGCAAGCCGGCACCCGACACGTCCGATACAAGCGTCGGAAATCCTGGGTGGGTTTCTTGGCACACTAAAGATGAACTCTCGAATCTAATTAGACACGAAACTATTTGCAGAATCATAAATATTGAAAGTGGATAACTTTATTGATTGACTGCCAAATAAAAGGACAATATTTTTTTGATGAAGTAGGTGCTTCAGTAAAAGTGGACATTGATGCAGGACGGGAAGATCTAAATAATGAAGACAAATGGCTAGAGACCGGTGCCGGTAATATTTGTGGAGAATACCAAATTAACTCCGTGCTTGTAACTATTTTTCTAGAATCACATAACTTAATTTATTTATTGCTAAAAATAGTACTCACCCTGAAAAACGCCGCCGTAGATCCTCCCCTCAGCGCCCCGTACTTGATTTTAGTCTGTTTGGCCAAGTCCTCTGCGCTTTCAATGGGGGAATCCATTCGTTCCACAGTAAGAAAAGCTGCGAGGTTGGCAGTGTATGAGGAGATCATAATCAAGGTGAAAAACCACCACATCCCCGCCACCATCCTCGTAGATACAGCCCTAAAATTGTTAACAATTAGACAAAATACAACAATTTTCCGAATAATTAATTTTTTCTCCCTTTTCTTATTTTAGGATTAAGGTCCGAATAAAACAAGCTTAATATTATCTTACATGTTTTAGAGACATTTAAAAACGTGTAGTATTGAAAATAAATACTTTTATTGAAAATAAAAGCTATCAACGAGGTATGAGGTACCTATTTTGATCCATGAATAGATATCGTGTACTGGCATAACATTTGAAAAATATATCATTCTGACAGATTTAATTCTTACTTTGATTTATGGAACTAAAACTACACTATGGCTATTATTTTTAGTTGATAAACTAATGTTTAAGACAAGATTTTTATGCATAGTACAAAGGGTAACAATTATTATAAGTAATGGCGGCATGTGTATCTTTTCTCGGGAGATTTTTTCAATGTAGATGAATTTTTCAGGCTAATAATTATTACTATATATAAATAATATAAATTGTTATACTATGACTATTATACAACATAAATAATTTAACACCTCGGGACTACAAGCAAAGAAGGTTTAGATAATTGTTATGGGTTTCTGAAAGTAAGTGAAAATGTAAGTAATATTTCAGATGTTTAAATGAAAAGGGAAAGGAAATGCAGCAAAATTGAGACATCACAACATGCAAGGACACCAAAACTGAATATGCTTTTAGCCCGGGTTGTTAAAATATTTAGACATTTGTTTTTGTCTGTATTGTATTGGTATACTTTTAAAATATGTGTGTGCTTGTAAGTGTTCGGCTGATGTTTTCTTTATCAATTGCATTTACTTTAATTATATTAATATCATGAAAGAACTTAACATTAAATTATCATGCTTAATTGATCATGATATTAATGCTGGTCAGGTGAATGATTTTATTTTACACGTTCATAAATTTTCTTATAATGTTTCTTTTATCAATAGTTCATCCTAATGATATCATTTTTACCAAAGTTTTCTCTAATGATCATAGTTTTGCTACTGATTTGATTGTTTTCGTAAGTTGAATCTGTTAGTGTGCTTTAGTGAATATTCGCGTGGTTTGCACTTACTTCGGAGCGATGTCAGAACCTTGCTGCATTAGGGATCCAATGGTGAACCAAAGGGAGTTGAGGAGGGAGAACTGATTCTCCAAAACCTGGGGCTCATCCAGGCAAGGGTGGGGGTTGTCCCACTCGTAAGGGCTGAACCTGAGAAGGTCCAACATAAGAAGGACAGGTGTTAGATGTTGTTTTAAGATAGGAAAAAGATAAATAAATCGGATTCCGTCGAAATGTTTTTTTTTAAATCCAAATAATATTCCCTCCTTAGCTTGTGATCCCGAAGCCTTTATTCGTCTGAAAAGGATTAATTCGTCTCAAGTTTGGGAGATTTGGAAAAGAACAGAAAACGGTGAGTTTTTTAAATAACATCTACGCGGACACTTTCGAAAATCATAATATTAAGGTAGTAAAAAATATATATTTGGATTATTTTTTACCCATTCTTGAGATGATTTTTACCACTTCCAGCGAAACTGATTGTATATGATGTTTTTTCATTTCTTACTTTGGCAAGAAGTCACAACTCTGCTGCATGAGCGATCCGATGGCGAACCAGAGGCAGTTAACCATCGAGAATATGTTCTCCAACCTGTCGGGTTCCGACGGGTTGCAAGGGTTTGGTTTGTGCCACTCGTAAGGGGTGAACCTTGGGTAGCACATTAATTTAAAAATATATTACACGTATGAATTAATTAAAATTTAATTCACAAAATCACACGTAGACCTATTTATACATGCAATAAATAATTACTCCAGTTCGAAAACAGAACTTCGTAAACATCATAAACATTTTGTTATTCATCAATATTAATAAATCTTACCAAATTTAAATTCGTTCAAACATCAAACCTTCTTCATACTAATTCAACTTCATTACGTTTTTCTCCGAATACCTTGTTTGATATCACTAAAATGTGACGTTGTGCTCTATCTTTGACTTGATATTAAAGTTTCATTTTCACAAATGGTAAATATTCTGCGATATTAAATTTATAATTATAATGAGCACCTACACCGTTTTCAACATTTTCTATGTCAGGTTGGTTGGTTAGTGTTATGGTCGGCTGAAAGTCGGATAAGTCGAGTTTTGAATAGCATGGCGGGTACCAATTTATTACACTTATAATAGTTATGCTTAGTAAAAAGCCCATAAACCAAATAGTTTATGGCATTAAGTGGGTTTATTTCAATGACTAAATAAAATAACCTAAGAGGGGACTTGGCATATCAATAAAACATTCTTTCCAAACGGCTATACAAAAATGGAGGGCCAAGATGGAACCAAAGTTTATTACTTTAAACTGAATAATAAACAGAAAACATTTTTTTAATAAAAAACTAATTTTTTAATTTAAAAACAGATGAGGCAAAAATCACAACATTTTATGAGTCAGAATCCTCGATAATTTACATAACAAAAAAAATGATAATAACCATGGACACCGCCGTCATTTTTGTGTAACCGTGTGGACAGAATATTCGGTATATGGATCTATATACTTCCAATTTATATTCTGTACTTACATATAGCTTTATTCATTATTCATTACCCTCTCAGAAATATATATTATATTATAAAAGGCTTCGAGGTCATATTTAGCATAAACTTCCATTTACTAAGTTTGATTTAGATAAACAGAATACGCTCGGAGTATAAGTGAAGCACCTAGTATTTCATTTTCCCAGAACGAAAGTGATTTGCTCGATATAACAGGCTTTGATTGGACCAGAAAAACAAAGGTTTTAATGAAACGGAAACTGCTTATACTATTAAACAAAATATAATGTAGATATGCTTTGAGATTTCCTCGGCAAAAAACATTATCGTGATTTATTTTTTAGGAATTATGCCGTGTTGCGCTACCTCCTTCTTTAGTCAACTTTTCGGACAGAATTAAAGTGTCCATCATCAGAATTACGCACCACGTAATCACATTGAGTCTCATTCCTGCAGCATAATATAGATGATACACAAGTAGCAGTGTGATCAATGGCGAATTGTGAAAGTTTTTATTTTATTTTATTAATTTCTATTACTAAAACATTATCGGCCTTACTAAAAAAAAAACACAGCGCGACCGATTACATGTGTTTTTGTAATATCATGGATACAACAAATTTACACTAAAACACGAAATCTTACTAAAAAAGAATTTCACTCTAAAACAAGTTTTAAATTTGGCAACACTGCAATTTTTCAAATTTTCTATACAAAATTTTTGTTTTCATTCATAGCCGCTAGATGGTGATAGCGTCGCGCCTGCACATTTGTACTATCTTGCCCGCGCAAAAAATAGCGGTTTAGTTTTGTATGTGGCGGGAATATTTCTAGTAAATATTGAGATTTTACTGAATAATTTCTATTATAGCGACCAATTCACTCTTCTATTCATGTAATTAATATATTTGCCGTGTTATTTATGTGGTTTCACATTAGTTTTATCAAGTTATTGCACAACAAACAGTACTTTAAAAGTTGAACTGTCAAAATATTGTTTTGGGTTACATAAAAGTTCAAATTAACGTTTTTAAATCTTTATTTTATGAGAATTTCTTAAAAGTGGTATTTTTTTTTAAATATTAATATCAAATTCACGTGTTGGTAAACTTATCAAAGAAATTAACATCTTAAGTGGTGCAAGAAATGTGTTGAAATGTCAGAGATATTTTTAAGGTTATTTTTTGGCATTAAAAAAAACTTTGAAATTTTTTATAATTTTTTTATTGTATGCACGAGGAAAAAGTGAGGTGACAGTTTCATTTCAAATTCATTATATACAAGGTCTGTATTTTTAAATTTTATTTTTTTTAATATTTCTGTACACTTTCATCAAAAATGTTTTGGTAAGAAATTATTTTACATTTTTTTCCGTGTTTAAATCTTAAAATATGGCAGTTTTTTTAAACTAAAGTGTATACACAAATCTTAACGGTAATTTTATCTAGTTTTTAAAAATGGTATTTGTTTATACGGCACCTTCAAAAATAAGAAATATATAGAACATTCAAAATACTTAGGAAAATTCCAAATTTCGTTCAGACATCATCCCTAAAACAGAGATAAACTACCCCCCCAGGCTGTGCAAACGGCGTGTATTTTTTTCCGAGAATAATTTTTTAATTAGTAATGTTTTCACATCCGCGGCCGTTTGTCAATTGAATAAATTTTTCACAGGGTTTTTTAGTAAGGCCGAATATGTTAGAAATTTATATTTATTAAAACACTTTAATACATTTATAAATTTTCAGAAAAGTACCCCACATAACAGAGTTTTTTTTTGTCACAATTATTTCCTCAGTAAATCGGTTTAACCGAAAATAAATTATTTTAGCCATTTGAAGCATTTTACGCATTTTAGGCATAAAAATTGATATTGGGCGGGGATAGATATAATCATATAAAAAGTGATCTGAAAAAGGTCTCTTCAGTGTTTGAAAATGGCCTTGTAAGCCAAAACAGCTGTCATAATAATAAAAAAAGTTAAAATACTCGCAGAACTTAATTATAACGTCAATAAATATATTTAAAAAATATTTTTTAGATAAATGGAGTTCTACGAATTAAACACATAAACAATTAACAAATAATTAAAAATGCGCAATTCATGCACCAAAAATTTTTTGCTGTTTACAAACATTTTGTTTATTTGTAAACAACAAATTTATATTAGAGAAATTCTAAGAATTGGTTGATCTTTGAAAATGTTTGCGAGAAAGCTGGGAAAATTCTGTTTGTTTTATTTTCCACCAGACTTACTTTGGAGGGAAATTCTTGCAGGGAATGTAGACGAATCAACATAACAAGATGAAGCTTTTGTACCTTTCTCATTTACGGAAAAAGACAAATAAAACAAATCTGTGTACACAACTCACTTCGGTTCGGACCATGTATTTCTAACATCTTGATTCTGAAAAGTTTAACCAATCGAACCGGACGGATATTGCATGGACAATGTACACGGATAGGATCATACCAGAGACAGACTAATATATAAAGAGAAAAACAGATAAAGGAGGTATTTAAAAAAACTGCCAATTATTTATATGAATTTTTTATGTGGATGTTTTTTTAATCCAACTGTTTGAGCTAGTAAAAATATGAAATTACAAAAAAAAGAAAGGTTGAGAAGAATTTGGCTATCATATTTGACAAGTAAATGCAGCTTCATAATACCTACTGAACGTCGGTATTGCACGTTCGAAGGTAAGTATATATCCTCATATACTCCAGAATGATATGAAAATAAACTGAAAAGTAAATTATTTTAATTCTACATGATTTGATAAATAATGCGGTGTGGTTTGAAATTTTTATTTTTTTGATATTTTTGAATTATCACCTGAGACCAAAATTTCATTATCATTTTTTACTCGAAATAATTTCAGTAATCACTGGTTAAAGTAAGTCAAGTACGTCCTTAACATCCTTTATAAATGTATATCGTCCAGTTGATTAGCCAGATATCTCCAAATATTAACTTTTGCTACTAGTTTTGAGATAATGTGAAAAGCAATATTCGAATGTTCACCATAAATCAATATTATTTACACGTGCCCATGTTTTACGTATTTAATATAATATATTATATATATATACCAGGTGGCATAACGGTCCGGTACAAGATTTTGTTACCCTGAAAACATCAACATTTTGTTTAATTCACTAGTTTCAAGTTTTTCAGCATTATAATTGTTTTAAGGTATATAATAGATTTAGTTAGAGGCTATACTTTTACACATTACTGCATACTCAATTAAAAAGTGATTAATTTTTTTAAAGTGACTAATCAACGGAACGATCGGAATTTTATTTGATTTATTGAAAAATAAAGATTGTAAGTTATTTAATTAATAGGGGATAACTTTGAATAAACCACTTTCTTTAATAAACAATATCGACATGTTTCAATAACAATGTTATCTTCTTCAGGATATGTTAATAAAAAATATATATATATATATATATATATATTAATTAGCATATCCTGAATAAGATAACATTGTTATTGAAACATGTCGATATTGTTTATTAAAAAAGTGGTTTATACAAAGTTATCTCTTATTACTTAAATAATAAATAATGCCACAAAGTTATTTTGCAAATATTGAAGAAATTGTAAGTTACATTTATACATACATATTTTACCAGTTATTATATTTAAGGTCATCATTGGTCATGTATGTAAGTATGTTTACCTTATTAGAAAGGAGGAACTCTTGTGCCTGATAAGGAAGCCACGATTCTGACTTGGGTTGTATGTTATAATATGGTTTGTAAAAAATATTAAATTTTTAATGTAATTTTTTCGGAAAAATTGTTCAATTTTATTTATTTTTTCTGATAGTTGATAAGATTATTGTAGTTTTTATGGCTTGATAAATGTAATGGTTTTTCATTTGTGTTGGGGTAATAAATTCATTTCCATTTCTAATTGGTTTGTCATTTCCATTTCTAATTTCCATTTCTAATTGGTTTGTAAAATTCTTGATATTCTTTGTAATTTTTTTCTTAACATATTTTTATAATGGAAACTTGCATGTCATCGACATTTGCTACTAGAAAAATATGAAAAAAAATATTCTGTTGAGAAGGAAGAATTATCTTTAAATGTTACTTGATATTATTATGATGATTCCTTGCAAAACTATTAATGAGGTTAGATTGTTTTTGTAAGATCCTCCCCAAAATCTATATATGTATATATTTTAATTCTATTAAATGAGTATTATATGATAATATTTTTATAAAGTATTTACACTCTCTTTGGAATGTGTGGAATTGGACTAACCTTCCCACATTCCGGAATTAATTATTTTTTTATAATTATTATAGCAAAATAATAAGATAAATCTTTAACACGACGTACCTGGCGAGGATAAACAGCAGCACAGACACGCCGAGGTAGGCAGTGGCCATGTATATCCACACATCGAGTGAGAGCGGGGACAGGAATGAGAAGAGATTGGGAGGCTGCTTTATGGGCTTGCGGTACAGAACAGAAATCCCGAGGTTCATAAATGGCATCGTGAAGTCCACCACTTGTTCCCTGAAAATTTAAAACGAATTTTAAGATGATACAAATAATGTAAAAATATCATAAAAAATAAATCACTTACAAACCGTTGAAATTATTTTGTTGCATATTAAATCAAAAATTGTACAATTTCTGTTTTGAATTCTTACTAACAAAATTGGCTTTAACTCGGCTGAGAAAGATCTGGGAAACGTCGCATTTTGGCAGACTGCTACATGAAATTCCTGTCTTAAAAAAATTTGGTTATTTCTGAAATAATTTTAGTAAATTCCTCTAAATTTTCATCCAACAAAAAAGACCAGTCGACATGTAATCGAAATCGCCTCGCTTAAAGTTTAGGATTCTTTGCACGGGTGTTATTTCGTATCGCATGTATATGTAATATTATAAAATTTAATCTATATTTAACATTAGTTAGGAGTGGATTATTTAAGAGTTCAATTTCATATTAAGATAATTTGATAAAGCCAAGTCCAATACATTATTGTTATTATTAAATTCACAATTATGTTGGCGTAATTTTATAAAGTTTACCATGTCCAAAACTACACGTGTACGATAGATTTCACTTCCATTTGTGATGAGACCACTGTCATTTGCTTTCAATGTTAGGTTTGTTAAGTAATAATCCCCAAGAATAAAAATTTTGGAGAAGGATATTTCGATAAAATTGTTTCTATGTATTCTCCGTGATTTCTGCGTGATTGAGGGTTGCAAAGCGGTGTTAGATAGGCCGTTCCAGAGGGAACGGTTAAATGGGTAAGTAATAATATTTTGCGAAAATTTCACTAGGAAAGCCTAGGCTGAGGCCTACTAATGTTTTATCTAAAGTTTTATCTATATATTTTATCTAAATTCTAATGTTTTAGATAAAGTTTTATTATATATCAGGAAGTAGCAGTTAAGGTACAATATGATTCAGCATAACAATCGCATGTATAATATTTTAGAGCTGGACTAATTTACAATTCGAGTGGCGGGTATGGATACGGCTGCCTCGGGAACTCTTTATTGGATAACCAACGCTTCCGTCATAGGTCAACCCAAGTGGTTCACTACATTTAGTGACTTAGCAGGGGTGCCCAGGTTCATCGGATGAGGTGTGTTCAGGTGGCTGATGCACCTGTCCACCTACTACGAGGCAGGCCGGATCGGGAAAACCAATTTGGAGAGACCCTCTAGCCCAGTGTTTCCCACAGTGGAGTGTACGTCCCACCGGTGGGGCATACTGCCTCAGAGGTGAGGCACTACGCTTCAGAGATGAGACACATCTGCAATTATTAACTATTCCACACATAAAGGGGAATGCTCATCGGTCATACAAAAAATGCCTGAGATTTTCAAAATTGGATTATACGCCAAATTGTACTTAAAGTAGAATGAAACCCGTTAAAATTTCAATAATCAAAACAACTATATTAAATAATGTTTGTATGTTGATATTCTTTCAATATTTATCCCATCATCAACAGCATATTTATTACCAAGAATATGCAGGCGATTTATGGAACATAATTCAGCATTTGATTCCTGTATTGTTGCAATGTTAAGGTAATTTGTGACGAACTGATCTGCTCGGTACATGAAAACATATTATTGAAAGAAGAATGCAAAGAACTGCAACTGTTCATTTAAAAAACTAGAGGGAAATTACGCTCTGGCTGGAAATCCTTTGAGAATGGAACAGTTGTATGATATCATTGTCTGAGCCGCTGCTTCCAAAGTGAAAATAGCTACCATGGCGTTCATCTTCCGGTAGACGCGACCGCAAAGTAGGAAAAATAAGTTTAAAAAAAATTACCTAAGTTCTTTCTGGCATTCAAATTCTGAACAGTTAAAATATCAGCTTTAAAGCAATATATTCAGGCGATAAGACAGAATAGTTGAAGTCGGAGTGGAACCCAGAGTACTGCAATAAACCGTTTTTAATTTTAGGCTCCCGCGCTATTACAGTGTTTCAAAAATGTTTGCCAAAGTCTGCATTGCTCTAATTTGTCTCTCCTCTCTGCTATCAGTAGTCGAAGTTCGAATATTGTTTAGTGAGTAACAATAAAATTTAAAAAATAAAATGATCAATGTATTGATATTGATATATCATATTGTCGTGCACTGTAGGATCCTCTACACATGTTGTTAATAAAATCTTATAATTATTTAAACTGGATACTACATAAATTATATTGCTTCATTTTATATATAAATAGAGTGGAAGATTCTCTCAGTGTAAGACCACCATTAAACTAAACTCTCTAAAATAATACGTAAAACATATTAATGATAAGGTAGTGTTTGTATTAATTTTACATATAAATAACTTACATCCCTGGGTATCGGTTTGAAAAAAAAGCAATTGTAGTTACTTCTACTATTAATTCGTCGAATTTAATTAAAATGTGAACCTTGAGTTAACCCCCATTTTTAGGGTATTGTGCTTTCTGCTAATTTAACTGAATCTCGCTGATTTGTTTTGCTCTACCAAATGACAAGAAGTTCCCGATTTAATTTAATTTTCTTGCCTATACAAATTTTAGAGTACGTATAAGATTAGTTAAGTATTATTATATAGTGAGTTTAGATACACAGCTGTCTTAACGTTAGGGTTACATGCTGCAAATATTTAGACAAACAATAATTATTTTTCCACAATATTAGATCAAATTTAAACGAAAGACTGGAAAACCGTATGTAAGCGTATTACACAATCAAAACTTTACATCACTTCGGCGACTATTCTGGTCAAAGGCTGGTAGAATTAGTTGTAAACCGCTAACGGTACAACTTCCCACCGTACACGAGCACATTAACGAACAGCAGTTAGCTTCCAGAAGCCACGTGCATAGCAGTGTCAAACATAAATTCTGTTCAGAACCGTTTCCTATTGTGTTGCAGTACAAAGATTACGTGATTCCCACATTTCGAATATGTTTGTTGATAACGAGCGAGCAGAACTCTATCAAATAAAAAGTATCGGGCTGTACGAGTGTAATTAACAGAATGAAATTTATTATTTGTGGAATTTTATTATTTTCGGTTGGTTCTATCCAGTAGTGATGGCAAAAAAACAGTTAAAATAAGCTGAATGGACAGGGTTACGAAAGATGTAACGGTTCGGATGAATAAAGAAAAATATATTTTGGTAGAAAGCAGTAACTTTGTGGTTTGACATATAAATTTAAATAAAACCAGCACTTTGTTTGTAACCATGATTTTGATAATAATTTTTTTTTCAATACCGAACGGTTTCGCTTAACACAAGCATCTTCAGGGTATAAAGTAAACTGTTCAATTTTATACCCTGAAGATGCTTGTGTTAAGCGAAACCGGTCGGTATTGAAAAAATTAAATGATTGAAATCGTGGTTACAAAGTGCTTGTTTTATTTCTATTAAAGAAAAATATATTATTAAAACAATACACATCTGAAAACTTAAATATCTTGGAAATGTGATGAGACATCCAGAGTAGTACGAAATCTTGCATCTCACAATGCAGGGAAAGATTACCGGAAGACGGGGCCCTGGAAGAAGGAGAACCTCATGGCCGAAAAATCTGAGACAGTGGTTTGTTCAACATTCATTATATATAGACAATGTTGTGTACCCCTGCCCAAGTTTGTATAAATTCCGTAGCATAAGTGTTTCAACTACCAGTCTGAAAATGTCCGTAGTAGGATGAAACCGGTCCCGGTGAAAATAAATAAGTGCAACAAAGTGAAAAAGTTTTTTAATTTCAATTCTAATACAATGGAATTCCACCACGAATTAACAGTCCAAAAACTAGACTCATTTGATACATAAAATTTTAATATGATATTTTTCATTTTATGAAGTTAAGTACGAGTTAAGTATTGTGCACTGTGTAGAGTTAGCTGTAAATAAATATTTTAAACCCTCAACCTTTCTATCCACCCCCGTCCAAAGAATCTCAGAGTGATTTCCCATGATTTTGCAATTTGCTAAAATTGTAAGTAAAGTCACGGCTTGCCACCGGAGCCTTTCTTCGCCCTTCATAATGATAATATGTTGTCACGTTTTCATTTGCCCAAGGAAAGGGAATTTTCTTTGAATAAAATTGTTTATGACAAAACGTCTGTATTCAAATGAGTCCGCGTAGAATGCCGACCCACATTTATTCAAATTAAGAATAATGCCAAAATGCGAGGATGGCGCTGTGAAAGGAAAACGTCACGTTTTGTTTTACAAATAATAACACAGTCCGACAATAATTAGGGTACTTTGATACCGGGTTGTAGGCGAAATAAGGGAAGTCCCGTTGTCTGATGATGTAAAGACATTGCTTGTTTGTCCCAAGTACACGAGGTTTTAAATGGTAATTTGAAGGTTGGTGGGTATTTTTCTCGGCGGTGGAAATAGAAGTCATCCCTAAATCCAAGTAATTTTCTTTTTTCCTCCCTCTAAGCTTCTAATGTTTTACGTAATTACCTCGCCAGAATAATAAACGTACGTTGTAGAAAAACGGAAGAAATGATGTAGGTAAATATAACGTTAGTGTTTCTATCAGTAGTCCTTTAATTTGTTTGTGTCAAGGAGAGATTGCAGATGTGAATTTCACAAAAATTACAATCATAACGTATTTCATTTGATTTGTTTTTATGATTCTGCAAAAATGCCAATTGCTCAGAGACTAAAATACGCGTGAAGCTATATGATGTAGGGGAACAGCAAGAGGAAGGTTGGGAGTTATCCGGCTATTTAGACCTGAACACCAAATACATTCAAAGCCAAATCGATTCGATCTGGATGATGAAAAATAGTATTGTCACAAAATGCGGTAGTTACTTTAAAAATGGTTATGTTCATCGATAATTAAATCTTGAAGGTAAAGTTCAGAATCTCTTCATGCCTCTTGTAAGGTTAGGCAGCTTTCTACAATTCGGAAGAAAAATAATGTTTTTTGAATTTTGAACAAACACGTGCAATGAACATCCATTTTTTTAAATTATTATTTATTAGATTTTACCCACGGCTTCACTCGCATAGTATTAGTGGGAAATTACTGGCATAATTATTGGCATAATTTTTATTATTCTTGCTGTTTTGTCTAATAGAAAATAATTATTGTTTAATAGAAAATTTCAAAATTTGAGAGTGACATTTCGCGAATAAAAATTCTATTTTAGAAAATATTTCAATTATAGAAATAGAAATTTATTTTAAGTACCTACTCCCTTTATTAGTATTTTATTCATATTTGAATCCAGAGTAACCTTAAAAAATAAGAAAATGACAGTCCACTTCAAACGCTATGCTTTATAGCAACGTTATGCTTTTTGTTCGGAGAATAAACATTTTTTGAGATATGTAGATATTAACTACGACGCAAAAAAAGTACTCCTTTAAATCACCACAAAGCACTCTTTTTAAGCCTAAGATTTAAAAAAAAAAATAGTTTCCAAGGTAACGTTTGCAATAACTCGATTTTGTTAGGGACAGAAAACGTATGATTCATAATTTCATAACGCAACAGCTCATTCATAACGCCAGAGCTTACTAATATATAAAGCCGTTGTTACTCGCAAATAATGTAGCTTTCGATTAGTGAAAGAATTTTTAAATTCCATTCGATATTTATTTCGTGAAAGAGTAAGGACCATCCAACCAACCATCCATACAAACTTTCGTATTTATAATATTAGTAAGATTCTATAAGTTTAATTTTAGAACTCCATTTTATTTAAGTTTTTTTTCTGTTTAATTATATAATGTTTTTGTATTTACTAGCGAGTTTCCCGCACGCATTGCAAAGAAATTATTTCTCTCTGCGCGTCCTTTCCCATTTTTTTCCGTTCCCTTTCCCCTTCTCCTTTTCCTCACGCGTCCCCTATCCCTTTCGCGTTCAACTTTGCGAAATACACTCATTTTTCAAAAAAAAAAAAAATCGCGCGCCACCAATTACCATTTTTTTATACAAATTTCATTACGTTAGAGCTCACTTGTATACATGATGCGCACAACAATTCACAAAAGTTTCATCTCAATCAGATGAATTGTAACTACAGAAAATAATTTCAAAACGCCAGAGCTCAGTATTATACACAGAAACCATCGCAGGTGTGCGCACATCAAATCCCCAAAGTTTCATCGCAATCTGACGAATGATTTAGGAGTGCATAGGGGACAAACAAAGAAACATTCATTTTTATATATTAAGAGAATCGAATATAAAAAAGAATCCTTAAAATTGTTAATACCCATTTGGCGTTCACATTAGTTAATTTTAATCGAATTTAAGATTCAGTTGTGATTAAAAGAGCTTAAAATGGAGTAAACTTTCTAGAATCATTTTCACTTCCACGAATCTATGAAGTTAATAAGTAGACCATACACAGTGGAGAATATGATTTTGCCGCAGTAATCTCTTAGGATTATAATTATACGTCGTAATGGTATTTCAACATAAGTCAACGCCTTAAAACTTCCCTGGACTTTTGCCTTATACTCCCAGGATAAGTACTGAACAGGTAATTGGCTTCGAAATAAATTTCAGCGGGTGTAAATACGACGTCAAGACTGCAATTTCCGAGCGCCATGAAGCTCAGCTAAAATTCTGTCACGGGCGGGGAAAAGGTCTTAAGTCAGAAAATGGCCAATATGACTTAAGTTTATAGTAAATAGCCGCAAAACTATTTTTTGACGCATTATTTAGTAAATATGTCTAGTTTGGTTGATACGTATCCATGCTTGGTGCTAATGTCTTAAGTTGTTTTGGAGTTAAGTCATTAGTCCAACGAACTGGACAATATGCGGTAAGTCGTAGATTCAATAAATTATGTATTATCAAAATGTTGCTACCATAGACTGAACCAAAACTTATAAGTCAATATACTCACCAGGGTATCTAGCATGGTCGATCTACATAGGTTTTATTGAAAATGTCGGTAACTTGTTATTGCTCCCGAGCACAAAACACACGAAACAATAGTTCACGTCAAATAAATTATTAACCCTTAGTCGTTGTGAACTGTTGTTTGTTTGTTAGCGGCCTGCAGTCGTGCTCGGGAGACATGATAAGTTACCGATTTTTTCGATAAAACCTACATCGATCGACTATGCTAGATACCCAGGACTATAATAATATATTTTTTGATGTAAAAGACAAAGTCATAACATAATATATATTTTTTTAAATAGAAAAAATCTCAATCACGTAAAAAAAATTGTTCATAATTTGGTAATGAGTAGGCACATTATTATGCCTTAATATTAATAGTTATTTCGACGATCAATCCAAAACGTCTAATGTATTTATATGATCTAAAAGAAACAAAATAATTAAGAACAATAAAAAATCGAGTGTAGTTAACACGCGGTACAAGTAAAACCTTCACCCAAACAATTAATAGGTGTCATAATCAACGCGGCCAATGCGTGCAGCTTGACAGAGTGCGACGCTTTGTAGGTACTGTACGTATTTAAGGCTTCATTCTATCTTTCTCACGGTAATTAAAATCCTATAGATGTATGTATTTGCCTCTTTTCAGTGTCAGTATTTAGCACCGTTGTGATTAGGTATAGTACCTACGAAGCGTCGCGCTGTCAAGCTGCGCGCATTGGCCGCTTTGATTATGACCTCACTTTTCGAGGCTCCTATTGGTCGTTTGGGTGAAGGTTTCACTTGCACCGCGTGTGTATTTTGTTTCTTTTAGATCATATAAATACATAAAATGTTTTGGATTGATCGTCGAAATAATTACACTTCAATAAAAAATCTTAAAATTAAAATATTAAATTTTAAAATATAACTTCTTCTAAAATAGCAAACTTATTTTGTGGCACCATTTTAATTTAAATTAATAAATTACTTTGTTTTTACCACTATAATTGATTATAAAAAAACGACATGTTTCGTAAGCCAAGCTTACTTCACCGGGGTTTTAATAATACTAAGTATTATTAAGACACCGATGAAGTAAGCTTAAATAAGCTTAATTAAATACTAAGTATTATTAAAACCCTGATGAAGTAAGCTTGGCTTAGGAAACATGTCGGTTTTTTGTAATCATTTATAGTGGTAAAAACAAAGTAATTTATTAATTTGAATTTAAAATATAATATTTATTTAAAATATTGGATTCCCAGTTTGCTTATTTTCCAGAGAAAAGCAAGGATTTTTGGCTCTCCCGAAGAATGGATATTACTGACTTAAGACCCCTTTCCACACATGAAAGATTTACTCTCTTTACCGGAAACGTATCTCGTGTCATCAACTATCCCATCTCGTGTTTCCTCTCCAATATTCCATCGAGTGGGAAATATACGACCTAGGTAGGTTTAGAGTGTAGTTGACTCACCTAAATAGAGTGATCTCACAAAATTGAAAATTACATTTTGGAATTTTTGTCGGAAATGAAAACTGTAAAATTTTAGAGACACACATATTTCGTACAAATAGTTTTTATTAAAATACATTTTTTAAATACAATTTTCGAGTTTCGCTACTTCCAAAGGTATCATAAATGAGCATAAAATTTGTGTAATGGAAAGGGTATCGTGATCTTGATTAAAATTTAGATTCTAGCTTGCATGTAGCTAGAATGCATGCAGTTGGAAAAGCTTTCTCAGAGGTAATACATGTGTTCAACTGCATTGAATATAGTTACAAACAGGCTGTAATAATAAAACTTAATAAATTGGTGTTAGCATAATACCTACAGTTCTTCTGCGTGATTTCTATATAATTTAATTAGCTTAATTTATATCATGATTACCGTTTGACAAAATTGTGATGTTTTGTAAATGCCCGTGTATAAATAAATACATGAAATTAATTTCATTAATTTACTGTTTAATGATTGGTCAAATGCGTCAGTTGTGCACCGTGGTCTCGCGGGTCCAATCCTGTTTTTAAATTATTTGTCATAGTCATAGCACAATCTGCATTTTCCATTTATTAATTGGAGTGTTCAGAATTTAATAATGGTAGGTTAACAGAACCCCGATTTTTTGATCGACTTAATATTATATCTGAAAAATATTTTCTTACATATACTGCCCACCTTCAAGTTACAACCTTATTTTACAAAATCGTTTTACTTATTGGATAATAATATTGATAAATGTGATATGCAGTAAATTTACGGAGTCTGGTCGATTACATAGAGAGTTAATGAATTATTTAAAACTTAATTACTGATATGAAAAAAATACACTTGCAACTTGATAGCATTTGCGTTGATGAAAATTCAAGCAAAATCTGCATTAGCATTTTGTTTTCTTTAGACTTTTAGACAATTTTGAGAGACAGGTATGGATTCCGCCGCCCGGTGTAGTGATCACTATCTCACCGAAAGGAACTCTATAATGTAAATAGGTATAACACTGGATTATTTCTACCCCCAGCTCCGAGCGTAGGCGCACGTCCAACCCGCAGTGTCTCCCACGCGACTACTGCGCATTCCCGGTTGACAGCCACCCCCTCTACTGAGTGTACGTGAGACAATGTACTACAATACCTTTTTTCTACCCTCGTGGAGGTTTCTGGATTATTACAACCACATGATAATACATCTGAAAAACTTTTTAAACATTAGAAAAACTCTTACAAAAATGTCAAAATTTTAAAATGACATATTTAAAACATTGATTGTTCAATCAAAAATCAATATTCGAATAAAATTTTTAAATTAATAAATTTAATCGAAGTACTTAATGTATGGTACTAATCAAAATCGAATACTTTCAATCTAATTGAAAAATGTATTATTTTAAATAGGTACCTATGTTAGGTACCAAATTTGATTGATTGTTCTTATAATATACAAAAATGAATGTTTGTAGTATGTAAAAAATAAAAATAAATTGAAAAAAAAAATTGCAATAGGTGGCAAGCGAGCTGTTTGAAAATCTGAATGTACCGGGACTGAATATATTGAACGCGGGAAAGGGGAGAGGATCGCGGCAGGGTGGTTTGCGGGAGAGTGGAGAGGAAAGGCGGGAAAGGTGGAAGGGGAACGCGTGAGAGGAAGGGGTCATGGCAGGGAAAAGGGAGACGGAAGGGGAACGGGACGAATGGGAAAAGACACGCAGGGATAAACAATTTCTTTATTAGTGGCATAGCAACGCATGCCAGGAACTCGCTAGTGTGTTTTAAATATTATGTTATGATTTTGTAATATATCACTAAATAAAAATAAAAAAATTCTAGAGGAATTATTATTATTATGACTTAGGATGGGTTGTTTAAAACAATTAGAACAATTCATCAAACATTCCAAGTTAATTTTCACGTTCTGTGTAAGTTCTATTCAAGTTCTGTTATTATATCGTTATTAATTTATTTTATTTATTAACAGAAACAAACAGTACATTATTTACATTGGTGAAAAAAGTTTACAGTTAATAAGTATATTTCAAGTTAGGTACCTATGATATGTTTCATTGAAGTATCTTGTTTATATTAAATTTTTACCGGGTGATGTGCGTTCTGGGAGGGTGTGTGTGTGTGTGTGTGTGTGAGGGTGTGTGTGTGTGAGTTGGTATGCACCTTTATTCGAGGACCTTCACAGGCCTTTAGACCCAGAATCCGAGGACTCACGCGAATCCGAGGACATCCTCGGATTCGAAATGCGAAAAACTGAATATGTACCTATAATCTATGCGTTCTGATTGGTCAACTGTCGAAATTTTGGGCCAATCGGAGAGAGTCCTCATTTTCGTGGTGAAAAATATCGTGTTTAATTTGGCTAGTGTTTCATTAGTACGGGTGTGTGACCACCAGGGCGGCGCCGCTAATGCTGGAAATCACACACAGACCCTAAACCGAGGACTCTCTCAAAGTCCTCGGTTTCGTGTTAAAAGGTGCCGATCACCGGAATGTGAACACAAGGAGGCGCTGCAAGCTCGAGTGCCAAGAAATCTCACCTACGCCCTAAACCGAGGACCCGTCGTTCGAAATTCATACGTGCATGTGAATATAATAAGTATTGCACTATTAAGATTGTGCGGACAAGGAATTCAGTTTTTGACAGTTGAAACAAAATTCAATATTGCGTTTAGTTCGTATTGTGAACTATGTTCTGTAATACTGTTTAATTTGCTGTACGGTATTATAATATTTAATAATTGAAAGTTATTAAATATTACAATAAAAAAAAAATTATGACACCTGCTCAGGTATTTGATTAATCTGCGTCATATATTCTTTCACTCCATTCTTCGTTAATCCGCTCTACGACCCTATTACCTACACCCAGGGCTGGTCAAAATACATGCTTTGCTGTAATTGAAATACAAATTACAAAATACGTTTCGCATGTATTTGAAATACGAAATACAAAATACTTTCGAGTCGTGTATTTGAAATACAAAATACAGTATTCTAACCATTTTTTTTATTTCAAATACAAAATACACTTGGTTTTGGTAGAACCTTTGGCTGCAATAAATTGACATAAGTGCCCTTATCTAAAGCCTACAATACACGACAACTTTTTTAAGCCCGATTCCCGTATAGAGACCTAAGACAAAATTTTTCGCTTTACGCGATCGCTATTTTCATATCAGCGATTTTAGTTGGCATCACAGCAACAATATGGTTCATGTGCTGTTTGCCTTGATGCCAATTGAAATCATAGATATGAAAATAGAGATGAAAATAGCGATCGTGAAAAGCGAAAAATTTTGTCTATGGTCTAGTCTCTATGCGGGAATCGGGATGAAAAAAGGTGTCGTGTATTATAGTTATAAGAGTGCGTTTTCATAGAAGCAAAGCTGAGCAGAGTGAAACAGAGACTTGCAAAAATTGACCAATCATATTGCTCAGAAGATGCATCTCACCTCCGCTCCACTTGTAAAGGTATAGGACCCAGGTGTTAGATAATAATAATAATATGACATTTGTGCGCAGTTTTGTATAATTTCACTTCAAGTGCGCTCTACTGTGATTAACTTAAAAATATGTTTTTATTTTTATTTTTAACTTTGTGAATAAAAATAAAAATATTCATCCTAGACTTGCAGAAAAGGTCCATAGATTTTTTTTCTTTATATGAGTTCCGCACAGGAGGCCCTAAGGAAAATAATTTCAATCAGGGCCTATGTCATCTTTGGGGATTTTGTGTGGAGGGTTTTTTAAGGAAAGGAAGGAGAGGAGAGTTCTGGGAAGGAAAAGGGTTAAATGGGTGGGTAGGAATCTGGGGTTCAGTATGTCCTGGTCATCCGCCTCCAAGACCTAGACAAATTCACCCCATGAACCCCTCACCCCATCACCAAACGTAGCGAACCACTTGGGGTGACCTATGTCAGAGGAGTTGGTTATCCAATAAAGGTTCCCAAATTGAGTATCATATATAAAGATAGCAACCTATAATGCGCAATATGTGCGTTTAGAAAATGAAGATAATGTTGGTAATTCTTAGTCGAAGTACCTATGATACAATTAAAAGTGACCGAATTGGAAATGGGTTCCATAGCTCAGTTGATTGAGCACTTGCTATGTAAGCAAAGGGCCCTGGGTTTGAGCCCCAGTGAAACCAATATCTTTTTCTGATTTTTCTGTCTCCAGATTTTCGATTGAGTTTCGCTAATATTGTTTTCATTTAATTAAATATAAAAAATAATCTTTTTCATCCATTATCAATAAACCCACGTATTCATGAATAAATACCGCGAACGATGAAAACGACAAATAAATATTAACATATCTTGCTCTGGATTCTAGCGTTTTTAGTCTATGTATTATCTATGTCAATTTTTTATTTTTTATTATCATTATTAAGATCGCTAAATGTATTTTAAAATGTATTTTGAAGCCATAAGTATTTGAAATATAAATTACGAAATACCTCAGCATCAGGTAATTGAAATACCAATTACAAAATACATTTTTAGGAAGTAATTGAAATACAAATACAAAATACCTATTTGTATTTCAAATACTGCCCAGCCCTGCCTACACCTCACAAAAACGCCTCTTTCTGAATTAAGGATAAGGGAAGAATATCGCCACCTGGATGGGTGATGTTGTCAAGCGGGTTAAGGAGGAGCTGTAGGAAGGGTTTTATTAATGCGGATCTTGAAGAGTCGGAAAAAATTACTAAACGCAGAGTAATATTATCATCAAATAAAACATACAAAATAGTTTTAAAAAATTATGATTTTTTAGGTAGTCTGACACAAAAATTAAGACAACAAAGTCGTTTATAATTAAAATTATTGAACCGTTCGTTTTACGGATGAACGCAGCTCTTACAGCAACGGTGCGTTGGTTTTTCGAACTTTCAACCTACTATGGACTATTCGGCAATCTTAAAAGGACTATTAATTATTATTTTAAATTTGTATAACAATATGGAAACGAGGGGCACCGCAGCAGGTTTCGTAAGTGATTTGGCGTTGAACGGCTCGCCCGACGGATGGGTACACTCGGAACTCTCAAATTATATTTTTTTTATCGTTGTCGCTTATTTTTTTAAAATATGGCAATCTAAGTTTTTAAAACTATAATGAAATTAAAAATAATAATAAAGATAAACGAACAATTAAAAAAAAAAAAAAAAAAATTAAATCGTTTACAAAAATTTACCAGCAATTTGGTCGGCAGACCGCGAAATTCTTATATGGAATGATCTGGACTATAGTTATTTATTGGTTTTATTCGTGTAGTCGATGACGTAAAAATTTATATTTTTTACCCCACATTGACGCCGGCTGCCTGCGAACTTACCAGGCTGCGAAGTTACCGGGTGTGTATTCCGGTTTTTTTAGGACCGTTTTCTAGGTGCTTACCGGGTGTATGATGAAACCGAATAGACAGCAACGATCACGATTAACTTGAGTATACTTATAAGTGTAGAATACATGTCTACTTTATATAATATAACAGGACCTCGAATTCGGGTAGCCAGATGAAGTCCTCGAAATGGGGATTGGACAAACGAGGGTGTGTGTGTGTGTGTGTGAGGGTGTGTGTGTGTGTGTATGTATGTGTGTAAGCATGCGCATTAAACTATATGATTGACATGATGCTCTTTTTAAATTTGGGCAGTGAATCGGAGAAAATGTCGATGTTATAATGTAGATTAATATTATTGAATACATGAAGAGCACGATTGTTTGGCGAATTAGTTGCTGCATTAGTCTTGTAATTAAGCGTGTGGAATAGTTCTGTATGGCGTGTACGTCTTAATGGTAAGTTAAAATTAATTAGGGAAAGTAGTTCGGTACAATCAATGTTATTATTTAAAATTTTGTGTATAAATGTCAAATCACCAATTATTCGTCTTTGTTGTAAAATTTGAAATGTGCATTCATAATTATTGTTGAATTTGAATTTAAGATATTTTATAAATTTGTTTTGAATATGTTCTATGTTATCTATGTATAATTTGTACTGCGGATTCCAAATTGGTGAGGCATATTCCAGTATACTTCTGACTAATGCAAAATATAACATAACTACTGTGCGCGGGTTACTGAACACTTTACTTATTCGAAGAACAAAACCAAGCATTTTATATGACCTGTGAACCATTGAGTCGATGTGAATATTAAAAATAAGTTTGCTATCAAGGTAAACACCAAGGTCTTTACATTCCATTTTAGAGATGACAGGTTCATTGTTGAGTGAATAAGAGTACCTAATTACATTTTTATTTCTGGTGAATGTCATAGTATGACATTTGGAAACATTGATATCTAAACAGTTAAGTTTACAATACTTGCAAAGCCTATCTAGGTCACTTTGTAACGCTTCACAGTCAGAGAGAGAATGCACAACTTTGAATATTTTCATGTCATCAGCGTAACGCACATATTCGGAATTTTGAAAGCATGATCCAATGTCGTTTATATAAATGTTGAAGAATAGCGGACCTAGGTGGGAACCTTGCGGGACACCAGATATTACCTCTATAGACTTTGAATAAACACTGTTTATTAATATTACCTGATTGCGATTACTAATGTAGGACTTAATCCATCTAAAAAGGTCGCCATGTATACCAAGTAGGATGAGTTTCTTCAAAAGAATTGAGTGAATTACGCGGTCAAATGCTTTAGAGAAGTCGGTATACATAGTATCAACTTGCTCCTTATCGTCCATCTTGCTATCCAAGAAATTAATGAAAAGGGCGAGGTTGGATGTTGTAGACCTACCTTTCATAAATCCGTGCTGATTCGGCGTAATGTTTGTCAAAATAGACGAGTACAATTCATCAAAGACGATTTTTTCAAGAACTTTGCTTAAAATAGGTAGTTGGGAAATTGGTCGGTAGTTTTTAACGTCATGTTTATCACCAGTCTTAAAAATTGGTGTGATAACAACTGATTTCCACTTGACAGGAAACGATCCTTCCGTTAGTGACTTTTTATAAATGGCGCAAACTGGAAGACAGATATATTTACTACAGTTACGTATAAAAATTCCAGGCAGCCTGTCTATTCCTGGTTCTTTATTAATAACTATGTTTGATAGGTATTTTAAGGTGATTTCTTCGTTAATTCTGATTGAGGATATTAATGTGTTATAGGCCAGTTGCTTCATAAAACTGAAATAATCACATAACTTGAAAACCAAATTTTACAGAACGTGAAAATTTACTTTAAAAATTGGTTTCATACCGGGTGGAAGTTTGTTATACAAATTTGCAGTTGAAAATTCAGAGCTTCTTTGTCCAAAGGTGATATTACACTTAGGTATATTTAGCTTATCTCTTTGCTTTGCTTTAGTTTTATGGTTATGTGAAGTTAATTGAGGGATATACCCAAAGTCTGATAAAATATTTTATATTATCTAGACTTCAACCTAAAATCTATTACTGTTTAGATGTGTTTTAATCATTATTATATTTAAAGGTTTAATTAGCTTTCATATTGACGCCATTCTCTGTTTTCTCAGTTTTAGTCATTCGACAAGTGCATAAAAATTGAGTAAGTTTCATTTGCAAAGATATTTTGGCACATTTTTTTTGCTTTACTCCACAATTCTTTATCATGCTACATACTTTTTTTTTATCGAAACTCATATAACTTGTCAGATATTAATATTGAACTGATTTCGTGCAATAGGATTGTAGCAGAGTGATAAAATCTAAGGATATAAGATATAAGAACCTGTTAAGAAAATTTGTGAAGGAGCTTAAATCCACCAAGCATAGGGAAGCAGTCTTGTGATAATCATATTAACTAACAGTTAAAAACCCGCTCCGCAGGTTTTGCTGCTAGGCTCTATGGGCGGCTTTTGCTTCGGAGTTTGAGAGTTGGTGACCATTTTATAAATCCGGTAGGAATTGGAACTAGTCCCAAAAATAGCCGGTTCCTAAGATCCACTGGGTTCCAGTGACAGCTAGTCACCGGGACAAAGTAACCGTGACAGGCAATAACGTCATATATAATATATAGAAGCGAGGTATTATTATTCACAACTGCCAGTTACAATAATAATCATACTGTTATTATAAAAATCAGAATTTATTCCTACCAGGCTCCACGTACGAAAACGGTCTTGCGTAAGGCTCTGCGTCAGAGATGTACTCGAAGCCGGGTTCTTAAATTTCAACCGTACAGTCGCTAGGCTATTAATAATGTTTGA
Source organism: Limnephilus lunatus (assembly GCA_917563855.2). Taxonomy (NCBI): domain Eukaryota; kingdom Metazoa; phylum Arthropoda; class Insecta; order Trichoptera; family Limnephilidae; genus Limnephilus; species Limnephilus lunatus. The sequence goes on from OU830593.1 coordinate 104,275,622, forward strand.
TTTTTGTAAAATAAGGACATTAAGGTACCCCTGGTTTGGAATTAACTCCAATTAGCGGTTTTAAACAGTTTCCTCCCACTGAATAACATTCCTAGATAAGGCGATAGCGGCAGGTATATAGCGTACAGGAGGTAATGACACGGGAGTGGGGAGTGGAAGTGCTGATGACTTCTCGAAGTCTTCGGATAATTGAATGTAAACATTAAATACGTCTACCGACATTAAGTAATTTCTAAGATAAACTTGTAAGCACATCCCTTCAGTAGAAAAATCATAAGGATTAAATTAGATCGCCATTTTTCATAAAGGAAACTCAATTAAATTATAAACCCATTTTAAAATTAGTTTGCGGGCTGCGAAAATATTTTTGTTGACGGACCGAGGATTAAATAAAAAAAATTATGCTGACAATTATTTTTCTACAAAATGATTATAAATGTTTTTCTCCTTAAATATGAACCATCTCTGACTGATATGCATATATTATGATTTATTTATCGTTAAAAAAATAGTGTAGATTACATTATAAAATAATAATTTTATCAAATAAAAAACTACGAGTACCTTTTGAATTAATTATTATCTAGGTACCAGCTTAAAAACGATCTTAATTAACTATCTATTAAAGAATATCAAGGGTACTGATTATTTATAACTAGCAGACCCGGCCACACATTGCTGTAGTTAACGAAACACAACGCCACTACCCAACCTTTATAAAATCCACACCACCCGCTTGCCAGCTGCCCGCTGCCTGAATTGAATATTTGAATTGGTTGGCTTTTCTATACTATAATAAGCATGTATTATACACATAAACCTTCCTCTTAAATCACTCTACCTATTGGTGAAAACCGCATGAAAATCCGTTCCGTAGTTTAAAATATCTAAGCGCACATCCATTTTGAGCGACTTCATTTTATACTATGTTATGATATTGATAAAATTAGAAATAGAACAGAAATATATAATTGAAGTTCCCGGTGTTCACCAGGCTTTACGCAAAGTTATCGAAATTAGATGTGGAGAGGAATTTTTTTCTTTATTTTGAACGAAAAGTGTGCAAAATTTCATCAAGTAGCTTTAAATTCTGCTTAAAGGATTAGTAAAGGGGGACGGGGTGTTCTTTTGAAATCTCACGAAGATAGTGATCTTTTTCTTGTTTGAAGGTATGGGGTAAAATTTTTTATCAATCTCGATACAAATCCCACTGTTGAATTGCATAAAAATCAAATCATTGCCACCCGTCCGCCACATTTACTATTCTTTATATAGATGGAAATATGTGTTTTCTTCATAAAAAATTGAAAGAGACTTGTTTTAGAGAAATAATGAAAATGCGTATTTAAAAAAAAATATGGTCAGTCTTGTCAATACGTCTAATACAACACCAACAGTGATAATTTGATTGTTTGAATGTTAGTGTGCAGTGAATGTTCAATAAACACGCCCATTACAAGGCCACAAGCATTGCTGAACTCAGTTTACTGAAGTAGGCCAATTCATTAGCAGAGCAATCTATCACCTCGTCACTTCAAGCGAGCCTATGTACATAATACTACACAGTTACACACCATTTGGCAGGCAGACACACTGTTTATACAGACGAAGGATAATGTTCAGACTTTACTCGTGCATTATGTATGTATGTACGTCTGACACAGACAGCTTCCGTTTAATCAATTTAATTGCTCCTGCGACAATGCGAATCTGCACTACTTAACCTTTCCCTTACCAAGTGTGAACATTTATATATCCTACGAAGGTAATACATAGCGTTACCGTTGGAATATTTCAATTATTTATACTTTTCTCTGTGGAAAAGTTTTGAAAATAAATAACGCAATGTGATATTATTCTTCTTTCTCTTTATAAGCCTTCTGACATCTGGCTTCGAGTAATGGCCTCACTCATTTTTTCAAGATTTATAGATCCTTTGTTGCTCTCACTCAACAACCCATCCCGTATATGGATGACTTCTGCTTATCTTTCCCAACCAAAACATTATCCGATTGTACTGTAATTCCATCCATCATACGTCACGTAGAAGTTTGAGCCAGTTTGAAAAGTTATAGTAATAACACGGGCATGTTCCTCTTGAGGTTTGCGCTGTGGTGATACACTTACGATAATATTGGCCATCTTAGACTTGCTCTATCCACTCGTTCATCTTTCCATCATAAATAGCATGACTATTTATGTGTTGGCCATTCCCATCATACATTTATACGATAATACGTAAATTACATGCATTTATATCTGAAATAAGGATAAAAAACAGCTCATCTGTTGAACATCTTTTAGCACTCGCCTTTTTTTCCTGACATTTTATAAAAAAAGAATTTAACGATATGTTCAAATAGAAGTAAAGTACCTATATTATACTTGATGTTGACAATTTTTCTAAAAAGTCACAGTTATTTACTTATTTCTATTCTGCATAAAATGTGTATACTCTATACGTGCTCAAATTCTTTTTTTGGTTGTAAAACGTAAATGTATTCTATAAGTAAATATAAGTTGTTATCATACATATATTTTTTATTTCTTATTTATTAATTTTCAGGAAATCGACAGTTTACATTTATTTCAGTTTGTACATAATATTAAATAGCCAAAATAAAACCAATTCCGGATTTCCTCCTTGTGACTTTACTTCTACTGAGACAGCATAATAAGAATTTATTTTAATTAATTTTATATAAAAGCAATATGTATCCAAAAATTATATAAAACAAAAAATATATTTTGTTGAATGTACATTATTGTTTTGTTATTATTATAATTACCCTCCTGTGTACCACAATATATCATGTATCATATATCATCGGAATGTAAAAGCCAGTTTAAGCCAGTAAGAAATAAATAAAATAATAAATAACTTATTTTTTTATAGAATGAGGGAAGTTAGTGCAAATCCACAAATCCTATAAAGGGTATACGTGCAAACCGACATACAAATAACAATAAATTAATGCATTAGTTGTAAAAACTATGGATATTCTAGTAAGATACAAAATAAGTCTGATAATGTGAAAGGTTACGGAGTTATTATTAAAGAATAAGTCAGCTAGGTCACATCACATCATTGCATCTTGGATACGGGAAGGTTAACAACTAATGTGAGCTACTAAGTTAACCTTCTGCTTAATGTCCTGTAAACTCCCGCAAGTCTATCCTAAAATTTCCATAAGGACTTAAGGATAAGAACACACGTCTTTGGGGTTAAATTGGGTAAGCCCGAGTGATCTGAAAATACCATCTAGAATTATCGAGTCAGAGTAGATTGTGTGTCGTACTATCTGCATAATCAGGAGTTCAAAGGATTCGAAGTGGGTTATAGATAGCATTTCAAAGTAATCTGTGAATATAAGTCGTAGATTGGAAGACTTAGATATCGTTATTTTGTTGAGGTGTTAGTCATTTTTTTACACTTGCGTATTATTTAAGAACGGGCTAATTCGACAGGCAGGCTCTATATTAGATGTATCCATTTCGTTGTGTTTTTTTTTCTGTTACATATTCTTTTCTAATCTTTATTTGGTAACTGAGCTTAGCAAAGTCCTGTTTTAAGGTGAACTTTGAAATTTCATCTCTCTGTAAATTTATTTGCGTGTTCCGTTTCTGATTTAAATGGCCGTCTTTGATTCTAGGTTCCTTTTTATCCCGTCAGAGTTCGCATGAGCGTGAATGCTACCACAAGTTGTAATCTTTTATATACCTCATATATAGATATTCACTTATATACCTTTACGCCTGTATTGACACAGGTTTATCCAAGCGATACAGACATCGAAAAACCTAATGTGAACATATTTTATATATATAAATAAATAAAATAAAATCGGATTAACCAATATTATGGTATATTTCTCCCCGAAAGAACTTTAAAATCGAATTGTCATTGACGTAGTGAAGTTTCTTTGGACAAATCCTATAATTTCTGAATTTTTTAAAAAGTTGTTTTAAAAGTGGTGGTTAAAATCATGGTTTATAATTAAGTTGGTAGGTTTTGAAGGACTTACTTATGATTTCAGTGGAAATTTTATGATTTCAGAGGAAATTTTGTTTTTCATTTATAAAATAAGAGAAAATCAGAAACATATTTGTGTGGCTTTCTTGCTGACTTATTGATTGTAAATTAATTAATTTCCGAAAATTTACTTGCCTGCTTTTTTTTTATTCTCATTGTTGATACCTGTGCTCTTTTTATATTTATTCGTTATGTTTGTATATCTACATATATTCTGAAAATTATTAATTTTCTTACGTTTCTTTATTTTTTTTGCATAAACTTCCGCTCTAAATAAAGTTGTAACACTTTCTGTATACAAAAAAAAACTGTGCTTGTTCTCTTCACAATAAGCATCAATCTAACATTTAATAATAATTACTGACAATCCATGTAAGGTTTTATGAAGGAAAAGTACCTATCTACCTACTTACCAATGTTGCAAAGTTCACCATGGATCATGAGATAAGCGTCCCTTGGCTAAGAACAGATGCTGAAGATTGAAATTCCGAACACTGGAAGACATTATAGGTGCCCCAAACTTTTGAGATTAAGGTGATAACATTCATTTTGCAATAAATTTATCCTAACTGTGAGGATATCCGGGTCCAGGTAAGGTGGACCACTTTGATCTGGTTACAGGTATTTCAATCGTCAATTAGCGTTATCTATCTCGTGCTGGTTGGAGGAACGCTTAAATATTTGTTATTTCATTCATATTTCATTCTTATCAATTCAATACTATTTTTCGCTGTCGCTTATTACTATTATTTGCGGTAAAATAACACGGCTACCAGCTAACATAGCGTCCTTGGGTCAAAAAGAGAGACAGAGGTCCTCCATACGAATATGTATGTTGGGCATGAATATTACTTTATGGTTGAGAGCAGGGAAAATGTTCATATTCTATGGAAGCTTATATCGAAGCGAGAGGATAGAACTAACTTGATGAATAAGACAACGCAGAGTATCTCCACAGCCCGTGGTTAGTTTTTCGGGGAGGGGGAGAAGTGTAAAATGATGTTAAAAAAGTATTCTATTCTATTATATACATATTATCCAATATTAGGATTGGTTATTAAATAAAGCTAGCGCTATTTCAAACAACGTTGGTCTGCTGAATGGACTTACAAAATAACTATAAGTAATAGTAATAAGTAGACATCGGATTATATGCACTAACAAAGTGCCAAAATATGCATGCAAATATGCACTAAAAAGGGCCGAAATATGCACTAAAAACTCTTGATATGCCTAAAATATGCACAATGCAGAATCAAAATACCATTTTTATTTTTGTATATTTTAAAGACGATACAAAAACAGCGAAATATTCTTAAAATTATGCATTTTTTTTGTTACAATATATAATTAAGTATTTTTCCAAATTTTCTGGCAAAAATTTTTGATGTTTGTCACCCAAAATGCTGAAAACGACTTCTCTACGTCAACTGACGTCATCCGACAAAATTAAAAAAAAAATGGCGCCATTTCTGGAGATACCTGTTGAGGCAGGGTATGTATGGCCTATGCCGTTGATGTAGGCATTAAAGTTCTTCATGTCTTCAAAACTCGGATTTTTTAAACAAAATAGCGTCTAACTTTTCACGTATCTTTTCTGATATTGAATTGGGAAGGGCGTTGACGAGTTCAATCATTGTTTCCAGTATTTCTATTGATTTAAATAGAGGAAGGTTTTTTGTTTCCAATTTTTCTATGGCATCTGGTAACTTGTGGAAATTTGTTGAGATTAGGCGATATTCTGTTTAATGGATGCGTCTTCAAATGCTTAATATGCACGATTAGGAAAAAAAGGGTAAAATATGCATTAACGCCGTAATTAGTGAGTTATATGCATTTGCATATGCAAATGCATATAATCCGATGTCTAGTGTTAAGTAATATTATTTCTAATTTTGAAACAGTTCAAATAAACTTAGCCGAAGCGCTTTACAATTGAAAAGGTTTAAGTTGCCTGTAACTTATATTTGTTTAATTTTTTTTTCATATTCTTTATGATTTGACACCCTAAAACCTATTTTGAAACAGTTTGTAAAATTTATCTCGTCCAAAAAACTGGACGGCGCGGCGTGCATAGAATCCATGTTTAAATGAAAAATTAATATTGTTTATTTTATTGATATTTTTGGATTTTGAACTGGGTATGAAATTTTTTTCATTTATTTAAAAAGAGGAACAAATAATTAATACGTACATAGAAGAAAACTTTTGCCAAAACATATACATTATGTTTGATATTCCATAAAAGATTTCGGGTGGAGTCCAATTTGGCATTTATTACAAATATATGTAGCCTTTCCTGGACAGTTCGTGCATTGACTTACCGTCTCATTGGGTATGGGCCAGTGGTTGAGACCATCAAACCAATTGTTTCATAGGGAAGTAGTTGTTGAAATACAGTTTGAATCCCAAGATTGGTGTTATATTTGCCATCTTGGCAAGAGAAGCTACAACGTTTTTCCTCAGTCCTAGCTCTTGCTGATCATTTTAATCTTGTTTTCCAGTATACTTAGAAAATCATTTCAACGCCTCCAATTGGACACACTGTGCAATTGTTAACCAATTTCCTTTTATTTATATATGTTTTTATATCCCCTAATTGGCTTTTACATTCTAGTTCATAGGTTTAGTATCACAGTTATTTTCTATACTTACTTCAAAAAAATAAAGAAAATATAAAACAAATTAAAAAAGGTAGATAACAATAAAAGCACATTAAAAAAATACATTGGTAAAAATGATAAGAAGTCTCATGTAAATAGATATTCGATAAAAAAAAATTCAGAAATTATACATGTCTATTTGTGATTAGTTATGTACATATTATTAATATAAAGAATTGGAATAAACAATGTTTACACTGGTTATTTATATCTCCCAGATTATTGTATTTTCGAGACTGTGAAGTCTCGGAAGCGAGGAATTTTGGTAAGACAGTGTCTTGGTGTTGTTAAAGTAAAAGGGTGGTAAATATCGGCAAGATATTCTGGGAATAGGGATGTTGATTAATTGAAGCAATTCAGGACAGTCAAGTTTGTAATGCAGTATTTTATGTAATAGTATTAAATCTGTTTTTATTTTTCTTTTCGAATGTTTTAGTAAGGAATGCTGTCGGAATGAATATTGTTAAAGGGAGACCATAATGCAGAGTTACACTCTGGTTGGCATCTTATAAGGGTTTTATATAACATGATAAATTTGCCTAAATTAAATTATTATGTGCTTAAATTGTTTAGTAAAGTCTTTTTCATAGAAGGTACGGTATCATACTTTCGTCAAAGGATTTCATCGAGACCGTTATGGTTGTCTTGAAGCATATTTATAAATAGTATTTCTGTATACATCGAATCAAAGTCTCTCTTCACACTACTGCTCTTCATACTGCTAAACGATGCATGGGTTCGTTTACCGGAAAAATATCATATTTTCTCTATTTATTCTGGCGAACCATTACAAACGGTATATTTTCGTATTAAATCCGTTATTTTTTTAAATGCACACAAGAGACCTTCATCTATTTGAGTCGTGAAAAGGATTCGTAAAATATCAAAAGCTTTCATAATATAGCAACCCATTCTGGTATATTTTTTAGGGGCTGCAAAAACTTCGGGAAAAGGTTTTAGGCTTTTGTAAATACAAAGAGACCGCTGCAGTAAATATTGACCCAGTATTCAAAAGGGTTTCATACAATATCTTTTATTCCCACACTTGTTAATAATACGCTTAAATTTGACCCGAGATATTAGTAATCCAGAAAAAATGCGATGTTTGTTTAGAAATTCAAAATGTAACAGCTGTGATATAATTTTTCATGGATTCTTATAGCAATTGCTCAATAAAATGCCCGATATAATACTTTGGTTTGCAATCACAATAATCTTAGTGTGGGAGACCGCTACTCTAGGAATCATACCCAAGGAACCATTTATTAGATAACCAACACCCTTGCCATAGATTACCCCAATTTGTTCGCTGTGTGGTGACTTACTCAGGGAGTGCCCATGCGTTGAGGTTGGTCCGGGTCTTGGCGTGGACGCGTCACCCATAATGATCACCAACTGTGTGCCAGGCCATGAAAAGGCTATGAGGGATTTAACCTACTATTATGTAACCATATAATTTTTGTTCACATGTTTGAGTTGTTCACTCGATGGTAATATACCGGGTGTCCGGGGGCAAAGTGCAATAACTTCGGGAGGTGATTATACATGATGGTAGGAGTAAAAAAGATTAATGACTTTATCTGACATTCTAACTTTTTTGTCCATACAAAAAGACATGCCTACTGAAAATTCTTAATGGAAGGTAAAACTTACTCGTTAAAGTTGCTGTAGCTTGCCCGGCGCAATTGTCACAACGTTGCTTGGTAATAATAACCGGAATAATTTTATCTTTTTACCACAAAACTACCCCTAAAAGTTGGAATTGCGAAAAAAGTTATATATCTTTTTTACTTATACTATCTATCATCTAGAATCACCTTCCTAAGTTAGTGTGTATTATGATACACCCTGTATATCAAAATGGTGTGGCTCGGTTCGGCTGTGACTCCCGATAGAAAATGGTAAGATAATAAATGGTTACCTACCTGTCAAACGTGATTGTGAGATCCGCAATTGCCAGATCCGCCCTCTGGTCTAGCAGTTCCCTGACCATTCCGTCCCACTCCCTGGTCTCCCGGTTGAAGGATCCATATCTTCCATCAGGAACCAGGCGGAAGGTGTAGTTGAACATCAAGATCCTGGAGATCTCGTGGATCAGGTCGATGCCGTATCCTTCAAACTGAGCGTTGCCTGTTAATTTCTCGCTAGCTTCTTTTCGCATGCAGTAGGGCGAGCTCTGTAATAAAGAAAAAACGAAAAAAATACATATTAGGCATAATAATGTGTAAATTCACAGTAGATTTCATAAAAATTGTATTTTTTTTACATTAGCTCCACACAGGAAACACTGAGGAAAAAAATTGCCTCAGGGTCTATGTCATCTTAGGAGATGCTGTGTGGACGGTCTTTTAAGCGAAAGAAGGAGATGATGTTCTGGGAAGAAAAAAAGGGGAAGGGGTGGGTAGGAATCTGGGGATCAATGTGTCCAGGAGCGACGGACGTATAAATCCATCCTTCCCCTGCAGTGCAAGGCGATGGGTCAAGAGAGTCCGAATGAAGAGATCAAAAGGTCTCCATCAACCAATCGCTCCCGATCCGGCATGCCAACGCGGTTGGCAAGCAGACGCATCTGCCGCCAGGACCCAGACAAACCTCACCCCTGAACCCATGCACCCCTTTTATGTCACCAAACGTAGCGAATCACTTGGGGTGACCTGTGGCAGCGGTGTTGGTTATCCAATAAATGGTTCCCGGACCAGCGGTACGCATACCCGCTTCCCAAATTTCTTACCATCAATTATCATAAAATGTGTGTAGCTTGGAAGCTTATGGTACCTGAGCGCATATTCGCTATTTATTTTAATGGAAAATATAATTATAATAGTAAATTTTTTTTTTCATTTTTCTGTTGGATGAATAGATAACGAATGCAATTTTCTTTAAAAAATTAAAATTTCCGTATTCGAAAAAAACTTTATTAAAACATATATTCATTAAACACGTATTTATGTATTTGTAGTATGTCGCCAAAACTTTACAAAAATAGATTTATATATATCACACATTATGTTATTGGTTACGGGTATATTATCACACATTATGTTCGCGCGGAGGGCTATTGTTTCGTAACACCGGACAATGTCAGGGGCTGATTAGATAAGTCTTGGCGCGACCGCCAAATTATTAAGTCACTGCTGTCGAGTCAAGATCACTGCAATATAGTCGGATCACTCCGTTCATTTAATATCTCTGCCGCACATTAACACACAAATTAGCAATAGCAACAAATATCATCAGCATTCGCCGCCATTAGCAATCTGTCGTTGCTCGATAGAGCTGACTTGATCGCGTTTACATACATCTTATTGGTATTATCATCATACAAGTGTTACCCATGTCGTTGTCAAATTCTAAGTTTTAACGAATTCATCGGCACCGCTATTAAGTCACCAGGGTCGGCAGGAGTGTTGGTTAAATTGTGGAAAAAAGATAATATAACAAAAATAATTTCAGACAGCAGATATATTGAAAAAATGGAGCAAACATTCGACGGTTTGCAATGTAGTGCAGAAAAGGGTTATCATTTTGTTTTCTTCATTAACATCATTATTTTTTATTTAAAACTACGTAATTTTTCAAATTATCAAAATAACCTAATCGATGTTTATAGTAATTTAAACGCATCTTAAAAACTATGAACATTATATTAACGTCATCAAAAATCATTATTTTTTTTTACATGAGCTCCACGCAGAAGGCTCTGAGGAAAATAATTTCCCTCAGGGCCTATGTCATCTTTAGGGATGCTGTGTAGAGGGATTTTTTAAGGAAAGAAAGAAGAGGGGAAGGAAAAGGGTTTAAGCGGTAGGTAGGAAACTGGAGCTCAGTGTGTCCTGGTCATCCGCCTCCAAGACCAAGACAAACCTCACCCCATGAACCCGGGCACCTCTGATAAATCACCAAACGTAGCGAACACTTGGGGTGACCTATAGCAGAGGTGTTGGTTATCCAATAAAGGTTCCCGGGGCGGCGGTACCCATTCCCGCCTCTAAATTAAAAATACTTACTCTTAATACTTTATTGAGCGTTATTTTTTAATTCATAATCGAGAACTCCGTGGAGTGATGATGTACTTGGTCTGATAACTAACGCTTTGAAATATATATATTTTTAATGTTTTTTTTATGTCATATTAGGTATGTGACTGCTGCCAGTCTAGGTGTTTTGAAGTGAAATTAATTCGATGACACGATAAACGGATCACTTAAATTTTTCAAATATTATTATTTAAAAAAAAACTGAATCTCACCAGAATAGTAGTGACAACGAGAGTCTTGTTCTGAAGAATCTCAACGATTTCTCTCTGCGAATCTCCATAGGTCCTGGTGTAGTTGACACCCTCAGTAGAGTTCCAGGTGCCAACCTTCCTGAGGCCATCTTTGTTCAGTTCGACTATGTCCAGAGAAAAGTCACTCCTGAACCCCTGGTGGTCGAATTTAATTACTCCTGTGAGGCCTTTCATCTCCACCTGAAAAAAAGATTTTATTTATTTATACATTTATTAACGCCTTAATATATTAACACAGGTAAGTTTTTCTATGGTCCAGTTGTCATGTCAGTGAAAAGCTAATCCAATAGTCATTCACCACCATTTTAATGATCCCCGTTAAACGCCGATTATAGGTGCGTTTCAGCTTTCTATCACATTGTAATAGAAAAGTTTAACAACATGATAGTCATTCTCTGAAAAGCTGAAACGGACTTAGAATCGGCTTTTAACGGAGATCTTTTAACTGTCAAAAAAAATTGCGCTGAATGGCCATTTGATAACAATATTACATTAAAATTTCTGTAAAACAACCCGTCCTTAGTGTATGTTACATAAATCTGAATATGAAAGATATATTTATTATAACCAATAATTATCAGCCTGAAACACTCGAGCTCTACCACTGAGCTATAACGGTTTATCTAATACCCGCCAAATAATTCAATATATACTAGTGCTTCATTCAACAATTACTGCTTATCACATTTCTCCACCTGAAAACAACCAACTTTATTTTTTGTGAGAGAGGCATTGTTAATGCTAAATCGGTCGCTAGGTGGCGTCGAGACAAATTATGTGTACTTTTATTTGTGAAATACTTTAACTTGTCAAATATTAAAGCAATAGTAGAGCACCTGACCGGCAATCAGAAGGACACGGGTTCAAGTCCCGTTGGCAGCCAGTATCTTTTGAATGTAGATGAGTGTTTCAGGCTAATAATTATTGCTTATAATAATTGTTACGCTTCATGCTATGCATACAAATCTTGTCTTAAACATTAGTTTATCAATAAAAATAATAATGAAAGATATATGTTCAATAGAAGTAGATATGTAGTCTCAATATTATGTAAAGTTGCGCATTAGAGTTCAATAAGTGTAAGTATAATAAGAGTAATAAGAAGTATCTAAGATACTATGAAAGTACTTAAGTTACGGAGCACTTTGTGATATTTTTTTGATATTATTATAAATATAAATATGAATAGTTTTCTTGTGAAGCAAGTTAATAAGCTAACAATTATTGCGCCAGATGGGTTGTTTTACTGAACATTGCTAAATTTAAGTAAAATTACGCAGGTATATTATTTAGACTATTTGAGGTCTTTTGCTAGTTGTTGAAATGAGTACACGCTCCGTGGGTAGGTACTCTCGATGAAAATTATTAATACTAGCTTTTAGTGCCTCTTTTTTTCGACATGATATTGAAACAAGGGAGCGGGTCATGAACTATTCTTAGTGCAAAACCGCGCGCATAAAACGGTCGCTATCCTTGTTCATTCATACTACTGCAAATTGCATGTACCCACTGCGGTGTGCCGCCTTTGTTCCTACCCACATACTACATAGAACATAACTTTCATGGACTCTGTCGCTTTGATAGTCCGTGCATTAGAGTCGTAGCTGGGTGACTGTCGGCACGATTTCACGCCATATTTCTCTTTAATTTTACTAGATTGTCTCACCTATAAAACTTCTCTCGGAAAAGAGAAAAACTCTGGAAATCCTTCTTCCACGAGTTTTCCCGAAAAATGTTGAATTTAAATACCAAATGCGAAAGAATTTCGTTAGGTTAATAATTGGCTTACGTAGGTTAACGAATATGAACGGTGATAGCTTTCACAATTAGTTAATTCTAAACAGCCTAAGTTAAGTCAATGTCGATAATAGACATGTTCGAGAGTGCGTTAAACGGATTAACCCGTGTAAATGGTAATAATTGACCAAGTGAGCTGAATATTCCATCCTTTATTTTACTAGATGCATTGATAATCTTGGAATAATATATTTTTACTACACGAGTCAACTAGTTCATACTATTTTCCCAGAACAATAAATACATACAACTTTTTATAACAAAAAACTAACTTAAATCTTTTTTTTTTTTAATATTAACTCCACACGGGAGGCCCTGAGGAAAATAATTTCCCTCAGGGCCTATGTCATCTTTGGGGATGCTGTGTGGAGGGTGTTTTTGAGGAAAGGAAGGAGTTAACATGGGTCTTGAAGAGACTCATGTTGTAGGAGGGAGGAAACACAGAGGCCGGTAAATCGTTCCACAGCCTAGCTGTTGAACTCAAGAACGAATCGTAAAAACGACCCGTTCTCATGTGACTAATATCAACCGTGTACAAATGTTGGGCGCGTGTTTGGCGTATTTCCCGACTATGCACCGGTGCCGAGGGGATCAATGACGCTAGTTCCTCGGAGCATCTTCCATTGTAATACCGGTAGAACAAGGACAGCATTCCCACCTGACGCCTATGCTCTAAAGATTGCAATCCGTCTGTTAAGATGGGAGAATCTATCAAACGGACCGCCCGTTTCTGCACAGAGTCAAGGTTTTTTTTTTATGTATTTTGGAGCTCCAGACCAGTGGTGGCTACCAAATTCAACCGTGGGGCGCACTTGCGATTTGTACATGGTTAGCAGTCGAGTACTATTAAAGTATCTGCGGGCCCTGTACAGTACGCCCAGTTTCTGAGTGGCTAACTTAACTCGATGGAGCCCCCATACCTGAGCTGGTCACTTAGAGTTACACCAAGCATATCAATGGAGGTCCTATTCGGAAGAATGCTTCCGTTGAAGGAGACTAGATCAAATTTAATATCCAAATTTTTATTTTTAACTAAATGAGTAATATCTAAAATTGTAATATTTTAATGAAATGAAGACAATGTTAGCGAAACTCAATTGGAAATTTGAAAATACAACAATCAGAAAAAGATAGGTCAAATTTAGGACTCGAACCCAGGAACTAAGCCTAGCCGTAGCGGAACTCTACCAACTGAGCTAATGAGTCCCTATCCGATTCGGTCAGTTTTCACTATATCCTACTTCGACTAAGAACTCCCAACATATTTTTATATACATACTTCTGGGTTCGAGTCCAAGATGTGACCGTATCTTTTTCTGATTTTTCTGTTTTCAGATTTTTTATTGAGTTTTGCTAATATTGTCATAATTTAATTTAAAAATGTAAATGTTATTATTAAGTTCCGCAAGTATTTTAGATTTTTTTTATGATTATTTTCACAGCTATTTCGGTATTCAAGGCCATTTACAAACTGCTTTAAACACAAAAAAATAATTATAAACTAATTATTCATAATAATTATTTATTTTTGGGTATCAAATTCGTAAAATGAAATTACGGAAATTATAAACTCTCCCTCACTTACGTATAGGTGAAAAGGGATATTAATGGAAAAAGCGTGTTAGAAAACCATTTTTGTACTGGTAAATATTTACTTATTTTTCGATTTGTCGGGTGAAATACAATGTCAATATGTCCACGTTATTTTTCACCTGAAACCATTACTGTCGCTACAGTTATTTGACATCGTAAAAACGTGGAAAATCTCGTCATTTTGTAAAATGGCACGTATTGGAATTGGCAAAGCATGTAACTATTCTGCTTGAATCCACCATTCAATTCAAGTCTTCAAGCCCCTTCCATAGCCCGCCTCTAAAATTTCACAGTTTGATATAGTAGGTGTATACCCCGGAAAAGCTACACCGCTTTGATTGCTACTTAAATTCAAATAAAAGTAACGTTAGAGAAACTACAATTAAAAAAAGTACTAATTCTTAGTTTGCAACTGAGACTCGAATTCAAAGCAACGTTTATTTCGCATAATTAGAGTTCTTAATTACATATATTGTACGTCCCTGTTTTTGCTTTAGCAACGTATACTTGTGAAGCGTTGCTGAGCAACATCTACTGGTTAAACCATTATTAACAAACAAAAAGGTACAACACGTATGTAAAGTTAACCACTCCGATACATCGCGAATATGTACTTTTTTCGTCTTAAACGACATGTCAGATTTACGAAAACTTTATGTTATTTCCGCTTCACAATTAAAGCTCTATAAATGAAACATTTCCAAACTTAGCCGAATACTAAAAACTGTTTTTGAAAGGATATAAAATAAGCTTTCAAATTGTTATGTAACAAATAAATATTAACATTTGTAAACATTAAAATTTAGAATGCAAACATAAAAAAAATGAAAAAATGACTCACGTGATGTTTTTATGTGAAAACGGTACTAAAATCACGGATTATATAAAAGACAATATTTATTCTATCTTATAAATGTATAATAAACAATTTGGTCAACTCGTTTTTTTATCATTTCATACAAGAATACTTAATAAAAAAATAACGATCTCGAACAGCGGATAGGCAATTTGGCGGTCTGTCATGTATCTGACAGAAAAGATTTTTTTATCTATTTCTATGGACATCTTGAATAGTGATTTTTGTTTTAGGGATGTCACTAGAAAAATAACGGAGTTATGACGATTTCTGTATAAACATACGCGTTGACGTGTAAACACGCTTATTGTACTTAACTGATGTCGTCATATTAACGTGTATATCTGCTTATGTTGCTGAGTGGTTAAGTGTTGAAAACAATATCTTATTTTAATTTACCTTTTATGATTTAAATATCTGTATTTTATAACAAAACTTTAAATAGCTCCACTGCCAAACTACAAAATCCCTCATCCGACATTATTCTTCGAGACCGTCGTTTTTAGTATATAGAAATGAACTTTGTTTCATTTTTCTGTTTTTTTAAAGCCGAATAACAACTTTGATACGTGATTTAGGCAAACAATGTAAATGTTAGATTACTCTATTTAGGTTCTTTGTTTATCTATTAAAACACACACAGCATATTACGATAAAGTTTTATGTTATATAATAGGTGATTTTTCTCAAAAACGGCGCTATATAAATTAGCCAAATATTATTATAGCAATATTACGGAAGTTCATGGAACATCAGTTAAATATTTCGTCTGAGATGAAAACGGTTCTTAAAACTTAATTTATTTGAATTTCATTAGTAGACACCTACACATTTTAGCTAACATGTATGCCCTACCTTGTTTTTAATCCAAATTTATGGCGACATGACAACGGAAGTCTGTGATAAGCGGAAGTCCCGAGTTGTTGCATATAAATATAAGACACACCCCACACAGTGACGTAATTCCAACATTCAATCGGCGGGCATAGAAAAAAAATAGAAGAATATTGCATTTATTAGCTTTATTTCTTTTCAAATAATAATTTCACCCATAAAATACACCATGTTGACTGAACTCTGAAGAAACAATATCCCTTTGGCGTAAAATATGTTAGTGTAATGGAAAATTTAAAGAAAAGCATGCTTAATTAATTTGGGCATATAGATTGCACGTCCTGAGAATGAAGTATAAGGAGAATATATGAAAACACTGCACGATCAACTGAATTAAACGCTTAATAAACGGGTCATGTTAAGAGTTAACATTCCAGTTTCTATGAGACAATGTATGAAAGAGCGTGAAGCAAGGAGTGTGCACTGAGTATGAATTTAAGTAAACGGAATGCAGATGCAAGAAGTATTATAACTTCATATATTTTCAAATCAATATGTAAAAATTTACTTCCTACATCATTATTTATTCCTCACTATGCCTATCATTAAAAATTTTCAACGTACCTCATTTTTATGGTAAGTTATTTAAATTATATATATGAGTATTATATAAATATACTAGACAGTTCAATGCCACTTTTCAAAATATTTCTCCCTGCGGGTCCTTTCCCATTCGTACTTCCTCTTTCACGTTCCCTTCCCTTGAACGCGTTCCCCTCCGCATCTCAACCTTCCCTCTCCCCATTCCCCTCTCCCGCTTCCACCGTCCCGAAAACCCCCCTCCCGCGTTCTCCTCTCCCCTCCCGCATTCCCCTCCCCCTCCCACGTTCGATACATCAATCGGATGAATGGTGAAGGAAATAATTTCACGACGCCAGAGCTCACTATTATATGTAGAAATCGGGCATGCGCACATCAAATCCTCAAAGGTTCATCGTAATCGGATAAACGGTTTAGCAACGCATAATTTCATGACGCCAGAGCTCACTATTATGCATAGAAACCATCGCGGGCATGCGCCCACCAAATTTCCAAAGTTTCGTCGAAATCGGATGAACGGTTTAGCAACGCATAAGGAACAAAAATAAGTACATACGTACATGCAAGCAAGCAAATACACATTGACTTTTATATTTATAAATATATTTTTCATTTTTGCAATATTGTATTATTTACATGGTCACGTTGTTTGCTTTGTTATTTACACATATTATCAACTTCTTTCCTCTATTCTTTGCTGTTTTACAAGCTCATAAGAGCTGTCTTTTACATAGTTACACAATACTAAATTAGATATCTTTTTAACATGAAATATGCTTTACTTGTTATAGGCCAACTCTTGTGCATTTACTGTGTACCTCATCTGCATCTAAAGTCTCTTACATATATTTTTAATTAAATAGAATAAGTTTTAAGTCTACTTATTTGTTTGGAATTCCAAATCGTATTACTTAAATCGGATTTCATTTTGTTTTATTATTTATACATGTTCATAACTACTATTTTCTTCCTTTGCTGTTTTACACGCTCATGGCACTTTTTTACTTACACAATTCTAATTTCTCGTATTGTACATATTATATCTGTACCCTAAAGGATAAACCACCTAAGTTCATAGCTAAGTCTATAGCTACTTGTGGTTTATCCTGTAAGGTACAGATATTATGCCTTATACCAAGTTATGTTATGTAAAAGCCAAAAGGCGGTAATATTACAAATAAATAAATAAATTATGTATTCAACTCAGGATTTGTGAGGAGGTACGACAGGCACTGTACATTTCACCCGTGCATATAAATTCATAAATCTGAAAAAAAAACTTATCGTTTATTTGTGCAAATTTGCACAAACGCCTGCTTTGCTAAAATATTATTACATCAAAGCCAAATCAGACTAAGAAAATAAATTAATAAATATATTATATATTAACGGTGTAAGCAGATATTTTAGAGCAACGGGTTGAGTGCTGAAGCTGCAAAAATTCTAGAACAATAAATATGATAATAACATCTGTAATTAACGTAGTTTGTTTTAACTTATTTTTCATCATCAATGAAACGCTATTATTTCCGAACAATGGAACTTTGAAATATTCTTTTAACTGTCGAATGACTTCAAAAAAAGAGTGCCCAACCTTGGGCAAAGTCAAACAGTAACTAACAATTATGGCCGTTATATGTACACGACATCTTTTTTCAGCCCGATTCCAATTAGAGACAAAAGTCAACATTTTTCGCTCTATGCGATCGCTAGTTTCACCTCTTTTTTATATCTACGATTTCAATTGTCATTACTGCAAACAATGCATGAACCATACTGTTTGTTGTGATGCCAATTGAAATCGTAGGTATGAAAATAGAGATGAAAATAGCGATCGCTTAAAGCGAAAAACGTTGACTTTTGTCTCTAATTGGAATCAGGCTGAAAAAAATATCGTGTATTGTGGGCTTTACACTATAAATGTAGAATATTATGGGCATAATACGAAAGAGATCATGTTGTTATAGTTTTTTTTATATCTTTGACCCAGTCATGCTGAAAAACATTTAACCTATCTTAGCTTCGATCGATGTTCTTCGTTTTCCATATGAAATAAAAATCATGAAGCATTTTTGCAAGATGAAATTAAATTTTCAATTATTTTCATTAAGAATTCCTGCCTTTTACATAAATAGGTAATTAACAATAGTAATTAACAATAGTAATTAACTTAAAACAAAAGAATGTAGCGTACTTTAATTAAATTCGAGTAAATGTAAGATGTTTGTATTTAACTTTTGTCAACATGCGAATTACAGAGTTCGAAGTGTTTCACGTAAACACTTTCCAGAAATTTCTCTTTATGCAGACTTGCTAATTTTGCTTCTCATACAAAGTAGAAACTGAATTTTCATTAGAGGGCACGAAAACTGTTTTTGCCTTGAAACCAAAATGAAAATATATATTTTTTAATCTTTCTTTCGCCATATTTTTAAGAGATTTTAATAAGCCAATTCATTTACAATGCGTCCATTCGCACAGGAGCTTTGTAGTATTCGATAAAACATCTAGTTTTTATGCTTAATAATAATAATGTTTCGATGATTTGAAAAGCCTATTTCATAAACTAAGGTCACCTCAAGAGCGCTGCACAAATAAATAATAATATAATTTCTGCAATCTCATAGCCCACTATAAACTAGACAAACTATTATAACAACTTACGTCTATAATTACATCGACCGGTTCATCGCTAATATAAAACTATAATAATATGTAGGTACTTACAATGCATTTTGCAAGGATTCAATTTAAATTAATGCGACTAGTTGACCGATCATATATTCCTTTTTGTAAATGGATTCACATAATATATTTTGTGTTGTCTGCAATTTACATGTTGGTTATTGCCACATTAGTTAAAGATTTAGCCAATGGTCAGCCAAATCATTTAGAACAACATTGTTAGACTAAACATTCGAATAAGCAATAAAATGAAGGCGAATGATAATTTTTTAGATTTTTAACTACTTGCCGCAAATGCAAGCACAACGAATCTAAATATGTTAAATAAGTTTGTATTTTAATTTAAAAATAATATCGTTTTAACAGCACTAGACAAAAATATTGATATGTGATATTATTATCACGTATAACAAATATAGTAAGACCAGCTTGGGATAGCCCCACTAGTCTTTCCTACTAGAAATATTACGAATCTTTTATGTTGCTCTGAAATTAGTTAAACATCAACGAACGTTTCAACTAGATACAAAGTTTATTTTTATTTTTATTTTACTTATCAAGAAAATAACTTTAAATATTTGACACTAATAAATTTTATTAAAAAATTCCATTGATAAGCCAACTTAGGTGAATATTTAATTTTTTACCAAGTCGTGTTAAAACTTTACTATTTTGTTGTCCGTGTTCGTAGTAAAACCATTTATTTTCTTTAATTTTTCTTAGGGGACGTTGAAACAAAAAACCATTAAAAATATGGTGAAATTATTATTTGTCTCTCACAAGTGTTTTCAGAAACCTGCTTAAAACTTTTTTACGAAGAAGGATTCACCGAATGAAAGATGATTTTCTCACAGGCCAGGCTTTAAGGGTGTTAAAATTCAGTCGCTGAGCTCGGGGCTGTGTGAAGGGGTGTTTCTGAAATTCATTATACATTTTAACACAAATAGCATAAAGCTCTGAGCACTCAGAAGGCGGAAACGGAAGTGTTGTTTTCAGGAGCGGATGTACAACCCGTTGTCTTGTGAGGAGCAAATAAAGTTTCGAATTAAACAGAAATCGTTCGGGCGGAATTAAAGGTGACGGGACGTCCGATAATTTATCGCGCAAAGTAAGTAATTGCCTGTTTTTTGTTTACAAATAAATCTCGAAAGGAAAATTTACGAAATTGGTTTAGCTTGGGAGAATAAATTAACGACCTAAAAGAAATAACCGAACAGTATTATTTTTAAATTTCGTTTTACATTTCGATATCGTTAGAAAATTTCAGCGTTATGTTATCTTTTCTTATAATCTAATCTTATACATAATTCTTTTTATTTTCAGTACCTACACATAATTTAATGAAGTTAAGCCGCTGTTCTTTAAATAGTTATTGGTGTAATAAATGTTCAGAATAGTTGCCGCCCAAGCAATTTGTTGGGATTTGATTCTCGGCTGTGACAATTTGTAATATTTATTTATTTGAAAAATATATTATTTTTTTATTTACTTAGATATAATGTCCGCCTAGTTATACATAACATCCGTAACTATGCGGGTCGGCCGATGACCCCATGTATTTTTCTGTCTTATAGAAATAGGCATAGAAATAGAATAGAAATTAATTTTTTTTATTCGTCTATTGGACAGGGAATTTTACCTATATTTGACTAAATATTTTTTCTTGCTATTAATTTTTTTTTACATTTTTACATTACATAATGTGTATGTATTAATTCTTTGCGCAGAAAACCTTAAAAACTAAAAATATTTCATGTATTTAAGAAGATATAAGAAGAATAATAATTTTGGGGCCTTTCTTCGGCCCCATGTTGGCTGCGTGAGAGTTAAAAAGTATATTATTTACCCATGAAATAGTTAATCGCGGTAGCATGGAATTATTTGGGCAATGTAAATAATATCAGAATTAACTTTTTGTACTCACGTACACGTAATTTAAATTAACTTAAAAATAATTAGTTTCCTCGGAGTGACCTCTGAGATTTGAAAACTAGAAAAAATTGATTTCAATCCATCTAAATTACTCCAAGGGCGACCGAGAGTAATGATCGTGGTGTTGCATGCCACATAAATCCATAACTTATTGCTGGTGAAAAGTTTTGTTTAAACTGATTTTTTTTATTTGATCGCTGCCAGGAGCACTGTGATATTAATTATTAAGTTTGCAAAAATGTTTTCCAACTGTGGTGACATAATATTTGGTAAATAATATTATCAAGGTACGAACCGATCTATTCAACTAACTTTTTGAATTCCTTCACTTTATTCGCCTTCATTGTTTTCACAAACAATGTTACTCAAACTAAAGTTTTGTCGCCGTAAATGATTTTATTATGATTGAATAATTCACAATTCTCTAAAGCACGAATTTTTTGAAACTTTAGTTCCGATATTACACCTCGTACATCATATTTATTAGAATGGATAGGTAACAAGTGGAAGCACTAAACAAAAAATCACTTGAAATGTGAAGAAGAATTATTAGGAACTGAGAGAAAAATATTAGACTTAAATAAATATACATATACATGTATACCTACGTGTAAGAAGGGCGTTAAGGGACGTACTTGGCTTACTTTTACCACTGATTCTTAACATTATCTGAAGTACAAATGTAAATTAAATTTTGGCAAGTATCAAGTTCCTAATAATTCTTTTTAATATTTCTAGTGATTTTTTGTTCAGTGAATGGATTAGAATGGATTGATAACAAGAGGAAGCACTGAACAAAAAATCACTGGAACTATGAAGAAGAATTTTTAGGAACTTAAGAGAAAAATATTATGACTTAAAAATATATATGTATATACATACATAAATATATAGATAGGTGTAACTATGTTAAGGACGTACTTGGATTACTTTTACCACGGATTCTTAACATTATTTGGAGTAAAAATGTACATGAAATTTTGGTCTCGCGCTAAAGGAGCAGTGTTATAAGTTTGGGTTTATGTGTTTCTGTCTGTGGCATCGTAGCTCCAGAACGAATGGACCAACTATGATGCGGTTTTTTTTGTTTGAAAGTGATCGAGATAATTCTTAGTTACAATTCATGATAATCTGCTTAGACGTTTCAAGGACATCAGCTCTTTTTTGTGTCGGGGATTGCTTAAAATTTTGAAAATTTTACTTATTTTTGAGTTAAAAAATCAGTACGTAAGGCGCGTGTAAGGAGCCAGGTTAGGAATTGATCGGTTACTGGGCTGAGTGCCCAGTAACAACAACACGTGGAAGAATTTTTCTTTGTTTAATTTTGAAGAAAAATGAATTATTTGTTATAAAGTCATCGGAGACCAAAATTTCATTTACACTCCGGTCAAAGTAAGTCAAGCACGTCCTTAAAACCCTGTGTATAAAATGTATATTCTCATAAATAATATAAAATATCCTTTTACTCTACAGCACTTTTTCTTTTCCGCCCAATAATAATTTTGAATTTTTTTTTTGTTCTCCCTCCCTTTTCGAAAATTTTATGCAAAAATGCTATTTACCTACGTTTATCCGCCTTTTTAATACGAGCGTTGCTCTAAAAAATACGTCACACGATTACTGTTATATATTAAAATATAAAAAAAAACATCAAAAAATATGTACATTGAGCAAGAAACGCCGATTCTGGTTAATAAAATTGGCAATTTTGCGCTATGTCGCGCTTCGTGGGCTCAATTAAGGGTTACCATTGCGGTATACAAATTACTTCGAAAAAATTCATATTTTTTGGAATCTTTCTGATTATTTACTTTTGGATTTGTTGATTCATACCAACCCGTTTCAGAATGGTCCTACTGTTAACCAATAAAACCGTGGTACGTATGACGTCGTGTGCCAGTTTCCGTCGTTTTGGTGGGCTTTAAAAATGTATCTACGAAAATAGCATTTTTATAAAAATAAAATAAAATTACCGAAATTTAAGTTGTATAGAATGTGTATATTCGTGAAAAATTACTGGAATTCTAGGTTACATTATACCTCTTCACTTTTAGACTTTAGCTCTAGACCAACTTCTCTTCGGGCCACATACATGTATTTGTAAAGTTACGCGAGCCGCAACATTATACTGGTATGACGAAAAAAAACCATCAACCCCTCCCCCCCAACAAAGAAATATTCTTCTTCCCATTTGAAGCACTCTCTTTTCGTCGGACATTTTTAGATTGCATTTTGAAGACACTTCCGCTATTATGCGTATTTAAATTATACCAGAACAATACTTCGTACGCAACAGCAAGAACTGCTGTTAAAATTTGCAAGTAGGTACCTGACTAACCAGTGACATTAACCAGTTTTTATGTATTATAATTGATGCGGTGGTTTCTAGAAGTGGCATTTTTTTATTTATAAATTATTTGTGCGCGTACTTGTGTGCCAAATATTTTTTTTTGAGAATAAATCTAGCGTTTACAATAGCAACACTCTTACATATTTGCCCTGATGATGGACACTGCAACGCTGTCGAAACCTGAAACGTTGGCTAAAGAAAGAGGTAGCGCAACACAGCATAACACCCTAAAAACAAATAACGAAAATACTTTTGGCCGTGAAAATCTAAAAAAAGTATCTCACTCTTATACCAGGTTATGTGGACCATAATGACAATCCTTTTCGGGTTTCACTATCTGTGCGTCAAAGTCGAAACGAATCTCAAGATATACGAAATTTAGAAATAGAGATTTTTTTAAAATCAAGTTCCTGATAATAAAGTGTTTAGGGCTGCACACAAAAGCTTGCCGGGCCGCAGGTTGAGTATGGTTGCTCTAGAACTCTAGAGTCTAGAGCAACCATACTCAACCTAGAGTCTAGATAGAGTCTAGAGTCTAGAGAGACCAACAAAATTACCACTGAAAAAATAATTTCGATATTCAAACAATGTTTGATAAATTTCACCTTTGACTGCCCCGTGGGAAAGCTCTTGATTATCATTCCAAAGGTTGCGGGTTCAATACCCCGTGTGCGCGTGTTATTTCACAATTGGTTAATTAAAAATAATATATGGTGTAGTTGTGGCACGTTCCAGAGTGGAAGCTATCTACTCTCAGTATCGTCCTGGTGTACCACCATGTAAAATTTAAACGTGCGTTGCTTTCTATGGCTTTAGCCGTATTTGAACCAAATCTGAATAACCAGGTACTTCCCCACATTCCTCTACCCCATCTCCTTCCCCTCCTCACTACTTACAACCTCACAACATTCCCCAATTAGGGATGCCATAGTCTCACTGGCTCTAGACGGGACAGCAAACTCTTGTGTGGTATTCACATAAAAAAATCTATAGTGAATATTTTCCTTACTTTTATTAATTTATTTCTTCATTGGGTATAAGTACAAGTTAGAAGTTACAAGGTACAAGTTAGAAGACGTCCACAAAATACAAATTGCGGGAGTTTCTTCCAGAATCACCGATTTGAAATAGAATAAATGTGGAAAACTGGAATATGGTACCCTGTCAAATATTACATAATAATATCTGCTGACGTTTTCAGATTCGAGGAGTATAAATTACTCACCGATACGGTGAGGGACGAGAGTAAGACGTTCGTTCTTATATTTTATTTTATGTCATAGCAAGCATTTTAAACTTGAAAATTCCAAGTATTTTGAATCTGAAAAATATTTTATTTTTGTTTATTAATGTACATAATAGATAGGGGTTAAAAAATAACAACGATTGAATACCAAACGTCCATTTACTATGTTTAACAATATGTAAACATAAAACAATAAAATGTATAAAAAGTGTAAAAGTAACAACAAAAAACAAGAGAAAATAAATATCAAGTGCAGTTATTGCAAGATAAAACAAGAGATTTTGAAGTTCTGAAGGGGTAAAGCAAATATGTCCCGAATATTGTTACTACAATGGATGTTATTATAGTAGAAACATTTGCACAAGAGGTTGAGAGAAGGTAAGTTGGTTATTTTTATTAGGAGACGGTGATTGGTATTGATTTCGATTGTGGTCATACCTCATACCTAATGGAGTATTCTATTCTACATGGTTATTTATAATTTTGATAATATTAACACTGAAGATAAAAACCGAGAGAAGCATAAGTTTGTGGGTGTATTCAATAAAAATGTTCTTAAAAATTTAAAAAGCTCTCCTTCTAGAGAAAGTGGTATTACTTTATCGATTGTTAGTAATTATCTCTCCTTTTCCTACCCAAATCTTTAGTAAAAAAACCGGAAAACCGCACAAGATTTGTTGACTGATTGCCAGAAGCCAGCTCCCAAATTCGATATGTTGTGAAACTGAAGGGAGTGGGAATGGAAAGGACATGAGGAAGAAAAAAAAGTACTGCATTCTATGTAAAAGCCCTATGGGCGTTTAAATAAATAAATTTAATTTAAAAAAAATAATTAAATAATTAAAACACTTTGTTTTTACCACAATAATCTTTATTTAAAAAGTCAATAATTCAAAAAGTCAATTATTTATTAATAAAATGGTGCCACAAAGTGAATTTGCAAAGTTTGAAGAAGTAAAATTTTTTATTGGAAATCACCTGTCTTTTCAGATCTGGTAACGTCTTACAACTGGGTGATACTGACAATGTACATATCATTGTTATTCATTGTTTATGTATGTACCAGAAGAGGAGGTAATTTAATACAAAGAGGTCAACAATTCCTGGAATCATTTAAAGGGTCAATGTTTAGTTTAAATGGGGAGAAGTCTCAGGTAACTGGAGTCAGATAAGCAAACTACGAAGCATGTCTGGACACCTGATACAACCTCGGTTTAGTTTATCAAAGCGCCTGTACTGCCTAGATGTCAGGGAGAGTGAAACACTTGATAGACGATGAAGATTTGGTTCGAGTGATTTCAAGAATTCTCAGAGTGTCTGACTCGGTAAAATGGGTGAAAGACCAGAAATCAAGGCTTCAAAATTTGAATATGAAAAGCGAGCATATTAGTGTTGAAGTTTACTTGAGCGATATATTTTTTTTAATTCATATATTACTTGTTTTTTTTTTGCTAAAATTTTTTTTATTTATTTATTTGAATATTAATGTGAAATGTATCATTGAAATATAGTTGTCGAAACCACACCAATGGCAACAACCTATTTTTGATATTTAAATTATGTTGTTTTTCTTGCATTAGCTTGGATCACTTTGTTAATATTATCTTAAGATGTACGAATCATTTTTCAGTAATTTAATTTAACGTTTTTTGCTCTATGTTTTCTAATTTCTAAAACAATTTCAATTGTTTGTGTTTTTATTTAAAAAAATTGATGTGTTTTCGTATAAAATATGCAGCTTGTGAGGAAACTTCACTGGTTGATGCAATCCGGTAGTCATGTTTTTTTTTGTGTATTATAAATAACTGTTTGTTTCCCTAATAAAAAAAATAAAATACCCACGAAGAAAAAAATATTTGTGCTTATAAAAATATGTGCTTATTGTGAAAATTAACCTTAAAATGTTAACCTTAAATAGTAAATAATAATCCAGTATGTACTGCCGCTAAATTCGCAAACCGTCAACAGCGTTAAATTGTAAAATGAAACCAGAAAACCGATCTATTTCCATAAAAAAAGTTCAATATCTGACGTCGGGGATATAGATTTATGTTTTTTTTATTGCAAATGATTTAAGAAACCATCCAAAATTTTTTAAATTGAACACTATTTCGTCGCAGACGCATAAATCACAAGAATCAGGGAGAACACGATGGGCATCAAACCGCAAATGACCACTTTATTTTCACGACTTTCTGTTTAACACTCCATTGTCCAGACGCCAGACATTCTTTCCAGAGATTTTTCGATTGAAAATCTCAAACAAGGGAATCTATTACTGAAGGTTTCCCCAGATCAGGACTTCTGAAATATAATTTTTAGTAGAAGATAAAATTATGTTTTAATAGGATACATACAAAATGATGGAACTAAAAAGTTATAATTTCCTGATTTTTGGAAGGTTGACAACTGAATGATAGTTAGATTTTTATTTATTTTATATATTCAATAATTTTATTATTAAATTAATAAAAACAGTTTATTTATAAACAAGTTCTGCTGGTAATTATTATTACGCGTGACAGCTGTTTCACCTTCTGAGGGCATTATCAAACTGTCTGAGGGCATTATCAAAATGCCCTCAGAAGGCGAAACAGCTGTCACGCGTAATAATAATTACTAGCAGAACTTGTTTATAAATAAACTGTTTTTATTAATTTAATAATAAAATTATTGAATATATAAAATAAATAAAAATTAAAATGGAGTTCTACAAATTAAACTTGATAACAATAAATAGTTGGATTTTTTTTTTGAAGTCCAAAATCAATTCATTGCCATTTATTGGATAACAAACACCTCTGCCATAGGTCACCCCAGGCCGTTCACAACGTTTGGTGACTTAGCAGGGGTGCCCGGGTTTGCCCATGGGGTTAGGTTTGTCTCGGTCTTGACGGCGGATGCGTCTGCCACTTACTGCAAGGCGAGCCGGATAGATAGAGACCGGTTGAGGGAAACCATTTGGCCTCTCCAGTAGGACTCTCTCGACTCATCAGAGGGGTTGATTCATAATTCCGTCACTCTTTGATCCACTAATTCCCTGATTCCTACCAATACCTCATACCTTTTCCTTTCCATTTTTGCCAAATCCTTTTATTTCCTTTAAAATCCCCCCCACACAGCATCCTTAAAAATGTCATAGGCTACGAGGAATATTATATTCTACTGGGCCTCCTGTGTAAAAAAAAATTAACCTACGAAGTAAGCTAAGTGCTTCAGAAGTTGAAATAGGACATAAGACAATTTGAAAAGTAACTGCATACCTGAGACCCGATTAAGAGAGAAATCCTCTCATTTGTCACGGTATAGTATCAAGTCTCTTTTCCCAAAACCCTCATAATATTAAAAAACTAACATCCAAGGTATCACTAGATAATTCCATTTCGCAATTACGTTAGAGTCTGGAACTAATTGTTTTAGAAAATCTGAACACACGATAAAAAAGTCCAAGCCTAATTTAATATTTATAGTTTAAAAAAAAAACCTTAAGTGAGAGTAGAACTGACGAAAGATTTATTTTTTAACACATTTCAAAGTAACTACGTGAAAAAAACGTATAGTCGTATCATTTCACGGTGAAAAACAATAGAAAATGTAGGTCAACCTCTCCAAACGAATTAGGTACATTAAAACGGAGTAGTCTTTGTTGCTAGATATTTTCTTCAAACAAATACGTTGTGGCGGGTATTAACGCTATAAATGCCCAAATTAACGGATATGTCCACAATGTAATTTGGAGTACTAAGTAAACAAACAATTGCTTGCGGCTATCCCCTTCCTGTGTAGACGACACAGTGTCACACCCGATTTCTGAGAAGACCTGCTTTTGAAAATATGTGTGGGGCGAGAGATACATATTATAATTACGATTAAAGGTTTTAAGTATTTGTCCTAAAAAAAAATCTGTATTTTATGGAATTGCTTCTAAGAACAGGGATATTCTATCCAGGAAAAAATAACACACATATCATAAATATTATAATCAATAATTATCAGCCTGAAACACTCATCTACATTGAAAAAGTGACCGGCAATCAGAGGGACACGGGCTTAATTCCCGTTGGCGGCCAGCATCTTTTCTCGGAAGATTTTTTCAATGTAGATGAGTGTTTCAGGCTGATAATTATTGATTATAATATTTGTTATCTACCCTTTGTGCTATGCATAAAAATCTTGTTTAAACGTTAGTTTATCAATTAAAAATAATTATTAATGTTTGAAAAGTTAAAGTATTTCAGCAATAAATGCAGACATATGTAATTAGTCTCGACGCCACCTAGCGGGAGATTTAGTACTTAACAATACCTCTCTCACAAAAATAAAGTTGGTTGTTTTCAGTTGGAAAAATGCAATAATAATAAGTAATTGTCGTATGAAACACTAGTATACATATATTGAATTATTTGGCGGGTATTAGATAAGCCGCCATAGCTCAGTGGTCAGAGCTCCTAACCGGCAATCAGAGGAATACAGGTTCAATTCCCGTTGGCGGCCAGCATCTTTTCTTGGAAGATTTTTTCAATGTAGATGAGTGTTTCAGGCTGATAATTATTGATTATAATATTTGTTATCTACCGGTTGTGTTATGCAAAAAAATCTTGTTTAAACGTTAGTTTATCAATTAAAAATAATAACACATATTATTTTATAAAAAGCAATGATAAAAATTTACAAGAAAATCTGGTAAATTCTTACTAAGTAAGATTAATCTTATTATCTGAGAAAATATCGCAAGTGTCTACTTATTTTGCTCAAAACTTAATAGAAAGTTGAAATTTTCTCAAGTGTCTAAAAACTGAAGCCATTTAATTAAAGGTATTATGTATTTCGAGAGTATTTTATTTCAACATAAACTTTCTTACTGGAATATCAAATTAAATTAATAATTGTTATACAAACAAAGTAAAACCGTGAGCGAATGATTGCTGATTGCTCTGTAAGTTTAATTAAACAATTTTGAAATCGACGTACTTTGAATCTATCTGAAATATTCGAGAATTTCGCAACGACATTTTTCTCCGTATTATTGTTAGCGACAAAACCGAATATCTCTGCCTTACGAATTTATTCTAAATTACGCATGACTAAATTCAAATCACATTGAGGCATGCTAATTTTATTACATTGTTTTCGTACAAATTCATCAAAATATCGAGGGTGTAAGGTCTTAACGTGCAAAAAAAAAGATTTGCTGGGCTGAATCAAAAGGTTTGTTGCAAGGGAAAATAAACAACGACCCACGAACCAAAAAAAAAACGCTTTAATATTTGAATTTCAAATTTGCGCCTCAGTTTTTTACAACAAAAGTCGTAACAAATCAATGAGGTTTAAATATTTAATTTTCTGGAATTCTTACATTTTTTGTTTCATTCATACTTCGCTTCTCACCGATTTCTAAAATGTGAAAGAGAAAACCTTGGAGGAATTAATCTGTGAGATAATATGTCAATTATTATTACTTCAGTTGTACTGCATTTGATATAATATGTTTATGGACCAGATTTTGTAGTGTTGTAGATTTTTTAGTGTTGACAGTAAGTTAAGATAACTATATTAAATCTAAAAATGTCAACTCCAATCGATGCCATTTTTGGACCACTTGGCGTTAGCGTTGTGTTTTAGCACTGCTTGTATTGAAAATTCTGTATTCAAAATTGTAAAAAAAACCTGCATAACAAATTTTGAAAAATAACTTTTACCCGATTTTACATTGCGACTGCGACCCTTTGGAATAATAGGTTCCATCTGTTGTGGTAACGTCTTACGATAATATAGTAGCTTACTATAGATAATAGATTCCATTATTGCATGACGTTACCGCAATAGATGAAACCTTGTTGCTTCAAAGGGTCGATTGTTGTTCCATTAAAAACCGTAATGCCTTTAATAATGATTTATATTACATAAAACATTGTAATTGGTTATATTATTATATATTGACAAATTCTATACCTGAACCGTCCTCATAAATCACTCTATCTACTGGTGAATACCGCATGAAAATCCGTTCAGTGGTATTTGAGTTTATCGCGAACAGACAGACAGACAGACAGCACGACGCAACGTGACGGAGGACTGAAATTTATAATATACTAGCTTTTAACCCCGGCTTCGCTCGCATATTTGTCCCCCCCCCCCCCCCACTCCCCCCTCCACTCTCCCCCCCCCACCACTCCCCCTCCCCCAATCAATCAACAATTAAATACGCTC
This sequence comes from Limnephilus lunatus, assembly GCA_917563855.2. Lineage (NCBI taxonomy): Eukaryota > Metazoa > Arthropoda > Insecta > Trichoptera > Limnephilidae > Limnephilus > Limnephilus lunatus. Next base: position 104,306,709 of record OU830593.1, read on the forward strand.
CGTTTCGCATTCATAATATTAGTATGTCTGTTGGCTTAGGTCAAAATGTAGATAAGTACCTATTTTATATTTAATAATAATTATTATTATTGGTATCCACCTACACTAAATATTCGTATTAGAATAATAATATTTGAATTTTCACAATCAAAGAAATAATATTGACAGCCCACGTCAAACATTTACTTAGTAACACGCTTTGCCAATAAACGTATAATAGATAATTTCATAACGCTACAGCTTATTCATAACGCCAGAGCTTACCAATATATATAGACTCCTTTTACTCGCAAATAAAGTAGCTTCCGATTTGAGAAAGAATTTATAAATTCCATTCGATATTTATTGCGTGAAAGAGTAAGGACCATCCAACCAACCATCCATACAAACTTTCGCATTTATAATATTAGTAAGATAGAGATTATAATGATTAGATAGGTTTGTCACTTTAGCTTGTTTTCCGGGCCTTTTCGATACGGTTATTCAGTATTCGATTAAACTTTATTAATTATTATAAATTTTATTTATTAATTAACTCCGTTTTTTGCCTTATTTTGTTTGCAAAACGCAGTAATAAAATTAATGTATTTGTGTGGTTTAAATTTCTTAAGGTTGCAGTAATCAATAAAGTTTTCACAATTCAATGTTAAAAATTATTTAAGAATACAATAAATGACCTTGACCTTTCAGAACCCATTGAAACAATTACATAGACATATACAATTTAGGGAAAAAAGAAGAATACAGAATAGTATAAATTATATTATACTATTTATATAAGAAAACTTTCTTTTTATACTTTTTTGAAGGTTATTCCCATCAGTGAAATAGATCATATTAGAATAAGTTAACAATAATAATCTAAACGAAAATATGAAAGAGAACAAGACACAGATAAACAGAAAAAGACAATGGTCGCAACTGGGACTCGAACCCAGACCTCTCCGTCTAACCGGGACGAGTGCGTTAACCAATTTCGCTATTGCCACATTCTGTCAAAACGTCATAATTGTCAATCTCATATTTTCAAAATTTAGAATTACATTATTATTAACTAATATTTCAAAACGTCCTAATTGTCAATCTCATATTTTCAAAATTTAGAATTACATTATTATTAACTAATATGAGATTGACAATTATGACGTTTTGTCAGAAATTCTCGAAATTCGAAACACTCGTCCCGGTTAGACGGAGAGGTCTGGGTTCGAGTCCCAGTTGCGACCGTTGTCTTTTTATGTTTTTCTGTGTCTTGTTTTCTTTCATATTTTCGTTTAGATTATTATTGTTAACTTATTCTAATATGATATATTACACTATGCTGGAAAGCTAATTCTAACCTACAAATTCCAAATAAATTAAAAAATTTACAATAATATAATATATGTAAAGCGTGATACTATTTCCAAAACTCACGGGCGGGTTATAAGGATGGATTAATATATCATCGTCCAGTTGATTAGTCAGATATCTCCGAAATATCTGAGTTTGAGTTGAGCATGCAGTTATACGTAGAACCAAAGATATTGAAATATAAGAGATGTGCTAAGCGCAGCTTTTACTGGGTGTGACTGTGCTTCTTGGTGTCGCCGATATTGTTAACTGATTAACGAACTAAACGAACGTTAGACTAAATAAACTAATTATTTCCATATTCAAAGAATATTGTCAACACACACTAAAAAATAAATTAAATGAACAAATTCTTTCCGTATGCAAACCAATTCCCATTGGGTAGTCCGCTGACAGCCAGGCGGGCATCATAGCATGTATCTCTTTTATATTTCAATTTCTTTGCGTAACATAATAACCTACAATATCTATATATACGAGAAGTGTCTGGTACAATACTCAAATTACTCATAAAATCAACCACATCAAAAATATACGGCGGAAAAAAACTTGTAGTGAATTTAAAAAAATGTTGATCTGTGTCACTAGTAGGATATTTTAAAATGTCATCCTTATGTACCGGATCGTTGGGCCTACCATTGTTTTTAATGGTATCTATTTTAATAGCACCAAATCAAAAGAGAGTCCAGATGGAATAAGTTTTAAAGTTTTGAGAGATGCAATGCCAGCGATAGGACATCATTTACTGGATATAATAAATGAATCATTAAGAACTGGAAAATTTCCAAACACATGGAAAACTTCTACTGTGATCCCGATTCCGAAAGTTGTTAATACCAGAAAATGTGAAGAATTTAGACCAATAAATATATTACCAAAATACGAACAGTTACTAGAAATTGTAATAAAAATACAACTCGTTGAGTATTTGGAAAAACATAATATATTATATGACGAGCAATCAGGATTCCGGAACAACAACTCTTGCGAAGCGGCGATAAATATAGTGATTGATACATGGAAGAAAGAAACAGACAAAAAAAAATCACCATTGCAGCATTCTTAGATTTCAAAAGAGTATTTGAAACGATAGAAAGGAAAATACTTTTGGAAAAACTAGAAGACATAGGTCTTTCTGACGTAGCTCTGAATCTATTCAAAGAATATCTCCAGGAAAGAAAACAGGTAACGAAAGTTGAGAGCTCAGAATCAGAACCGATAGAAAACGACCTTGGTGTTCCGCAAGGGTCGGTACTAGGTCCAATTCTATTTATAATTTACATAAATGATATTATTAAAATTATTAAACATTGCAAAATTAGACTATTTGCAGACGATACCTTAATCTATATTTCGTGTGAAGATTACATAGATGCAATTAACAAAATAAACGAAGACCTACAAAATATATCAAAATGGCTGATATTAAACAAATTGAAACTGAACGTAAAAAAAACAAAATATATGGAAATAGGCAATAAAAAACGTAACACAGGGTTAAATTTGACTATTAATGGTGAAAAAATTGGAAAAGTAAATGAAATCAAATACCTGGGTGTAATACTCGATTCAAAACTGACTTTCACAGCAAATTTTGAATATGTGCTTAAAAAGGTGTCAAAAAAGGTAAATTTTCTTAGAAGACTAAAACATAAATTAAATAGAAACACTACGGAGCTCATTTATAAAACTATTGTTGCTCCACATTTGGATTACTGCTCTACAATGTTATATTTGGCCAATGAAGGAAATTTAAACAAAATAGAAGTTATACAGAATAGAGCTATGAGATGTATACTGGGAAAAGGCAAATACGCAAGGATTAATAAAATGAGAGAGGAGCTAAATTGGATTCCAATAAAAAAGACTACTATTTAATGTATTAATTTTCGTGCATAAAATTATGAAAAACCAAATGCCAAAATACTTTAAGGATGAAAATTGTTTTTAATAGAGACTTACGTAATTATGAAACAAGAAATATAAACAGAGTTCGATTGCCGCAAATGAAGAAATCAAAATCACAGAACTGCCTAATGTATAGAGGACTAAAGATGTATGATGAAATGCCTGAAAGTATGAAGAATGAAGAAAGAATGAATGTATTTAAAAAGAAATGTTATGCTTACTGTAAAAATATTTAAATTTATCAAATGAAATGTTACATTGTGCTTATTAGTTTATATTCATGTAATATAAGCTAACTCAATAAATAATAAAAAAAAAAAAAATAATAAATAAAACACAGACACGTGCAAATAATATTTGATTTATGGCGAGCATTCAAATATTGCTTAAACTTAGTATTTGAAAATGTTGGACTAATCGCCTAATTGTCTATTGTAGTGTACTAATTGTATACTCTCGCCATGTAAGAAAATAACACCGCTTTTAGTAACGAAAATGTTCCTCACTAGAAATAATATTTACAGTTGTTTTTTTACTGAAGGTTTACTATCAATACTTAATACATTTATCTCAATACTACTATAAAACTGGAAAGAAATTTACTGCAAATACTCGAGCTCCATTCTAATTAGGTACATATTAATACATTTCAAAAATCATTACAACTGTTTACTTTGTTTTAACGCACTTATTGTACTCAATATATTTCACCCATATATTTCCCGCTTAATCACTTACCCTGTTCGGATCTATTTATCACATTTACATGTACTCTTTAGAGGTGCCCGTGGTACAATTATCTTGTACTTAAATTATTCGTTCTTTTGAGCATTGTAATCCTGGCTTTAACATAGTTACTGTGACTATATGTAATGTCATACCATACTATTATATACTCTCTCCGTGTATTTTTTATTATAAATTTACCAATTTTCAACATCATTACATACTAGTATCATACATAATATGTTTACACTAGACCTCACTCAAAATAACTATCCTTCATTGTCACCATGAAACAGGCAGCTGCCTAGTAAGGTGATTTAATGTATCTAATCTACGTAAATGTCTAATATTTGTAACATGTATTTTATAAATAAATAAATAATTAACTGGACGATGTCTGTGACGTTGGTTTTCACATATTGAATTTATTTTTATTTATTTATTTATTTTCTCACCATACATTTTGTTGTTGCTTTTTTTTTACATAAATTAAATTATTAAATCTCAATATACCAAAACATATTAACGTAAGAGAAAATATGAAGATGATGATACTGTTATTATTATATCTTTCCTATTCAAAATATTTCATTAAGAGTCTTATATTTTTCTAAGAAAGATGCAGTTGCACTTAGCACAGAAGCCCCTGAAAGCCAAGAACCCAGATGATTCGATAGTCTCTTGATTTGAAACCTCACCGATACAAAGAAAAATGTGACTAGACAGGCTGAAGGAGGCACTTAGGTCCCTATAAAGTATAAAGCTCCCCTTAGAGCAGGAAAGCCTCTAAAAAGCTCAGCGTTCGATTACCAAAGCACATCCCAGCTAGTCCCGAATTGGATATTATCATGGGGTAAAGGAAAGTTCCAAGGGAAAGGAAGCAAAAGCCTCAAGAGAAAATCACTTCCTTTATAGGGATCTCCGGGGGTATTGCCTAAGGGTCTTGTACGTAATAGTGAGAATTTGTGTTATATTCTTAAAGTACATCGAGTCATTTTATGGCTGTTGCTCCTTTAGACTTTAATAATACGGTTTTATTTTTAAAGCAGCCACGGTTCGCTTATAATATCAAAGAGTGAAACTTTTTTTTACAAAATGTTGTTGATTTTCAGTGAGAATGCCTTCGCTGTAAAAACATATTAATAAAAAATAAAGCAGAGATAAATTTACAAGCTTTAAGCACTGACACAGATGCCAAGAACAATCATCATCGTAACAACGTCAATTGTATAAAATTTTGGAGTTAAAAATCCGATCATGTAACAATTTCCATTCTCCCATCCATGAGGCCATTTCATCCTGCTTCAACCATCTTTTATTAGCCTGACTCCAGGCTCCAGGTCACTTCTATTGGGGCACCCACTTCAAATATCCATCTCAAAAATACACACTTTGACGAGTTTGTAAACCGAAGGTATGTATGTAAACACAAACTTTAACTTCGATTTAACACTTAAATCGAAGTTAAAAATCATAACCGGGCAACTCAGAATCATGAAACTTCAACATCTCCTTTAAAAAGTCGTTAAAAGTGATTAAAATTAATCGTTAAATGGGTTACGTTATATTTAGTCATTATTTTTTTTGATAACTTTTTATGAATTTTCAGATGAGTATTAAAATTGAATGATTCTTAGTTGTAATGAAACCGATGAAAATATAATAACCATACGTTCAAAAAAATTTTTCAAAAAGAAAAAAATCTTCCTCATATTGTCACTGATCACTCGGCCGAGTAACCCCTCACCCCACGCCTAACTGTCCAATATCTACTTTTTTTTACGGAAGCGCCACACAGGAGGCCTTGAGAAAAATAATTTCCCTCAGGGCCTATGTCATCTTTGGGGATGCTGAGTAGCGAGTTTTTTTAAGGAAAGGAAGGAGAGGAGAGTTCTGGGAAGGATGAGGGTTTAAGGGGTGAGTAGGAATCTGGGGATCAGTGTATCTTAATCATCCGCCTCCAAGACCGAGACAAACCTCACCCCGTGAACCCGGGCACCCCTGCTGAATCACCAAACGTAGTGAACCACTTGGGATGACCTATGGCAGAGTTGGATATCCAATAAAGGTTCCCGGGGCGGCGGTACCCATTCCCGCCTCCCAAATTGAAGTGTAGTATTGTTGTCATGTTTGTATATTTATTATTTTATTCTTAAATATTGTCATTATTCAATTTAAAAAGTGCCTCTCCGGGAATCATTTATTGGATAACCAACACCCCTGTCGTAGGCCTTCCCAAGTTGTTCACTACCTTTGATGACTTATCAAAAGTACCCAGGTTCAAGGGGCGAGGTTTGTCTAGGTTTTGGCGGCTATTGCGTTTGCCCACGTGCAGGGTCGCGGGGCGGATCAGGAGATATTTATTGAGTGAGACCTAACCTGGACCTCTCCAGCCGGACTCTATCTACCCATCGCCTTACACCGCAGAGGAGGGATGGACTCATACGTCCGTCACTCTTAATCACATTGACTCCCAGATTCCTATCCAACTCCTTTTCCTTGATGTTGGTTCCTTGACGGTTGGAAATTATTCGTTGTTATCGTTGTTATTTCTTTGTTATTATTTTTATGTTCAGTGTGTTTACCCTCTGTTGTGTAATTATAAATGATAAAAAATAAAAATAAATCTTTCAGGGCAGTTTGGAATGAATTCAGTAGGGTTAAACCAAAAAATCATCTTCTGCAAATGTCATCGTACCCACCCACGTAAGTCCGTTGATAAAAATATTGTTTACTTACAATTTTCATGTAGTTAATCAGGCTGTATCCATGCGGCCACGTATCTTCGGCGTCGCAGGAAAGGGGCTTGACGTCGATTTGCTGGGACGTATCCAGATCGTGCAGGGCCTTGGCGAATAGATGGACTGCGTCGTACATCAGGGCCGTCTCGGTCTATATTAAGTACATAATCTTTTGTTAGCATTAAATATTTATATTGATTAATCCACATGTGTATTTTATTTTAATTTTAATATTATGAGAAGGAGGAAATTCATCTACGTAGGTACTGATACATTTTTATTTTATTGTAATGGATGTTTTATATAAACTGGAATGATTTTTTGGAATAATTTAGCAATATGATATATATGACATGAGGACGGCTCAAAAAGTTTTTCTAGCATTAACTACCTCGTAATTTTTTTTTTAAATCAACTGGTAGCAAAAATGATTTTTTAAACTAGGCATAAATTATTTGTAACGAAAACCCCGAATTTCATCAACACATCCTCGGTTTTTTTTAAATGAAATGATGGTTATAATTCTGCAAAATTTATAGTTGAGGATAGCGTGGGATTTAATATCTACATTACAAAACACCGAGAATTGAGATAAAAATATGTTACATATTTCTATAATTATTTTGTCGTATTTTTTTCAAAGTGTTACTATTTTGTAAATATTTTTTTTATTTTAGGAAAATTACAACGAATTCAATCAATGTACCACAAGATAAATACTGCTTTAACTTAATTTAATATTATTTTTTAAAACTTAGTTTGGGAGGTATAAAAATTAAAAGCATAACTTATTTTTATTTCCAGTATAGGGGATAAAAACCAAACCAAAAATTATTTATTATATAAGTCAACCATTATTTACAGGGAAATATTTCAACGCTCATTTCGATGACAATTTTTTAATAATTTATTAACTATCAGATACATTGTAGCGAAAAGATTATATCAAAAAATTACTGAAACCATTTAGTTTCATGTAATAAATAAAAGTAAAATGCTTAGAATTTTGTTTAAAAAATGATATAATAAAATAATATTATATTAACAAAAGTAAGTGTTTTGCAATGACACTAAACTTGTATATCTTTATTATTTTCGGGAAAGGCTAGTAGGAATACAAAACCATAGTTTAACTTACCTTAATGAATGTCATGTTCTCCTTCAGTGTCGAGTCGGGTTACCAAGTGGCAAGGAGGGGCAAAGAGATCAAAACACAAGTATTAAACAGCGTGAAACAAGAATTCTAATAGAATGTATCCATTACAGTCTTATTAAATTTGCCACGGTGTTCACAAAGCACATTTAACAAATTCCTTAGCTTCTTTGCAAAAAAGAAAAAAAAAACTTTTCAGAAAAGCGTTGTACTCTTACTACTTAATTTTTTCTTTTTTTTTAAAGAAAACATTCCTGCTTTACGTATATTGATACAATTATGTGCTTAAAATATTGCTTGAGCGATGCCTGGATATTCGTGGAGTACCCACGGTGCATTTATCAACTCAGTTGCTAACCAGTTACATATTATTCATCACTTTTTTCTCCTAAGTATGGTTTAAAAGTTTTCGCTTCGTGTGTACAATGTTCATTTTTTATTATGATATAAATTATTATAAATCTAATTTTAAAATATTAATTTTGATTCGTGATAATTCACCGATTTGACAAATGCATCGGATTTCCATCCTGGTGTTACTGGTTCCGTCCTCTGCTCCCAATCACTAAACAAGCAACATTTTCTAGTTATTACAATGATGGAAGTAGGAGGAATTTAAATATTTACAGGATATATGTAACCCGGAAATGTTTGCCTTTCATAATTAAATAATATTATTAATCAAGACAGTAACATCATTATTTGTAAGCGATATGAAAGAGGCTTTGTTTCAAACCAAATAAACAATGTAAATAAACAAGTCAGTAACATCATTATTTGTAAGTGATATGAATGAGGCTGTGTTTAAAACCAAATAAATAATCTAAATAAGCAAGTCAGTAACATCATTATTTGTAAGTGATATGAATGAGGCTGTATTTAAAACCAAATAAATAATGTAAATAAACAAGTCAGTAACATCATTATTTGTAAGCGACACGAATGAGACTATGTTTCAAACCAAACAAATTATGTAAATAAACAAGGCGACACGAATGAGACTATGTTTCAAACCAAACAAATTATGTAAATAAACAAGTCAGTATATCTTTGGTCACATCATTATTTGTAAGCGACACGAGTGAGGCTATGTTTCAAACCAACTTCTAAACGTTTTTATTTTGAACTTTTTTTAGTCTCTTACGTTTAATATTTACGCTTTGAACACTGAGCTTCTTTCAACGGTTTATTATGGCATAATTTTACTTTGCAGTGACATTAAACCTGATTTAATTACCACTGTTATCAACCCTCCTCTCGTAACACCTGACAATGATGTATGTTGCAGTGTTTTTATTTTGTTTTTCATGCAAACCTTCCTAAGTGGAATAGCCCCTATTTTATTATGAATTTAACTCACGGCTTGAAATAAATGGTATGTTGCATAAAGAAAGCTACAACGTTCTCAAAATAAATGTCATAAAAGTAGTTAAAAATTGTCGAAATCTGTATCGAAAAGCATAAAATTATTATTTTAGAGCAAGCATATTGTGATTGTTGTAAAATTTTGAAATTTTTCTCCGCACTCTCTTACACGTATTATAATCTTACTGGCCATAGGCGAAGAGGGCCAGTTTCGTCTGAATTCCAAAATATTAAAATATTTGTGTTTAAAATATTATATTTCGATAATATGTGAATTGTTATATTATTTTTTTAAGAAAGCAAACATTCCCGGGTTACGAATAACCTAACAATATTTGAAAATCTCCTACAACATTCATCAGCTTAGGAATTAAACCCAAGCAGCCTGAGTGGGAATCAGACGCAATACCAACTCAACCACTGACAAAAATAATGAAACAAAACTTTGTTTCTATTTAAGCTATTCACAAAAGTACAACGTAGAATGCTACAATTTCTACGATGATAAAATGACTTATGAAATACGAAGGCATCACATCCACTGTGAAAACATAACAAGAACAATAAAGGAATTACGAGACCTTATAGATGTAATATTAATTTGTTTATGTCTGTTAATAATATAAATATTTATATTGAGGGATCAGTAGGATTTATCGGACCAGTTAGGATTTCATCAGAGCCGAACCCTCTGATATGAAAATATCTGGAGTCGGTGAAATATTTTCCCATTATGTTTCTGGTGGATTGACGTATTGTTCTTGTATTGTTTTATTCTTATATAGTGCACTTACATTGCGTTAATTTACTAGATATTCATTTGTGGAAAAGTGTGTGGAAGGGTTTAGTCTTTCATTTGGGAAAGATTCAACCCGGACATAAAATCTGGAGCACCGTAAGTAGACATGATTTCTTTTTGCTTAAGCTAGTATAAAAAGTCATGAAAAATAAGGAATTCGGTACCGCTATCGACAAATATTGGTTTTCTTAATTTTTTTCAGGTCCGCTAGGTTATTTTTTTAACATATTACTTTTACGTTTTAAAGAACCTTGGTTCTCAACTGCAAGCGGCTACGGACTAACTAACTTCTTAAAACAAGTGTTCCTTGTGAAAAGACCTGCGTAAAAAGTCTCAAATTTAAAAGCCACTTAAAAAAATGTGTTATGGAGGAATTTATTTTACCTTAGCAGAAGTAGGTCCCAGTTGCAACTTTCTTCCCAGACGAGCCTCCCCGTAAACCCAGTCCTTGACAGCCCTTTGTATATCCGGTTTGTCTGGATCCAGGAGTCTGAATGCAGTGATATTGGTTCCGCCGTACTTGAATTCATCTAGGTCCACACTGTGGAGATCCTGTAAATGAATAAAAAGTTGAACAATATTTCAGAAGACATATTTGTTTGTTGAAACACCATCAAAACTGTTTTGCCTTTTAAATTTTAGTGTTAAAACCTGCAGTTGCGTTTTTTGAACCATCCACAATTAGTTCATTAGGAAGAACACCCGTTATATTGGTACTTGTAGTTGGTGCCTGGATAACATAAATTAAAATCTGTAGCAAATCTAATTATTTCGAGCGTAGATATATTGCTAAGTGTTCAATCTCGAATAATTTATCTATCTCGATTGCTTGTCTCTTAAGAATAGGGACTAGGGATGCTATTGATGCTATGAATGTGAACCCCTACGCTAGGGCAACTGACCAATATCATCTCAGCTTCAGGTCTTCAGATAGAGAAAAGACACTTGTAAATCCTTATGTTGTAATGTTTAATGAGCAGTTAGGAAACAAATTGTTTCCTTTGGGCTATTGATAAGTATTGTTAAAATACCCATAAAGCTAATATTTTGGTTTTACTATTTTACGATTATTGAATTGTGACATACTTGTAAATTGATTGTAACCACTCCAATAAAGACTAATTGTATTTACCGTGTAAAAGTTTCGATTTTATTTCATTAACACCCGTTCGTATGATCTAGGTTATTATTTCTGAAGTTTTAATAATTCCACCCACCATTTTTCCATAAAAATTGACATTTTGACTTCCTGATGCTCTCCTCGGGGACAACGGGACAGAGTATTGAAAAATAATTTCAAAACTCGACTTGTGTATGATCAGGTTATTTAGTATGCCACACGATCCTGTCAAAATACATGTTATCAATTCAATTATATTGAAACAATTGTTTTAACCACTGTTTTTGATAATAAAATCAATATGTTCCTGAACCGATGGTTAATCCTGTAAAACTGTATATGAATGTAACATTTCAAAAACATATTATTACTTCACCCATGATCATTCATCGTCTCGCACATACGTAATATTAATATTATAAACCTTGACATAAGTACACGTTATTATGAGCCTTGACATGAGCTGACTCGAGTATTTAATTCCATATCATATCTTTATGGAGCATATCTGATACGTTGTTCCATCCACGAGTATTTTCCTGACAAATGTTCTCCAGAAACTCATTTCTGCGACTATCTATTTTATGTACATGTAAAGAATATATCGGCTTAGATTCTCTTTCATAATCTGATTCAATAAATTACCCTTTAATTGGCTTTGCGTTTTTTTACAGACTTTTGCATCGTCTTTTTGTAATGTGACTAATAAAAATATATAATTTTCGTCGCTCATCGATTCAATTGGAACTGGAAAAATCAAAAAACTGATTTCATTCGACCGTGATATGAAATATTCTCAAGTTCGTTGAATAAAATTTGCTTTAAATTTAAATATCCTTTTGGAAATTATTGTATAGACGAGCATAAAGTAGGCACCTAATATGAGAATTTTTATTAATTTTTTATTTATTCTATTCTTTAATAATCCAAAAATTGCTTTGTGGCGTCATTTCAATTGATTCTACATTAATTATTTATATTTAATAATTTTATAGGTATTTAAAATGTAAATTTCTTTTGTTAAAATTTTTGACACATCTAAATTTGTTTGAAATTGATACACCTATGTACATCTGAATCATAAATGATTTTTAATGGTAACTAACGGTGTTTATTCAAAATTATTAATAAAAGTGTTTATTCTCTAATTATTTTTGGTAAATAATCCACAAGCCGTAGCATGCTGCTACACTTTTAATAGGCATAGATTTTGAAAAATTAACTTCTTTTAAACCTAATTACCAAAGGAAACATCGGTTTTAGTCGGGATAGACGGAAAAATATGCATTGAAATTCGGTTTTGATTCAAAGTTAATAATTTCATATAATGAGTAATATATCACTTTGTTTAAACCACTATATTATAAACAATATCTACATGTTTTGATAACAATGTTATCTTCATCAGGATATGATAATTTAAAGAAAATATGATAATTATAAATATAATAAGATATGATAATTTTTCTTTAAATTATCATATCCTGATGAAGATAACAATTGTTATCGAAACATGTAGATATTGTTTATAATATAGTGGTTTAAACAAAGTGATATATTATTCATTATATAATAAATGATGCCACAAAATAATTTTGCCAAGTTTGAAGAAGTAATTAAAAATTTCAATTTCCGCCATTTTGTATGGATTTGACATTTGCGAAGTTTAGTTTATTTTTTTTTATGTTAACTCCACACAGGAGGCCCTGAGGAAAATAAATAGTAATAATAAAATAGAAATAGAAAAAAAATAATAAAAAATAAATCAAAATAAATACGCATGCATTACTTAATTTACATAAACTAAGAACTTAATAACATATTATGTTTACGTAAATAGTTGTTTCTTCTAGTAATTGTTGAAATGAAGTTTGATTTCCATAATTAGTGCTTATAAATGCGGCGGCTAATGGATCGTTTAATTTATTTTTTAACAATAATACATTATACAGAAAAGAGATAATATTTGTTTTATATAGGCAATGATTATGTGGCAAATATTTTACCAATACTTTCAGCTTTACAAATCCTTCAATTATAATATCCAGTGAATTTTCATGGGTCTACGCTCGTTATCATTATAAAGGCAATCCCAGTAATACGAAATATTATGGCATCATTTAGAGGTTTTTTGACATGAAACATAACAGCTTTACAAACCAGCAAGACCATAATAATTAGCAGTTTGGTTTTGCAAATTCAATGTCTGATGGTGTATAATAAAGGTATAACCACTGCTTGTGGTCATTTATAGGGACACGCAAATTGTCCATGCTCATTTTATTTTGTGTTTTAATATTATACTAACTGCAAAACGTCTTACTCATGAACAATAAAGTTGAAATCATCGAACAGGAATATTTATTAGAAAAAAAAACAAATCAAATTCTTGATGACTTATGTCTAATATCCAACCCAAGGTATTTTATACCAACGAGAGAGAAAGGGAGAGAAAAGCCTTATGGAGCCCTTAATGCCTTAGCCTCCGGAGTTTAGAAGGCCTATTCAATGATCTTACGCTGTTCACTAAGCCAATACCCCAGTTTCCCCAGTGGTTGGTAATGTTTCTAATTAAAGGCGAACTAGTGCATTAACGCCTACAAAAAAGTGTTATCGTTGTGTTATCAGATTACCTTCACAAAAGTTGATACTTTAAACGATGTTTTGTTTCAATAAACATACTTCCTGGAACCATATCAATTTCAGTTTTTTTATTCTGCTTTTCCTTTTGTTTTGTTTTACACTTTGTCAGTAAACCAGTGGTTTTGGAGGGAAACTGGTCACAGAAAATATACACCAGACACCAGGCTTAGCTTCGACGAATTTCTATCTTCGAATTCAATAAACGGTTGATAGTATCCCTGTAGTGATCAAGTTTAGCAAATTTGACCTAAAAAATTCTCAAATCCAAAAGTTTTGCCACAAAATTGACTCCAAATGTGACATATTCAACAGTTTACCGCTGATACCATTATTTTTTTAAGAGAAAAAATGTTTATCTAATCTTTTTTTCTAAAATTTTTTTTCTTTAAAAATTAGCCAATACATCAATTGATATAAAGCTATGATCTTGTACTAACTAACGACCAGAAATGGTAGCAAATCTACCAAAATTTTCCACAAAACCGTTACTGTTGCTTGCAATTGCAAAACTGTTTTTAAGGGCTATTAACCAGCCAGTGGTCCAGAATTCATACTTCGTCGAAAGATGTTCCTACGATCGTACAGGGTGGTTCCAATGAGAAAGATTGATTATTCTCCGTACCAGTTTTATTAAATAATAACTAAATATCGATTTTATTTCATTAAAAATTTGCTTTAATTTATACTATTTTTTTAATAAAAAGACAAATAACTTTGTTTACATAACTTTTATTAGAACACAATCAACATGTTTCGTAAACAATGTATACTCATGTATACGTTTGATTCTGATGATAAGTTTGATACTGATGAAGTAAACGTTTGATCCTGATGAAGTAAACATTGTTTACGAAACATGTATATTGTGTACCAATAAAAGTGATGTAAACAAAGTTATTTGTTTTTTTATTAAAATAAATAATGCCATCACAAAGTTAAAACCTTTCCGAAGAAGTTTTCTTCGAAAAAAAAATTTATATCTTCATTCAAAAATCCTGAAAGGCGTGATGATATAACTATTAAAATATGTACTTTTGTAATTATTTTTTTTATCATAAGTATTTATCATTTTGCAATAATGTAAATAAGACCGTAAATTAATAGAAAAACTGACGTATTTTCGTCATAAAACAATTGTGCGGAACTTTTTTTAAATGATTTTTTTTAACAAAAATTAAAATTCTCAAATATAGCTTTCCCAGATAATTTATTGATTTATTTTACTGCAGGATGATTATATGGTTTTAAATATGGGTTGTATAATACAAAATTTTGTTTGAAAGTTTAACAAATCTGCCAACGACCTACGGTAAAACCTTATTGTACTAAAAATAAACATACTTTCTCAAAATTTAAAACATAGTTTACGTCTGGAATCCATATTATAATATACATGTACAAGCTGTTGAAAGAATACAAAACAAATTCTAACGTTTTCTAAATTTTAAAATGGGTATTCCAGCAATTATGTTGAACTACAATACTATTTTAAATGATATGAATATGCTCAAATTGTCTGACAGAAGAATTTTCACAGACTTGGTATTTCTTTATAAAATTCTAAATGATAGTGTCCGGTATTGCTTGAATTGATAAGCTTCCGGATTCCTCTACGTAATACTAGAAGTCAGGATTTATTTCAGTGCAGAAATTCTGGAACTAACTATCACATATATTCCTCTTTACCCGGAATACTAATGGAGGGAAATAATTATACCAAGTCAGTGGACATCTTCAATTATTTATCTTTAGACAAATACAAAATACTGTCACTAAAGCAATTCAGTTATGTACAATAAATACCTACTGTATGTTTCTTAGTAAAAGAAATATATACCTTTTATATTTGTTGGTAAAAGAAATATAAAGTTTTTAAATTTTATTTAATCAAAGTGTAATTTTTAAATTGTATAATGTAAAAGCCCCGAAAAAGGGCGTAAATAAATAAATTACATCATATTAATATTTGAATTTTGTACAACCCTCGAAAAACTGAATTGATAAGTAATAAACATTTCCAATTTCCCAAATGCGGCTATTCAGCATGCCGATTAAATGATGTGGTTGAATGAATCGGATAGCCACAATTGATTGAGATTGAATAAATAAATTCAATACTATTTATTCAAATATGCTAAACAGTTTCCAGGGATTTTCTGCGAAATAAGCAATGATAATATTAATGAAATATAATGATCAATGGTTAATTTTTTTATTTTTTCAGAAAACTGTTTCTGAAAAAATAAGAAAATATACAGATTTAGGAAATCAGATTAAAAGAATTTGGCATTCTCAGACTATAAAAATATTACCATTTGTTATTTCGGCTACTGGCATTATACCTAGCTCTCTCATTCAAAATTTAGGCGTATTAGATTTATCAAAAAATTTGTACATAAAAATGCAAAAGTCGGTCATTTTAAATACATGTAGGATTACGAAAGATTTTTTAAATATTTATATTGAGGGATCAGTAGGATTTATCGGACCAGTTAGGATTTCATCAGAGCCGAACCCTCTGATATGAAAATATCTGGAGTCGGTGAAATATTTTCCCATTATGTTTCTGGTGGATTGGCGTATTGTTCTTGTATTGTTTTGTATTTATTTTACTTATATAGTGCACTTACATTGCGTTAATTTACTAGATATTCATTTGCGGAAAAGTGTGTGGAAGGGTTTAGTCTTTCATTTGGGAAAGATTTAACCCAGACATAAAATCTGGAGCACCGTAAATTAATTTATAATACGAAGTAGACACACGATGTTTAGGCAAGAAATATCATTAAATACACTGTACACTATAACATTAGTAAATATGAATATTACAAACATAAAATAATAAGTTCTGAAAACAATCCAAAAATAATCTGGCAAGCAATTAACTGTGCAATAGATAACAATAAACAAAAACATTCAATCAAGGTAATTGTAGACGAAAATGACGTAAAAATAAATGCAGAGGAAAACCCTAAAAAATGCGCGGATATATTCAATTCCTTCTTCGCGAAAGTTGGACAAAACCTCGCTAAAAAAAATAATGTAACAAAGGGAGCGACAACTCAACAAATTATTGAAGATATACACAGTGTAAACTCACTGTCCCATTTTAAAATGATCAAGGAAGTAGATATTCTAAACATTATTGAAAATATGAAAGGAGGGTCGTCACCGGGTTTTGACAACATAACTGCAAATATGTTAAAATCTATTAAAAGCCACGTAATAAAACCATTAACTCACCTAATTAATTCGAGTTTAAAAAATGGAATATTTCCGTCTAATTATAAGGGGACAATTATCTCACCTATATTCAAAAGTGGAAACGCACAAAATGTAACTAACTATCAACCAATTTCCGTCATTTCAAATATTGGAAAAATATTTGAAAAAATCGTAAAATCTCAACTAATGGAATTTATTGAAAATAACAAAATACTTCACGACAATCAATACGGATTCCGAAAAGCGCGCAGCACACAAGACGCGATTGCAAATGTCACATCACGCATATATAAAAACCTTGATATGAGCAATAAATGTATAGGTATTTTTATAGATCTGAGAAAAGCGTTTGACAGCATATCCCATAAAAAACTTATGAAAAAATTAGATAATTTGAACACTAACGAAAACGTAGCAAATTGGATAAAAAGCTACCTAAAAAATAGCCCTCAATGTGTCAAAATAAATAACATTTATAGCGACGAAGAGACATTTGAATATGGAATTCCACAAGGTACTGTGCTAGGTCCTATATTATTCATCTTATATGTAAACGGTATATTCTCACAGTCACTTCATGGTAGTATAACCTCTTATGCCGACGATACAGTACTTATTGAAAGTGGAATCACATGGCAAATAGTAAAACAAAAAGCAACAGAAGACATAAACATACTTAAACACTGGTTTGATATAAATCTACTATCTCTTAATAGTGAAAAAACTCACGTTATACCATTTGCAATAAAATCAAAGGACGTTCCGGTAAATTTTGATATAATTATACATGACAATTCTAAAGATCACAAAAAAAATAACTGTAAAATAAACTGTTCCACGTTAAAAATTTCGAATAAAATCAAATACTTAGGAATAACAATAGACAAAAACCTGAACTGGAAAGATCAAATCAACCTTACCGTTAACAAAATAAGGAAATTAATTTACATATTTTTAAAAATACGAAACTTTCTCTCATTAGAAAATCTAACATCAGTCTACCATGCTTAGTACAGTCAAATCTCCAATACTCTGTAGTAAGCTGGGGAGCTGCATACAAAACAAATCTACTCCCTGTTGAAATTGTGCAACGTTTAATTATAAAAATTATATAGAAAAAACGAAGAGATTATCCAACTCACCTTATTTTTGAAGAATTTAAAGTATTAAAATTTAATGATCTAGTTCGAAAAAATATAATAATCCAAATAATAAAAGAAAAACAAAATCATAGCTTTTTAACTGAAAGTCGTACTCGTCAAAAGCATATATTTCCAACACAAAAATGTTACACCTCATTTGCACAAAATCATTACACATATCTAGGAAAAAAATACTTCAATAGCCTACCTGAAAAAATAAGAACAATCGAAGACGATAAATGCCTACTAAAAGCAATTAAAGAGCAATTTAAAGTAAAAATAAAAAAATTGATAAAATTTATCATCATAACTCATATAACTGGTAAATTTGTTTTTTTTTTAAGTATCTACCACAATTAAATCAAAAGATTCAAAATATATTTTGTTAATATATTTTAAATATTTTTTCATCCCGATAATCGTCCCTCTTCTAATCACAAGCGTCTGCTTCTATAGAAGAGAAATATCATACAAAAAAAATAAAAAAAATCAGTGAAAATTTATTATATAGTTTATTTGTATCAAAAAAAGATTATTTTGAAATATAAATATTATTTTAAAAAAAAAAAAAAAATTGTACACAGTTGACATTTGACTCGTTCTTGAGTTCAAGAGCTCGGTTGTGGGGAACGATTTGCGGTCTCTGCGTTTCCTCCCTCCTACAACATGGGTCTCTTCAAGACCTTATATTTTCTTCCTTGTTTAATTCGCTGGTTCATCACATTCACCATTGATCTCACGAGGTGGGTAGGATTTATAATTTTGGAAAAAAGGTACAAGGATAAATGTTAGGTTAGGTTAGGTTGTGTGTGCCAGTGTCGATATCGACATGGATGGAGTTGATGTTAGAAAAATAAATACTTATTGTAAAGTTTTAATGTTTTATTTTTATTTTTTAAAATTAGCTCTACGCAGGAGTCCCTGACGAAAATAATTTCTCTCAGGGCCTTTGTCATCTTAGGTTGCTGTGTGGAGGGTTTTTTTTAAAGAAAATAGGAAGAGGAAGTTGTGGGAACGAAGTAGGTATGAGGAGCGGGTAGGAATCAGGAGGTCAGTGTGTGAATCCATCCCTTCACTGCTGTGCAAGGCGATGGGTCGAGGGATTTTGGCTGGAGAGGTCAAAATACCTCCTAAACCAGTCTCTCTCGATCCGGCCCGCCTCGCGGCAGGTGGGCAGACTCATCGGCCGCCAAGACCTTTATAAACCCCAAACCATGAACGTGGGCACCTCTGCTAAGTCACCAAACGTAATTTTCAAGGTATTTAGTTTTAATTCAGAATAAAATGTGATTATTG
The DNA here is from genome assembly GCA_917563855.2 of Limnephilus lunatus. Taxonomy (NCBI): domain Eukaryota; kingdom Metazoa; phylum Arthropoda; class Insecta; order Trichoptera; family Limnephilidae; genus Limnephilus; species Limnephilus lunatus. The sequence continues at coordinate 104,326,180 of OU830593.1, forward strand.
TATTTTTCGGTAACGAAACAATCATAAACACGATGACAACCGGTTTGGCAAAATTCCCTGTTTCATAAAAGAAGACGTTTGTATTCTGTCTATGCAAACCGATTTGCGTTGTTCTTTGACAACGAAAAATACTAAAGCGCATACTTTTATAATGGATCCAAGCTCTGTTATTTCAAGTTAATCTCATTATTTTATTGATCAGGTGAAGATTGGATAACCAGTCCAATAAATTCTTAAATATAATCTATTAGGTACTACAGTTTTAATTTTTACATTAATAATGCAAAAGTATTGAAAACATTAAAATGTCTTTTCAAAATCACATCTCTCTGTAAGAAAATTTAAAGACAGTTGTAGGACAATTATCTTAAATCATATTGTCAGAATGCCATTTTTTAAATGTCATAGTCTTATACGAGGGTGATTTTTTTTTATTAACGTAAACCTAGTCCTGCAAAACCTTCTGAATATTTATTCAATAATATGTACTAATTTTGGATGTGCGTGTATCCTGTTTAACTCTGAATTAATTCACTTTGGGTCTCAGAGTTCCTTTGAATTTAAGCGTCAATTTCAAAATTGAAACTGATTGTGTTAAGAATTCAGCCATAAAATACACACCCATAATATGATATTTGAACAGAAAATTATTTAATTAATAGTTTTAAAAATCGGATCTGATTTTTCAAGAATTTGTACTATCCCATGGTTGTCACGAGTCCCATGAGTCTGCGCTAGTTACAAATACTTAAACTTGATAGCAACGCATCTAAACTATTTTGAATTCTAAGTGGAATTCTTTCATTATAATGTCAGTTATAACTACCGTAACTCTTTACTATACGATACATAATATATTATACGATCCACCAAACCAAAGAAATCAGTGACACAAATATAATTGTGGCGTCTCTGCTCGAATAGTTATCACAATATTTTGATTTAGAACATCTTCTATTTCCCCTTTGACGTAATGACCCTAGTTTCTGCAAGAGCTCGTACCTGCTTCATCGACGTTCGCGTTTTTCTTTCTCACGTGTCTTATTTGAAAACAAATCAGACGGAAGCTAGTATAACGATGATGTCACGCACGATCTCTCGCTTGGACTTCTATAACATATGATTACTGATTACCAAGTGCATGTATTACTACCATATATTTACATATATTTTTATTTTTTTCTTTATAAAGAAAGACAAACACTCCCGGGTTACGAACAACCCGACAATATTTGAAAATCTCCTACTACCACCTTAGTAAGCTAAAAATGTTGCTTGTGTTGTGATGGAGGACTTAGCCGAGGAATCGAACACGGGATGCCTGGGTGGGACCCAAATACAATGCCAACTCATCTTACCATACCAAAAACCTGTGGCACAAAAACTTTAACTAAAACTGAAAATTTCAAACAAGTTACAACCATGTGTGTCATCATATCTATTTTTCGATTAACGACCAATAATTGACTCTTTGATTTAACTACGAGTTTTTGTCATTTATATTTAAATAAAAACTATCTGAATTACTGAGCGCCTAGAATCGGACCAAAGTTAAAGGTGACGCCTCCATTCTTGCTGAGAGTATGTTATTACTTTTTTATACCATCCATGTTCCTCCAAATCCTCGGTGTCTCTTACTCCTATGGTACTCGAATTTGAAAATATTTTTTACTAGTCTTAAAAAGAAAATCATTGTATGTGTTTTCCATGGATTCATATAACTCATGGTAATAAAAGCCAACAATAAATTGGTATAATTTGCAAAGTTAACTTGTTTTATGCAGGCAAAACGAATCGCAGAGCAAATATAGAGCTCGGTATTTGTAACTCCGCCGGTAGCAAAAATAATTTAGTGTTCAAAGGTTATCGGAGCACACGTAAAAATGCATTCGCGTAATATGGCGTGGTCACAAAACCGGCATAATAAAAGTCAGTGTCCATTAGGCGCATATGTTCAGGAAATGAACAAATCGAAAATTTGCGGTACCGTTCGCAATTCTGCATTTATTTACGGCCGTTATTATTCCGCTGTGTTTCCCGAATTGGAAGAATTTTTGTAAAAAAGCCACGCTGCCAAAACTGAGAACTAATTTCACAGCGAAATATCAGTCCGGAGCTTGCAGCGCAAAACACAGCATATGCCCGCCAGAAATATTCGCTTCAATGGTGATTTTTTTCTTGACTAATGACTTGAGTATAAAAGTATAATGGCAGTGTTTATATCGTGTTTAATCCATTGGATTTGTTTTCATTGGCCACTTTGGCCGGCGGCCACCGTATTTCCGTCTGAGCGAACAGGAGCATTGTGTTATTATTTGCTTTGGCTGGCGGACTATCAATCTTGCGGAATGGTCTTTGCAAGATGTGTTGCATTCAGCCGGATAAATGAAGAAGAATATCAATTCAGAATCTTGTTGGATTTATAACACCAACTTTTTAGCGAGAACAGCGAGCTCTATACTTCATTTTATAGTCACGAGAAGAGAAATAAAGTTACACCATAGTCTACGGCCTGCTAGTACCTACGTCGAAGTAGCAAAACGATTCAAAATTGCTTTTATGATACGAGTATGTTTTGATTTGTGGTATTTATTTTAAAGTAGTGAGATATCGCAAATATCACCCTATACTTGCGCGTTGGTCTCGTTGATCGACAAATTAATATCACTGGGACTTTGAGGTTTTTAGTAGCTTCTTAATTTATATATAGGAAATGTTTAATGCGGCATCCGAGAGGACGTGTTTATTACTGTTATCGTCCGTGAGACAGTCGAGTATAAGTGTTACTATTTTAGGAAAGTAACAATTACTTCCCAAAATTCCTAATAATGATTAATTCTTATTTTTATAAAATTTTATTATACTTGATACTTTCATTTTTTTGACTTCAGAGTTTTTATTTAATTAACACAGGAAAAAGTTTATTTTTGTCGTTAAACTTAGAGTACAAAAAAATGTTGTTATTTTTAAGAAGCTAAGTTAAAAGTCTGTTTCTTCCACATAAAGTAAAAGTAATTACACTTTTTAATTCAACTATCTCTACCCCCTTCTATATAATAAATACAAATAATAGTTAAAAAATATTTAATTAAAATAATACAGACGAGATCAAATCTCGGTCTGAGACACCGTGCGCTAATATGTGTGATGCCGTTGGGCGCGAGTATACGAAGGTTAAAAACCTAAATCAAAAATCAAATGCGTTGTATACACAAAATTACCGATATCATTTATTATAACGGTTACATGCCAACTCAGAATGAAACCAACTCAGAACCACCTCAGATAGGTCATTAAAAGCTATGAAAAAATAATTTTACAATAGCCGGTAACCCTAACATAACTTAACTTATTTGAGCAACTTTTTTTATTTTTTTTATTGTCACTCTTAATGACCTTTCTGGGGTGGTTCTGAGTTGGTTTCATTCTGAGTTGGCCGGTCACCGTTATAACATATCTCAGGGACATTGCACAATTAAGAATACAAGTTTTTATAATTTTGTTGGTAAATCGTTTGACAAGATATGCTTACACTTTTATTACAATGTTTACGCGTATTTCTATCGTATGTGTATTAATACACACTAGAAGACAGACGTAAAATAAACGACTTAACATTTTTATTCAAAATACTTAATTCTAAGTTCGACTGTTGCGAACTCCTGCAACTCATAAACTTACGAATACCGACAGGAACTACACGACAAAATACACTATTCTTCTATATTCTACTGTACATTCATAAGCGGAACTACATTGCCCACTCTCTAATACAATGATTTCACACAATGGGAAATCAGTACTTAGGTGATGTTGACATATTTAAAATAAACCTATCAAATCGCTGTATTTTTGTATTTTTATGACTTGTGTGCATTTTTTATCTAATTTTATTTTTATTATTTCTTAATCTGTTTAAATCATCTGTCATGAATTAATATTACTAGCGAACATGTAAAAGACCTTTGGGCGTTAAATAAATAAATAAATTTTTAATAAAACAAAATACTGTTTTGTTTAAAACCACGATTTTTATTAATTTTTTGAACCGACCGGTTTCGCTTTACTCAAGCATCATCAGGGTACAAATTAATACTAAACAATAAGTCATAATGTGTGCTTATATAAAACAAAATATAGAGGGAGACAAAATTTAGTTTTTTTAAAAAAAATATTGGATATAGTTCATTATAAATAATACCAACTCATGAGGGAATAAAATCCTTCAATATGTATTGTACACAATTATATCTTATAAATCACGTATCTTTTGAATTTCCACAAAGGATTCAAACAAGGTCAAGGTCACGTCACGTAAATAATAGGTGAATTATAATACTGAGGGTAGGTAGATAATGTAATATTATTTTATTAAAAACATCTATTACATTATTACCATATTCTCTATTAAATTATTCACCGTTAGATACATAATATTAAATTTTGCATGTTACTTGTTATTTTAGATTTACTGGTAGAAACATTTTTCCTTACACTACAAAATTCATAATCAAACTATAGTTTATCTTCGGTATTTACTTCTCTTGGATTTATAACTTTTAATATAGTTTGCTTCTTATCCACTTGTTATTTATCTACCTTCTAAGTATTTAAATTATTAACCTTTCTTCTATGTTAAGTTTTAGTTGTATAATTTATTTATATTAATATTAGTATTAACATAAAACTTAGTCAGGTTGCTTAAATTAGCTAAATATTTACCGAAGAAGTAACTTTCAAAATCCCAACCTAAAGACCCATAAAATTAAATATGTATACCCAAATTTAGTCATTATACAGCATGTAAATCTGGGGCGTAATATCACATAATTTGATTTCATAAGGACATGAAAGTGAAGTTTACACTATTTTCTCATTTTGTAAACGTATTTTTACTGTTTGTATAATAACTACAGTTTTCTCCAGTTACGACTAGGTACGTTATTTTGCGAGAAGCACTTAAAAATATGCTTGGAATAATAATGTGTACAGAATAGTTAAAAATCTCCCCAAGAGCGCTAAGAGGACGCAATTTATTATTTAAGTACTTGATACATTTATACTCGTAAGTTCAAATAATAAATATTAAACATAATTATACAAACTAAATATCGCAGAGTCTACTTACCATCGAGTGATTCAAATAAATTTATAATGTGGAGACAAACTTGCGAAAATGCAGAAAACTTACTGAAAACCAAGAATTTGAAATTATTTTATTATGCTGTCGGGTTTTTGTATTTTTTAGACAAAACATGATAAAAATTATTGAAGAATAATACCTTTTTTCACTGTAGAAAGACTACAATGATATTTTGTATTTATTGATAATAAAGTGAAAAACCATAGAGCAAATCCACACTAAAGGTATGTAAAGAGAATGAATCGATCACACAGTTCCATCAAGCTTAATCCATTCTACAACTCTTCTGTTGTTAATATTCTCGACATGATCTTAAGCCTGTAAATCGATTGATCGTGTTATGACCTGGGTGTCTCCGAATTCTTATTCCACCCACTTTAACGTTATCAATTTAACTCTGATAATCCTTCATCCGCTCTATAAGTCCACATCTCAGTATGTGTTAGCCTCTCTTCTGCTTCTTTTTTGTACGGTGGTAGAGAAGAGTTGGTGAGATCAGAGTAAGGTTAAACTTCTCTTTAAAAAAACTGGTTTATTTCATGAAAAGACCAAGCGTTATCGAATCTCCAAATTCGTAAAACAGCATAGTTACCACCAACCAAACACACCACATATAAGTCTCGGTTTTCTAACCATTTTTTTTTCGATAAAATACTTTTAAGAGCGGCCCTACATTTTTCTATTGAACAACTCAAGCCTTAGATTTTCTATTCCAATGATGAAGATTCGTAAGAACCGTAAAAGTACCTACCTAAACGTAATATCCTTACAGATTTATTCTTTGTTTTAAAATCCCCTTTTGAGTTTTTATTCTTACAAAACAAATAGTGGTCGTTATTGTAATTTGCTCCCTTGCCTTCTTTATGCAAAGAGAGCTTAATATATTTCTTTATATAAAATTACCCTTACAAAGGACGTAGTCAACAAATAGAAGGCACTTAATTTATTTTCAGAATAAAAGCGCGTTTGAATCATTTAACAAAAAAAAGTTGACAAATTTCCCAGACAAAGTGTAATGAACACAAAGTTATTTTTCAAAGGAACACTTTTTCGTCCTTTAGAATAAAAGTCCTAAAATAGTTTAATATTTAGATGGGAAGTAAAAAAATGTTTGATATTTCTTAGAAAAAGTCAAATTACGATATCCCTTTAGGTTACTTATGTTAACTTTCGCTGAAAAATCAGACAGCAGTTAGCTGCCATGAAAGAAATAGAAAACTTACCAATGACGTAATGAGGTAGCTATGATAGTCCGACATCATGCCGATTTGCTGGGCCTGCTTCAAGACATCGTATATCCTCTCAGTGGTGCAGTCCAACACAATGTGGGATTCAGCAGAGTTCTTGATCTGTTTTAGAAGAGGTCTGAAACAATTAACACAAACATATTTGAAACAAGAAACACAATCGAAATATTCCTTGAGTTACATTCGTGAAAATACCTTAGCTTATAAATTAGTCTGTTTGTTAGAAAGTGGCAACGGATTGGTATTTTTTGTAGCGCGCACCCGTAGTGAGACAATCGTACTCATAAATGGACCAGAGCCTACATAAATTCATTCATTAAGATGACGGTCAGTGGTTGAATGGGCATAGCGCTTGGGTCCCACCCGGGCGTTGCATGTTCGATTCCTCGGCTGGCTAAGTCCTCCATCACAACACAAGCAACATTTTCGGCTTTCTGTGGTGGTAGTAGGAGATTTTCAAACATTGTTGGGCTATTCGTAACCCGGGAATGTTTGTCTTTCTTTAAAATAAAAAAAAGGAACTGGTCGGACTATTTACGGGATTCTGTCACCCCAAAGCAGTTGTAGAGGGTGGAAAATACCAAAAGGTACAAGAAATGTGAAGAGTATGAAGAGAATGAAGAGGTTCCAATGCCATGCAATATACCTATGAAGACGCAAGGTGGAACCAATCGACGTAGCTGAATATTCAATTACAACCCTGGACTGAACTTTAACAAGGGGAAAGCGTTACCGTCAAAGTAATTGCGTGATAAGGGGGAGATAGCACAACCGTCTCCGTTTTATTAATAATAATGCCGGTCTGATCTTGTGTGATGTTGTTCAAACTTTGATAGAACAAACATAAATTAAAGAGTTTAAAAAACTATGGTGATGTTTTATGATATTCAAATTACCTTACGTCAGTTTGTCGGCTTTGACGTCAAAATGCTAAACAGAGGATCCACACAAAAATATTGTAATATTTTACAGGCGGAGAAAATCCGTATTTTCATTTTCCAGTGGAACACAATCAAGGGTAATGTGTCAAATAATTTTTTTTTGAGGTTTTCGAAATTATAAAAAAAGGTCTATAAAAGTTGATGAAGCTCAAAAACGTTATCTTGCAGTTGAAATGTTTATTTTGAAGCACAAACCTTTTTATTACGACAGGGAAATTCATATTCATATATTGAGAGTCGAGGCGGAATAATATGCACGAAGTTAAAATGTAATTTATTTTCAAACGTTGCGTTCGTTTGAATAATGGAATATTCCATTACTAAATTAATGCATTTGTAATGCATGCAAAATACTCGCCACGTGTATCAAAGTCACACTTTTATGGAGTTTAAAACAAAATATGTCGCTTTGAGTAAAAAAAAATTGTCTCCTTTTACCTCCTATGTGGAGATTAACTCCAAGATGATATAGGTACTGGGGGAAAATAATTTCCCCCAGTACCTATATCATCTTTGCAAATGCGGTGTGCAGGGATTTTTTTGAGGAGATTAATCCGGCCTCATTGTGGCGGAAAAAAGATACACTAATATTGAGGTGGGTCATTACGACCCTGTTAAAATTGTTACTATTTTGACTTGCATAAAATAATCTATAATTTTGTAAATTTGATATTTATAATATTCAAATAACTTTTATTATTTATTTGAAATATACATATGTATAACAGATTTAAGAAAGAAAATATTTGGTTCTTAAAAACTAATTACAGATAAAGTTATTTCTTGTTAATAAATCTACCCAATTTAAAAGAGAAAACATTTCTCGTGTTTGAATTGGGGAGTTGTGCTATTATAGAAAAAGATAAAGTAAAAATAATATACATATATATAATCTTTTTCTTAAATTAAGAAAATAAACTTATGAATGATAACAAATATTGATTAATAAATTAACTAACTGTATATATATAATAAGTATCGGCAATAAAACAGATTGGTAATAAATTAAATTATTTTTATTATTAACTTTCACTCTCTTCTAAATTTAATCAACAATTTTTTTATCAACAAAAAACAATATCGTTTCTTTCAAAAATATACTTAAATGAAATCTATACTACTTAACCTTTCTATAATTGGAATATAAATCACATAAATATCAGGAACTTTCGTAGAATCAGTATTTTTTTTAAATTTCTTAAATAAAACATGAAAAATATATAAAAGGTCATAATTACCCGGTCGCAGTTTTACACGCGTGCTGCTCCTTGCGCGGGCGATGGACTAAAGTGAGGTACGCGAAGGGGAGGGATGATACTTAGCTGCAGCTACTGAGATAGACGGTTATGTGCTGCAATTATTTCTAGGAATTTTTTCGTATACAGGGTCATATTGACCCTGCCCCAATTACATCGGGTTAAGGAGTGAACATGGGTTTTGAAGAGACCCATGTTGTAGGGGGGAGGAAACAAATCATTCCACAGCCGAGTAGCAGAAGCGACCCGTTCTCAAATGACAAATGTGAACCATGTACATATTTTGGGCACGCGCTTGGCGTGTTTCGCAACTTTGCACCGGTGCCGAAGAATTAATGAAGCTAGTTCCCCGAAGCATATTCCATTGTAAATCATTATTATTATTATCATTATTGTTATTCCGGTAGAACAAGGACTATAAAGATTGCAATCCACTAAGTGGATGGAACCAGTCTTGTTAAGATATGGAAATCTGTCAAACGGACCGCCCGTTTCTGCGCAGGGTCAAGTATTTTAGGACTCAAGAGGAGAAGTGGCTGCAAAATTCAACAGAGCGGCGTACTTGTGATTTGTATAGGGTCAGCAATTGTGTACTATTAAAGCATCTGCGGGCCATGCATGTGCAGTACGTCAAGCTTCTGAGGCAGTCGACGAATTTGTTATATCAAAGTGAACCTTATACCATCCACCGAAGGACGACTGGCAGCCGCCCCATTTTTCCGTCATTACTCCTCCGGCCGGAGCGGAGAAACAACGTGTTAGGATCCGCGCTGCTTGTTTTCGTGAAATCAATTTAAAAAATCCGTTTTATTGCAATAAACAATGCATAAAAAAGGAATTAATGTTTTTTACAGGCCTTTATGAAATCAACATGTAAAAAAAAATTTCAAATATCTTTTCCAACCTTTCCAAAAGCTTTTTCTCAAGTATTTTTAAACTCCTCCCATAAAAGGGCGTGAATTCCGATTTCGATTTTTTCCTGTACTAGCGGATCGTTTTAAGTCAAAAGATAATATCATATGGCTTTTTTTAAAGCCTGCATAGAAAAACATAATAAAATATATTATAATCATCAATATCAGTAAAATAAACAATGAATAACCTATGAACTAAAAATATGTCGATAACAAAATAATTACTCAATTGAAAATCCTGATGGACAAGGAAATTCACTTAAGTTTAACATGAATTGCTTATTTCTGATTCATTGTATAACAGTTGTGTCAGTCATTACTCATCAATTACACTCAATAATATCAATTTATCAAACAATTCTGAATGAATTTTTGTGAAGAACTTTTTTGAGCTGTAAAAATAAAATCTTAAAAAGGAGAAGAATCATAACCGTAGGAATAATTTAGATTTTGTCATCTTATATAAAAATGAATGTTTCTTTGTTTGCCCGTTACCTACACCATTCATCCAATTGCGACGTAACTTTGGTGATTTATTGTGCGCATGCCCAGGAAGGTTTTTATGTGTAATGGAGAGCTTTAGCTTTATGAAATTATTTCGTATGCCATTCATACGAATGCGATGAAACTTTGGCGATTGATTGGTTGTGCGCACGCCCGCAGGTCTCTGTATATAATGGTGAGCTCTGACGTTATGAATTTGCAGAATATTTTACAATAGGTGCGTGCGAGTTGTGTGTATTTTGTGTAGTTTAGCGGCAGGAAGGTATGGCGGGAGGAAGATGTGAATCTGGGAGGGTGGCAGGGGAATAAATAAGAGGGGTGTCGCGGGAGGGTGACGAAGGAGGGGTGAGGCGGGAAGTTGGAAGGAGAAGGCAAGAGCGAAAGGGGATATGGGAGTGGGAACGGAATGCATGGGATAGGACGCGCAAATGAAGGATGACGAAGGGCTGGAGGTCGAAAGAGAGGCAGAGGGAGTACATAAAAGCAGGGGATAAATTTTGAAAATCCGTTCTTCTCACACGGAGAGCTGTATGTGGCTTGCTCAGGCTTCGGAAAACGTTCTGATATATTAATAAGACGGAAAAATAAATAAAAAACATTGTGTATTCACACGCACCTCAAGAAACAGAATTAGAATAAAAACATTTTCTTTCACTGAGTGAAATTGAAACGCATTCCGGCTATTCGCTAGTATTTAGTAAAACCTAAAATATTTAATATGTGAAGTCAAGGGGCTTCCGATTAAGTTAATTTATTAGATTTTGAATAAAACCTTCGATGTCCTTAACGTAAATCCAAAATCATTACCTACCTACCTATTGGTGAATATACTCGTATATTTATTATAAATATTAATTTTCTCCATCATTCATTATTCCTTCATCGTAATTCCACTTATCCATCTTCGCTTTAATATATGATGATTCCAGCGTGAAAATATAGATATAAAGGATAGGAAGAGAGGCTTAAGTAATTAAAAGCAAAACTCTGTTTTAACGGAGTTTATTCACAGGGTACTCCATTTAAAGTGCCCTTATTTCATTTCTTTCTTCAAACAAAGAGTAAGTTAAATGTATATCCGAACTGAGTAACCCAAAAAAAAACATTTCAAATAAAGCGTAAATTCCAGAAAAATATTTGGAATTTGTGCCGAAATCTAAGAAGAAAAAAAACTACAAAAGATCACAATATCCGGAGGCAATGGAGTTATGAGATCTCAATTCGAGGAACATTTTGAGATTAAGATAAATTAGAGTGAGGCGGGAGGAAGGGCAAGAAAAATACTGTAAACAGTAATTCTTAAATATTTTTGTAAAACATAAAATATATATTATAAAGCCATGAAGCAACAGGTTCAGGTTTTAAAGGTGGCCACTCGCTTGAGTTAAAATGAAGTCACCAACATAATTGTTTTTTTAAATCTTAGATCCACCCAGGAAAAAAGCCTTCAAGGCAGATGTCATTTTTGGGGGTGATATGTGGACGGTTTTTTTAGGGAAAGGAATGAGAGAAAGTTTTGGAACGAAAAAAGGTATGGTAGAAAGGTGGTAGGAATCTGGAGGTCAATGTGTCCAGAAGTGACACACGTGTGAATTCCACTGCGGTACAAGGCAACACGTAGGCCTTATTATACTCTTTTTTTTGTAGCAATCTTTGTCAGCTTTACAACTTATTTTTAAACTTTCTCAAAATGTTAAGGATGTTTGTAAGTAATCACAACCGTTAACTAATTGATTTATTGTTATTTTATTGCCTACATCACGATGACTCCCAAACAAGCATTGTGGTCTGAAAATGACTGTAAGAAGAGGAATGCCGAGCACAAATAAAGCGGCTGTGAGGCATAATATTCCCAGTAGAACAATTTGAAACCATCACTTAAAAAAACACAGATGGCTGTTAAACAAAGAAATTTGTTGCCATTTATAGACTTTAAGCATGAATAATGCATAATTGATCTCAATTATCAAACGTTAGAAGCCTATTTTGATCATTTTTGAGTGTTAAAATATTAGGCCTTATTATCCTACCATAGGCCTAAATACAAGGTTTTTAAAAACGTTTAATTTTACGTTTGTTTATGGCAAAAGTGGCCATTTTTTGTTCATATTTTATAGTTATTGATCTGTATGTTTAATTAATATTACAATTTGTCGATTCATAGTACATAGTTTTTATTTTATTTCAAATCTCCCTTAGGTAGGCTTTATTACCCGCACCTACCTTAATATGTAAATTGTACGTTTCTACTCGGTTGGATGTCTGATGAAATAGCTTGATGAAATTATTTTCACAAATTGCTTAGTTGGAAACAAGTTCTCTTGGCGCACTGTGTACACATATCTCTTACCACTCTCAACTTTCACTCTCGAGGCATCCGTCTTGCATAAATCTCTCCGCCGTGAAGCGTGCATAAATCTACGTCCTTTAGAGCCTCCACTCATTCCACGCTTTGGCTTTTTGAACTTTCAAGAATGGGAGATTCAAGGGCACTTTCGTGCTTAAAATATATATAGGTACCTACGTCGCGTCGTGAGGTATGGACTCAGAAGTTACTACACGCCCGCGCCCCTCTCATACAAATCTGCTATGGGACCATGATGAATGTCGCGAACAAGTTGGTATATTTGTTCAGGAAGTCAGTTGTTAAAATGATGGTACGGAGGAAGATGGAATAAAACTTTTTCTTTGTATTTTTTTTTATGGATGCCATTTTTCTTTTTGAAAATAAGTAGATTCTGAAGAAGTTTGAAATTATATTCATACTAGCTGATTCCCGGCATGCGTAGCAATGCCATATTAAAAAAAATTGTTCCCCTCCCGCTTCCACTACCCTCCCGCGTTCCGTTACCCTTCTACCTTCCCCGCCTACCATCTCCCTTCTCCCGCTCTCCCGTCCCGCAAACCCCCCTTCCACGTTCCATATATTCAGTTTTCAAACAGCTCGCGTGCCACCTATTACAATTTTTTTTTTCAAATTTTCATTGTTTGTATATTACAAATATTCATTTTTGTATATTATAAGAACAACCAATCAAATTTGGTACCTAACATAGGTATCTACTAAAAATATCTATAATTTAAAAAATCCAAATACGATTGTTTTAATACAAAAAAACAGCTGCCTGCTAAATTCAATTTCACGTTGTCAATCAAGCGTGCAAGGGGTCAGACGTGCGAAGTTAAAATAGTCGTTAAGTTTTCTGAAATTATTCAATTTTCTGCGTGATTTTCTTAATTTTTCTTTTCATAAAAACCTCGTACAAAGTATTAAAAAAATGAATGAAATGGGTAAAGTCGTTCTGAAGTTATAGCGTAACCAAGGGAAACAGGGATTAATTTTATATAATATATTATATATAGATATATGAAAATGTTTCGAATTGATCTTTTTAAAACAAGAAATTTCAAAGTAGGAATACCTACATTGAACACAGCAGATTTTTTTCAGATTTTTCCACTCCCGCCGACTCCCTAAATGAATAATACTGGCATTTTAATTAGCAACTATTTTAATATCCTACCTTTATATCAAGTACCTACTTCGAAACATTAAATAACGAACAAATAATACTCGTAAATGTTACAGGTCGTTACTACGCTTTGCCATATTTTTAATTGTTTAACTAGAAAAATATGTTGATTTAAAATCACCAACAGCGCGAAGCGTTTTGAAAATCATAGAAATTGAGGATTAAGAGGCCGGTATTCAAATTTCTACTGATTTCTTGCAAACCTCCCTTAAACATTTAAAGTTTTTAAGCTCTTAAAAAAATATATGTTATTCTTGAAGATAATATCTAGACATTAGTCGCGTCCAAACGCAAATTATATAAAATTCCATCGATAGAAAAAAATCGCAAAGTATGCTCCAAAAATTATTATAAACACGTTTGTTTAAGTTATTTTACAAGTTATATGTATGAAAATTTTCACAGCGTTTTTTCAAATTTTGCCTAAGACAATATCGTGAGATTTTTGCTCTATTTTAAACGAGTCGTGTTTTATTAACGATTTTCATGATTTTTGCATCAATTTTATCGTTGTAAATTTTAGCGCGCTTTTCTAACATTCGTAATTTAATATCTCTCCGTCTTCTTTTAGGGGCTAGGAACGGAGCTTTAACGATTGGATGTAATTTAACGACTAGAAAAAAAAAGATTATATGAAAGTATTGAGTTTAGCAATCTTTTATTCATTCAATAAAATTCTCGCTAGTCAGAAAGCAGGAATTAACTTCTCTTATGCCCGTATTCATGAATTTCGTAATCTAATATTTAGGTTAAGGTTTCTTTATGTGACACCACACGTGGGTTCAACTACCATGAGCCAGTGAGACCGTAGCACAGAACAAACGCAGAAAGAAATAACGCCTGTATTTTTTAGAGCACAGACCATATAGGTATGATGTCTTTGTTCTACCAATATTGTAATGGAGGATGCTTCATGGAACTATCGTCATTGACTCCTTCGGCACTTATGCACGGTCGGGAAACACCGTCGCCAAACACGCACATTGAAACTTGACACACGAGAACGGGTCGATTCTATGGCTTTTTCCTGAGTTCTATGAATCGAATACGATACAGGTATTACAGCTCGACTGAGAAACTATTTTACATAGGCCCTGGGGGAAATTATTTTCCTTAGGGCCTCATGTGCGGATATATACCATTTGTTGCATACATAATGTCCAATATACTATGTGTTGCTTTCAATGAAGTTGCAGTACGGTATATTTCAACGCAGTTGCAATATGTTAGGAAGAAAAAAAAATTAAAACCAACATCATGATGATTTTTTCGTTCAAAAAGCAAAACCTAACAAAAATTATGAAAATCACTCGTTAAGATTTCAACACAATATGGCAGATTAAAAATCAGGAGCAAAAAATTAGTAAAAACTCCCATAATATCGTTGTTATTTGCTATAAAGGAAGTTACTTAAATGTAAAGCGCTTTATTTTCGTTCTTTTTTATGCTTATCAGGCCATAGCAGGCTGAAAACACCCGATTACATTAACAAATCGAACATAAAACGGAGCGCTTTCAAATTCCTCCCTTCTGGATATTATGTAGGTGTTCACTTGCTCAGTCTATAAAACTTAACACTCTTGTTACTTTTATTATTAGCGCATGTTCAGGGACTGATAAAAAATTCACGACTTCGATTCGGTGTGTTTTTATGCTACGAGAGTATAAAATATGTATGTCGTATTGCGGACTTGTATATTATTCTAATAGTAGTTCTTTGGATAAGTAAATTATTTAAACTCTTTGACGACAATTTTGCTTTTTATAAAACAAGTTTTTGAAATACAACGCCCTCTGCTCTTCGTATAATATAATTATGTAGATAAAATAATATTAATGTTTTTTCCTTGACTTCGTGTCTAATGTGTAATGTGTAATATGTCTAATTAAAGTAGGTATATGTCAATGGTTTTAAAATTTATTGATATAATCAGTCCTTCCAATAACACGTCATTTTATTTTTAACCGCCTTTTTCTCTAAACTACTGCACCACTAAGTCCATCTGCTCATGGGGCAACTAAAAAAAATAGTTGGCAACTCAATCACTACCCACAAGAATAAGAATAAAACGCTATGAGAAAGCAAATTGCGAATTTCACGGTGGTCTGCAGACAGGCAACTTGTTATAGACCAGTTGTCAAGGGCGACGCCGCAACTCGTAGTACACTAGTGGCAGTTCAAGTCGCAGGTCGCAGTACTAGTCTGCTAGTCGTAACGTAATAGGTACTAGTCGCAGCGCTACTCTCGTTTCAGTCGACAGGTTGCAATAGTTACGCCTCACGACCTAGTAATTTTGCGATATGTCGATTTTTTTCAGGAGATTGACACATTATTATTATATATTGAGGGTGATAATTGATAAATTAGAAATTAATTATACTTTTGTTAAACAAGCTGATATATTAACTGAAATCGTTAAGTTGAGTTGCACCGTGAGTTGAGTTGAATTGAGTTACCAACCAGTTTTTGGTTTCAACCTTCAGACCTGTCGTGAATAATAATAGGATTATTTTTTTCGTTTTTTTTGTGGTTTCCATTTTCGAGCATCCAATGTTCTAAACATGCTGCTGAATGTGTTTTTGTAATATTTGAACAATACATTTTGATCAAGACTTATATAGTGGAATATAATTTTAATATAAGTACATAGGTACAATATATATATATATATATATTTTTAATTGTTTCGTCAGCCATGATAGGGTAGGGAAATCTCTGTATTTGTAATATTTCGAAGTTGACAGATTGATTTATTATATACTGCGATTGATTGTAATTATATTCATATTTCAGATTGATTGAGATATTACAAAGATACCGATTTGCATAGTTGACATGAAAATATTGAATACGAGAGATAAATTAAATTAACAGAGATTCAGATTGATAGATTTCAAAGATATTGATTACTGCTAACGTATCGAATGTGTAAATTAATTTAATTAATGAGAGATTGAAAGACACGTATCACTGGTGATCAAAAGGTTAATTGGTAGAATATAATGTGGATATCTAACTCAAATAATGTATTGTAGAAATACCTAACATTTTCCAGCGTTTCATGTGTTTTGAAAGAATGGAGTAGAGTTTCGACTAATTTATTTTTAAAGTTAAAACAATAATTATTTTTGAGTAAGATTTATTTATAAGGTCATTATTGACATATTTAAAGAGAGTTTCCGTTTCCGGATAAGAACATGGACATGTTGTCATAGACATACGAATCAGGCAGAAGGTTGAAGATTTTAATAGCTTGGCAGACGAATTGTCTCTGGGTTAATTTTCAAGTTCTGTAAAAGAAATAACTGTCCATTTATTCTTTAGTTGCAGTTTAGTTACTGTGTAGTGTCGGTTGGTTATACTTCTGTTGATTTAATTGCTATACAGTTCTTCCGTGGAATTAAGGTTAAAACATGTTAAGCATAAATTTTAGATAGATTCGATGTACAATATGTTTAGTATATAATACTCGATGAAGAGTCGAATGGAAAAATATCTTGTCGGTCGCTTGTTGATTACATGTATTACCAAATTTTAGGCTCTGTGTAGAATATCAATAATACTTTGAGCACAGTCACCCCAAATGATAATGTCGTATGATAATACATCAAATAAGATGGAGAGCATAGTAGGTATACTATTTTCAGTATTATAGAAGGTTCTAGGTTTAGTGTCCTAAATCTGTAAGAGAGCTTGCGAGAGCGGAAAATAAGAATGGCAATCAATCAAGACCCCAGATATTTTAAATAGGTGACTCGCTCCAAGTTACGCAATAACAATATTAACCAGATTGATATTGGAAAATAGTGTATTGTTATTTTACGATTATTATTAAGATGAGATTCAGTGGACAGATTGAAGCTTGGGAATTAAGTTTTTCTAGCATTAAGAGTAAGCAGAATATCTTCTAACCAAATCTTTACAAGATCTAGATCATTTTCATCTATGTGAAATATTCTTTTCTATTTTTTTTTAAGAAGTTATAACCAGTCAATCATCTGCAAAAGACATTAGTTATTTAGCGGTGGTTAAGTAACAGAGATTATTCGTATAAGGGGAACAAAATTTGTCCTAGGACACACTTCTTTATGGGACTCCGAATGGGATTGGTAGAGGGTTACTCACATCTTTTTTGTTAGTTAGGTACGAATTAAATATGTCATGAAATAATTTTTTAATTTCAGAAACTTTAATTTTACTTCTTTAATCTTTGCAAAATAACTTTGTGGCATTATTTATTATTTCATTAATAACTGATAACTTTGTATAAACCACTTTTTAATAAACAATATCGACATGTTTCAATAACAATGTTATCTTCTTCAGGATATGTTATTGAAACATGTCGATATTGTTTATTAAAAAGTGGTTTATACAAAGTTATTAGTTATTAATAAAATAAACTTTAATTTTAGTGTTAACCTTTTTATCTCCATATTGTACGAATACTTGAGATTTATCTTTGGCAAAACAAGTTTTAATAAAAAAATATATCGTGTTTTATCGAATTGATAATATAAATGTTTTCTCAGTGAAGACTTCATTTAAGCAGATATTGAAATATACTCCTACGTTAAAATAAAGCTATTCGAAAGTTGGGTGAATTTTCCAATATATTTCTTAGTTGCTTCTGTCGATAAATAATATCTTAGAACATTCTGATTTGACTTTCATGCCTTCTATCGTTAAGTTTTCGTCCTGCTAACCTAATATTAGTGAAAGAATTTCCTCAGAGCGAGATAACTTGGTCGGGTCGTTAAAAAGGCTGCTCCTGAATTTTACGAGGCAATTTTCACTCGGAGCTCCGAATTCTTATCACTTCCCGCTAAAAAGAGCACGGTATTTATGATGCAAACGAATTGAATACACCGCCGAAATTGTTGGTTTAGTCGTTCGTGTCAACTCGGCTAAGTTCGGCGTTAATCGACCGAGCTTTTATTGCTTTATTACAAATCCAACTTGAATGGAAGTCTCAAATGATACGGAACGCTGGGAGCGTAAAACAATTTTAAGGCAATCAAACAAATTACAACGAATGACCTTTTTGTAGCTTTCAGGCGCTAATAGTCGGAATGGTGTTTTTTGTTAGGTATTATTATAGAAGACACCCATAGCGTAGAACTTATCAGAAACCACCATTACAATCTTTATTATGATGCGTTCAAACTTTAGACAGGTTTACTTTGTTTTTAACAAAAAGTAGAGGAAATTAAATAAACTTTTAGGAAAACGACTTTGGTAGCAGAGCGATCGAGTTCCTTGACTCCGGAAGCAAATGTCGCAGGTAAGAAATAATTAATATATAAAATCGTATAACTCTCTCTGATGGATGAAGAAAGGATATCCCTAGCGTAGCAGTTAAAAAAAATACAAAAAATGTTGAAACACAAATATTGGTTAATATTTTTTTTTAACGGAGAATCACTCTGGCGAAAGACATTAGAAACCGATATGTATAAATTTTGACAACAGGTTTATTTTAAACCCCGCTGACCTCGGGCCCATTTTTTCGGAAGGGCAAAATATTTCCGCTTTGCAATAAATTCCAAATAATTTGAAATATTTCTGAATGCTTCCGAAAACTAAAAACTGTTTTTGAAAGGTGATAAAATACGCTTTCAAATTTTATAATTCGAAATAAACACAATTTTTGAAATTCTTATTTTTTTATTGCAAACATAAGAAAGTTTTAAAAATGGCACACCCTTACATTTTTTCCAACTAAAATTACTGCCAATTATTTTATTAGGCCAATGTATTTTAAACGTCATCGTAAACTCACTTTTTGTCGATTCATGTAAAAATAATTAATAAAATTTATTTTTTTATTTCCAATTTTAGGTTCGAAATTTTGGTTTTATAAAGGCGTACATTTTAATTATTTTGCAGTTAACTTTCGAATATAAAGCGTGGTGTTTTCTCTGTTTAGATCATACTTCTAACCATGATGATAAAGGAGACAACGATTTCTATGAGACCTACATGAGATGTTCTGAAAACCGAACAAATTAGCCTGGGGTATTTAGTGACCGGAGAGGAATACTCAGTTACCTCTCAACCTTAATTTTACATTTCTTCTTTCCTTCTCTGCTACATCAAAAACATTGCAACATTACCCAAATGGGGATATTTACATCATGTTTACTTGGCAATTTAAATTCTTGTGCTTTATCAAATTAAATTTAAAAAAATGTTGTTAGGAAAAAATCGTTTTGAGAAAGAATTTTTTTATTATCTAACGCTGTTATTCTTCAAAATACACAAATTACGGATAAAACCACTTGGGCATGTGCTCAGGAAGCCAGCAGAAAGACAACCGTACAGAATGCTATCGACAATCCCAGGGGGAAGACATTCGGTTGGTTACCCTGGAAAGGCTTGAGAAAACAAATTCAAAGGCCATCCCCAGAGATGCCTTTCCTGCAATGGACCGAGGACACCAAACAAGCGTAATAGAGGGACACTCGGGGGTATATTGCCAAGACAAGATATTGTTAGGCTAAAAGGAGCGGGAAAGGGGGGAGGGAAATGGGGTAGTAGAAGCTTAAGAGAAAACCAGGTCGCCAAATTTTTTTAACAAGAGGTATTGTAAAATTAAAGATTCCTCAAAAACGGGACGCGTGAATCATTTTATATTCTGTGTACTTTAAGTTGGATAACACACGGACGCGTTCAGCTCAGCGCTGGTGTAGGGAACGCTTTGATTGTGTAACAGGAGCTCCGCAAAGTCGGTGGTCTACACCTGTAATCCGCGCAACCGATTTCGTAACACAACATAATTTTTCCTAATCATTCTATAATTTTATGTTTATCCTGCCCAGAAATCAGCAATTAAATTAGTATATGTTATTTTTTTATTTTATTTTTTGTTATATCAATAAAAGTAAAAGACGTAATTTTTGGTTTAAAAAAAGAGGTCATTTATGTTTTGGTTTTTTGAAAAACATAGAAGTTATGTTTAATATGTGTTGGTTACTTCTAATAAACATTGCTTAGATTATAAGATTAAAACATAAATACACGATAATGCTAAATTATTACACTTATTTTTATACATATGCCTACATATTATGTAATCCACGCGACCACTGAACTGGCATTATTTTTAAGAGGGCGACTACTGCAGGGTTAAACTGTCGCTCTTACTCCCCCGAATACTAAGCGAAAAGGACAACTGCACTTCAGGCTGATAATTAATGTAAATAATATGGGAAGTTTACTACAATGTGCGTGCCGTTAAAACTCAGTCCCGGTTCGATCGAGGGAGTTATATGGTATGGTAGCCCTCTATTACACATCCATGAAGAAGGTTCCCGTTTTTACCTGAAGGGCGTGTTTATGAAGATATATAGGTTGGAATTTTTACTCTCTAGAAATTTCTTGGATCAGTCCATAACATTCGAGAGTATTCGAGAGCATTCCACAACATTTCAGAACTTCCCGGAATATTCTGGAATGTTGTGAAATGTAGGGAAATAGTCTTGAACGTTCCGAAATACCCGGAACATCACAGATCATGCAAACTATCACGATCACGAGTGTCTTCTGGAATATTCCAGAACACACTCGAATGTTATGGAATGTTCTGGAACATTGTGGAAATTTCGTAGCCTTTTTGTGTAGATGGGGCTACCCAATGGTAGGGGTATATAAAACATGATCCATCGTGGTTCGAACGTCAGTTCAATCTCATATCAACTCCCTGTGCGAAGCCGGGTACCCCAGCTAGTATACTCTTACCTAAATAAAAACATCAAAATTGAGGTTTTGTATTCTCCATTTTTCTCCTCAATAACTTGACCGATTTTTATTTTTTTTTACCAACTGCATTAAAAGTAAATATTCAGTGTCTGCCGTTTTGATTTTTTTTAAATACATTCTCTAGTTTGTATACTAACTTAACGTCTGTTGATGGCGTTCAAACCAGGCAATTTTTACTTATAAGAAGTAACTTATCAAAAAAGCAAAACGTACCGACACGGTAGTGGTCAATACATATAATATATTACATTTTAAAACAAAATATTTACAGTAGTGTTAAAATCCTGAGAGGAAAATGCGGAATAAGTTTGTATGGAGAAAACGCCGCCCGGTCTCTTCTGAATGAAGGAAAATAATTAGCTCTTCAGATGGGTAATAAAACACGGCTGATACTATTTCAAGCGACTTTTCTGATTGTTAGTTGTTGGTCTTTCACCAGGGCGATACTGGGTTTATCAACTGCTCTAGAGCAGTTCACAAATATACGATATGTTTTTTTTAGATTATTTCTCCATCAAATTACATGTTTTACACATAAAAATAAAATATATGACAAAAATACTTTGTTCAATGATTATAATATACAAGGTGTTAGGAGACACACGTGTATTTCTTTCTTCTTATTCTTCTTTGTGTGCCCTATTAGGTCCCCCTGACGTTGGTGATCACTCTTGAAAATGTCTCTCTGTCTTACGCTGCCCGGAATAGCTCCTTCACACTTCTAATGCTGGTCCACTCTCGTACATTTCGCAGCCAAGACATTTGTCACCTACCAGGCCCTCGGCGACCTTTTATCTTGCCTTTCAATATTAAATGGACCAAGTGATACTTCTCTCCTCGAAGTATATGACCCGATATGAAATTATAGATACGAAATTTTCTTGTTTTTTGTTAATGTAAGCAATTCCCTATCTGCTCTAGCCCGCTTGAGAATTTCTGTGTTGGTGATCATGTCGGTCCATGGGACCTTGAGCATTCTCCGATGAGGCCACATTTGAAAGGCCTCTAACCTGTTCATGGTATTTATTTTCAAGGTCCATGTTTCACATTCATACAGCAAGACCGACCACACATAGCATTTTAGCATTCCCTACCTTAGTTTTAAGCTGATATTGCAGAAGAGAGATTTCATTTTACTGAACGCAGTTCTTGCTTCTTCAATTCTGCACCTAATCTATATAATATATCTGGGTCAAGAGTCTCCAAGAGAATACTGCCGAGGTATATAAATCTCTCCACCTTTTCGACATTACAACCATTTAACTGTTTCATTGATCCAGAGTGAACTAGTCGTCCAAATGTCATCCATTTAGTTTTATTAACGTTGATTGTTAGGCCCAGTTGCTCACCAGCATTATTAACAATATTTAATTGGTCTTAGAGGTCACTGATACTATCAGCTAGTAAAACAGTATCATCTGCATATCTTATGTTATTTATTAATGACAACTCCGTTGACCTTAAGACCCTTCTCGGTATTACTTTTAAAGACATAGTTGGAATAGAGATTAATTAATAGTGGAGACAGGATACAGCCTTGTCACTCCACGCTGAATGGTGATTGCATTAGATCTCTCATTTCCATGTCTTATTTATGCTGTTTGGAACCAATACAGGTTTTTAATGAAATTCTGGTATTTGGTGTCAACGTTACAATCCGCAAGGATTTTCATTAGGTCAGCATGTTTTTACCCTGTAAAATGCCTTTTCGTAGTCAATAAAACAGGCAAAGACTTCCTTTTTTTGGTTACGACACTTTTGCAATAGTACGTCGACGGACAATAATGCTTCAGGCGTCCCAAAAGCATTTCTGAAGCCAAACTGAGTGTCATCCAAGTCCTGCTCTCACTTATTGCGTGTCCTGGCATGTATTTTATTAAGGAATAATTTAAGGACATTAATCATCAGGCTTATCAATCGATAATCACTGCACTTCTTCTACTGTTTTTCTTTAACAAGTGATTGATGGCATTATTTAAAGTCAAATATAAAATTTAGGTCTCCAGTTACTTTTTTAATGTTTTTTCGAAACTTTATTTCTTCAAAACAAAAAACAAAAAACTAAAAAATTCTTGCACATGTTATTACTGGTCACTCAGTCGAATAATTGACCAACCCTCTGTGATGATCTCGCCTTTAGGCCTACGAAATAATTCTTTTAAAATTGAGAGATCGATTTAGAAATATATTTAATTTTGTAACAGGGTATGGTTTCAGAATACAATTCTCTGTTCCAACTCTTAAGGGTGATTTATGAAACCGGGCCATTACTAGGAAAAACACGTGTGCCAAAATACTTTGGTTGGAGGAGGAATCCTAATGGATATTTCAGGTTCATTATCAAGTCAGGGGCGGCCGATGGATATTTGCCCGAGTGGTGACTGACTTTAACGCGAGCAGATTGGATTTACGAAACAATTATCTGGTGAATTTTCTATGGCAGTAGGAAAATTGAAAATTAGTCAATAAGGATTGCTCGTTGGTGTATTTAAATATACTAGCGCGACGCGCCGATTAGGGGTTAAAATATTTAACATATTTGTCAAAATAAGATTGCAGAATTCGTTAAATAGTGACGCACGCAGAAAGAACGAAAACGTGTACAGACAATGCTTATATAATGTTATTATATAACCAATAAAGTCGACGCAAGTAATTAGGATGTGTAGTGAATTGAAGTACGCCACTGAGCTCTTCTTTTAAGCGTTATTGGGATAGTTTATGACTCCGGCGCAGACGAAATTAGTTTACACCACAAAAAATAACGAACATGGTTTCTACACAAAATTCTCTGAAATAATAGTTATTATGTGACAGAACACGATTAAACGATTGAGATATGCATATTGGGAGATGTGCTTATCACTTAAGATTTGAAAAAAAGTGACTAATAAATTATTGAAACCACACAAGGAGATGGGTGGGAGTCGGGGCAGGGAAGTGTTAGAGGACAGTCAGGGAAGGAACCTAGGGCCGCGCAGACGGGATAAAAATCATCGAGTTTTGATAAACGGCAGAATAATAATTTGGTGCGCGTAAACCGGGAATAATTCAGATAGTTATATATAATAATAAAGGAAGTCGGGGCAGGGAAGTGTTAGAGGACAGTCAGGGAGAGATCCTGTTGAGAATTAAGATCGTCAAGTTCTGAGAGTCGCGAGGAGACCAGCTCGGTGCTTCTAAATCATTTTAATTAAACAAAGGAAATTCCGTTTTATTAAACAAAAAGAGTCCACGCGAATAGGGAAGTCAGAGATCGAGGCTTGCGAGTTCATATCGGTGAAGTTAAATAATATAATTTGTAAATTGAGGCGGTCGGGACGTACTTTCGGGGCGTCTATCAGGGTCAGGGTGAAATTTAAAAAAAGAAATCTACGCGAGAATTGTGTTTGACGGCTGCATCTTGGAATAAATAACTGCATGACGGGTTGTGGTTTATAAGTGCTTGTTTGAATTAAATATTATTGTAGTGAATTGATTTGTGAAATTATTTTGTGCAACAAGGCGAATTTGGTAAGTTTGTATAAAATTATTAACATATTTAGTACGGGCCTTGCAGGAAAGAGTCAATTAGGGTTTATATACAAGCCTTAGGAATCTAGGACCTTTTTTTTTAAGTCGAGCGGAGCTTTGCACGTTTCCGGGTTGACCGGCTAGCAAGTACCTTTGTTGGGTGAAGTTATTCTTGAGACGAGACCGTTGTAAAAATAATAATTTGGGGTTCAATGGACTAAAATAGCATTTGAAGCACAAAGTGCGCTTTCGGGCAATAAATCTTAGACGAGAGACTTCATTTAAAAGACGGGATTTTGAAACCACAAAACAATAATAAAACCCTTTAAAAGTGCTTTGTTGGTGATCTAGAAAATTAGGTTACTGGGTATTCTCCAATACATAACGGGTACCAAAATACATAGGTATAGAATGTAGGTATAAATTAATTTGTAAAGCGCCTTGGAGGTGTTAATTATTATTTACGAGTTTCGTAATAATATTTTTAAACGTAGCTAGGGGACTATATTTAGGAAAGGGTTTTTGAAAAGGCATTGGGTAATTTAACAGTTTATAGAATGGTGCGTAGCATGGGCATCTTTGCTTACTAACAAAATCTGACATAATTAAATTCCCATTCCAAAAGTTTCCCACACCTTATTCCAAATTTTAGGTATCACAACAAGTCTACTACATAGGACTTTGCATAAACTTGGTTCGATAATTTATCATATAATCACCTTTGGTTCACGTTTAGGTATATTTCTTTCGACTTAGCAAAAAACTTTCATATTGTCGGTTGAATGCAGCCGTCGGTAGGTATTCACATTTTAGCGTGATGCGCTATATCCACCTACTTAATTAACAAACTCTTTTTCTTCAAACTTAATTGAGCGGGTTACGACTCGAGAATGGACGGCGGTTGTCGAATGAATTAACGGGTCCGGCTTTCCTATTTCACCATGAGGAAGTATCTCACGCGACTTTATCGGGGGCGATGTGATCGAAATGCAGGTGGGCTTACACTATTTTCCTAATGTGGAGGCGAAGTAAGCGATGGTCGTGTCTGGTCCGAGCAAATTGGAATCCCTTGTGATCACATCTCGGTAACGTGGATCTCGTACCCGCTCTAGACTGGATTGGAAGCGTGGCCGGAGCCATTCCATGATGTCGACGTATGTACGTCACTAAGGCATTGGGGGACTTCAGGAGAACAAAGGACGTGCACCCATTTCGCCCTCCCTCTACCGCCGCTCCGAGGTACCAGCGGATAAAAGTTGTCGTCGCGGGAGGCCAGTTTGATGCAGGACGAAGATTACGATCTGGCCGGACTACCTTCGTCATGGGGGAAACGAAGTGACGAAATTTGCGTGGGCTTCACTACCTTTTAGGTTACGCTCGTGTGGGGTCTGCCTTGTCGTCGGAACGAAGGGAACATGACATATGGAATCGTTTGGCAACCGATCGGCGGTTCTTTGTTGGAATCCGGATAAGTTTTCTTAACTACTTTTGGTTTACGCTTAGGTAGGTATATTTCCTTCGATATTCGATTTAGCCAAAAACTTTCACATTGTCGGTTGAATGAAGCCGTCAGTAGGTATTCATATTTTAAGCGTAATGCGTTATATCCACCTACATAAGTAGCAAAAGTTCTCTTAACTCCCTCACAATAGGAATAGGGATCATCCAGCATCAGGGTGGGAATGTACTCTGGACGAAAGGGCAGCCGGGAAAATAGAAGGGAGGGAAGCCAGATTCACGACCTGGTGCCTTTCATTCTTGGACCCAGCACCCTGGAAGCCGAGCTTGACATTTCTTTCTTTGAGCTGATATTTGAGTTTGAGGTTGGGGTACGCCTATCGTAGAGCATATGCCCGTGACATTTCGGGGAAGGTCCCACGTTACGCTTGTGTATGTTATGCGAGGGGACGTATTTTTCATTCAAATCAAATACCGATGACCATCGCGATTGCAGGCTGGCGCACGTTTCTGTAGCGTGCCTAGGAAAAACGTAATCATTTTTCTACTGGTTCGAGGCGGCGTGCTGGACGGAGAACGGGACTATTGAGGACATGAGTGACTGCCAAGGCGAGGATCGGTGACATCAAAATCTTCCTTAATTAAATTCATACATCGCCAGATCAGAGGAGAGAGCGGCCCCACCGATCTCCTGACATTGCCGATTGTCTAATCAACTTCGGTTTAATGTTTATGCCGATGCTTTAGGAGTTAATGGAACTCAAGTCATCGGCATGCTGAAGAACTTCAAAATCATCACCATCATCATCAATCCAAAGTAGGATGTCACGATCCAAAACCTCGTGCCACCCACACATTTCCTGAACAGTTCCTGACATCGGCTATCACGCCATTAATCGGAGCAGACCCTCATATCAAACGGTATGAGATGACCTCTCATCATCATCATCAACACATTTATAATTTGGCAGCGTATTGGGCGATATTATTCCCATCACCACTCTATGAACCAGAAACACACATCGAACCCTTTCCCGACAGAAGGCAAAACATGTCGATTTTCATTCGTCGCTTGCGACCTTAACATTCTCCGGAGGCGTTGGAATTGGAAGCTGATTCGGCGGTCTATGACCATCACCTTATCAGTTGGGCTATGGAGGAGTCCAATTATTTAAACAGCACATGTTCTGTCTCATGTTAATCCAAAATACCTACCCGTAGAATCAAATTAACAAAATAAAACAAGCTAGCTAACTAACAAACTGCATCTAGCACTGTAAGTGTAGAATTATTGCACTCCGTACTGCTTTGAGTGTAAATCTTTTGTTAGAATGTACATAAATGTCAAATTATTTTCATGATAGCATTCTATAGAGCTGCAGAGAGTACGTGACATCGCATCGAAAGGTAGGATCTTCTCAATTCGCCGTTTGAATGTAAATTTATATGCTAGATGCTAGGAGGGAAAATGCAGATTACTTCAATAAAAATAGTCGTCGATGAGCGTAGGCGTATAACAGGTGCTAGGGGAGGAAGCTGGATGAATATAGATAGAAAATTAGTTATTTTTCAAGCTAGTCAGACTCAGTCATTGTTATTCGAAGCCTTGCAAATTGTAACACGCCATACCTAAAAGAACAAGGGTTTACCACAAATAAATTATTAATTAAATTGGATTAACTATACCAAACCACTCAAACAAAAAAAGTACACAACGTTGTGGGGTTAATTACAATTGATTAATTAAGAGCATCTCGTCACGTTTGCATAAAAGTATTACGTGATGGGGTTGAGAAGGCGCTTCAAAAGAAATGCAGGGGAGAGACGCGAGAACGGGCAAGCTACGAGTTTTAAAGGCCGGCCGGGGTTGCGCCTGTAGCTGTAGCACTGTAGAAGCATTTGGAAATCAAGTGGTAGGACTTACTTCGTCGTTAGGGGGGGGGGGGTTTATCACACCTCACCCGATCCTACTTGTCCAGTTTCCGTTAATTTATTAATTTTTGTATGTTTTCAGTTTTAAAAACATGCAAAAATGTTGCTGGAGACCAACATTTTATTTATATATTGAATACAAATAATGGCAGAAATCACCGGTTAAAGTAAGTCAAGTACGTCTTCTAATACCTTAAACACGTTTTTACAACAAAAATAAACAATTTAAATCGACATATTTTTGTACCAGCGATCTCTAATTTGAAATACTTGGCTGCTGACCATCAGCGTTATTTCCAAGACGTAAGAAAATACCATAATTATGCGAATTCCCATGGAAATATAAACAATAACAATTTAAAACATAAATTACGTAATTATTTATTTATTTATTCGGAATTTCACGCCCGGCTGGGCTTTTACATACATTATTTTTAAAACAAAGAACATCTAAATCTAAATGTGCATAACAAAATAAAAAAAACAAAATCATTAACAAAACAAAAACAAAATCAAAATCAAAATCGAAATCAAAATCAAAATCAAAATCAAAATCAAAATTAAAATCAAAATCAAAATCAAAATAAAAATAAAAATCAGAATCAATATCTAAATTAAAATCAAAATCATAACCAAATCTAAAACAAAAATAAATTATTGTTAATTATGTTATTGATTCCTGCTGAAAATCCTTTTAAATAATGTTTTAATAAGGATTGTATCACGAATATAAAAAAAAAAAACAAACAAAAAATGTTTAGTTTAAAAAAAAAATTTCATTTACATATACCAATAATATTACATTAATTTTATGAATATTGTTAACGGAGTTGACCCATATTAAGTAAATAAATGATTGCGGTTTTATCATTTCTTAACAAATAAGAAGTACAGATAATAAAATATACGCGGTGTTTTTAACCCGAGGTTCAATTTTATTAACAATAGCGATAATCATTAATAAATATGAAAATACCTAAGTGAGGGAAATTATTGTGAATATCATACATTTCTGATTTGAATACACATATTTGTTTATTTAATTCAATACACGCGGCATAAAACGTGACACCGAAGGTTAAACAATATTATTATTGAAATTATAATAATAATAATATTTGGATGACTTTTACACCGCCGTATTTTGTGAAATATCACCTCTTCATACATTCATATTTGTTACTAGTTATGATCCGATTTAAACAAGTCTCTTCGCTTTTGAAATATTTTTTTTTAATTATCAACAGTTGAAAAAATGCGATTGACGTTTAATTTGGTCTATTTAATGGCGGTGAAATGAATTTTTCAAATCCCAAAAGCACGTGTTTGAAGTAATATTTTAATGTAAAAATAAAATAAGAACTAGGTCCCAGAGGGAGATGATACGTGACGAATACTTATGTGTACATATAACTTTTTCGGAATTAGGAATGAGTGAGTTCGGCAGCCTGATGAGACACCGGGTCACTGGAGCCAGGATGCGGCTAATGGCTACCAATAACATGGTGGTGACTGCAGTCTTCCAGCACCAGGTGCCACTCCTGATTGAGCGCTGGGCCTGAGCTTGCTCAAGACCACGCCCTATTTAATTGATTATTTATTTGAATTATTTTAAATTTTCTTTTTATTGATTATTTTCTATCTTACTTGTTTCTTTTACTTAAAAGTTACTGTGAAAATATTTATAACTGCTCCCAAAGGCGTTGAGCAGTGAACTCATGGCATCCCCATTGGGGTGTGTTGTATTGCTGAAGGGGGGAAGTTACTGGTTATTCAGATCTGGTAACCAAACACAGCTAAAGCCATTTCAAGCAACGTTTCAATTCTGAATGCTGGTTTTACCACCAGAACGATACTGAGAGTATCTTTCACTCTGGAAAGTATTGCAAATATACCTTATATTATTTAAATGATTAAATTGTAAATAATGAAAAGACACAAATCAATCAAATAAAATTTTCTTCTACACGCCGGGATTTGAACCGGCGACCTTCGGATTGTCGGTCGAGGGTCTTACCCCCGCCAGGGCTCTTGTTCGAGATTTTCTGCTGTTTCAGAAAATCTAGTTCTCATCCTGAAAAAAAATGTCAAAATTCATTAAATTAAATTTCAAGATCCATCCAATTCATTCAAAACAACTGGTAACGACGACGATAACGGTCAATTTAAACGAAAACATAAAACAATCTTGCGATCCATGTGAAAACAATAATAACATCAACATATTCGTGGAATCGGAACTGTTTCACCTTGTTTTTAGCATTCTGAAGATTATGACATTCTGATAAGCCAAAAAATCACAACATTCAACTCATCAGCACACTTGTTTACCGATAGTCGTTGGGTAGTTCCCAGAAGTTTCACGAATCTCTTAATTACGTACGTACATAAGACTCGAGAAGCTAGTCAGATGCGTTCAGTTTGTGTTCCGTTTCGGAAACTAACACATCTTCTCAGAGATAAAAAATGTAAATAGCACTTTGCCTATTTCATATTTTATAAAATAAACCAAAAGTTTGATTTTTAGTAAACAATATTTATGATTTATTTCAAGCGACGCTATCATTTGATTTAATCAATGGAAATGAATTATTCCACTAAACTGAAAATCTTTTAATTTATGGCTTTTAATCCTTTGCATAAATTTATTTTTGTGGCGTATAAAATTTATTTGTGTGGATTTTGATACTGCTGCTATTAAACTTTTGGCGTCGCTTTAGAATCAGTGTTGTGTCACCAATACGATTTTTAAATCTTCAATTTAGTTAGGTGTCTGTTCTTTATTGAATTAATTTTGATAATTAAGAGTAAGAATCAGTTAAGAACCCCTGCCATATATAGTTATCTATTCATACAAGTTCATCTGTGAAGTGATTCAAATCTGAATATCGTGTCTTTGTGTTTTATGTTCAAGATCAACAATGAAGGAAATGAAAGGAAAGGGTTTATGTGGAGCAATATGGATTTTTATTTGTGTGATTTTCTCTAATCATGGCTCATCAGCAGAAGTCGAGTACATCAAAATTGGTAAGAACCAGAAAATAATAATATCAATTTAACCCGTATAGGATGCCAACTCATATATCGTTGTATCTCCCGTGCTGTCATGGTGAGAAATATTATTTAAATTGTGTTAAAAATATATATATTTAATTCAAATCTAGAAATAAACCACAGAAAAATTTTAATGTTTCCGATTTAACAATTTATTCGATAATAGCAAAAAACTGTCTCACAGAGAACATACTAATACTAGTCAAACAGAACATTTTAATTTTTGCATCGGAACACAATATGTATACATACATAATTTAAAAAACATTATTTCTGAAAAAATCAAGCACGTCATTTTTGACTCTTGAAACATATTTTCAATGCAAAAATTTAAAGTACCATTATTTATTAAAATAAAACTGAATTTGTAATGTTTACGATGACAACTTATGTATGTAAATAATAAAATTACATCTGTAGGTACCTATGGCGTAACTGAGTAAAATTAGCCCTCAAGAATGCTGCAAGCCATTAATTTTACGACTAAAATTCCAATGATGTGCATCTACTAATCAAACATATTAAGTAACGTTTAATTATTCATTTTTACGAGTGCACTAAAATAAACACAGGACTGGTTGAATAAGAGAGTTATGAAACCAGCAAGAATTATCGTATATTTTTGAAATTATCGCAGGTTAATAATATCTTCCAAAATATACATCACGTTGGTTCAGCCTCTTATTTCAAAACCCAACAATCGTTTTTTTTTAATTGCTGACAAGTAGGTACATTTAATTACAACAAATCACAAATATTTTGATTTACGTCATGGAATACACAAAAAAAAAACCCAAATAAATAATTTTGATTTTCACTATCAGACTCGTTCAAAGCCAAACGAACCAAGCAACAAGCCAATGGGTTTCTCGCAAAATTTTCTTGATATAACTACATTGCGAAATCTACTCTGACTTTGACCTCGTTTCATTTTTGTATTAGAGGCCAGCACTGAATAGATAAACTGATAGAATAGTGTCGGGGGTGTGTCTGCTTTTCACAAGTGAGCTAATTTTTTCCTTACTTCGGGTGGATTTGACTTAATTTTTTTAACTATTGAACCTCTATCAAAAAGTCTTAAATAAACGAGCGAAATCAGTTTTCTGTCAAAACCACACAGATTCATGGACGTATCCGTTCGGTTGAGGTCAGTTGTTTTCTAAGAATTAATTTTAGCTGAGAAATTTCCATTATTTCTGATAATATTATTTATAAACATGGATAAATTTTCAATTTCTATTTTAGAGAGGGGTATTAAAATAGGTGGTGATATTTACATTTTTTAAATATATATTTTTTATTGATTAATTTTAAAGAAAAGACTTTTATTTATATACTATCTAGATTGTATATAAATAAAAGTGATGTAAACAAAATTATTTGTCTTTTCATGAAAATAAATAATGCCATCACAAAGAGAAAACCTTTTCGAAGACGTTTTCTTTGAAAATTTTTTTTATTAATCAATGTTTCGATCGCCTAGGTGTAACCCAAATACAATGCCAACTCAAATACTAACCGGTCGCTTACACCGGCTTCTTTTATATTTTTTAAATAATTTCCTCGACTTCATATTTACTTAGTTATATTTTAAAGATGTTTTTAAACTTGTTTATGTCCACGGTATTTTTTCGGTCAAAAAACAAAATAATCTGGCCGAAAAATGTATTTAATTTTCAAATTATATGGAGATTTGAGGTTTTTGTGTATTGGTTAACACCGAGTAGAAAAGTTATCGAAGTTCAGAAAGGTCACTTGAACCGAAAGTTCAAAGGAGTTAGACCTGTAGACAGGTACTGAAGAAAACTGATTTGATTGAGAAAAATGTAGAATTGACGAAAATGGGTTCAATGCAGGCAAATCGAAATTGTTTTCCGCTCAACAGTGTTGATATTAGAAAAAGTTCAATCTTATGCTCCCGAATTAGGGAAAATCGACCTTCTTCTGGCACTTCAGATGTTTCAGTTCTGCCAGATTGCCTGTTCAATTGTATAAATTATAGCCGATGAGAATATCGGAATAGAAAGATCAACAAAATAATCTTTATTTTAATTTCAGGAGGAATATTCGATTCCGAAGAGGGACCGGTTCAAGAACTGGCTTTTAAAATTGCAATCGACTTAACAAATTCTGCCAATCTAAATTTACCTGAACGAATGCTAGTGGCAAGAACAGAACGGATCTCACAGCTGGACAGTCTTGGAGTCTCTAAAGTGATCTGCCAAATGATTAAGGTTGGAAAAAAAGTCAATCTATAAACACACTTCCAAACTGAAAGTGATGTTGATATTGTATTTGCATGAGTATCCGTAAAAATTAGACTTTGTGCACCCAATTAAGTAATTTTGACTATTTTTCTTTAATCATCAACTGACTTTTACTGTTAAACTTGTTAAATATTGTAAACTTATAATATTTTTGTTAAATCTTCAACCTACTAGCTTTTTACTATTGCTGTTCATTTATCAAAAATAATAATTTCAATTATATATTTTATTTAATATTATTTACAGGATGGCGTTGTAGGTATCCTTGATCCAACTGTAGGACCTGCATCAAGACTCGTGCAATCCATTTGCGCATCCAAAGGTATTCCGTGCATCAAAACAACAATGGACTATTACCATGATAAAACTAGTAATTTAATCAATGTGTACCCTAATCCAGCAATTTTTGCAAAGGTACTGTGCATTTTTTATCATTATCTTTGATTTAAGCAAGTAGTTTGATATCCTTTGAGGTCGGCTTACAGTAGTTCTGGACCTTACCACATGCCATTCATCTAAGTATGAAACCTCTAAAATGTTTTGTATCAGTCGTGTCCTGGATTATCAGAATTCTAATCTTGATTTTGTCGCCCGTCATGATAAGACTAAGATAAGTTTTTTTCTTAGAATAAAGAAAAACCCTAGGGTTGCCTTCCTTACAATAAGTTCCATTTAGCAGGCCCTCTGTTTCACTTATACTCTCCAGCCGAGCGATTCTCTATCTTTTGTGAGATCGAAATAGATCTAGGGCGAGATCTCCTGGCAGATGTGATTTTCTAAGGTTATTAAATGAATAACTAATCATGCACACTTGCAAGAATTCGTGTTTTAAACGACTTTAACTAAAATATGTGACAGCTCATACCTGAAATTCTGACATCGGCCCATAGAAAAAGCAAATAACAGCCAAATAAAATCACACAAATCTGACAGGAGATCTCGCCCGAGATCTATCTCGATCTCACAAAACATAGAGAATCGCTCGGCTCACTTCCCACCTGAATTTCATAATCATGGTGAAACACAGATTTACATATAATGGAAATTTAAGTCTCGATTGGCCAAATATGAAACAATCCACGAGGCATTTCTTGTGTTCTTCTGTATTCTGTTTTTTTAACCCATCTGCTTGTTTAGGAATAAATACATCCCAAAAAATGTAATCGCATTATACTTTCATAAGACCAAAAACGTCCCGAGCGACCTTTCATTTTAAAAGCTATATATCTCTCTTCATCTCATGCAAACATACTTTTTTTTCTTTTAACCAGAAAGATAACGAAATAATGCTTATTGTCTTTGAAATATGCAAGCTATCTTGCATAGATATTTTACAATCTCGATCAAAAGTGACAGTTTCACCGGTTTGGCGCGAAACCGAGGCTTCCGGATTTTGAGGTGCGAATATGTTGAACCAAGCAATAAAGAATTACGAGTATTTTTAACGAATCCGCGAAATGATTAACTAATCCACGAAAAGTTGACATAAACTCCAAACACTGCGAGTTCAGGGTAATTGTAGAATGAGCCATATATATTACGTAGATTCATATTGTCGTGAAATAAATTGTTTAGGAGAGTGAAAACACCATGGTATATAGTATAACATTTTTAACATTATTTGGCATAACGTAGATGGTGAAAATGGTAACGAATCAAATGAAATTCAGATATTTATTTTTTAAATAGTCATTTTCGCGGTATTGCACGCCGATCGACGATATTTCAGGCTTCTGTCTTTTCTGGGGATGCTTGTTTTTATTGCAAGCTCAATCGATCAAAATAATAAAAAAAATTTTTTGGTTACCCACTGCTACCTAATTTATAAACAATTTATTCAAATCAGCTTGATTTTCATGTTGCCTAATGTGCATAGAAAGAATCAGCAACAGAAATTGCCACGTACAACAATGTATCTCAATGGAATAGGCTAATAACTAAAGTTAACCACCATTAAACAATTCTGAACGTAGCCGAATACTAAAAACTATTTTTGAAAAGTTACTATAACAAATAAATTGTAATATTACAAATAAATTGTTATATTACAAATAATTGTTATATTACAAATAAATTGATATATTACAAATAAATATTAACATTTTTAAATATTAAAATTTAGAATGCAAACATAAAATAATGTATAAATGACTCATGTGATGTTTTTATGTGAAAACGGTACTAAAATCACGGATTATGTAAAAAAACAATGCTTATTCTATCGTATAAATGTATGATTAACAATTCAGTCTCCTCAATTTTTTTAAATTTTATACAAGAATATTTAATAAAAAAATAACAATGTTTAGTGGCGCGTAGGCAATTTGGCGGGTAAAATCTGTACCTACCGTGTATATGACTTTTTTTATATATTTCTATGGACAACTTGAAGAGGGATGGGCAGCTTGATTTATTATCAACCTTTTAATTTTTGTTTTAGGGATGTCAAAAGAACAATAACGAAGTTATAACGATTTCTGTAGAAACACACGCGTTGACGTGAAAACACGCTTGTTGTACTTGATTGCTATCGTTATATTATCGTGTATATCCGCTTACTTATCTGAGTGGTTAAATATAAGTTAAGTTGCGAATTGGAGCATAAAAATAATACGTGATATGTCTGGCAACTGCATTTAGTGTCAATCGCTTAATTGCATCAAGGCTGTCATAGGACGTTTAAAAACTGAATTTCAGAAAAATTATCTTCATTGTAAACAATACCCTCTTACTCGCGGTACACAAGAGATTCTGATTTAGTTCTTCACACACTTTTCAAAGCAGTAAGGTAAAAATCGCATCGCAAATAATTCCAACAAGGATAATATTATGATACTGGCAAATTCTTCGGAGACCCGTCGGCATTCGACTGGTTACGGTGAATTCGCCATTTTGATTAATCTTCGTTTATATTATGAATACCAATAAATATGTTTCGGATAAATCTAAGCTTTTCATATTGCTATTTTTATGAAGCTTTTCGAGTAGAATTAAAATAAAAAAGTCGCATAATTAAGTACTTTATGACAAAATATAAGCGTAAACGACCAAAAATGTATTTTTTCATTAGAAACGTATGAATGTATTTAAGAAACAACTTGATGAAAACAATTTTGCTCCAAATGTTATCTGTGACAGTTAACCTCTTAACTTTTTTCTTTCTTTTAAAATTATTCACAAAATTAATTAAAACCAAGCAGTTAATTCGAACGTTTCTAAACTCTGTTCACCAAGTGATTTGCATGCTCATTTCCTATATTATTGGTGATAAAACGCACAATAATATCCCGGTTTAACTAAACCAATGCTGAACCGGCGCGCGGAAATTTAATAAGACGATAATTTAAATAAATAAAAACATTTTATACAAAATTGTTAAAATTAATTTTATACAAAGACTTAAGACGATAAATAAGTAGACAAGAAATAATGGCGAAAAATCGTGCTCTCAATAACACCAAGACACTTTATTTTTGCAATCTGATTATTTTGTTGTAATAGATAACAATTAAAAAAAAAAATCATTCCTGTAATATTTGTTTTTGTGATTGAAGATTTAGGTATATCAGAATTAATTAATTGTCAATTAAATGGTGCCGAGATTGCATTATCTGTTCATGGAATATATTTGACTAAATTCTTATACTGATCAAAAGTATTATTGCCATTTATTTTTGGGTTGTTGTGCCGTATTGCGCTACCTCCTTCTTTAGCCAAAGTTTCAAACAGCGTTACAGTGTCCAACATCATCGTTAATAATACACAACTGCTAACCCTGTACAAATCACAAGTGCGCCCCACGGTTGAATTTGGCAACCGCCTCTGGTCTGGAGCTCAAAAACACCTGAAAAATACCCTCGACTCTGTGCAAAAACAGGCGGTCCGTTCGAGAGATTCTCCCATCTAAACAGACGGATTGCAATCTTTAGAGCACAGGTGTCGGGTGGGAATGCTATCCTTGTTCTACCGATATTACAATGGAAGATGCTTCGAGGAACTAGCGTCACTGATACCTTCAGCACCGGTGCATAGTCAGGAAACACGCAAAACGCATGCCCAACATATTATATCGTGAGCATCTCCTATCCTTTTCCTATATTCCTCTTCCTCTCCTCTTCCTATAACCCAACATTAATTATAATATAATAAAACTTCATCTCCGATGTACTTTAGCATAAGAAACCTCTGTGGCTTGACTCCAGTTCAATTATATATTTATCACTGTATATGTATTATGTAAAAGCTGTTTGTTTCTTACAAATAAATAAAATAAAAAAATTATGTACACGGTTAACATTTGTCACATGAGAACTGGTCGCTTCTTGTGTTTAACAGCTCGGCTGTGGATTATTTCCTCCTTCCTACAACATGGGTATTTTCAAGATAAACGTTTATTCCTTTCTGTCTTCAAAAAGACACTTCACACAGCATCTCAAATGACATAGGCCTACTGTGTGGATGTGTGGATTAATGTAAAAAAAAAAAAAAAAACGTTGTCCAACACTTCTGCCCTGATGATGATGTTGAAAACGTTGACTAAAGAGGGAGGTAGCGCAACACGGTATTACACCCAAAAATAAATAATGATGATTAATTATTGTACGAATAAATATTTTTTATTGCAGGTGTACGCCGATTTAGTTGAAGCAATGGAGTGGAAGCATTTCACCGTTTTATATGAAAACGCTCAGAGTTTAACCACACTTAATGGTTTATTGAAGCATGCCTATGATGATAAACGAAAGATTACGTTCACTCAGTTCGACTATGGCACAGGAAACTATCGGTAAGTAGAGGACGAATTAATGTGCAATATATTAGAGCATACTCTATAGTATTCTAGGTATTAAAAAGATCCTTCACTATGAGAAAAAGAACAGAAATATTCAATTGAATAGCCGTTTCAGATTCGCGACAGATCGTAAGTAAAAAAAATAATATTGAAAAAAAAAATATTCTCAAAGTGGGTGGTGGGCAAAATAAGGTTGAGAACCTATGGACTAGAATATCGTTATCAATTATTATCTAGGACTAGCGAGTTCCCGGCAAACGTCGCTATGCCACTTAATAAAGAAATTATTTCTCCCTGCGTGTCCTTTCCTATTCGTCCCGTTCCCCTTCCGCCTCCCCTTCATCTCCCGCGTCCCCTTCCCCTTCCCGCGTTCCCACTTCGTCTTCTCTGCCTTCCCTCCCACACTCCCCTCGCCCGCTTCTCCTGTCCCGCGAACCCCTCTCTTGACTTCCCCTCCCCCCTTTCAAGTTCCCTTCTCCCTTCCTAGGTTCCCCTACCGCTCTTGCTTCCTCCGTTCCGCGAACCCCCTCCCAAATTTCCCTCTCCTTTCCCGGGTTCCCCTCCCCCCTCCCGCATTCCATACATTCAGTCCCGGTATATTC
The DNA here is from genome assembly GCA_917563855.2 of Limnephilus lunatus. Classification (NCBI taxonomy): domain Eukaryota; kingdom Metazoa; phylum Arthropoda; class Insecta; order Trichoptera; family Limnephilidae; genus Limnephilus; species Limnephilus lunatus. Next base: position 104,365,098 of record OU830593.1, read on the forward strand.
AGTTTTCAAACAGCTCGCGTACCACCTACTGCAATTTTTTTATATAAATTTCATAATGCCAGAACTCACTAGTATATACATAAAGAAACCTTCGCGGGCGTGCTCGCAACAAAGTTTCAACGCAATCGGATAAATGGTTTAGCAACGCATAACATACATAGACAGAAACAAACATGTATTCATTTTTATACATATATATAGATAAATGTTGAAAACAAGTATTTTGAAAACTTGAAAAAATAGATAGATAGATTAAAATAGTAAAAATTTTATATTATATTTTAGAGAAACTCTTCAAAATGCCAAAACATCAGGAGAGACTAACTTTGTTATTGACTGCTCTTCAACTGAGAAGCTTTATGATGTTCTTCTTCAAGCACAGCAAACAGGCTTGCTCATAGAGAAGTACAGTTTTATCATAACATCCCCAGACTTGCACACGATGGATCTGGAGGCTTTTATGCACGGAGGGGCTAATATAATTGGTAAGTTGTGATGATTTCAATTATATATTTCAATATAAAATATCTTAACTTCAAATTCAACAATCACTTTTAATGCATTTTTCAATAAATGCAAAAAATCGAAAAGACTTTCCCGATCTCATTTCCCTAATTAATTTTAACATACCTTTGAGACGGTGACTTGACATCTCAGAATGAAATCAACTTAGAATCTCCTTTGAAATGTCATTAAAAGTGATGAAATAAATATATAAAAAAAATTGGTTAAATGTTACGTTAGGGTTATAGACTATTTTAAAATTATTTTTTTCAAAGCTTTCAAAGGCCACTTGCATGGATTTCATAACGACTTGGAAAAAATCGTGTGGAAAGATTTGTTTACTAAGATTACGAAAATTTTAGTAAAAATTTAAAGAAATGTATAGTTTTTCTTATTTTTAAATAAATAAATCCATTATTTGTCCCATCTCCGATTATGTTACCTTAATTTTGTAAAATTCTACAATGATTAAACACTTTGATTTCCGGCGAATTTTTGAATTTGCATTTAACGTTCACTAGATTTATTGTTTGTTCTATGCGAACTTATCCTTTGGTTTGATTTTTTGATAAAGATGGCGGTGTTTTTACAGATGTTACGAAGAGAACCCCGTAAAATTTATTGCTATTCGTGTGGAAAACGTTCTTTTTTTAAATGATTTTCGGCTATCTAATTATCGTTTTTTGGTACACATAAAATTATTTCCCGTATTTCCGGTTTATAAAAAATGGTCTGATTTTTCGGATTGAAATTTTCAAAAAATCGCCAGGGTTTCAAAAATACGATAAAAAATAAATAAAAAAATACGTAATGTCTTAGAATATTTAACTTAACCGGAAAAAAAGTTAAAAAATGTGATGCAAGTGGCCTATTACTTTTCAAAGTGGTGTTAAGTTGGCTCGTTTCTGAGTTGGCATGGAACCCTTTGAGATGTACCCGCCAAATTCGCTAATCAAGCGTGTTCTTCATCGAAATATTTTCGGACTCACCGACCAAATATAAAAAGAGCATTATGGCAATGATATTATGAACTGATCTATGTGCATACATGTGACTTATCTACTACACTATATAAAGAGGTAAGATTTGTTTGTTTGTTTGCATTGAATAGGCTCCGAAACTACTGAACCGATTTGAAAAATTCTTTCGCTGTTGGAAAGCTACACTATCCTTGGGTAACATAGGTTATATTTTATTTTTAAAAAAAATAGGCATCCTTACTAAAACTTCCATAATGTAACCAAAGGTGTAAAAAAATTACCTAAAATATTCTTTACATCGCGTGCGCTGCGAAAACTATTAACGATAGAACAAAATAATTTACTACGACTTTGTAGAACACATCATTATTTACCAAAAAAGTTACTCCAGCATATGTCTAACTATTATGGTTATGTCGCAATATGTATTCTTTTATTTTAAAAATTTAATTAAAATGTCGCCGCTTGAAAAGGCTCTTTATTTGTATCTTGATTTTAATCCTTATCAAAATAAATTACTTCATATTCAAGACAGCTTCAATACCTTTATTTAACTCTTTGAATTTTTTCAATTCGGATATTTAGTTAGAAAGATATCACGAGTTTAAAAATGTTAGTATTAGAAAAAAGTTTCGGCTACGGGCCGGGCGAGAGAGTAGTCAAGAAATGAAGTGCCAGGGGGGTTGGCGGGACGGGGGAACGGGAGAGCGGTGGCGGGGAAGGTAGAAGTGGAACGCTGGAGGGGAACGCACGGGAAAGGACATGCAAGGAGTAACATTTTATTTATTTGTAATTATGCAACATTGCAACGCATGCCGGGAAACAGCTAGTGTATATATAATTGTATAATCTTGTACTAAATAAAAAAATGACTCCCGCGCAAAATGATTCTGTCGACATTTTGTAGAAAACTGAGATACTTGCAGCTAGTTCACTAGCAACTACGTTGACACAAGTTTAGTTTACTATCTAACAATCCCACACGCTAGCGAGTAGCGAGCAAAGTAGCCCCCTTTTCAACTTTTTTCGTAGATAGTAAATATGATTACACTGAGCAAGTTTACTAGTAGATAGTGAATTCGAAGTAGCTAGTAGCCTCGCTCAATGTACTTGAGGCTTTAACTTACGTTTCGCATCAGCAATTCTCAGGATGTAAACTCATTTCCCTGCCCTTAAAATTTAAATGCCCTGTCCCCATGGATCGACGTTTGAATGTATATTACGAGTACCTTTACGAGTTAGTATTGGGCCGTAAGACTGTCTCTTATGCGGAGATCAGCCATGTCCCCCAAAGTGTACAACTTTTATAATAAATACTTACACATTTTGTTTACAGGAATACGTTTAACAGACTCCAATAGACATAAATATGGAGCTACAAAGAATTTTTGGAACCGCAGCAATAGAACATCGGAATCTGATTATTTGAAGACGATACGTACTGATGTGGCCATGATTATGGATGCTGTGGGTGCCTTTTCAGTAGGCTTGAAAAATATCCACCCAAATCAGCACAAGCCAATCAACTGCGAACAAGGCGGAATATTTGAACAGGGATCGGAAATCATTGACAAAATTAAAAACGTAAGCATAATATTTAAAAATACACACATATATCGATCGTCCAGTTGATTAGTCAGACAACCCAAGATGCTACCATATGACCAATTTACTTAGTCCGATTTTTGAGGAACTAAAGTGGTTGAAATGAGAACTAAGACCTGATTAACCACATACTTAGTTAATATTTTATTGTCAAAAAGTAAATGCGGACTACCAATGCATATTTTGGTTAGTGTTTCAATTCGATATTGCTAAATCTATCTATCTTCTATCTTCTATCTTCTATCTTCTATCTTCTATCTTCTATCTTCTATCTTCTATCTTCTATCTTCTATCTTCTATCTTCTATCTTCTATCTTCTATCTTCTATCTTCTATCTTCTATCTTCTATCTTCTATCTTCTATCTTCTATCTTCTATCTTCTATCTTCTATCTTCTATCTTCTATCTTCTATCTTCTATCTTCTATCTTCTATCTTCTATCTTCTATCTTCTATCTTCTATCTTCTATCTTCTATCTTCTATCTTCTATCTTCTATCTTCTATCTTCTATCTTCTATCTTCTATCTTCTATCTTCTATCTTCTATCTTCTATCTTCTATCTTCTATCTTCTATCTTCTATCTTCTATCTTCTATCTTCTATCTTCTATCTTCTATCTTCTATCTTCTATCTTCTATCTTCTATCTTCTATCTTCTATCTTCTATCTTCTATCTTCTATCTTCTATCTTCTATCTTCTATCTTCTATCTTCTATCTTCTATCTTCTATCTTCTATCTTCTATCTTCTATCTTCTATCTTCTATCTTCTATCTTCTATCTTCTATCTTCTATCTTCTATCTTCTATCTTCTATCTTCTATCTTCTATCTTCTATCTTCTATCTTCTATCTTCTATCTTCTATCTTCTATCTTCTATCTTCTATCTTTTATCTTCTATCTTCTATCTTCTATCTTCTATCTTCTATCTTCTATCTTCTATCTTCTATCTTCTATCTTCTATCTTCTACATAAATTAAAATAAATCGCCTAAATGTATGTACGCGCATAACTTCCGAACGATTTTACGTCTTTCATTCCAACTTTGGGGATTTGATGTGTGCATACCCGCAAAGGTTTCTATACACACTGGTGAGCTCTGGCATTTTGAAGTTTGTATAAAAAAATTGTTGAGGGGAAGGGGACGTGGGAGAGGAAGGAGAGGCGGAAGGGGAACGGGTCGGGAAGGGAGAAAGAAGTTCTTTATTATATATTAAGTAGCAACGCATACCGGGAACTCTATGATAATATAAATGGAGAGACCGTTAGACGTGATTTTTTTAAATAAAGGTAATCGGAGGACTGGAAAATGACGTAGGCTACTTTTTATCCCGGAAAAAACATTTGTACGTAATTAATTGGAATTTGAAGTTTCGGAATGCGAGAACGTGGACAGATACACCAGTATTCCCAGCATAAATCGATTCCGTTTTTATTCCCTGTCAATATCAGTTCACTGTGTTAGGGTAACACTGTGCTAGGGGTATTGATATAAAATCGTAATACTATCGATAGTTATGCCTATCGATCAGATATTGTAAAGTTATCGATTTCACCGTACCAGAGTTCCAGGGCGTTCAAGAAATTGATTGAATAATAAAAGTGATTGACCAATAATAACACTGCCATTTTTCAATTTTTACACTTTTTCTTCATAAACGACAAACAACATTCATGAAATGTATTATATATTTTACAGAATCCTTTACAAGGCCTCACTGGTAAGACCAGATTTGATGAATCCGGATTAAGGACTGATTTTGATCTGAACGTTTTGGAGTTCACACTCTCTGGCATTGAAACGGTAAAAAAACTGATGACTTTTTTTGTAAGATGGAATGTTAGATTATATTTAATAATATTACTGGCGCATAAATACAAAAGAGGTAACCCTGAGTTCAACCAAGAATATTGTTATATTATTTATTAAAGAATATGGATAATGATAAATTATTTAAGCTTTCAGGTGTTGTACCGAGTATTGAAATTATTGTTATCAAAAATTCCAACAAATAATATCAACCGAAAACAGATAGTTCTTCAATGTTTTGTTAAGTTTTCTCATAATATCTGCGTTTCTTTGATATCTGTTTCACCTTCAAAAACATTACATCATTGTTTTATGCGAATATTTAATAAACGTATTTATTGTCTGTGCAAATGTTGAAACATTAGTTTTTCCAAAATGGTCTGCAAAATTTGTTTTCGTTCAACTTTTACAATTCCAAACTAGGTAATAACCACGTCCTAATGATATGTATAAAATGTGTAATGCTATATTAGGTTATATTTTGTAAATGTAAAATAAATAAGTAAATGTAAAATAAAAAAACGAATCTTCTCAAAATAGTCACGTGACAAGATACTTAGATTTTTTTTTTACTTACATAAGATGGGTTGATTTGTAAATTTTGTTTGTTTTTGTAATTGGTTGTATCACGATGGACATGAATGTATTTTTGTGTTCAAATAACAAGTTACCTGTTTTTATAAAATTAGTGACATATAGATCTGAATTCAAGAAATTTGTTATGAGACAAGAAACTAAATATTAAATCGTATATAAATGATTTCCAAACACCCAAATGCAATTGTTTTGTCTTTGCATTTTCAGCGCATTTTTAATGAAAACAATGCAATAACTTCACGAACACCGTAAAACAATGAAGTCGTTATTTTATACATTGCATCAGGCTTATACAAGGGTTTCAAATCGGGAATCTTACAAAAAGGATGGTATCTAAAGTATTGTGTTTATAAAATAAATTTTATTAAAAAAAATAATGATTTTTTTTTATTTTCAGATTGGAACATGGGATTCTAGCTCTCAAACTCTCAATTTGACAAGGAGCTTTAAACCAACAACAATGATTAAAGAAGGTATTGGGGGAAAGAAATTCGTTGTTCTGATAAATCTTGTAAGTTAATTTTTTATAAAAACACAATCTTTAAACATATTTTGTATAATTGAGTCTCAATCTGTGTTAAGATAAAAAAAACCTCTGTACGTGCCATTCGTATTTTTTTAATGTTTTTACCTTCTTCATATTTTTAAAATGAAAGACAAATGTTCCTATTTTACGAACAAGCTGGCAATAATAATGGAATTCTTCCTGCCATCATTATAAGCAAAAAATGTTGATTAGGTATGCAATGACCGTTCAGTGGGAATCGTGTTTGGGTTCCGTGTTCGATTCCTCGGCTGGCTGAGTCCTCTATCATGATTAAAAAACTTTTTCGGCTTACTGTGGTGGTAGCAGGAGATTTTCAAATATTGTCGGGTTATTCGTAACCCGGGGATATTTGTCTTTCTTTTTAGCAAAAAATATATAAAAAATGGAGGACGGATAATTCATGCAGGTGATTAAACCCGATGCTTTGGACTGTTACACCAACTAACCTTTTATAATCAATAAACTGAGATATCAAAATTACATATTCGAAACGAGGAATAGTATTGTTAAAATAAAATGAGAACCATGAGCTTGTTTACGACGCATTGGTATATTTCCTATGGAATAATCGCCTATGGTGGAACATGTAAATACGTAAAACCATTAGAAATATCTCAGTAGTCAAACCCTATGATAATGTACCAGAAGACAAAAGACCTATTCCACTAATCACTTGTTGAAGAAACTGAAATTATGGAACTAAGGCGGATCTACTGTGTCCGATGTTCTAAATTTATATACACTTATCCTAACCCAAAAATTAATAATAATAATAAATAAAAAAAACCCAAATCATTCTAGCCAGAGACAGACCACTTGCAAGTTCAATGCAATGCCCCACTGAAAAACCAGGCTGGCTGTGAAGCACTTTTACTGTATTGCCCCAAAATTATTCAATTCCTTACCCAATTCCATAAACATGTGCCAACACTTGAATTCATATAAAAGAAATGTTAAAATCTGGCTAAAAAATAAGAAATCAGTAATCTTTTTCAATAAGTTATACTTCACCCATCTATATCAAAATATGTAACATCTTAAATTTCCTATCTCTATGTATTAAAAAAAAATTCAGCGAAACCCCTCTAAAATCATTTTATCACATTAATCTATCTATAAGTACTGTATATTTTTTAATTTAAACACCAATATAGGTACTACAATATCCACGCATGAGATTCGCATTTGTGAGATTTTTTATAGTGTTATATTTTATGTTATTATTAATGAACTTGTTTATATATATTTTTTTTAAAGTTCCAATTTTAAAAACAATCAAATGATTTTTTTTGTTATTTGTGTCAAATGTGACCTTTAGAAGAAAAAATATTGATTAATAATGTTTTTTTTAGAGTCAACCCTTTGGATTCCTGAAGCAATCGGCCGTGGAATTGCACGGAAATGATCGCTTCGAAGGTTTCTCGGTTGACATGATTAAAAAGATTTCCCAGATGCTGGACTTCGAGTACGAATTGAAAATAAATAAGGATGCAATGTATGGATATTTTAATAAAGATACAAACGAGTGGAATGGGATGATAGGATCAATCATAAACTCGGTAAGAATATAAGTTTTAAGAATTCATTTTGGTGTAAAATTAAGGTTCATCTGAAAACAGTTCAGTCAACAATGTCCATAACATGATGTCAGTATTTTTTGTGAGGCCTGTGCTGTAGATTTATAATTACATAACGGTATTAGATCTGAGGCTATCGGGTAAAAAGGTACGTATCGATGTTCCGAAAATGAAGTTAAGTAGGTAGGGGAAGATTGGCACCATTCGTATACTTGTTAGACTTTGATTTTTCAAAAATTGAAAATTAAAGATAGATTGCTCAATTAGTTATTATAACATAACAGCATTATTCAAAAAGTTTGAAGTCAATAACTTTTAAAATAAATTAATGGATTATTATTCAAAAAGTTTGCAGTCAATAACTTTTAAAATAAATTAGTGGATTGAATTTTATCAAAAGCCGATAAATGTCCGAATCTACCCCACTCACGGGGTACATTCGTACATGGGTAGGGGAACATTCATTTTGACTCTTCTTCAGTAGAAAAGACTTAGTAACTTGTTACCTTTTTTTTTACCCGACTCCAAGAGACTCTCTTTCTGAACGATAATTTTCCTTTAAAACATCTTTTATTTCCGCAGACATAGTTTCTTAATTTATTATTATGCACCTAGTTATTGTGCACCTATTTTTAATAATTCCTGACCATTTTTTCACTTTTTTTTTTAAATGAAAAGAAATTCGTTAATACGAATATGCCCCTGGAGAAGGCGTACGAATGTGCTCCGAAGGTCAAAAATAACAAATTTTTACCGACACATAAATTATGCAGAAAAATCCACAAAATAGATACATTATTATTAACTTGATTGTAGTCACTTATCATTGAGCAATAATCCTATAGAATTTGACGCGCTTTACTAAAGCACGAAACAGCCAACAACATCGACAAAATATTTACTTTGAGCATGCGAAAACACATAACGCACTTTCGTGACGCTCGCAGCGGCCACAATGGCAGCTAACTTCGTGGATAACTGACGGTCGCCCACGCCTACCCACACACGAAAAGCTAAATAAATACGCCGTTCTAACAAGCTGTAGGAGCGACTGTACGAAGCTTCCCCGTGTATGAATGGTGCCAATCTTCCGCTATAAAGATCTAATGCTAAGTTTTTTTATATTTGTTAAGCTAAGTTAAATGGAATATCAAAATTACTTTTTATAAACGGAATGGGGTGTGTGAAATGATAGTTAAAAAGAAAAAAATGATGTTATGTTTAATTACAGGGAAAATTTTTTATTTTTTATTTTATTATCTTTTTACCCAAATCAACTGTTCACGTTAAAGAAAATAGCTTGTCAGTAAATCTCTGATCACAATCACGTTAAACTTGCATATTGCAGTAGCAAATTGATGATTGAAGTTTTATTTATATCCTCTGGTTAACATATCATATTAATAATATTAGCAACAAGGCCCTAAAGACAATGGGTTTGTTTTGAGAGCTGCCAAAGGTTTCAATAATTAAGGCACATTTAGGTATCATGTTATATTATAAAACCCTTTGTCAGATGCCAACTTGAGTATAACTCTACGTTATGGTCTCCCTTTTGAAAAGATTCAACGTAAGTTTCTAAGGTTTATAAACTATAAATTGCGTATTTCTATACTAAACATTGATTACAATTACCTCCTGGATAATATGTATCTATTGAATCTTTAAGAAGTAAGAAAAACACAGATTTAATATTATTACATAAAATACTGCATTTCTTAATTGACTGTCCTGAATTACTTCAGTGTGTCAATATCCATTTTCTCAAAAAAATCATTTTTCAAACACTTTTTACCTTTTTACTTCAAAAATACCAGGACACTAGCTTATCAACATTCTCCGATTCCGAGATTTCACATCTCGGAAATAAATATTCTGATCTGTGTGATATATTTCATCATAAAACTAATCAATATAAATGTTGTACATTCTATCACTTGTATTCTTCTGGACACAAATATAGACCTGTTTACCTTCTGCGCTTCTACTATTTTGTTTTGTAGAATCTTTAAAATTCAATTGTATTCTTGAGGATTCTTGGTTTCTGTTCACATCAATGCATTTTAATTTGTGTTTTTGTTGCAACCTTTTTTGTCTTTATCTTTATATATTTTTTCTTTACTGTTTTAATTTTTATGTATTTGCTTTGATATAAATAGCTTGTAAAATTTTATAAGAAAAGCCCACCAGGGCGAAATATGAATAAATTAGTATACATATACCATGTATTGTAGTTCAACATTTGGGTAAAAGGGTATAACTGAGTATCCTAAGAAAGTTTTTTTTTTTAATTTCTGTAACTTCCAACACACTTGCAATAGGTATTATTTATTTAATATTTTATTTAAAAAAAATGATTCAATTTCTTTCAAAGTAGTTATAAACATACATTAGTCGATAACGTAGAAACTTTTTACTCAGAAAAATATCAAACTTTATTGTTTTCGGAACAATCCACTTTTACTGCCCTCACCTTTTACACTATAGTACACTGGCAAATGCTGTAATTTAAATAATAAGTATCCAAACATATGCTGTGTGTGAAGTAAATTTAACTAGATTTAATTACTTTGATTTCAGGAAGCAGACCTCATTGTGACTGATTTGACAATCACACCCGAAAGAGCTGCTGCTGTTGACTTCACGATGCCTTTTATGAACCTTGGAATTAGTATTTTATACAGAAAACCACAACTTTCAGAACCGAACTTTTTCTTCTTCCTGGCACCGTTCTCATGCGAGGTAAATATGTAGCAACTTGTAATTCATCAACCTGTAACACAAAGTCACTTTCATATCTTTTCAGTTTTCTAGTTACTATCTAATCCAAGATATCTGTAACAATTAGTGTACACTCCGTAAAAAGTCATGCCACTTATATATTCCATCCCACACCTTCGTTATTCTAAAACCTTGACATTATTATAGTTCCTGTAAGAAATAACACTGACGAAATCTTCAAAAATCTTAACATCATGTCAATTAAACAATTATATTCTTTAATTATACTCGGTAACATTCATAAGCACAAAACCCAAGAAATAACAACTCAAACGTACATTAAAAACACTAGATCTCATGGTCGAAAACATATCCAACAAGTAACTACTAACACAAGATTTGGGCAAAAAAGCCTTATATATTATGGTATTAAACTCCACAATAAAATTCCACTCTCACTCAAAAACCTCAATATTATAACATTTAAATCTCAAATAAAAAGCTGGATACTAAATATAGGGAGATCGGAAATAGAAAATATTTACTGATATCAAATACAGACTAAAACCAAATCTACTGAACTGAATTACAAAAAAAAAATCTTATTTACTTTATAATTATTTAAAAAAAAATACTACATGATATATGTTTATAACAAATTCATATTAATTTCTTATAAGTAAATTATAATAAGTGAATGAAATCCTCAGCACGGGAGATTCTAGTAACTAAGAAAGAAAGACAATAAATCATTATTATTTTTATATTATTATACAAGCCTCAAATATGAGATTTATGTAAAGCAATGCGCACAAATAGAATTTTGTAATATCTCTCTTTTATGATGCCATATACATACAATCATAACCTTAGGTGTCCTGAAGGTGCAAGTCTCTTTTTATCTTTATAACCTTGCCTGGGTTATGAATAACCGGACAATATTTAAGAAACTCCAACTATAACAACAAAACGAACGTAAAATGTTACTTGCACCTACCCACTTAGCTAGCAGGGGAATAATGTAAGAACATACTGAATACTGGGCCCACGCACGCAACGTATGCGTTCCTGGGCAGACGTGCAACGTGCATACCTTGTCCCACGAACGCAAATCAAATTTGAATTCTGGATCTGTTAAATTCGAACTTCTTACTAAATCTATTAGTTTTTAATCTCATACATAAATTACAATAAACGCCAAAAATGTCAAAATATATATATATAACCTTAAACATCAAATCAATTTGATAGAAGACCGCCATCTTTCATACACCCGTCCCACACCAATCTGGACAGCGCAGATCAGAGTTGCGTGGAAAGCGTAGGATTGAATTGCGTGTGACAAGTATATTTCTAAAGCATCTATTTTCATGAAAAATGAGCACTGTTTACAATGCGCACGTGGGCTCAGTATATTCTTACTTTACGAGAACCCATGACACCTGGGTAAAAACCCTAACAAATAAATGAATACAAATAATATCCAATGGCATGCGAGCTAAGAGAAAGTGGTTTTTCGTGAAGGGAGCATTCAGAAAGTGCAGGGTTTGCATTTTTTATTTTATTTTATAGGTGTGGCTGTACATTGCAGTAGCATACCTCGGGGTGTCTCTACTCTTCTATGTGTTGGCAAGGATGGCGCCTAAAGAGTGGAAGAAACCAGATCCTTCCAGCGAGAAGTCTGATCAACTGGAGAACCAGTTTGGTCTCCTCAACTCTATGTGGTTCACTGGGGCCAGTGTTGTTCAGCAGAAGTCCGGATATTTACCAATGTGAATATATACATTTTGTTTAAATCTTGGTACTTTCACCAATGAAGAACTAAAACCAACTTTCAATTTTTTTTTTCGAAATCTAGAAATTGACCCAATTAGAAGTGTTAACAGTTTCATACGAATTTGAATTTAATGACTTCATAATAATTACCGTTCTCTCCTTATTCTCCTGTAATTGTGCTGGGATTACGATATAACAAAGTAAGCTGCTGTTGGCTTTTTGAATCCATTTACAAATCTTTTGTACATTTGCTTTTTAAATTATTAATAGCAAAACGCAATGTGACTGTTTAAACAGGAATATTTATTTTTATTTTACTCAATTTATAGGAATAGATTTTGAAGTTTGTGCAGTTTGCACATCAATGTAATGCAATAAAGTGTACAAAAGTGAGGGACCCGCTAAAAATCAGAAACGAGTCCCGGTACGATCAAGGAAGTTATATGGTGTGATAGCCCTCTATCCCCCATCCATGAAAAAGGTTCCCGTCCAGAACATTCGAAAGCATTCCACAACTTTCCAGAACATTCCGGAATATTCTGGAATGTTATGGAATGTTAGGGAACATCCCTAAACATCCCAAATCATTGTGGGACATTCCAGAACACTCTTGAATATTGTGGAATGTTCTGGAACATTGTGGCAATTCGAAATCTTTTTGTATGGGAGCTGCCCATTGTTAGGGGTATATAAAGCAAGATCCGTCGTGGGTTCGAACGTCCATTCAATCTCATATCAACTCCCTGAGCGAAACTACTATGTGACCTTTGGAATCCCACCCTCTACCTTCTTTCGTCCCCCACTCCCCTGCGTATCTTTTCCCGTATCCATACTCCTCCCCCGCGTCCCATTTCCCTCCCGCATTTTCATTCCACCATCCCCGCCATCCCCCCTCCCGCTTTGCCCTTTCACTATCCACTTCTTTCTTCTCCCGTCCCTTTCTTTCGTCCTCCCTCCAGCGAACCCCCCTATTTTCATTATTTACCCTTTCCCCTCCCGGTTTCTTCTCAGCCTTCCTCCTTACCAAAATGCCACTAAACTATATGAAATACACACACACACTTATCATAGCTGCCCATGTGAGAAGCAAGATTTTACCCAAAATTCCCCTGCCATTCCCTACCGCTACTAGTTATCCTGTGCAATCCCTCTTCTGCCCCTCCCTCTACCTCAAGTTCCACTCGGTTTAAGAACCGGGAGACAATTTAATAATGAATACCTGTAGAATATTATTTTCATATTTTCAGGGCCATCTCTACTAGAATGGTAGCTTGCCTGTGGTGGTTTTTTACTCTCATCGTAGCCTGTTTCTACATTGCAAACCTGGTTTCTTACTCAATCGTAGATTCATACACATTGCCATTTAATAGTGTTGAAGATCTGGTTAACAACAAAAATGGAATTATTTATGGAGCCGTGAAGAGCGGTGCAACCATCCAATACTTTAAGGTAGCAATAATTTATTTTTTATCTTTTCATAATATGGTTTGATGCACTGTACTGATAAAGCTCCCAATAACACAATTTCGTAATAAAAATGATCACATTATTCTGAAGCTGTGAATTATAAAATTTATGACTTCGAAGGTCAAGTGAAGGGTACTTTGTAGGTTTATTATTTATTGTGTCTTCGCGTTAACGGCCTCTGCAGTCGAGGGATAAGGCTGTCGACTAGCAATCGTAGCAGGTTTAAATCCCGAACTGCGCAAATGTATTTAATTTGATTTATTTGTGTTATTTCACAATTAATTAATTTAAAAAAATAATAAAGTATATATGCGGCACAGAATACGGTTCCATAGTGGAAGATACTTTTAGTATTGCCCTGGTATAAGACCACCATTCAGAAATGAAACGTTGCTTGAAATGAAACATAATCAGTTTGCTGATGATACTGTTTTATTATTTCAAGAGGATAATTGGACGGATACATTTAATGTGACTAAACAAGGGCTAAGTGCCCTTGTTCAATAACGTAATGTAAATTGACTTAAAATCAACGTGCTCACCTATAAATACATAACATTCTGAATGAACTCAAGAAGCCAACCAATAAAATCACTAGAACTAAAATTACATGAATGCCATGGAAATAATGTACAATGTTGCTGACCCGTCATCGAAAAAACACAAAACATAAAATATCTTGGAGTAATAATCGATGAAAATCTTTGAAGGAACCTATACATCAAAGGTATTACGGAAAATCTCATAAGGCTTATATATTTTTTTAAAAATTTAAGAAACGTTGTACATAAAAAAGGATATGAAAAAGGTCTACTACGCGTTATGTCATTCACATAAACACGTAGTTACATAACCTAAATACGATTCAAAGAGGAATCATAAAGACCATATTGAAAGTACACATTAGAACGCCTGCAGTTGAAATTTTTAATAGCTTTGACGTACCAAATGTACAATAAAAATATATTATTGAAGCTTTTCAATATGTATATATGTATATGTATTTTCTAGCTTTTCAATATATATGGTATGCAAAACACCAAGTCGAATAAAAATGACATAAAAAATATTCCTTGTTATAAGACCACAATCGGACAAAGAAACTACATATACTTTGCAACAAAACTCCATAACATCATTCCCCAAGACATAAAATTAATAAAAAATTCTAATGAATACAAATCAAGAATAAAAATATGGCTGAAAGAGGTCAATGAAAAAATCCCAAGGAAAACACTTAAAACGACATAGAAGACAAATAAACTATATTTAAATAACTTTAGTCCGCCTCGGTACAGGAACCCCTAGTGAGGAGAACTAAGAAATACAATACCTATACTGACTTAAATTCACCATTATATTTTAAATATACAATTATTAAATATAATCACTTAAGTTTAAAAAATGGCTTCAGTCGTGTTTGGTGATCAGAAGAATAATGTAAAAAAATATTATAACTAACTAACTAACCATCACGCCATTTCCCCGCAGCGGTAGGCAGAGAGGACGGACCTCCAAACAACTCGGTCTTGGCACACACTCTTTGCCTCACTCACATTCATACATCTTCTCATACATTCTCTTCTATTATTCTGACTTTTGACATGGCCCGACTCAAGTATCTGATTCACTTGATCGTGCCATGTCTTCCTCGGACGTCCACGACTTCTTATACCATTCACATTTGCGTCGTATATTCTTCTTACACTGCTTTCTTCGTTCATTCGCTCTACATGCCCAAACCATCTGAGGGTCCCTTTCTTAATCTTACTCATTATGCATACATCAGCCTTACATTCTTTGCGGATATCCACATTTCTCACACGATCAAATATTATAACCTGTCGCAAAACATTTGTTACAAAATATATTATATATATATATATATTTTTTTATTTTTTTTGCTTTAAAGAATTATTTGGAGCATGAGATTCATATTTTTGTGACGTGGATTCTTGACCTGTTCACAAATAATTTGTGTTTTGTGTTTTTTCTCTGAATACAATGACTTTTTTTAATTGCAGAATTCCGATAATCCGATGTATAATAAAATCTACGAATACATGGCGAACAATCCGCAATCTCTGACAAACAACGCAAATGAAGGAGTGAACAGGTAAAACCAATTGCATTTATTGAAGGAAATTGACCAAATATGGAAATAAAAACTTTACCCTATGATCTTTTTGCAGAGTACTAACAGAAAATTATGCTTACTTGATGGAGTCCTCGAGTATTGAGTATATCACGGAGAGACAATGCGAACTGACCCAAATAGGCGGTCTGTTGAATAGCAAGGGATTTGGAATTGCCATGAGGAAAAGTAAGACCTTTGTTTATTTAATTAAACAAATAATATGTACCTACAGTTTGGATTTTTTTTTAAATTTATTCCATTTTCACTAAAGAACTTGCTGCGGCACGACCAAGTTACTCATTTTGTCTTCGAAATTTGTTCTTCACATTCGAGTTTGACATGTCGTTATAAAAAAATAAGGGATAACGACATAATATATGACTCGATTTATTTACCTTTTTGTAAATTCATATTTCTGATGATCTGTGATTCATTTTAATTTAACACCTTATAAATGACTATTATGGTAGGTAAATTTCAGAATTTCAAAAATCACCTTTCCATGTAATTTATCTTCCTTGAGAAGTCTTAAATAATTCTTAAAATACCATTTGGAACCATCTCCTTTCGGAAATTACCACAAATTTCTAAACACCATTTGTTTGAAGAAATAAAATACTTTTGGATCAATGTGTAAAAAATTGCCCATAATCTAACCTAACATAACCAATTAAACCAATTTTTTAATCGCTGAGTGGTTCAGTCACCGCTTTTTTTAAATCTTTTTTTCCAATAAACCGTCTTGGTTTTTCCGTTTAAAACCTTGTAAAACCTTCGGAGCGCCATTAATGCCTGTTTTTTTTATTCAAACACAATGAACATTACGTTATTTTTGATAAACTAAAATAAATTCTGAAAATGTTTATAAAGCTTTGGAAAACAAAAACATAAAAAATTGTTTTAAAGCTTTGAAAAACGAAAACCAAAAAATGTTTTAAATATATATTTTTTCGTATGTTAATACCGCACAACTTCATACACGAAATCATTTGTATGTATATTTTGAATATCCATTGCCTTCCTTGTTAATAAATGTAGTAAACTACCATTGTCATTTAACAAAATGTTTTTTTTCTGAAAACATAAATTTTAGATGGTTATTACCATAAATGTTTATTTTTTCAGATTCCCCTTATAGAGATGCTCTCAATAATGCAATCCTGAAAATGCACGATGATGGTACCATCACTAAATTGAAGCAAAAGTGGTGGAAAGAAAAATATGGAGCAGGTTCTTGCGTTGTAAGTCTTACGAACCTAAAACTCTTTTTATTAGATACTCAAATTTCGGAATCGGGAAATTTTTCGAATATATTATATGTATCTACTAACAATATAATGGGTAGATTGAAATGGGTAGCTCCATTTCAGGTCGCTAATATCACTTTCAAACTCAGGGGGTCAAATTGGGTAAATTGCGTGAATGGAGAATACAGTACATAGGAAAAGGGGATCGAGTCCAAGGACCCGATTGCCTCAGACAAGCCACGATAAAGTGAATCACCCCTTCACTGATAGGAAGGAATAGTAGAACAAAGGGAGAATGTATGAAAAATGCCTCGCAATCTTTCCTCTTAATGAAGAGACGATTTTTTTCATGTTATTATTTCAGAAGTTGTAAATACTCACGGCTGTTGATATTATAATAAATTTTATTCTATTTTAGAAAAAAAAAAAATATTTTAGCTTCATAATAATATTTATCAGCAGTTTGGTGTCTGAAGTGTACCAAAAAGTTTTTAGCCCATTTTTGTCTTTTCGTTATCTCTTCTTCTATTCACCGGCAACAACTAGAATACAAAAAAGTAAATGCGTTTTATGTATAGTAATGCACATAATAGTTGTCTGTTAAAAAAAATGTCGAGAACGTTGACCGTAGTCAAACGGCGAGAAGTGAAAATTTCTTTTTTAAAGTACGTTGTATGTATGTAGGGGTGATGCACATATCATATATGTGTTAATAATCCTTTTGAATAGAGTAAAAGAAAAAATGTTATTGAGAAATTTGGCCTTATGCAAACGACGAGAAGTAGGAAATAAAATTTCTTTTTTAAAGTATTATTAATTAATTTTTGTTTATAATGCGCCAAATTAAAAAAAAAAATAACACTCAAAGAGGCGAGAGATGACGGTTATTAAGACTTTCACGGAATAACAATATAAACAAAGGTATTTATGAAAGGAATAGGTAGGTTAAAAAAGGTTTATAGCGAATTACTCGTATATAACAATGTCAATTAGTTTGTAAAAACCATCCTTGGGGTGATTTCCTCGTTTTTTTTTTGCTTTTAATATCTTTTATGATTAATACTTATTTTTTATTACTTTCTTTACATTCTTGACTGATTTGATTTCAGGAAAGCGAGGACTATGAACTAAGCGCCACATCAATTGGTTTTGACAGAATGAGGGGTCTTTTCATCGTCCTCTTCATGGGATGTATCGTGGCAGTGTTCGTGGCTTGTATTGAGATGATTTGTGGAGTTGCTAAGAATTCTCACAAACACAAGGTACAAAGAGTTTACTATTAAATTTATAGTGAAAAAATCAATGATTTTTAAAACCCCTTTTTTTCGTGTAAATGAGATTAACCGATGAATTGAATAAAAAATGGTAGATTTAATAATCTTGTTTCGTAAATTTAAGATTAAATTAATTCTATTAAATAAAATGAAATAACTTAGTTTCAATTCCACTTTAGTTTTATCTTAATCCAACCGGTTTCGATTCATCCCGAACGTTCCTCAGGGTGAATAAAGAGACATTGATCATAATGCAGATATATATTACATATTTAAAAGTAAGAAAATTAGAAGAGGGAGACAGAAAATCAACTTAGGTGGGGGCGAGGAGGAAGGTGAATAAAAAATAAATAAAACTAATTTACTTAAAAAACAAATAGATTTATCTAACACCCATTTCTTTAAAATATTTCCATTACCCCCACCCACGTTCACCCCTCCCTCTTAGTCACCTCCCTCCTCGTCCCCACCGAAGTTGATGTTCTCCCTCTTCCAATGTTCTTTATTTTAAATATGTAATGTATATCTGTATTATGTTCAATGTCTTTTTATTCACCCCTGAGGAAGGTTCAGGATGAACCGAAACCGGTTGGATTAAGATAAAAATAAAGTGGAATTGAAACTAAGTTATTTCATTTTAATTAATATAATTATGTATTCCAACAAAGTGTTTGCTACGTGTGAAGATTTAAATTAATTCGTTAAATTTGTTTGCTAATTTTCCACTTCAATGATCAAGAACCATCGAACGACACAATATTGTGTGAAATTTTAGTTTTGTACGCAATTCAATTTCCACGAAATTCTAAATTACAATAATTTATCAAATTTTTCTTTCAACAGGTTTCATTTCGTCAAGAATTCGGTGAAGAGTGGCGCGCTGTATCACGTGGTAAAAACACAAAACCTTTAACATACACTAATGCACTTGCATCCGAATTTTCAAAGGATGCTTTGCCGAAAGAACCTGAGAACCTCGCCTAAACTTTCACAAGGCATGACTTTTTTAATTTATATGATTCTATTGGATGTTATAAGATCATTGTCCGACGTGAAATGGTTATGTTATACTATAGTTGATCCACTCTCCAAGATTCTCAGAGGTGCCACCGATATTATAAAAAATATTATTTGATTGTATCCCAGCATCTACTCCAAATAAAATACTTTTGAAATATTTGGACGTAGAAGTAAAACAATATTTAGGTATTATTAAAATACGGTTTATCTAGGATATTATTTCAGAAATATATGTTTTTGCTTTTAATTAATATTAATAAAATTGCGGAAAATCTGCAAACATGTTTATTTTATTTTATCTAACCCCAGTCGTTAAACCCTTTCCAGATAATACATATTATATTCAATTACAATTTCAAAAGTAAAGGATAATGACGTACTTCATGGTCGAGGGGTAAGGTTCTTAACTTGCAAACCGAAAATTTTGATTAATTTATTTGTGTAATTTAAGAAGCAGTGGAAGACACTCTCTCTATTAGCCATGGTGTAAGATCACATTCAGAAATGAAACATTGCTTGAAATGGCTTAAACCGTGTTTGGCAACCATACCCGAATAGCCATGTACTTTATTCGCCACCTTCCTTTTGCCCATCTCCTTCCTCTCTCCACTATTTTCAGCATCACAACATTTCTCAATAATTGTGGATGCCATAGTCTCACCAGTTTCAGACAATTGGGAGCAGTTTTCAGTAGCAGTGCGGTATTCACGCAAAGTTAAAAAAAATCATGATGTTCAGAGCAATTTTATTCTTCATCTCCAAGTTATTAATAATCTGAGAAAAGCATAAAAATTGTAAAGATGTGGCTAATGAATGAAAAATCTATATATATGTACAAGACAGAATAAACAAAGAAGAAAAAGAGAGATATTATAAATAAGTTTTACTTCTAATATTAATGAACGTATATTGAGGTAGAACCTGCAGACAAGCATCCATGTGGCAGCTTCGCGGGACTACCTATTTATTGGGCTAAATTATGTATTTTGTTGTTAAAATGAACAAAATAAAACATAGACACTGAACAGAAGAAGTAAAATTTACACTGATTTGAAATAAAACTGATACGGCCAATGTCCTTTCTTGTAAAATTAGAACCAAATAAAAAAAAGAATTAAACAATTACTCTCGTAGCACGCAATCGTATACAAAATAATGTATTACTTAACTACTGGAGCGCTGGGCATCCACACAGTGGGTAGATAGCTTTCACAAATCAACGCTAGAAAAAAAAACACGACTGAGGGCGCCTGGGGTTCAAGTACGAAAGCTTACTACCCACTTTGCCACTACCAATGTATGAAACTTTGAATTTTTTATGAACTAGTTTTACATGAAACGACAAAAAAGTGGGATGAAAATAAAGTTTATAACAAGTTGGTCTATTAAATATACATGTGTTTTTTTTCGTTATCAGTAATTTTCGTTAGAAAAAACATAATGTAAGCTTTTTTTTTTTAAATTTATGTTTGATGCAAAATTTTTATACTTCAAAAATTACTGTATTTTTATTTACAAAAATTTAATGCATAGATATTTTATCAACTTTCGAAAATAGTTTTAGTTTTTGGATATGTACTGAAATAGGTGTTCCATTTATTTGAATTTTATTATCGAGTCCTGAGGAGTTAACGATCACGCAAACTTTACGCGTTCGTCAATTTAATTTTACAAAAAAAATATATATATATTTTTGATACAATACATATAATAGAAACATAAAGTAATGAAAAGTATATAAAAAAAGCTTAAAATAGAAAAATTATGATCAAAAAAATCCCACAAAGGCAAAACCTGTGCATGGGTATAATATAATTTTTTTTATTATTTTTTTTTATTTCTATGGTATATGTAAAATAGAGATTTAAAAAAAGTAACTGAATAAATGCAATTAAAAACTACAACATAGTAACAGTCTGCACTGTTATTATTACATTTGTGAAAGTTTTATCAGTATAAATGTTACAAGTGCAGTTTAAAGACAAAAAAAATTAGCAAACAATATAATATCTCTACTCTAAAATCTGTCTAATGACAGATAGCTTTTAGAGTAGATATACTATATAGGCTTTGTTAAAACTTATAAGAAAAATAGATAAATGATTAAATTTATAAATGTTCATTTGCTCTAAAAGAAATTTAATATTTTATGTATGTTCGTATCGATATTCGGAGGCATATTTTTTTTAATGAGCGCGGGCAAATCCAAAACCAAAAGTATGAAAATCTCCTATGTTTACCGGACATTTTTTTTGACTTGGCGCTCCAGTTGTTAATATGTATTCCCTTAGCTTGAAAAAGATATTGTTCATAAAATATTCACCATATCCGAACGAAAGCGATTACATTAATGACATAAAAAACTCACTCGCTACTAAATTGTTTTTTTTTTTAAACTCTCGTGGGTACAATATTTAGATTTGAAAATATTATGATGTACTTATTCTTTTTACGTTACCTCAACATTTTTGCAGCCTCTTTCTAACGAAATTAAAATAGAATTACTTTTTTTTTAAATATTTATAAATATCACAGAGTTTTTGTTCCCTAGATAGGTACATTTATTATTTTTAACTGTATATTATAAAATTGTCAAGTATTTTCTACTGGACATAATTTTTTTCATTTTTAATCGGCGTTTCAGAGCATCTTTCATCGACTTGTACTACTGGGACCTGTATTTTCCAGTAGATTCTTATATATGGATGCTTATTGAAAGACTCGAGTTCTTTAAGCGTATTTAATGTTTATTGACGTATTGCAAATGTAGTAATACCTACTTCTCGGGACAAACGGCCTCCCAGGATAAAGACTAGATCTGACCTGATTCAGAGACTTCTTAAAAAAATAATTTATTTTAATAACTTTTGTATCAGTTTTTTACAGGTTTTTCGACTACCACACTCAGGGGCGTGCACTCCATATAGGCACATAAGCACTGCCTACCCTACCGTATTTGTAAAACATAAGCATGTAAATAATATTATAATTTATTAAATTATTGCTAAAAATAAATAGACACTTTCAATAATAAGCGTGACACACCAAACGGCATACTACAAACGTGGAAACTACAAGCGCCCTCTGACTGCCTCACTAAAATGAGGCTTAAGCAGGAATTATTTCTGCTTAGAGCTAACTTCATACAGGATATAATCAATGTTTACGAAATGCACGTAGCATAGAGTAGGCCAACGGCCTTTATCAAGGCCACCTCGGATGTCCAATTGGCTTGTGATCATATGCATAAATGATGCGATTATTTATTATTATTATTATTTGGATATTTGATGTGGCTTTAATCTTAGATAATCCAAACCTACATCATCTGCAGCTAGCACACTTAGCGAAAACTTGTACGAAGGTAGTTATCTGTGGTAAGTTTATTTTTTATTTATTTGATTCAATTCGGCGGTTTTTCTACTGCCTACCCTGATCAAAAATCCTATGCACGCCACTGACCACACTAGGCTCATGCCCGTCTTAAATAAAAAAGTGGTTAAAATATTTATATATATACATATAACTTTTACGGAATTAGGAATGAACGGGTTTGCCGGCCTGATGAGACACTGGGTCACTGGAGCCAGTATGTAATGGCCTCCGACAACACGGTGGTGATAGCAGCCTTCGAGCCAAACGTCACTCCTGAGTGAGCGCTGGGAACGAGCTCACTAAAGACCTTGCCCTACATAACTCATTATTTATTTGATTTTTTTAAAATTTTCTTTTTACTTATTATTTTCTATTCTGCTTGGTTCCTTTACTGTGTAAACATTTATACTACGAGTTTATAGGACGCGTGGGAATGCACTATCCTCCCCACATCATGGAATAAAAAAACGTAATTATTTTTACTCGTATTTTTATTTTTTTAAGTTAACACCGCACATTAGTCCCAACTTCTCCCAAAGGCAGTAAGACTATGGTATCCCCATTGGGGTATGTTGTAAGGCTGAAGTTGTTGGGGAGGGAAAAGAAACAGGGGAGAGGAAGGTGGGGAAGTTCCTGGCTATTGAGATCTGCTAACCAAACACGGCTAAAGCCATTACAAGCAACGTTTCAATTCTGAATGGTGGTCTTACCACCATGACGATACTGAGAGTATCTTCCACTCTGGAACGTGATGCAAGTGTACCTTATATTATGTTAAATGATTAAATAGTAAATAATGACTAGTAAATAATAAATAGTAAATAGTATCGACCACCACAACACGGGCATGTGCCTAGCATGGTGGTCGAAAAATCCCCAATCTATGTAATAAAATAAAAAAAATTCAATGAATAAAGAAAATTAAAAAAATGAAAGACACAAACCAATTAAATAAAATTTTCTCCTGCACGCCGGTATTTAAATCCGCGACCTTCGGATTATCGGTTGAGAGCCTAATCCTCATCAGAGCTCTTGTTCGAGAGTTTCAGAAAATGTTGTTCTCAGCCTAATAAAAAAATGTCAAAATATATTAAATTTCAAGTTCCATCCAATTCACTCAAAACAACTCGAAAATATTAACGATAACGGTCAATTAAAACGAAAACATTTGAAAACAATAATAACATTAGCATATTCGTGGTATTGGAACTGTTTCACCTTGTTTTTATCAGTCAGAAGATTATGACATTCTGAGAAGCCAAAAAAATCACAACATTTAACACATATTTACCTACATTTGTTTACCGAAAGTCGTTGGGTAGTTCCCAGAAATTTCGCGAATCTCTTAATTACGTACGTACATAAGACTCGAGAAGCTAGTCAGATGCGTTCAGTTTGCGTTCCGTTTCGGAAACTAACACATCTTCTCAGAGATTAAAAAATGTAAATAACACATTGCTTTTATCGTATTTTGTAAAATCCACCAACAGTTTGATGTTTAGTCAAAATTACTTGTGATTTATTTCAAGCGACGCCATCATTTTATTTTATTGATGGAAATGAATTATTCCACTTAAATGAAAACCCTCTTAATTTGTGGCTTTTAATCCACCGTGTAAATTTATTTAAGTGGCGTATAAATTTATCTGTGTGGGTGTTGATTTTGTCGCTGTTAAACTTTTTGTGCTGCTTTAGAATCAGTGTTGTTTTAGATTTTGTTGTGTCATCAATACGATTTTAAAATCTTTGATTTAGTTAGGTGTCTGTTCTTTATTGAATTAATTTTGATAATTTAAGAGTAAGAATCATTTAAGAACCCCTATCGTATATAGTTACCTATTTATATAATTTAATCTGTGAAGTGAATTAAATCTGAATATTGTTTCTTTGTGTTTCATGTTCAAGATCAATAATGAAGGAAATGAAAGGAAAGGGTTTAAGTGGAGCAATATGGATTTTTATTTTTATGATTTTCGCTAATCATGGCTCATCGGCAGAAGTCGAGTATGTTAAAATTGGTAAGAAACACAACATTATAATACCAAATTAACCCGTAGAATCACAGAAGACCAACTTTGACCCAGCTCGCGTAGGTCTCATATATCGCTGTCTCCCTTACTGTCATGGTGAGAAATATGATTTAAAAGGTGTTAAAAATAAATAAAACTTCATTCAAATGAAATCCAGAATTTACCCATAGAAAAAATTATATTTGCACCTCTATGAAACCAAAGTTTCAGAAGAGCAATTTGAGAATATTTTTGTTACGAAACATTAAAAACGAGGTGATAATAATATTATATACATTTGCCAAATAAAATATGTGCGTAATTTTTTTTTTCATTATCAGTAATTTTAGATAAGAAAAACTCAAGTTAAGCCATTTTAAAAACTTTTTATATTTGTATTAAAAAAAGCATATTCTATTATCTTCTAAAAATAGTTTTTATTTTTCGGAATTATTTATATATTTTCCATTTATTTGAATTTTACTGCAAAGCGGAAATTTTCTGACCTTCTGACAGAATGTACCAGAGACCTGATGGTTTAGCAGTTTATTCGATAATACCAAAAAAAAAACATCTCACAGAGAACATACTTAAAACTAATAAAATGTGAGTCAAGAACATTTTTTTTTATATTTTCATAGGAACACAATACATAAGTAATTAAAAAAAATTATTTCCGAAAAAATAGAACGTCATTTGTGACTCTTAAAACAACTTATCAATGCAAAACTTCAAAAGTACCATTATATATATTCTCAATGTTTACGATGGCAATTTTACGCATGTCAATAATAAAATTACGTCTGTAGGTGTACCTATGGCGTAACTGAGTGACATTCTTCCTCAAGAATGCTGCATTAAACATATTTAAGTAGCTTTTAATTACTCATGTGTATGGGTGCACTAAAATATACGTAGGACTAAGTTCAATAACAGATTTATGAAACCAGCAAGAATTAGTAGATTCCTGTATATATTTTGAAATATTCATAGCTTAATAATATCTACAATATATAATAATGAACAAATGAGCGAAGAAAGTAGTGTAAGAAGAATATACGACGCAAATGCGAATGGTAGAAGACGTCGGGGGCGCCCGAGGAAGACATGGCACTATCAAGTGAATCGTCAGAATAATTGAAGAGAATGTATGAGACGATGTATGAATGTGAGTGAGGCAAAGAGTGTGTGCCAAGATCGAGTTGTTTGGCAGTCCTCTCTGCCTACCCCTGCGGGGAAACGGCGTGATGGTTAGTTAGTTCACATAATAATCCATACTTAATAATAAATACATCGTGTTGATTCTGCTCCCTCTTGCAAAACCCGAAGTTCAATTTTTTCAAATTTCCGAATAGGTACATTTAATAGCAAAGGTAGAGTTATTAATTATTTACCTAATTATTAACATTTTTACATAAAAGGTATATTTTGAAAACATTTTTACATAACACATTTTGCAATTTTATTATGTTTGGTGTAAGGTAGGTTTGTGAAGGTGGAACTGTGGATCGGTATCATTGTATGTTTCGTGAACACCTCACTAGGAGAACCTCTGCTGAGGTGTTTACGTATTTATTTATGATTTTTAGCGTGACAATATTCTATGCATAGCTCAAATGAACAATTTATTCTGACTGTCAGACTCGTTCAAAGCCAATCAAAGCCAAACGGACAATATAATAGGTTTCCTGCAAAATTTTCTTGATATAACTACATTGCTAAATCTACTCTGACTATGACCTCGTTTCATATTTGTATTGGAGGACAGCACAGAATAGATAAACTAAGAGAACGGTGGCGGGGGTGTGTCCGTGTTCTACAAGTAAGCTAATTTTTTTCCTTATTTCGGGTGGAATTGATTAAAAGATTTTAACTTTTGAACCTTGAATACATTATCAATTTAGTTGGCTTGTGTGGGGGCCAAGGAGTTAAAAAGTCTAAGTAAACCGGCGAAAACCGTTTTCTGTCAAACCGACACAGATTCATGGGCTTATCTGTTCGATTGAGGTCAATTATTTTGATTAATTTATTTTAGATAAGAAATTCCAATGATTTCTGTCAATTTTGTTTATAAACATGGATAAATTTTCGATATCGATTTTAGAGAGGAGTACAATAATAGGTGGTCGTATTTAGGTACATTTTTAAATAAAAAATTTATTAATGACCGTTTTAGATACATTTATTATATGCTACATTATAAATAATGAGTATAGTATAAAAAAAAAACTTTAATATATTCAGAGTCTCTTACGATACATTCCTGTTCCCGACGGTTTTCCGTTTTTTAAAGAATGATAAAAATTCTCAAGGTACGAATAACCTGACAGTATTTGAAAATTTCCTATTACCACCACAGTAAGCGGAAATTGTTGCTTGTGTCGTGATGGAGGACTTAGCCAGCCGAAGAATCGAACTCGCGACGCCTAGGTAGGACCCAAACGCGATGCCAACTCAACCACTGACCGGTCGCTTACACCGGCTTCTTATTTTTTTTTATAATTTCACCGACTTCATATTAATTAACTTAGTTCTATTAAAAGATGTTTTTAACTTGTTTATCTCCACGGTATTTTTTCGCCCAAAAAACATAATAATCTGTCCGTAGAATGTATTTAATTTTGGAATTATAGAGATTTGCGGTTTTTATGTGTTGAAAAGTACCGTGTAGAAAATTCATCGAAGTTCATAGGAGTCTGACCTATAGAAAGGTACCGATATGAAGAAAAAAGATTTCGTCAATTTACCCATAACGTCTCATGGGCTTAATGCAGGCAAATGAAGAGAGTTTTTCAGCTCAAGAAAAGTGATGATATTAGAAAAAGTTCAATAGAATGCTTTCGAATTTGGGAAAGTCGACCTTTTTCTGGTACTTCAGATGCTTCCTCGATCCAGTTATGAAGGGTTTCCTGTTTAATTGTATACCTAAATTATAGCCGATAAGAACATCGGGATAGAAAGATCAACAAAATAATCATTTTTGTATTTCAGGAGGAATATTCAATTCCGAAGAGGGACCGGCTCAAGAACTGGCATTTAAAATTGCAGTCGACTTCATAAATTCTGCCGAAGACAATTTACCTGGACGAATTCTAGTTGCAAGAACTGAACAGATCTCACAGCTGGATGGCTTTGGAGTCTCAAAAGTGATCTGCAAAATGATTAAGGTAAGAAAAAAATCAATCTATAAACACCTTTCCAAACCGAAAGCGACATTGCTATTATATTTGTATGTACACCTATCTACCCGTAAAAAATAAGACTTTGTGTTCTCAATTAAGAGGGAATAGTCAGACAAAACCTGAAATATGTCATTTATAAATAAAATTTTAGCCGTGTTGACTCTTTCCCACAAAAAAAATATAATTGATTTCGAAAGATAGTTCTTTTATCTGTTTAGTTATGTTTTAAATTGTGAGAAAATATGTTTGAAATATTAAAATAGTCAAATATTGAAAATATGAAAATATGTTTTATCTGTTTAGTTATGTTTTAAATTGAGGGAAAATATGTTCTTTTTTAGCATAATAAGGTTATACCGTAGGTAGTTGGCGAATTTGTTAATTTTCAAACAAAATTTTGCATTATACAACACAAATTTCAAATCATATAATCATGCAATAAAATAAATCAATAAATTATCTGGGAAAAATATGTTTCAGGATTTAAATTTTAGTTTGAATAAAATCATCAAAGAACAGATCTGCGCACGTGTTTTGTGACGAAAATACTTCAGTTTGCCTATCTATTTACGGTCTTACAAACTAATATATTAAAGATTTTTTTAATATCTTATTTTGGTTAGACATTATTAAAAAATTATGAATACTTAAGATCAAAAAATAATTACAAAAAGTGTACTGTACCTACATACTGTGTGGATCAATTCAATAATATTTTTACTTTATATTTATTTTTATACAAGTGTTTTAAACAGTCGTTTTCTGCACTATTTATGAGTAGAATTTTGTAAATATTGTCATTTTTTTTATTTAAAAATATAAAAAAGTTTCAGTTTACAACATAATATATTCAATTAATATTTTAATCACTCTCCTAATAAAGCAGCTGCTTGTGTTTAGGAGTTATATATGTTTATGTAAAAGCCTAAATAGGCGTAAATAAATAAGTTAAAAAAAAAGATAATTTTAATAGTTTTATCATAACGCCTTTTAGCATTTTTGAATATAGGTATTAATGAAAGCAATATTTTTAATGAAATAAACTCGATATTATTTAATGAAATAAACTCGAGTTATATTTTTAAAAAGCTGGTACGGAGAATATTTAATCTTTCTCATTGGAACCGCCCTGTACGATCGTAAGAACATTTTTCCACGAAATTTGAATTCTTGACCGCTGGCCTGATAAAGGCCCTTTGTCAATACTTCTTTAACTCTGCTGCATCTTTAATATTTTTCTATTTTTCTTTAAAATACATAAACTTACTTTTACTAGCTAAATGACTTTGAACTTACAGTATTTTTATTAAATCTTATGCTGGATTTTTACTATTGCTGTTCATTTTTTAATAATAATAATTTATATTCATTGAATTACACTCCGTTTTTATTATTCAAGTTAGTACACAATCGATTCATACCACCTTAAAAAACGTGTTTTAAAATTTACACAACAGTTTTACAAAATAATCATTAGTAACCAGAAAAGCAACCATTTATCCCACTATGTACGATGGTTTTTTATAGTCGTATAAACTTTTAAACACCTTTGTTAGTATGGTCCTTAGTATAATTAAAAATAAAATGTAATATATTATATTTAATTTTACTAAGGGCCGTACTAAAAAAGGCGTTTAAAAGTTCACAAAACTATAAAAAAAACCATCATACGTAGTAGGGTAAATGGTTGCTTATCTGGTTGCTAATGATTATTATGTAAAACTGTTGTGTAAATTTTAATAGTTATGTAAACTTTTGAACACGTTTTTTAGTATGGCCCTTAGTATAATTAAAAATAATATGTAATCTAAAAAGCAGTATAATAATAATCATTGACGTGGAATAATAAACACCAACTGTTACATTCATGATTCCATGAATTTCGGCTCTAATTCCAACTGGTAAAATGTTATCCTTTAAATATTATTACAGGATGGCATTGTAGGTATCTTCGATCCAACTGTGGGACCTGCATCAAGACATGTGCAATCCATATGTGCATCCAAAGGTATACCGTACATCAAAACAACAGAAAGCCATTACCATGATAAATTTAGCAATTTGATCAACGTTTACCCTAATCCAGCAATTCTTTCAAAGGTACTGTATATTTCTTGTCATTATCCTTTAACCAGCAAGTAGTTTGATGGCCCCATCACACTGGAGGTCGCCTTATAGATCTGGATTGTAAGTGCGAAGCCATGATGGGAGGTGTCTATGTAACAGATACAAATGGTATAATATTCAAAAAGAACTATTGAAGTTTAATATTATGGTTTTCCAGCGGAAGCGGGTTTTTACCCGTTAGTTATTATGTTATTATTATTATATTGTCATGAAACAAATTGTTCAGCGTTAAACAATCGTGAAAAGTGTTACACATTGTTCAAAAATATTTTAACAATTATTTGGCATAACGTGGATGGAGAAAATGATAACGAATCGAATGAAATTCAGATAATGCTTTTTTTAATTGTTCGACAATATTTCCGGCTTCTGTCTTCGTGATTGTTTCTGTTGCAAGTTTTAGGTTCCTCAATCGTACAGAATAACAAACAAAAGTTTTGTGGTCACCCACTGCTGTGTAATTTAAAGACAAATTATTCAAATCGGCTTAATTTTGATGTCACGTAATGTGCATAGCCGGTAGGCGTATTACATTGCGTTTAAAATCCGTAGGCGTGAAAATAATCAGCAACAGAAAGTGCCACGTCCAACAATGTATCTCAATGAACTAGGCGAACAACTGTAGTTAAATTGGATAAGTTGAGTTGCGAATTGGAGCATAAAAATAATACGCGATATATCCGGCCACTGCATTTAGTGTCAATCGCTTAATTGCATCAAGGTTGTCATAGTACGTTTAAAAACAGAGTTTCAGAAAAATTATCTTTCTATTAAACAATTACCCTTACTCGCGGTACACAATATAATACTAACAAGCGATTCTGATTTAGTTATTCGCAAATTTTTCAAAGTATCAAGGTCAAAATTGAATAGCAAATAATTCCATTATGGATAATACATAGTATTAAGATGCTCGCACGTTCGATTGGTTAACGTGAAATCGCTTTTCGATTAATATTTAGGTACTTACTATTCACACTTGAGGTAATATTCGCGCGAAAATGGCGCAATTGAAATTATCGACACATTATTAATCGGTTTAAATTATGAATAAAAATAAACATGTTTATGATAAACGCTATTCCTATTTTTTTTTCTTGATGAGGCTTTTCCTATTTTATAACAAAATAAAAACGTAAACTCCGAAAAATGTATTTTTTCAATAGAAATGTATGAATGAGATTAGGGGCCATCCGTAAATTACGTTACATGATTTTACAAACCCCCGTCCCTGTCACATTGTTACATTTGTGAGACCTCTCTTTCCTAGTGTGTCGTCACATATTTTGTAATTTTACATCTTTAGATCACACAGTTGTTGATGACCTTCCTATACTCCTTGTCACACTTCTCTACTCCCCTTCTCCCCTCCCCCCCCCTTAAGGTGTAACGTAATTTATGGATGTCCCCTTATCTGTGACAGTCTCTCGATTAACTTTTTTTATTTCTTATAAAATTGTTCACAATATAAATAAATGCCACTTTTGTCGTAAAATCGACGTTTCTAAACACCGGACGTGTTGCGATCAATTTTTATAGAATATATTTGACAAAACTTAAAGACTGACCAATTGTACATCAATACAAATGTTGTTTATTGCAGGTTTACGCTGAATTAGCTGAGGCGCTGGAGTGGAAGCATTTTACAATTTTATATGAAAACGCTCAGAGTTTAACCACACTTAATGGTTTATTGAAGCATACCTATGATGATAAACGAAAAATTACGTTCAATCAGTTTGACGATGGTACAGGAAACTATCGGTAAATAGAGGATGAATATCTAAAGTGCATTATATTAAAAATTACACAATGAAGCAATTATCGATGCGCAACTGCCAGTGTTTTGTTTTTGTCATTATCAGTGATGGCGTTGTGTGTGGATTTATAATTTTTGTGATTTTCTTACTTTTTCACTCACTTACAGGAATTGTCTTTCATTTTCTTTATACGTGTGTGTGGAGATTTATTAAAATTATTATATTTTTCATTTGGAGGGATACAGACATACGTTCACCGTTTGTCCTATTTTCGACTGTTGACATTTAGTGTGTAAGAAAGAGGGGCAGCATTATATATTTAAAAACAAAAGCAAAACAATCAGCGCAATGATATAATTTGACGTTTTTGTATATTTAGAATTCACTCATTACTCAATATTAAATGTCTCGCAATATTCCTTCGGCTCTTTCAAAATATGAGAATTCGTTCCATACAAAATGTATGAGGAAGAGAATATTCTTTATAATTTTTTGTAGTGAGCTTTTCCGATGTTTTAATAGCTATTCTGCTATTCGGACGGGGAACAATCCAACAAATCAAAGATCATAAAAATCGGTCCAGCCGTTCTCGAGTTATAAATGGTGTAACTAACCCGACTTTGTTTCATATGATTTGATACTTTACAGTATTCTAGATATTATTAAGCAGGGTTCATCGTGAGAGATACAACAGAAATATTCCTAATAATTTTTTTCCTACTGTGTGATGATGTTCTTGAAAATCCCACAAGCTCCGTTGCTGTATACTACATTCAGATTTTTGTGATGTTAAAAACAAATAATGTGATTTTTTATTTTTTTTATGTCTCGTATTAGTAATAATAATTATAGTAATCAATCATTATGTATAAATGTTGAAAATATGCATTCTTAAAATTTTTAAAATTATATTTTAGGACGATTCTCCAAAATGCCAAAGCATCAGGAGAGACCAACTTTATTATCGACTGTTCTTCATCTGAGAAGCTTTATAAGGTTCTTCTTCAAGCTCAGCAAATGGGCTTGCTGATAGAGAAGTACAGTTTTATCGTAACATCCCCAGACTTGCACATCATAGAGCTGGAAGCTTTCATGCACGGAGGGGCTAATATAACTGGTAACTTATGATGATTTTAAACCTAATGCATGAATTTAGATTTAAATTAAATATCTTAAAATTTAACAATAACTTTAAATGTTCATTTCAATCATTGCAACAAGGGCGAATTGACTATACCGATCTTCTGTCCATTATTAATTTTAACATACCACTAAGATGTACCCGCCATACAGAGCTACTCTACATGCTTAATACATAACTAATACATTCTAAAAAGACACACACTAGAAGACAGACGTAAAGTAAACGACTTGACATTTTTATTCAAAATACTTAACTCTAAATTCGACTGTTGCGAACTCCTACAACTTATAAACTTACGAATACCGACAGTAACCACACGACAAAATACCCTATTCTACTGCAGCATTCATAAGCGGAATTACATTGCCCACTCTCCGATACAAAGATTTCACACTATGGGAAATCAATACTTAAGTGATGTTGACATATTCAACATCAACTTGGCGAATTTTGTGGATTTTGTAAAAAACTTATTCCAAAACTATTCCTAAACATATATGTATTTTTGTGAACTTATCAAATCACTGTATTTTTGTATTTTTGTGACTTGTGTGCATTTTTATTTAATTTTATTCTTATCATTTCTCTATCTGTTTAAAAATCATCTGTCATCTGTCTATGTGTTTAAAAATCATCTGTCATAAACAAATTGTACTACTGTAAAAGCCCTCTGGGCGTTGAATAAATAAATAAATAATTAACAAATTCAGCAGCAAATTCGTTAATCACCCGTGATCTTCATAATATTTGCCAAAACTCGAAGAACGACATTTAGAACAAGCTCCATGGTAGTGGTACTATAAACCGTTCAATGCGTATTCATAATTGTATCATTTCACTTCTATACACCAGGGCAGAACTTCTAACACCTATAAATAAACACACCCTCACATATACACACACTTTACACTACACATGTCACCCAGTAATTACTCAATTCACCTACCACAAACAAGGAATGACAAGGAAGCATGTTATTGATACCCACTATAAAATATTTGATACGTGTAATATTGTAAGCAATTTCCTGTTTCGTTTCCATAGTGTAAATAAATTTAGCCTGCACACTATACAGTATACAGGGTGTTAAGAAACGTATTTGACTTACTTTAACCAGTGATTTCTGACATTATTTGGAGTAAAAAATGAAAAAAAACAAATTGGTCTAACATTTTTAATGTTTTTTTTTTCTACAAAAACATTAAAAAATTGAAGATGTTGGATAGTTGGAGGCGGGGTTAGGGGTTGGTCGGTTACTCGGCTGAGTGACAGGTAACGAAATGCAGAATAATATTTTTTTTTTTTGATTTTGAAGAAAAAAATTATTTAAAAACAAAAATCACCAAAAAAGTCACCGGAGACCAAAATTTCATTTACATTAAATAATGTCAGGAATCACTGCCTAAAATAAGTCAAGTAATTTTCTTAACACCCTGTATAGAAACCTTTGCGGGCATGTGCTCAAAAATCACCAAAGTTCCATCATTACACATTCAAAGAACTTTATAAAGCCTTCAACGTCGGTCAAAAATCTTTGATTCATATTTGTATATCATATCGTTAACTTGACCGTACTCAAGTTACTCTTTTGTGAGACTATTTGTCCCACAAGCCTAGATCAACCAAGGCTTGCAGTATATATTATGCAATATTTATACTTAATATTTACACTTTTTTTTTTGCAGGAATACGTTTAACAGACCCGGAAAACCAAGCTTTGGTATCTACACTGAAGTTTTGGAACTCCAGCAATAGAACATCGGAGACTGATTATAAGGATGCTGAAATGATAAGTATTGATGTGGCCATGATTATGGAAGCTGTGTTTACCTTTGCATCAGGTTTGAGAGGTATTAACACAAAAGGGCGAAAGTCAATCGACTGCGAACAAGAAGGAATATTCGAACAGGGATCGGAAATTATTGACAAAATTAAAAACGTAAGTCTAATAATATGCAATTTCATATATTTTTGAACATCAACCCCACCCAGGATGCCCTGATGAAAAAAATTTCACTTCGAGCTTATATCATCTTTAGGAATGCTGTGCGGAGGTTAATTTTAGGGAAAGAAAGAGAAAAAGTTCTGGAAGAAAAAATATTTGAGGGGGAGGAGGTAGGAATCTAGGGATCAGTGGACTTAGGAGTGACAGACATGTGAATCCATCAATCTTTCTGTGGTGCAAGATAATGGGTTGAGAGAGACCGTCAGTGAAGGCCAAAGGGTCTCCCTCAACAAGTCTCAAGCTATTGGTCAGGCGCATCCACTGCCAAGGCCTGAACACACCACTCGAAGAACTCGGGCACCCTTACTAATAACCAGTAGGGGGAGAAAAAATATTTTTCATTGTCAAATATATATAACGTTCAGCCAATAATCTGACAAAGTGAATGAACGCCGTAGAAATTAGAAATTAAAATGTATGCAAATTCTTTTTTTGTCTGTGATTAACAATTTATTCGTTATCACCTAACCTTATTTTTTTTTTATCTTTCTTTAACGAATGCTGTATTGGTATAAATATTCCTAATAAAAACAATTTTTGATTATTGTGACCTAACGCTGACCTAAAGCTGATATAAGCGTTATGTACAAAGTTAAGAAAGGATCTGAAAAATACTAAGCATGTAGAGCGAACGAATGGAGAGTGGAGTGCCAGAAGAGTACGAGTTTATTATGTGAAAGTGAATGGTAGAATGAATCGCAGCTGTCCGTGGAAACTATGGCATGATCAAGCAATTAAAATACTTGATAGAATCATTGCTAGAGTTTGAATACTATAAGATTTAGATGGCGTACTAATATAATTGTAGCAAACGAGCGTGTGTCAGGACATAGTTATGTGGCGGTTCTCGGGAAATCGTAATTTTGCTATTTTAAATTCGTACTTGTTATTTACCTAATGTTTGTCAATTCATTAAAACTCTCTGAGAGTGACGTACTTTATACGTAACCTAAGATGTCAATGTGGTATATTGTTCCAAAATCGACATTACTGGGCTTTGTTTAGTAATGATAAAAATCTTCCTCTTTAATAAATTTATTTTTATTGTCAAACTATACGAAACACTATGAAATAATGAAAAAAATCCAGCACTTTTTTAAATTTCTGCTTTTTATTATCACACTATACGTAACACACCGTCCTAGTAGAGAAAAAAATTCTTCATTTTATTAAATTTCTACATTTATACTTATCACGCCGTAGTATTGAAAAACATCCTGCAATTTATTAAATTTCTACATTTTATGGTCACACTATACGTATCATGCCGTCGATAGTAATAAAAAAAAACACTTTGTTAAATTTCTGCATTTTATTGTCACACTACATGAAACATATCGGGAATGGGTACCGCCGCCCCGGGAACCTTTATTGGATAACCAACACATCTGCCATAGGTCACCCCAAGTTGTTCGCTACGTTGGGTGATTTAGCAGGGGTGCCCAGGTTCATGGGGTGAGGTTTGTCTAGACCAGGGGTCTCCAAACTACGGCCCGCGGGCCGCATCCGGCCCGCCAGTGTCATCAATCCGGCCCGCGACATCTTAGAACCAGTGTCATCAATCAGGCCCGCGACAGCTTATATCTAAAACCTTCCTCAGAAGCGGCGAATTCGCCGAATTCAAGAGCCACACGAAAGCTGGCACGAGTTGCAGCCTCTTGTTCAGCATTGAGTTTCGTAAACGAAGATTGCTGCAGTTTTAATCCACGCTTCAAAGCTTCAATTTTTTCTGTCCGCTAACTTCCTGTATATTTTGAAATTTTTTCGTTTCATTATGACGTTTTATTATATTCTTTGAGATCTGCTATGGTTTCATTGCAAATCAAACAAAGTGCTTTCTTACTGGGCTCAATTATGAAATATTGAAAGTTCCATTGATCTTGGAATGTTCTGCATTCACAGTCTACTTTTCGCTTCTTTGCCATACTTTCCATAGTAAATCACACCCAAAAAACAAATTCAAACCAAAACAAATGTCTTTTAAAAACACACAAACACGTTTATTTTCGCTTGTAAAGCCTCGATGACACACGGCAAGTTTACAAGCTACTATCTGAGAAATTCACTATCTATTAGTAAACTCGCTCAGTGTTATCGTGTTACTTGCTAACTAGCAAATTGTTGACAATCTACGAAAAAAGTTGAGAGGTCGTCAACTTTACCCGCTACACGCCAACTCGTGATTGGTTTATTTATGTTTCCAATATGGCTGCCAATTAACAGCTGATTTCGACTGTCAACTGACTGAAGAATTAGTTCACGTTATTTCCGCTACTGGCGCTAGTAGCTACGTGCGAGTCTAGTTTCCTACAAAAATGTCGCGAGCTACTGAGCGAGTGGACAGTTTTGTGTGTCATCACGACAATCTCACTCGCCGATTCACCCGCTTTTAAACTTAGTAGATAGTAGTTTGTAAACTCGCCGTGTGTCATCGAGGCTTAACCACCAGATGTCGTTAAGCGTCACCTGCGTCGCAGTCGTGACAAAACAATATAACACAATTAGTAATTGAACTAGCGAATTTAGCACACGTGTGCTTGCTCAGAGCGCGTGCTCGGCGAATTGTCTATAAATTATAGATAATGGCAGGAAAATAAATTGGAAAAGTTAAAATTATAGGTTTTGGCCCTTGGGACTCTCTGGAGTAATCAGTACGGCCCTCCGGCTTAAAAGTTTGGAGACCCCTGGTCTAGACCATGGAGGCGGATGACCAGGACACACTGAACCCCAGATTTCTACCCATCTCTTAAACCCTTTTCCTTCCCAGAACTCTCCTCTCCTTCTTTTCCTTAAAAAACCCTCCACACAACATCCCCAAAGATGACATACGCCCTGAGGGAAATTATTTTCCTCGGGGCCTCCTGTGTGGATCCCACGTAAAAAAAATATATGTCAATTAATATGATATAATACGTTTAATTTTAAAAGATCTGTAGGTACTACTGATTACGCTAAAAAAGTTTTGATGCCTTACCTTCCATATTTAGTTAATTAAAATAATGCGACAGAGTGTCAATAGATGTCTCTATTCTCATTTTGATTTATCAATAGAGTAAAAGTAGTAACTACTTCTTTTACCATCTTCGGGAACTATTTCCTATTATTTCAGCACGTTCATTGTCAGATTTACTTATTCTTATTTCGTATCCTGAGCGAACAACGACTTGATACCAGGGCGTCCAAGAAATTGATTGGATAATAAGAGTGATTGACCTGTTTTAATAAGGCCATTTCTTTCAATTTTTTTTTTTTTTTTTTTTTTTTTTATTTAATATAAAACATGGGTTACATTTTAATTATACATATTTTACAAAATATCATATTCAAGGTCATGATTGGTCATGTATACCTTATCAGAAAAGAGGAGCTCTTGTGCCTGATAAGGGAGCCACAGTTCTTACTTAGGTTACATTTTATAATATATTTTGTATAAAATATTTATTTTTTAATGTAAGTTTTTATTTATTTTTTTTTTTTTTTTTTTTTTTTTTTTTCAATATCTTCTTATTTTTCTTTATAAACGACTAACACTATTAATGAAATGTTTTATATCTTTTACAGACTCCTATACTCGGACTCACGGGTTTGAGCAGATTTGACGAATCCGGTTTAAGGAGTGATTTTGCTCTGACCGTTCTGGAGTTTACACTCTCTGGCATTGAAAAGGTAAACAAAATAATAAGGAGTAATGATTTTGACTGTAAGATGAAATGTTAACTTATTTAATAATCTTGTTGGCGAATAAATACAAGACAAATAACCCCGAGTTCAACGAAGATTTTTTTAATAATATTATTAATTAAAAATAATATTTTAATATTATTAATCAAACGCTTGCCCAACATATGAACACGGTTGAAATTTGTCACATGTTATTTCCTTATTCAAAAATGGAATTTTTGGAAGTCCAAACCAGGTAATAAATAACAATGTCACAAGAAAACTTGATTTTTTTTGGTTTCATACCCATTTGAATTGTTAAGGTTAAACGTCACATACGTTATAATCTACGCATTCACAAATGGCGCCAATCAAATTATTTTAGGTTTTTAATGCTTTTTGCACGTTATGCTATTAAATATGAAGGTAAATTAATTGTTCACGCTTTTACATATTTAATTAGAATATAAATAAATAGTTTTGCCTATAAACAAACCCAAATCTTTGAAGAAAGGCTAAAAAATACAATATTGGATTGAATCACCGATACAAAATTGAATTTTTCAGCCTTTCTTGAAATATTTGGGTTGTTTATGGACAAAACTATTTATTTATATTCTAATTAAATATGTACGATCGGGAACAATAAATTTACCTTAATATTTTAACGCGTAACGTGCAAAAAGTATTAAAAACTTAAAGTAATTTGATTGGCGCCATCTTTGAATACGTAGATTATAACGTACGTGACATTTAATCTTAATATTGTTTGTTTGAAAATTGGTTGCGTAACGTTGGGACAGGGTGTAATTTTGTGTAAAAATATCACGTTACTTATTTTTATAAAACAAATAATACACAGATCTGTACTATAGAACGTTGTTATGAGACAAGAGACCAAATATTGAATAGTTCGGAAATGATTTTCAAACATTAATGATTTAATTTTTTTTAAACTTTCGGTTTTCTAAAATTTATTTCAATGAAAACAAAACAAAAAACTTCACATGCATTGGGAAATAATGTAATCTTATCGTATTTCATTAATTAATACACCACATCAAAAGTATAGGCAACACCATTAATAATATTTATGTGCCCAATGATGCCCAATCTTTTACAAAACCAAGAGTTGTCCAAAACCATAAAAAATTGTAAAGACTTATGCATTTCTTCATTTTCAGATTGGAACATGGGACTCTATCACTCAAACTCTCAATTTGACAAGGATATTTAAACCAGATACAATTATTAAAGAAGCCATCGAGGGAAAGAAATTAGTTGTTCTGATTAATCTTGTAAGTTGTAATAAAAAAAATATATTTAAAAATATATTATATAATTTAGTTCCAATCGATATTAAGATTATAAAAATATCCATGTGCAGGCCATAAATATTTTTTGTAAACTTTTTAATTTCTTCAACTTTTTAAAATGAAAAACAAACTTTCCTAGTTTACTAACAAGTCGGCAATAATAATTGAATGATTGTAAGCATAAAGTGTTGATTATGCGATGATGAAGAACGGATAATGCATGCAGGTGATTAATCCCGCGATGCTTTTGTGGGAACCCGATGCTTTGGTCTGTTGCACCATCTAATCTTGTATAATCAATAAACTTAGACATCTAAATTACATATTCAAAACGAGCAATAGGTATTGTTGTTAAAATAAAATAAAAACCATGAGCTTGTTTACGACGAATTGGTACATTTTCAATGGAATAACTGCCTGAGGCAGCATGCAATAATCATGTAAAATCATGTAAATATCATGTAAAACCACTAGAAATTTGCTCAGAAGTTAAACCCCAAGATAATGCACCTGAAGATGAAAGACCTATTCCACCATTCATTCGTTTCAGTAAACTGAAATTATGGAACTAAAGCGGATCTATTGTGACCAATATTCTAAATTTATGTACACTTTCCCTAATTCAAAATTAAAAATAAGAATTATTTTAAAAAAAAACAACTCACTCTGGCCAGAGACATACATCACTTGCAAGTGCAAAATGCCCCGCTGAAAAACCAGGCTGGCTGTAAGGCACTTTAACTGTATTGCCCCAGAATTGTTCAATTCCTTACCCAATTCCATAAATATGTGCCAAAACCTAAAACCCGAATTCATACAAAAGAAATGTAAAAAGTTAACTTTTTACCTAACTCAGTAAACTTTTCCAATAAGTTAAACTTCACCGATCAATATAAAAATATTTAATATCTAAAATTTGCCAAGTTTATCTATGTAATTAACTCCTCTAAAATCATTATATCACATTAATCTATCTATAAGGGTTATATTTTTTTTAACCACTACTGTTTGTATGGTTCTTGCGTGTTATGCTGTGTTGCGCTACCTTCTTTTTTAGCCAACGTTTCGGACAGCGTTGCAGTGTCCATCATCCCCAAAAACAAATAACGAAAAAAAACGAACGTTACCGATTTAACCATTTTTTGTCCTATCATTATTAATTACTTTTCAAATGAGGTTCTGAGTTGGTTTTATTCTGACTTGTCCGGTCACCGTTTTTCATAACGAGTATAACATCCATGCAAGGGCTTCGCCTTTGTGGTTTTTTTTACTATATTATATTTTATGTTATTATTTATGAATCTGTGCATCTTAAAAAAGTTTCAATTAAAAATAATCAACTAACGTTTATGCTATTTGTATCAAATGTGACTTTTAGAAGAAAAACTATTGGATTAATTATGGTTTTCTTTAGAGTCAACCCTTCGGATTCCTGAAGCAATCGGCCGTGGAATTGCATGGAAATGATCGTTATGAAGGTTTCTCGGTTGACATGATTAAAAAGATTTCCCAGATGTTGGACTTCGAGTATGAATTGACTATACATAAGGATGGCAGTTATGGATATTTCATTAAAGAAACAAACGAGTGGAAAGGGATGATCGGATCAATCATAAACTGGGTAAGAAAATAAGTTTTAAGAATTCAATTTGGTGTCTAATTAAGTTTCAGAAGAAAACACAGAATTTGATTCAGTCAACAATGTTCACCATCACATAATATAATGATGGTCATTTTTAGCGATGACTATGGTATTGATTTAAAGTTATATTACCGTAAAATATATTCGAAGCTCTCGGGTAAAAACATATCGATGTTTTGAAAAAGAAGTTAAGTAGGTATGCAGATTTAATGCTATTTTTTTAATCTTCATTGGAATGCTGGTAAATGAAATGATAATTAAGAAAAATAGAGGTGTTATGTTTGAGTATAGATATTATTAATATTTTAACCCAAAGCAACTGCTTAAAAGAACTTATTTTATTAAAGAAAACAGCTTGTCAGATGAATCTCAGGTCACATTCACGTACGACTTACATTCTACAGTCGCAAATTGTTGAAGTTTTATTTATATACACTTATTAACTTCCAAATACGATTATAAGTCGTGTAGTTCAACATTTGGGTAAAAGGATATAACTGGGAACCCTAAGAAAAATATATTTTTATAATTTTGTATAACTTCCAACACACTTACAATAGGTATTTAAGAAAAGTGATTAAATTTATTTCAAAGAAAATAGTAACTTCTTTTAAAGATTCAAAATACATAAGTAGATTAGGATCATAAAAAGAGTAGGAAGTATTACTCAGAAAAAATATCTAACTTTGTTTGATCACTTAACTGCCCCGACCTTTTATCCGAGAGCCACGAATACAATTCAACCATTTTCTGGTACTGATAGTACACTGGCAAATGCTTATAATACAAAATTGAGTAATCCAATGTCTGCTTACCTTATTTTTCTTTTAATCTTTAAGTTAATTTAATTATTTTGATTTCAGGAAGCAGACCTCATTGTGACTGACTTGACAATCACACCCGAAAGAGCTGCTGTTGTTGACTTCACGATGCCTTTCATGAACCTTGGAATTAGTATTTTATACCAAAAACCACATGTTTCAGATTCGGACCTTTTCTTTTTCCTGGCACCATTCTCCTGTGAGGTAAATATCTAGCAACTTGTAATTCAACAACATGTCACACAAAGTCGTTTTTATCTCTGTTCAGTTTTCTAGTTACTATCTAGGTCGAGATATCTCGTATGATTCTGATACTCTGTACAAAGTCATGCCACCTATATTTTATATCGCACACCTTCGTTATTCTAAAACCTTGACGTTATTATAGAAGCCTCAAATATGAAATTTATGTAAAGCAACGCGCACAAATTGAATATTGTAATATTATGTTTCTTGTACCATGCCATCTTGTACAATCGTAACTCCAGTTGTCCTGTATGCGTAAGTCTCTTTTTTTATCTTTTTGAAGGAAAAGTTTATGAATAACTGGAATATTTAAAAAAAAAACTTCAACTACCATCATAATGATCGTAAAAATTTTGATCGCTCATAATAACTACAATGATTTGGATACTGGGCCCACGCACGCAACGTGTGCAATACTACGTTCTCGGGCCAACGCGATGTGCACATCTTGTCCCACGCACGCAAATCATATATGAATCCTAGATCGCGATGTAAAATGTTTTTTAAACTAGTAACTTCGAACGTCTCTAATAAATTTAATATTAATTTTTCATCTCATAAATAAATGAAAATAAACGCCAAACGTTAAAACAATATAATGCAAAAAGCAGTCATTTTAAATACATGTAGGATTACGAAAGATTTTTTTAAAATGTTTATATTGAGGGACCAGTAGGATTTATCGGACCAGTTAGGATTTCATCAGAGCCGAACCCTCTGATATGAAAATATCTGGAGTCGGTGAAATATTTTCCCATTATGTTTCTGGTGGATTGACGTATTGTTCTTGTATTGTTTTGTATTTATTATACTTAAATAGTGCACTTACATTGCGTGAATTTACTAGATAATCATTTGTGGAAAAGTGTGTGGAAGGGTTTAGTTTTTCATTTGGGAAAGATTTAACCCATACATAAAATCTGGAGCACCGTAAACCTTATACGTCAAATCGGTTAACTTTTTGGAAGGCCGCCATCTTTCATTACACCGTCTCACGTCGATCTGAACAGTGCAGATCGGCGTTGCATTGGTGGCGTAGGATTCTATTGCTTATGACAAATGTTTTCTGAAGCATCTATTTTCATAGAAAATAAGCGTTGCTCACCTTGTGCACGAGGGCTAACTTTGTAACTGAACCTTATAGAAGTTAATAGAACCCATTCCGCCTGGGGAACCTGAACAAATAAATTATCAAAAATATCATTAGAATTAATATCCAATGGCGCACAATCTAAGAGGGAGTGATTTTTTTGTGAAGGGAACAGATGACAGAAGATTCAGCATTTGTATTTTATTTTATTTTATTTTATAGGTGTGGCTCTACATTGCAGTAGCCTACCTCGGGGTGTCTCTTCTCTTCTATTTGTTGGCAAGAATGGCGCCTAAAGAGTGGAAGAAACCAGATCCTTCCAGCGAGAAGTCTGACCAACTGGAGAACCAGTTTAGCCTCCTCAACTCTATGTGGTT
The DNA here is from genome assembly GCA_917563855.2 of Limnephilus lunatus. Classification (NCBI taxonomy): domain Eukaryota; kingdom Metazoa; phylum Arthropoda; class Insecta; order Trichoptera; family Limnephilidae; genus Limnephilus; species Limnephilus lunatus. The sequence goes on from OU830593.1 coordinate 104,409,108, forward strand.
CACTGGGGCCAGCGTTGTTCAGCAGAAGTCCGGATATTTACCAATGTAAATACATTTTGTTTAAATCTTGCCACTTGAAAAACTTTAACAAACTTTCACTTTTTTTTACGAAGTACAGAAGTAGGCTCAATTAGAAGTGTTAACAGTTTCATATGAATTTGAATTAGAATCCGTCATAATAAATGCCATTATCTCTCTATTCTACTGTAATTGTGCTTCGAAAAGGACATAAGAAACTGTGCTGTTCATATTACGAATAGAAAAATGCAATATGACTGTTAAAAAATGAAAATTAATTTTTATGTTTGACGAGTTAAAGTATTTCACCAAAAAATATAGACACAATTTATCTCGACGCCACCTAGTAGGAGATTTAGTACTTACAATGCCATTCTCATATAAAATAAAGTTGGTCGTTTGTAGGTTGAAAAATGTAATAAGCAGTAGTTGTCAAATGAAACACTAGTAAGTATATATTGAATTATTTGGCGGGCAGGAGCTCAGTGGATAAGAGTAGTTGACCGGAAATCAGAAGGACGCGGGTTCGAGTCCCGTCGGCGGCATTTATCTTTTCTCGGGAGATTTTCTCAATGAAGATGAGTGTTTCAGGCTAATAATTATTACTTATAATAATTATTGGATTAGATTTTTGAACTTTATACATTTTAAACATCAATGTAATATTTAATAAATCAGAAGAAGATAATATTTATAAATCTAAACGAAAAATTGAAACGGAACACGATGCAGAAAATAAAAAGGTGTCGGTCGCAATTTCGGATCGAACCCAGGATTTCTATCTTACCGGGAAAACCACTGAGCTATCGAGACCGTCTTATTTTCCGCCATAGCAGCCAATAAAGGGAATTAACTGAATATTATATTAGTAACGCTGATATATTTTGCATATTATTCAATATATTCTATGATAATTACACATATATTGTGTAACATACGAACCATTAAAAAATTCTAAATTAGCAAACTGAGAAAAGGGATCGATAAAAGAATAATAATAATGATTTATTGTCTTCCTTTCTTAGTAACATGTAGAGATAATGATATCCTCACTGGGATCTCCTGTGCTGAGGATTTCATTGACATATTATAATTTAATTGTATAAGAAATTAATTTGAATTAGTTATAAACATATATCATGTAGTATTTTTTTTAAATAATTATAAAATAAATAAGATAGTGTTTTCTTTTTATTCAGTTCAGAAGATTCGATTTTAGTCTATATTTTATATCAGTATATTTTCTATTTCTGATCTCCCTGTATTTAGTATCCAGCTTTTTAATAGATTATGATAAAACAAATAAAAAACTTTATTCCACTTAATTTTATTTGACCGTAACCGGTTTCAGCTCGTCAGAGCCATCTTCAGACTGGTACAAAATATTCTTAGCCTACGGTTTATATACATAACATATGGGGGAGGGGGAGAGGGGTAGTCTACAAGGATTTTAATGAATTATTTTTGTTACTGAGTCATTTTAGACTGTCAAATTTCTAAGTATTTAATAATAGATCAATAGATATCTAATCAATAGATATTGAAGTAAGCTACAAACCCAAAGTAATTAGCCCACTGGAATTACCAAAATACTTAGAAAACCGACAGTCTAAAACGACTTAGTAACAAAAATAATTCATTAAAATCCTTGTAGACTACCCCTCTCCCCCTCCCCCATAATATGGGGTAATAACATATTATGTTATGTATAAAAACCGTAGGCTAAGAATATTTTGTACCAGTCTGAAGATGGCTCTGACGAGCTGAAACCGGTTACGGTCAAATAAAATTAAGTGGAATAAAGTTTTTTATTTGTTTTATTATAATCTATTATAATGGACTTCCACCACGAATTATCAGTTTCAAAAATAGAAATATTAAAAAAACCACCTTTTTATTTGAGATTTACCTAAATGTTATAATGTTGAGGTTTTTGAGTGACAGTGGTATTTTATTGTAGAGTTTAATACCATAATATAAGTAGCTGTTTTGCTCAAATGTTGTGTAAGAATAGGGAAATAGAAACGAAAAGAGATAAAATAATAGGGAGATCTTAATAGTACGGTGATTAAAGTGTTGTCTCGGTAAGACAGAGGTCCTGGTTGACAGAGATCTGGATAAGACAGATACAAATTGATTTATGATTAATTTGAGTTATTTCAAAAATAATTCATTTAAAAATTTTTTTAAGTATATTTGCGGCACGTTCCAGAGTGGAAGAATTACTTAGTATCGCCCTGGTGAAAGCCAACCATTCACAATTGCAACTTTGCTCAATCCTCAGTTGTGACTGTTACATTTTTTTTATTTTCAGTATCTTGTACATACTAATTATTTCATTTTTGTTTATAAATATTTATATATCTTTCTCAGTGATCGATATATTGAACTTATTTTCCTCAAACTATTTGTAGTCTAGCTTTGAACTCAGACCTTCCTCAAAAATCTTAAATTTGGTTGATTTGCCAGACGCTGTCTGCAAATATGTACCGGGAGACGATTTAATAAAAAAATACCTACCTGTATAATATTATTTTTATATTTTCAGGGCCATCTCTACTAGAATGGTAGCTTGCCTGTGGTGGTTTTTTACTCTCATCGTAGCCTGTTTCTACATTGCAAACCTGATTTCTTACACAACCATAGATTCATACACATTGGCAATTAATAGTGTTGAAGACTTGGTAAACAACAAAAATGGTATTACTTATGGAGGCATGAGGAACGGTGCTACCGTCGAGTACTTTAAGGTAGCAATAATTTATTTTTATCTTTTCATAATAAGGTTTGTTGCACTGTACCTACTGATAAAGCTCCCAAAATACAATTTCGTTATTAAATTGATCATATTAATTCTGCAGCTGTGAATTATAATATGTATGATTTTGTAGGTCAAATATAGGGTAATTTGTAGGTATATTATTTTTGTTTCTTTATATATTATTTTGTTTGTTTAATTTGTGTTTTCGCAATTAACAATTTAAAAATATAAATAATATATATGCGGCACGTTCCAGAATGAAAGATCCTGTTAGTATTGCCCTGATGTAAGACCACCATTCAGAATTGAAACGTTGCTTGAAATGGCTTAAGCCGTGTCCAGATGAATCATGTAAAAAATATCAATGTCGCAAAACCTTTGTTAAACGACAAATTAAAAAAAAAAATTTGGAGAATTATTTGGAGCAGGAAATTCTTATTTTTATAACGTGGTTCCTAATTTTTCACAAATAAATTGCTGTTTTGGGTTTTTTCTTTGAATAATTTGACTTTTCCATTGCAGAATTCCGATAATCCGATGTATAATAAAATGTACGAATACATGATGAATAATCCGCAATATCTGACAAAAAACGCAAATGAAGGAGTGAACAGGTAAAAATTGAGTAAGAATTGTTTTTATTGAAGAAAATTGACATAATATGGAAATAAAAATTTTACCCTATGATCTTTTTGCAGAGTACAAACAGAAAATTATGCTTACTTGATGGAGTCCACCACTATTGAATATATCACGGAGAGGGAGTGCGATCTGACCCAAGTAGGCGGTCTGTTGAATAGCAAGGGATTTGGAATTGCTATGAGGAAAAGTAAGACTTTTTTAAACTAAACAGTTTGAAATTTTTTTTTTCAGTTGAAACTAAAAACTTTCATTGCTGCGGGATGACAAAGTTACTGACTTAGTCTTTGAAATTTGTTTCATATTCGAGTTTGACATGTCGTTATAAACAAATAAGGCCATATGATTCGATTTACCTAAACTTTTTTAAATTTATATTTCTGATGTTGTGTGATTTAATTTGATTTAATATCTAATGGCTTTTTGGTAGGTAAATTTCAGAAAGTCTAAAATCACTATTCCATGTAATGTAGGTATCTTCCTTTCAAAACCTTAAATAATTCTTTAATTACCATTTGGAACCATCTCCTATCGGAAAGTATTACACATTTCTAAGCACCGTTTAGTAGAAGAAATAAAATGCATTTGGAGCGATGTTCTTTTTTGGTTCCACGACAACTCAGAATCAATTCATTTAAACACCTCTTTGAAAAGTCATTTTTCTTTGTCAACCTTTTAAACCAATTTTTTTCATCACTCAGTAGTTCTGTCACCGCTTTTTTAAACCTGCTTCTTTTCCAATGACCCGTTTAAAACCTTTGGAGCGCCTTTAACTTCTTTTTTTTTTCATTAAAACGTCATCGAATTATTTTTGATAAACTAAAATAAATTCTGCCAATTTTTATAAAGCTTTGGAAAACAAAAACAAAAAATTGTTTTAAGTTTATAAAGCTTTGACAAAAAAAACCAAAACAACGTTTTAAATAATGAATTATTTTGACATTTTTTTCATATGTTAATACCTCATAAGTGCACAACCGAAATTATTTGCGTTTACATTATGGTATATCATGAAATGAAATAAGGGTGAATGCCGGTAATTCCATTAATGGAGGACTGGATGCCGTTGGCGGTAATAAAAAAACTGTCCAAAGACGCGAAACTAGCCGTCCATAATGGAGTGCTGGTACCTACCCTGATGTATGGCAGTGAGGCATGGAACTGGCAGAGGAAGGATGAAAGCAGACTGAATGCTGTAGAAATGAGATCCCTGAGGCGAATGTGTGGTAAAACCATGTACGATCGTGAGAGAAACGTGGATATCCGCAAAGAATGCAAGGCTGATGTAAGCGTGATGTGTAAGATTAAGAAAGGGACTCTCCGATGGTTTGGGCATGTAGAGCGAATGAACGAGGAAAGGAGTGTAAGGAGAATATATGATGCAAATGTGAATGGTAGAAGAAGTCGGGGACGCCCGAGGAAGACATGGCACGACCAAGTGAATCAGATACTTGAGTCGGGCTATGTGAAGAGTCGGAATAATAGAAGAGCATGTATGAGACGATGTATGAATGTGAACGAGGCAAAGAGTGTGTGCCAAGATCGAGTTGTGTGGCGGTCCGTCCTCTCTGCCTACCCCTGCGGGGAAACGGCGTGATGGTTAGTTAGTTATGAATTTCTTAAATTATGCGTTGCCTTCCTTGTTAATAGATGTTGTTAACTTTTATTGTCATTGAAATTTGCTTTTTCTAATAACATAAATAGTTATTTTCATAAATGTCTCCTTTTTCAGATTCTCCTTATAGAAATGCTCTCAATAATGCAATCTTGAAAATGCAGGATGATGGTACTGTCGCTAGCTTGAAGCAAAAGTGGTGGAAAGAAAAATATGGAGGAGGTTCTTGCGTCGTAAGTCTTACAAACCTATACATACTTAGAAACCGGGCAATATTTCGTATATATTATATGTAGTGACAATCTAATGGGTAGCTGGTAATGGGTAGGCCCGTTTCTGATCGCAAAATCACTTCCACGTTTCAGATTGCTTGAATCGGAATACAGTACATGGAAAGAGTCCAAAGACCTGATTGCCTATATCAAAGAAACAGCCTGGTTAAAGTGAATCACCCCTTCACTGATAGGAAGGAACAGTAGAACAAAATGAGAACTACATATTATATTCAACGAGGGGGGGGGGGGGGGACCTTTAGGAACGGCTGTGCGGCCATTTCCATACAAAATTTAATTTTGAATTTGTGGCCAAAAACTAAATTAAATTAAAAAACATTCTTCAAAAGGTACAAGCAAATATCTTGCTGGTATGGGGATATGTGCTACTCTATTTATTAATGTTTTAAATTATAAAATACAGGCCACCGATTTTTAAGCATTTTTGACAAAAATTGGTGAGTTGTGATACTTAAAAAAAAATTTATACCATTATGACAAAAATATGATGAAATATATAATAAAAGAATAATAAAGAATTGAACAATCTGATGGTCGATAATTTAAATTATAAACGATCGAGATTAGAAAAAATGTAGTATATAGGTATATTTAAATTTCTACCAGAGGAAATTTTTTGTAATATTTTTTAATATTAATTTTTAATTATATTAACGTATAAGTCGAGATTATTTTTTTTAATAAATAAAATATTAACTCACAAAAAATGCCAAATTTGCCACTAAAATCATGCAAAATTTAATTCTTTAATGGCCTGTATTTTATAATTTAAAACATGCATAAGTAAGTAATACAAATGCGTACTAGACATTATCCATATATTTTGATTAAAAAAATAATTATTCAATATGGTTAGGTATTTTGGCAGGAAATACAAAATACATTTGGTATGAATAATTGTTCCCCCAGAAGTTGTAAATGCTTATGGCTATTGATATTAAAATAAATTGTTATCTTTTTTTTTTATAACAAAATAATATAATTGTTTTTTTTTCATAATAATATTTATCAGCAGTCAAAGTCTGAAGTGTGACAAAAAAGCTTTTAGCACATTTTTGAAGTTTCTGATCTCTCTTCTTCTATTCGCCGGCAACAACCAGAATTTAAAAAAATAGTACTTGTATCTATGTGGGGGAGATATATATACATATATAGTTATATCTCATTAAAATTTTTAAGATTAAATAGAGTAAAATAAAGTAAAAATGGTTTTTAGGACTTGGCTGTATGCAAATAATGGCGAGAAGTATAAGATTAATTTAATAATAGGTAATTTTAAAGTACCAATTAACGTCCGTTTTTTAATTGGCAAAATTTTAAAAATTCCGATGAATTTTTTTTTTTTTTTTAACTTTACCCATACATATTTGCCACTCAAAGAGGCTAAACATGACGTTTAATAAGATTTTCACAGAATTAAAATACAAACAAAGCTAATTTTGAAAGGAATAGGTAGATAAGAAAAGTTTTATGAGAAGAATTACTGGAATATAATAATGACAATGAGTTTGTAAAGACCTATGTATTTGTGAGTGATTTACTCATTTTATTTTGGTTTTAATGTCTTTTATAATTAATCTTTATTCGTTTTATTACTTCCTTGACATTATTGACTGATTTGATTCCAGGGAAGCGAGGACTACGGACAAAGCGGCCCATCAGTTGGTTTTGAGAGGATGAGGGGACTTTTCATCGTCCTCCTGGTAGGATGTATCGTGGCAGTGTTCGTGGCTGGTATTGAAATGATTTGTGGAGTTGCCAAGAATTCTCACAAACACAAGGTACAAAGAGTTGACAATTAAAAGTTATGGGAAAAAATAATTAATTTTAAATCCCTGTGCGTCCCCAGATTGTTTTAAATTATTTATTTTTTCTTAGAAATTAGATCAACCGATGAATTGTAAATAAACAATGGTAAATTTTCTTGAATCGTACATTCGAGGTTAAATAAATTCGTTAAATTTGTTAGCTTATTTTCTTGTTCATTGATCAGCAACCTTGAACAACACAATATTGAATAAAAATTTTGTTGTGTGCGGAATTCAATTTTAACGAAATTTGGAGTTGCGATTAATTTATATTTTTGGAAGTGTAACATATTCTTCTTTCAATAGGTTTCATTTCGTCAAGAATTCAGTGAAGAGTGGCGCGCTGTATCACGTGGTAAAAACACAAAACCTTTAACGTACACTAAAGCACTTGGATCCGAGTTTTCAAAGGATGGTTTGAAAAGGGATACTTTGCCAAAAGAACCTGAGAACCTCGCCTAAACTTTTACAAAAAAAATAACATTATTTTCTAAATTTATATGATTCTATTGGATGTTGAATAATATCATTACCCGACCTGAAATGGTTATGTTATGCTATAATTGATCCCCTCTCCAGGATTCTCAGAGATACCACCGATAAAATTAAAATATTCTTTGATTTTATCCCAGCACCTACTCCAAATACAATGCTTATGAAATATTTGCACGTAGAAGTAAACAAATTATTTTGGAATTATTAGATAACGTTATATCTAGGATGTTTACAACACAAATGTATTTTTTTACTAGCTTTTAATTATTATTAATAAAATTGTGGAAAATTGCACACATGTTTATTTTATTTTACCCAACCCAAGTCCATTATTAATTTTACAAAACCCTTTCCAGATAAAAAATATATAGATATATTCAATTACAATCATCAAAATCATGGTTAATGACGTATTTCGTGGTCGAGGGGTCTTAACTTGCAAGTAAATTTTGATTTATCTAAGATTCCCTCCGTACCGCCCTGGTGGAAGACCATATTCAGAATTGAAACTTGCTTGAAATGGCTTAAGCCATGTTTTGTAATAAAGTAGAGCAAAGGCTTCCAACCTTCCTCTTCCCCATCTCCTTCCCCTCTCCAAAACCTTTAGCCTCACAACATACGCCAATAATTATGGATGCCATAGTCTTACCGGCTTCAGACCGTTGGGAGCAGTTGGGACTATTGTGCGGTATTCATATAAAAAAATATTTCAATATTTTCAGAGAAATTTTATTTTTCATCTCCAAGTTCTTAATAATGTGTCAAATAATCACACTAATACAGCAACTGAAGAGAAGTACTGTAATCTACACTGAAAAGGCCAATGAACCTTCTTTAAAAAAATTTAATAGAAGAATTTCTTGTGCAAGAACAAACAATTACTCTCGTAGCATGAAACCGTTTACGAAATAATGTATTACTTAACCACTGGAGCGCTAGGCGTCCATAAAGTGGGTAGATAGTTTTCACACAAACATAAACGTCAGAAAAACATTTCACATAAACGCCAGAAAAAAAAACAAAATTATGGGCACCTGGCGTTCAATTACGAAAGCGGTCTACTCACTGTTATGAAGTACTTTTTTGAATCTTTACTTCCAACCCCTGTACGATGATGATTTGCGCAAGGTACTAAATTCAATATTATTTGTTGTAATGTTGGTTACACCGACGTGCCTTGGTTGGCCCAGATTTCGGTGGGAGGGGGTAAGGGACGGAGCCGAAAGGCTTCGGGCGCTCTCCATATTCTTCTGGTTCTAGCTTCCCAAGGGTTTGGTCACCTTCGCGGTTTGCCTAGATCTTTGATATCACAACAGTTTTTTGGAACACGTGTTTAGAGATTAAAATAAATTCAGTGATGTTTTCTGACGAGGAGCCAGCTCTGCAGATGTAACCCGTGCGAGATAACGTATGTAAACCTGTTGTATTATAATAATCCAATCATCCCTTTTATTGTGGTTTAAAATCATTAACTTTCCGTTCACAAAGAGATACACGCTTTTTCCTAGTAGCGCAGAATCACAAATAAATTCTTCAGTATTTAAAGCGAGAATCAATCTTTTAATTTATTACAACCTTACCTGTATTTATTTTATCAAAGAAGCGATAATTGTTCTGAATCCAGTCAGCGAGCGAACTGAAAACACGAAAATCTACAGAATGAGCTAGCGGTGAGGCTTCGTAAGTATTTAGAAATTGAACATTGTGTGGTTTTTCATTATTAATGTGCCTATAACTCTGTAATCAAGCGGTTCAAAACCGTAATTATGTAACATCACTTTGCCACTACCAAATTATTAAACTTTGGGAATTTATTATTATTTATTTTTACATGAAACGACAAAAAAGTGAGATGACGATAAAGTAGTTACTTTTGAAATATTATAATGAATTTGTCTAATAAAATATGTTTGTTTAATTTTTTATAAGAACAACTATCTTTTTATAACTTGTGAAGGTTATTTCCAACAATAAAATATATCGTCGAAGAAGAAGATAACACTTATAATCAAAACGAAAATATAAAAGAGAACAAGACAAAGAAAGATTGAAAAAGATAACTGTCGCAACTGGGAAAATATTCACATTTACGTCATATATTCTTCTCACACTATTTTATCCTTTCATTCACTCGACATGCCCAAACCATCAGAATTTCCCTTTCTTAATCTTACTCATTATGCTTACAGCAACCTTACATTCTTTGCGGGTATCCACATTTCTCACTCGATCATACATGGTTTTACCACACAACCGCCTCATGGATCTCATTTCAACTGCATTCAGTTAACAGTCATCCTTCCTCTGCCAGTAGTTCTATGCCTCACTGCCATACATCAGGGTAGGTACTAGGAATTCATTGTGGACTGCTGGCTTCACTTATTTTGACAGTTTGTTATTAGCGCCAATGGCATTCAGTCCTTCATTAATGGAGTTACCTGCATTTACCCTTCTTTCAATATCTCTATCAGTCTTCCCATCTCTCGTAAACATACTAGCCAGTTACACAAACTCATACACCTGCTCCAAGTATTCATCATTCACAACTATATTGCACACTGTTTTCGTACTCCCTCTTTTAAACACCATGAATATAGACTTATTTCATCATTAACTCATTCTTCATACACACTTCGTTCATCCTAGTCACGAGAGACTGTAGATCTTCCATAGTGTTAGAAATCAGCACCGCATCATCATCATACAACAGGCAACATAATTTTTAAATCACTCAATTTCGCGCCCAAACCCATCTCTTTCAATTCTTGCATACAATTATCCATGCATAAATTGAATAACCATTGTGACATTACGCAGCCTTGCGTAACACCTGTCATTTTAATATTTTTTTATATAATCTGCATAGAAAAACTTATAAGAAAAAAAAATGATTGGAAAATACATTCAGCCTAAAGGACGTTTAATAGTTTATCTATTTTCATATCGTATGATTCGTAATATTCTGAAGTCTGATTTTTTTTATCCAAAACCAAAACGTACCAAAATCTCCCGAAAAGCTCAACGAATCTTGTTTTGACATGGCGCTCCAATTGTTAAATGTATTCCCAGAGCTTGAAAAAAATATTGTTCATAAAATATTCAACATAACTGAACGAAAGCGATTACATTAAGGACATAAAAAACTCACTCACTTCTAAATTGCTTTTTTTTTAATAAAGACTCTCGTAGATACAATATTTAAATTTGAAAATATTATGATAAGTTATTTTTATGTTATCTCGATATTTTCGCAACGTCTTTCTAACCAAACGAAAATTGAATTACTTTTTTTTTATTAAATATTTATAAATACTACAATATTTTTGTTCCCTGTAAATACATTTATTATTTTCAACTATATATAATAAAATTGTCAATTTTTTTAATTCAAAGTATCTTTCAGCGTAGCAATAAAGATTCCACCAGCAATGTTTCTTTATATTCTCTCCAGAGAATATCGCAACATGTGGCGTACCATAGTACGTACCTGCACCTTTATTCTCCAGCAGGTTCTCATATATGGATGCTTATTGAAATACTTAAGTTCTTTTCACGTATTTACTGTTTATTGACGTATTGTTAATACTGACTTAAGACACTATAAAGCATTGGGTTTAAACATTGACTGTTTGGGCCACTAACCAGCCAGCGACCGAGAATTCATATTTCGTCGAAAGATGTTCTTACAGTCGTACAGGGCGGTTTCAATGAGAAAGATTAATTATTCTCCGTACCAGCCTTTTTAAATAATAACTCAATATCGTTTTTGTTTCATTAAAAATTTGGTTAATTTTTGGAGATCGCTTGCAACGGTTAATATGCACCTAAAAAAAATCTTTTGATTCACCTTAATTACATTAAAAGGCAACTATTTGCATTGGGGGAAGTGGAAAATATTTCATTCTAAATTTCGATTACGTAAAATTAAAATTAGCTTTCGTCTTGTGAGATTGTACGCCATTAGCTATTAGCTCATTCGCTGTCACTTTGGTATGTTGGTATTCCTGATACACTTGAATGTATAACGAATGTCTAGAAAATTTTGAAGGTACCACGAAATCTGGAAAGGTAAGTACTAAATTATCGAAGTTTTGGGAATAAAAAGACGGAAAAAACATGTTTTTAATTTCGGTAATTATTTTTTATAAATAATACATTTTTTGTATCAAAAACCATGTTACACAAACCTAAAGTATCCGCTAAACTACTTGAAAACTGGAATGTTTTTCTTGCCTTGACGCGAGTAGGCATTATAAAGGGGCACTTCTTTTGAATCACAAACCATGTTACACAAACCTAGCGTAGCCGTTAAACTACTTGAAAACTGGGATGTTTTTCTTGCCTTGACGCGAGCAGGCGGTATAAAGGGGGCACTTTCTTTTGTATCATAAACCATATCACACAAACTTAGCGTACGTAGCCGCTCAACATCGCAGAAATAGTTGACTTATAAAAATAAAATTTTAATGTCAAAAAAAATTCAAGCTAATAAATTTTAATCACCGCACGCAATACATGTGTTTTAGGTAAGTACCTGCTAATTAAGGCGGAATTTCAGTTTTATAACATTAAAAAAAAAACGCCCGCGCGATTTTGTCTCTAGCCGTTGGTTTCCGTTTGCAATTAACGAACATTTTCATTATCAAATTTAGTTCAAAATATTTTTCCCTCCGGAAAGACTTTGATATCTAAAAACTGTCGTGCCAATCGTGTTTACTAACTGTGGTCGGGTTTTTGGATATCGTTAGAGAGGAAGAAGTATTGTTAGAATGGTTACCGAATCACGGTGCCCTAATGAGGGAGAAAATTTGCGAAAAATGTGGAAATGAATGTAATTTTAACAACATGATGTTTCGATGTCGGAAAGTTACGAATGTGTGTGTGGGCCACAAACGCATCAAATCGCAGTGTAATTTCTCAGTTTCGGCACGAAAAAACACATTTTTCGCATTCTCCAATTTGTCGATTAAAAAGATATGCACGTTTGTGCTATTTTGGGCAGTGATGCGTCCTCCTCGCGTCGTTTCTAATGGAAGAACTGGACATGGGGAGTGACATCGTTACAAATTTGTCGTCATTTTGCAGGGAAGTTTGTATTTTATGGTGCCATAAAATGAAGCAGCAGATTGGAGGTGTTGGGGTAACTGTGGAAATTGACGAAGCCAAAATAGGAAAACGGAAAGACAATCGAGGAAGAGAAGTCACTGGACAGTGGGTCTTTGGCGGATTCCAAAGAGACTCAAAGAAGTTGTTCGTTTGTGTCGTGGAAAACCGTTCGCGGGAAACTCTTTTAAATGTTATAAAGGAATACATTTTGCCAGGCACTGCAATAATTTCGGACTGCTGGAAAGCATACGGCTGCCTGCAAAATTAAGGCTTCCTTCATTTAAATGTTAACCACAGTGTTAAAATTTTGTGGACCACAAAACCGGAGCCCATACTTAAAATATCGAACGTTGCTGGAGAGACGTGAGAGGTAATGTCCCAAGATTTGGAAGAAGCGTTGCACATTATGAGGGATCACTTCCAAAAAATCAAGACAGAATCCACGCGTTTTTCAAAATGGCCAGTGAAGTGTACAACCCAAATTCTAGTGATTAAAATTAGATATTTTGTTTTTTTTTTGTATTTATCTTTGTGTATTTTTTTTTTTAAATATTCATCGCTTCCATTATAATGACGACGAAATTCAACATGATTTTAGTGCCTCGGCTCGATTTTTATTTTCTACAACTTCAATTATAATTAAATCCAACAACATTCCTACTCTGAAGTGATTCTATCCAATTATATCGCTTCAATTATAATGATGACGAAATCCAACATGATTACAGTGCCTCGGCTTGCTTCTCTGATTAGAAGGATTCTGATTAGAAGTTTATTTTAATTATATTGTTAATTATTGTATTATTGTGTTTTTTTAAATTACGCGCCGAGTTCCCATGAAGTCTGCTATGCTTTGCTCTAGCCTCTTTTCGTACAGTAACATAAATACCAACATAACAAAATGACATTTGAAAATAATGTTTGAAAATTGACGGTCTCGTTTCACAGAACGAAAGCTAATTTTAATTTTACGTAATCGAAATTTAGAATGAAATATTTTCCACTTCCCCCATGTCTTTTAATGTAATTAAGGTGAATCAAAAGATTTTTAAAAAAAAAGTGCGTATTAACCATTGCCAGCGATGTCAAAAATTTACCAAAATTTGCTTTACTTTATACCTACATTCAAAAATGCTGTAAGGCATGATGATAAAACTAGTAAAATAATGTACTTTTTGTAATTATTTCTTGATCATAAGTATTTATAATGTTTCAATGATGTCTAAGCAAAATAAGAATGAAAAAAAAACTACTTAATTATATCATAAAAATTTAAATAAAAAAACTTTTTCACTTTGTTCTACTTATTTATTTTTACCAGGACCGGTTTCATCCTACTACGGACATTTTCAGACTGGTAGTTGAAACTCTTATGCTACTGAATTTATACAAACTTAGGTAGGGGTACACATCATTGTCTATATATAATTAATGTTTCTATTTTGTTAATTTAAGGGTTATATAATGCTAAGAATTTTTTTCCTTAGGAAAGCTGATAGTTCGGAAATGCACAAAATAATTTACAAGGCAGATAGAAATATTTCGCCATTAAATTTATACGACGAGAATGCCAGCATTCTTATAAATACCAACCTGGAATTATTAGATTCCTGGTAAAATAAAATTCTTCACGCAAAACACTTCGACTATCTCAACCAAACATATGTTGACCAACTTTCGTCAAAAAAATGGTTGAGTATTGGAGAGTTGAGCGCAGAAATAGAAGGATTTATGGTTGCCATTCAAAATCGTCATTAATACTAAAAATTATAGGAAGCATATCATCAAAGATACAAATCAAATAGATGATTTATGTAGAAAATATTTGGCTTTTCCGGAAACTATAGAACATATTATGTCGGGATGTTCGGTATTAGCGCCGTCCAAGTATACATTTAGGCACAACCAAGTTTTGAAAATAATTCACCAAAGTTTGGTAAATAAACATAACTTGATTGACTGCCGTAATGTACCATATTATGAATATGAATCAAATTCATTTTTAGAAAATGAATTTTATTATTTTATTACGATATAACTATTCTAACAGACAGAACAATTAGTCATAATAGACCCGAAATAGTTTAACATGACAAAATTTAAAAAAAAAACTTATTTCATTGATGTCGCTATTCCAAATTCTTGTAACATTCAGAAAACTGTTTCTGAAAAAAATAAAAAAATATACAAGTTTAGGAAATGAGATAAAAAGAATTAGGCATTCTCAGAATATAAAAATATAACCATTTGTTATTTCAGCTACTGGCATTATACCTAGCTCTCTCATTCAAAATTTATGCGTATTAGATTTGTCAAAGAATTTATATATAAAAATGCAAAAGTCAGTCATTTTAAATACATGTAGGATTATGAGAGATTTTTAAAATAATTATATTGAGGGATCAGTAGAATTTATCGGTCCAGTTAGGATTTCATCAGAGCCGAACCCTCTGATATAAAAATATCTGCAGTCGGTGAAATATTTTTCCATTATGTTTCTGGTGGATTGACGTATTGTTCTTGTATTGTTTTGTATTTATTATACTTATATAGTGCACTTACATTGCGTGGATTTAGATACTAGATAATCATTTGTGGAAAAGTGTGTGGAAGGGTTTAGTTTTTCATTTGGGAAAGGTTTAACCCGGACATAAAATCTGGAGCACCGTTAAATATAGACAATGGTGTGTACCCCTGCCTAAGTTTGTGTAAATTCAGTAGCATAAGAGTTTCAACTACCAGTCTGAAAATTTCCGTAGTAGGATGAAACCGGTTCTGGTAAAAATAAATAAGTGGAACTAAGTGAAAAAGTTTTTTAATTTCAATTCTTATACAATGGAATTCCACCACAAATTAACAGTGCTTTGAATTAAAACTAGACTCATTAATTATATCAGTTTGAAAGACTTTAAATAAATAGACAAACTGAAGTATTTTCGTCACAATACACGTAAGCGGATCTTTTTTTAAATCATTTTATTTTAATTACAATTAAAATTCTGAAACAAAGCTTTCCCAGAAGATTTATTGATTTATTTTACTGCATGATTATATGAATTGAAATGTGTGTTGTATAATACAAAATTTTGTTTCAAAATTTAACAAATCTGCCAATGACCTATGGTACAACCTTATTGTACTAAAAATAAACATATTCTCTCAAAATTTAAAACCTAGCTTCACTAGATAAAATAACAGTCTTTTAAAATCAATTTATAATTTGTTGTGCAGAAGAGTCAATACTTCTAAAATTTTATTTAAAAATGACATATTTCCGGTTTTGTCTGGTTATTCCCTCTTAACGTATTGTTTGTTGAGATATTGTTATTATTAATACTTCTCAGGACAAACGTCCTTCCAGGCTCAAGACTAGTTGATCTGGAGAGTTCTTCAGACCAATTTGTTTGTTTGTTATATAACTTTTGTTTATAGTTCTTCACAGGTTTTTCCATTACCACACGCCCATATTATAGTTATATAAATTTAATAATTGTTAGTTCTTTAAGTATTTATTTATAAATTTTCATTGCCCTGATGGCTTTTACGTGATTAGTGTATGTTACAAAGATACCGTTTTTAAATAAAAAAGATTAAGTTTAAGAAATGAATATTAATTAAAAATGGTGGGTTTAAAGGTAAATTAATTAATAATAATGCATTACAAGAAGAGTGAACGTTTTTAAATTGCAGCTGGTATATATATAATAATATAGTGTGGGTTAATAATATAAAATAAAATTCACAGATGTCTGACTGATTGACTGTGATTAATAATGTATGGCAAAGTGCATATTACAGAAAAAGAAAAGATAAACAAGTTTTCAGATTGTAGACAATAGGAAGAATACAAAAATGTATACAATAGCTTCTATAAGATGCTCCTCAAATATCAAAAAATGCTACCTACATAAAAATATCATTCAGGAATTTCTTAAATAATGGTAAACTACTCGTATATCGATATTTGAGGTGATTTTTTTCCAAGTGTGTGAAAGTGAGGAATAGGTACATGTATGTAGTAGTTGGTTCCAGAATTCTAATCACTTCGTAATCTACCTTAGGTCACCTTCCGCACAACTCTGCAATGAGACCATGTAACCCGAACAACCCATAGAATACTATGGTAAAAAATGAATTAGATCTTCGACTTTTATATAATACATTACACTGCCCAAGCAAATTATTGGCAATGTCAGCCAAGCGATTCTATATCTCTTGTGGGATCGTTATTAGATAACGGACGTTAACTCCTGTCAGATTTGTGTGATTTTTACTTATTATCACATATTTTAGTTTAGATCGTTTTAAACACGAATTCCTGCAAGTATGCATAATTATGTATTCATTTAATGTACTTTATACATGGAAAAAGCTAAAAACAGCGATAAAAATTACACAAACCTGACAGGAGATCACGTTCGTTATCTAATAACGATCACACAAAGACATAGAATCGCTTGGCATGGCGTAAAACCGATAGACAAATTAATAATATCATCCATTGGCCCCGAGACCAAACAAGGAAGCTCAATATCTTCCTACAACCAGTCAGATGTGCGAGATAATCAAATTGTTCAGAAATACGTGGTATTGCAATTGGTAATTGCATAGTAACCGAGAAGGGTGGTGACGTTCCAGTAATGCCTTTGTTCATATACATATTTGTGGATAGAGATTGGCCCCATGTCGATGGTTATATAGGTATAAAAACATGAGAGCTCGATCTATCTGATTTGCAAATCTCTTTTATTTGTGGCACAGAGAAAAAAATCTTATGGAATAAGTCTAAATTATTGTGAATCGGTTTGGACAATAAAATATATATTTTTATTATTAACAATGAGTAAAACCTCAAATTGTAGTACTTAATTCATGAAAACAGTATTAGCAAAATTCAATCGAAAATCTGAGACCGATAAATCAGAAAAAGATACGGTCACATCTGGGACTTGAACTTTGGTCCTGATAGGGATATTTTTTAAGTAGTATTTTGAGATTTCGGGGGCCAAATGTCGGCGGATCAACTGTCTGGTCACCGTGTAGATTGTTTATTTTTTTATTTTTTTCGACTTACGTAATTTATTAACTTAAAATAAAGAATATATTTCACAAATAATCCATTAAAATGTTTGAAAAAAAACCAAAGTGCACAACTCACGCCTCTAGAAGGCGGTAGAGCACACTGCCATCAGAATAAATGGGAAAAGTCAGAAGTTGAGGTATTGGTGTTCCCAAAATATCTACTATCTTCATTGTATTTAAATACCAGCGGTGACTGTATTCAAATTGTAATGGTGCAGTAAATTGCACGATGATTGGTATTGGAATACTGAATAACTTGATGGTTTTTTTCGATGCATTCACAAGTATTACCATTTGAATCTAATTAACATCATTGGTCAGTCAACTAAACTCCGATATCCATTGCATATTGCATTACGGTTTCCGCATTTGACTTTCAGTATGAGGGATTACAATTTACTTAAAAGTCGAAAAGGCTTTCTCATAAACTTGATACATAGGAGAATATCTAAATTATAATATGGGGAATAAAAATAATGTAGGTGGATGTTGAGAATTTCCGAGGCGAGAATGGTTACCGCCACCATATTTATTGGATAACCAACACTTCCTCCATAAGTCACCCCAAGTGATTCTGTACGTTTAATTTACGTATTATACCAGGGTTCATGGGGTGAGGTTTTTCAGAATCTTGGCGGTAGATGCGTCTGCCCACTATTTGCGTGGCAGCCCGGATCGGGAGAGATTAGTTGAGGGAAACCTTTTGACCTTTCCAGCAGGACTCAAGATAACAGGACAACTTGACAGCTCGCCACAGTCGCTATGCTCATGCACTTTGGCATTAAAAATGCATCAAATACTGCTACTTTCTAAGTCACCGTCTAAACTGGTATTATATATAGGTCGCTCTTTAGAAAATTATTTGTTTTGATTTCGACGGGAATCAAACCTGCAACACCGAAGGCAACCTTACAAAAAATGGTAGAGTTGTCAATAGATAGTGTTGAAAACCATGGAAAATAGATGCATTTACATATTATAACTCAGCATAAAGAAAAATAGCAATCCAATAGTAATCTAACTAATAAAATCAGAGTGTGAAATTCACACGCGGTACAAGTGAAACTAGAAAGTCGCTAGATGTCGCTTTCTTTTCTTTTGTCTGTTTATTTTGAAGTGGTTTGAAGATTGAATATCGATTTTACAAAAATAAAAATAATTTTTTTTTAGATTTCGTAGGATTCGAACCTCCGTTCGCTGGATGTCTCTGGCCACTGAGTTATGTCACGTGCTTTACACCGCTGCACTATCGGAAGCTCGCGCGGAACCGTGAATTTACCGCACTATCTTAGAACCAAGGACCCGTCAAATAATAAATTTTAGTGACGCAATTCCGTTTTGTTTGAATTTCAAATCACAACGGGGCTAAAAAAAGTTTCACTTTAAAAAGAAAGTAGTTAAAACCAAAGTAATTAGTTACAGTTAATTAATAATAAAATTTGCAAAGAAACAAAAATTCTTAAATTTTACACAAAATTACATTAAAGATTTATTCGCAATTAATTTCAATTTAAGCTTTTGACCTAACTTTCTCCGTAAAGTGCTTAACGATTTCCGCATAACCAAACATTCATCCTAAATTTTGTTTGTACTTGTAATATTCCTGTTTCCTACGTCTAAAATTCTGCTAAAGCGTTTCCCATTTCAGTTGAAAATATGATACGATGTTTTAGTTGGATTTCATCGTCGTTACGAATCTAGTAAGTTGGGAGTTGAAATATGTATTTCAGATTCGCTTCAGCGGTTTCTCGCTGTTAATATTCCTGCGATGTACAGTGAACCGTGCTAACTCCCAGAGCCGGCATTTCACACCTTTCTGGTACAAATTTCAACTGGGAACATGCTGTTACTGCATTGTGAACTCGGTCGACAGTGAATATAACTTAGTTTTTACTTGTTATCGCAAAATAGGAAAATAACTAAATAATATGTCGAGTGCGCACAGGAAAGTGTAATACGATTTTATTCCATTGACAAATCTTTCATTGTGTCGTTCACACGTGTTACTCGATTCGTAAATAAGCCGTATTAAGTATTGTTTATTATGTTTCCAAGTATTTTTGATTTTTATTACATGACACGGTTTTAGGAAGATGTTTTCCACAATATATTTACTTGAATGATGTCACCGAAAAAAACATTTATCATTAGTGACATTTTTGTCAAAAACAACGGAGAAATAGACAAACCTATATTACGGCTTTGGTTTCAATTGGTTACAGCTCTGACAGAATTAAGAATCAATTTAGAGCATTTTCAAGGTTGGTGATTTTCTTTTTACATTAAAAAATTGAATTAAAAAATTGAATACAGTCATCTGCTCTGCTACCTAGAAAATATTATTCCTCAGTTAAAATGGAAATGTCATCATCTGTCGTCATTCTTCCTAAATAAATTAGCAGAAAAGATCCATCATAAGAACAAAGATCCATAAGAACAAAATTTAGAATGAGTAAGTAATACTCAAGACTCATTTAGAACTTTTCAAAATTGTAATAAAACCAAAACTTTAAACGTTCGTAACAATGCAAAAGAGGAATCAAGCATAGTTATTATTTTTTACACGTACGTTTAAATGAAAATATTTTGTGCTGGAATATGAAATATTTGTTATCCCGAGACATGCAAATCTTATTAATATATTACGCATCTTCTTGCGGGAATTTAATATGTTATCTAGACATATTAAATTTGAGCAAAATTTGCAGACGGGTTTCATAACGTCATGTATATTACATACAAGAGAAAAAATACGATAGTAATTTTTTTCTTTCAAATTTTGACATTGCTTTCTTTTTTTACCCTTATTTTTAATAATATATTTTTAAAGTTTTATAACCAGTGAGTCATCGTGGGTCTTCTCTTGATACTAAATAATAATAAGCAAAAGTAAGCTAATCTAAAAAATTGAAAGCTTGCCTACTGCTAAAATCTCTGGCAATGAGACCAAATTAATGATTGAGGAACTTGCAAGCTTTTGCGTTTCTTTCCTTTATGAAGAAAATGACAAGTTTTGAATCTTTTATAAATTTCGAATAGCAGAATCTCATGAGATCAATTCGAAGATATTGCTTTAAAATTTGGCGTATTAGGCGTATTGGCGTATTAAATAAATTAGGCGAAAGGTATTTTAACAAATTCTTAAACTGCTCAACTTTATTATAATTATTCAAGATCAAAATGACACAAGAGTTACTTTTTATGCATATTACGGTTTAGTTACATAGGCGGTTAGAACCCGGTCACCATAAGTTCGGGTAATATAATTCAAATTTCACACCCTTTTTGTCAAAACTAAAACACAATTTCCATTCCTAAGTTTTAGGTAGGCAGCTTAAATAGCGTCACAGACAAGTTCTATGAATTTTGTATTGATAAGTACCTCACGAGGAAAGAATATTTCAGAATATCTCCCAAAAGATAGCTTAGAACGGGAAAAAAACTTTTTTAATAATCCTGACGACCACTGGAAATTTTCAAAAGTTAAACCCGTCTTGTAACTTGTTTTGTTTAGTTTTCTAGGCGGCGATTCGTGTAGGCTTAACTGTCAAAAACCCAACATTTTGTGAAGATCTTTGAATAACAATATTGAAGAATTTTTCTAAGAAAAAGTTGTAGGAATTAGGTTGTCTAGTTTTTGTCAGGAAGATTTATTTTATTTTTCGTGGGTATCCTTATCCAGATGATTTAGCTTTTAGATAATAAGCTTGTGCATTTGAGTGGATTAATTCAATTTCTTTGTTGCAAAGGCCAGCTTTTAGATGAACCAACATTCTGATATGGCTGCTCACAGAGTTTGCTGTATTTAATCAAATAATTTACTTCGCTCAAAAGACGATGTTTTTGTGTAATTTTCTTAATTAAAACCAAAACTTAAAGCTTTTTACATAACAGAATTTTGATACAACAATTAAAATGTTTTTTTACTAGTTTAAACATTGGTAGTTCTTCCTTTACATAAAGCCTTTGACCAAATCAACCCCTTTTATGTTTATTTACCTAATCACGGAAATTCTGCGCAAACCATAATTTCTCCTTCCCTTGTTATCCCACCCTCTCACTTAAATGTGAATTATATTGAATAGAATACCCCATGGAAAATATGTTACCTTCCTAAACACCCAGCCCCTTTTAGCCGGAGCGAAATTTTGCAAATATTATTACTGATTAGGGTCGGTGCAAAATAAAATCGGGAAATATACAAAATTTTCCAGCCCCTGTTCGAATAAAGGCATTTCTTACAAATGGTTTTCATTTTAACTAGTATAATGATAATGGTTTTTACACTATTTACAGAGCTTTTAATATTGCATTAGAAATATCATGGACTTTATTACTACATTCTCACTTTCTAAAGAATATTCTGATATCTACTACTTTTGAATGCTATTTTTATTTTTAGAATAATTTTCAGATTGTTCTTATTAAAATATGTTCAAATTAACTCCGTGAAAATTATTAATTCGTGAGCGTTATTAAAATTCGAAATTAACATCCAGGAATCACTTTATATAGGTACGCACATTAGCAAATCAAGGAAATAGCTGTCATGTAATTACGAAAATAATTTTGCAATTTCGTCCACCCTTTGACTGTGTAAAAGCGAGCAATTTTCCGAGCATTCATCAAAATTCTTCGCCCATTATCCGCGTTAAAAGTTTGCTCACGTTTCTCATGGTTATTTCATCAGTGTAGTAGCGAACAGTTCCCAGTAATATTTGTTTATTGCTTTTTCCACCGTGGCGCCCTTTGTCTTTTCCAGAGCTAAATCTGCAATTTCCCGCAACTGAATATTTAATAGCGGCTGATGGATTGAATCCACTCTGCGATGCACGGCAGATTGGCCGAATAAACGAGTGGCGAGTGAAGAACTAGAATTTTGTTTTTTTTTTACGCTGTTGCGCTTTCGTTAATTCGATTTTTGCGAGAGTGCCTTCTCTATAGGTTGTTTGATTATAGAAATGCTGGAGAATTACATGAATTCATGTGCCAATATGAATGCTTTTTGATTATTCTTTCGAATTATGTACTCAACTACAAAACAAATGTTGCGACCAGGGAGCCGTCAGCGTTCGTGTGAATGTAGGGAAGCAATTTTTTATTTCACTAGCTCCGCAGAGGAGGTCTTGAGAAAAAAACATTCCCCTCGGGATGCCACCTTTGGAGGTGCTGTGCGGAGGGTCTTTTTAGGAAAGATAGGAGAGGAAGTTAAAAGTTATGAGGAGTGTGAGTAGGAATCTGTGGTCATTGCATCCAGGAGTGACGGACGTACAAATCTATCCCTCCGACAGCCAGTGATACTATGGCATCCAAAATTGGGGTTTGTTGTGAGGTTGAAAGAAAGTGGGGCGGAAAGGAGATGGATAAGAGGAAGGTGGGGAAGTACACGGTTATTCAAATCTAGTCACCAAACATGGCTGAAGCCATTTCAAGCAACGTTTCAATTCTGAATGGTGGTCTTACACCAGAGCCATACTGAGAGGTACTCGGACAAATCTCACCCCATGATCCAAAGTACCCCTGCTAAGTCACAATATAGCGCACCACTTGGGGTGACCTATAACATCTTTGGTTCCCAGGGCGGCGGTACCCATACTCGCTTCCCAAATTGATCAAAATAGAAAAAATATCGTTTTTTTTATGTAACACCTCGCAAGAGAGAGAGAGAGAGAATCTGTATGACGTAAAGGCAGGAGGTCTATGTCGCCACACGGTTGGACAGCATTTTGAGCGCTTAAGGGAGGGGTTGTAGCAATGGATTTATCAACGCGGGTCTTGAAGAGGCGCTGATATGAAGTTGGAAAACAGATTATCTTAGTTCATCTTTCTTAATTGATATTGATATTGATATGGGGTTATTCCTGTAGAAGTTAAGATCATAAAACAAGGATGTAATGTATAATAACATTGAAACATCCCTATTTTATGTTTTCCATTTTATGTTATGACGGTAAAGTACCATTATGGCTTTCAATTCACATTGCACTGCAGAAATGTATTGTTACTATTGCAATTACTTTAAATTGTAGAGATAATTTCTACATTAAGTGAGAACTGTGTTAAATTGGTATTATTTGTTGGTTGCTTAATAACAAATAGTTAAGCTCTATTTTTATTACCTACCTTTTGTGTTACAAAATTTTGAAACAAAGGTTTGAATCTTAGCTTATCAAATAATTACTTATATAAATTGGCCAAATATCGCTCTGAGAGATATATAATTTATTCAATAGCTATACTAGTCGATGTATTTATTGATTTTTGGATAAATTATCATAAATCTATTTAATAAGTGATTTTCAAGTAAAATTCTCAAAAATATCGGAGAACGGATAGTATCATTCACTCGGAAGGAGCATGGAGTATTAAATTATACGTAGAATGTGAATTTGTGTACGATAATGTTATAAATAGATTTGAAATCTGTGTGCCGCGGATTGGAGTGCCAGTGAAATGTCAGTTAAGCATGTTTCGTTTTGTTTTAAGAACCGTTAAGAAATCTAAAAAAACACTTGATCTTTATTTAATATATACGCCGATCAAATAAAAAAAGTTTTTAATTTTTTTTTATGTTCACACCTTTGCAAAGTGATGCTTCTATAAATTAATAAAACGATGAAGATAACAAAAATAAATGCTTTTCAATACAGTTCATGCATTGATTCGATAATTGATTTTTTACTTATTATGAGCTTTTTATACGAGGTAAGTCGCTTATGTGGTAAAATTCAACTTCTGATATATCATACATTATCATCAAGCTGTTATGAGTTACGAGACTTTAAAAATATACCGGTCAGAAAAAACCTTCAAACTCAAATAATTTGGGCCGAACTTTAAAACAAATTAGACATTTTCATCTCGTAAATCGTACATGATTCTGGGGTTTCCATGGACTGAACGTGTCGTGATGCCACATCACGCGTCGGCCCTGGGGATTTATAATTTTGATATGCTGATGTTGGTGGACATTCTGCCATTAGTTTGTTTGTGCGTTGGTTTATTTCATGTTGGCGACCGCAGAACCTGACGTGGGAGCGATATTACCTACAATCTGTGTAAAGGGTGTTGGGGGTTGAAGGTCTATGGAGTAAATGAGCGAATATTGTATTGTTATAGCCATGGCATGAAAAGATTAAATGTTTGACAATGTTCCCCGGATTAAATCTGTGTGTTAGCTTTAATATTATTTACTATCAAATTATTTTGTTTTAATTGGAGTGAGCTTGTTTATTGGATTTTTCATATTCGCGAGAAGATCACCGCACGAGCGATTCAGCCAAATTCCGTATTAACGGTCGTTAATTCAAAATACTGATTTTACACTTGTCACTGGACAGATAGTTTTCATTTCTACAATCTTGTTTGTCAATACACTAAAATCATATTTTAACACCTTTATAAGATTAATAAAAATACTTGTGCATTACAAATTTTGAAAATTTTATATTTCTTCCAATAAAGCTGTTCAGGCTCGTATTTTTAATATTATAACCCGTATGTATAGTTTATACGGGGAAAAGCATAAAATTATGCGCTTAAATTGTACACTATGTAAGCATTCAAAAGTTCCAACCAATTTAAGTACACTTTTCGATACGAATGTTTCAGCGCTTGTAATGGATTTCCTCTCTCATAATAAAGGGCGTTTCTGTTTTCTTGCTTGCTCTAGCAAATGTCTTTAGTTGCAAAATCTTCTTAAATCGAGAGATAAAACAGAAAGAGAGATTGTTAGAACCGCCATCTCTTTATTCTAGATTAATGGTATGCAACATCACGTTTGGGGGGTACATCCTTGGGTTCAAGTTCCGTTGAAGTGGAAAACATTGCTTTTTATTACTCGAGAAAAAGAAAAATGTGTTAGAAGAGAAACTTCCTTCAGCATAATCAGTTTGAGAAATGCTCTAAGTTTTTCTGTGGTGGATATTTTTTTGTTTGAAAGATTACGCTAGCCCATAAATTTCAGAGGGAATTTATTGGTTCCGCGAAATAGACGATGCAATGAACTTTAGTGTGGGTAATTAGTTATGTACGATTCTAACAAGGCATTTTGCGTGGATACAGAAAATTAAACCCAAAACTGAGTTTGTTCATTCAGAATTAAGTGTTCCGAGAAGTTCATTGGGTATAAGGGAATGAATTTATTATGCCATTGAACTGCGTATACAATATTTAAATTATTCATGTATCGTTTTGCAAACAGGGTAAAGAGGAGAAAGCAAATTATAATATATTATGGTCCTTAAACTGAAATTTACAGTACCTGTGTTGTGAATTATTATATATCGTATGAATTGTTCATAAGAAGTAATGTAAACTACTTTTGAATCATGAAATCCTGTAGGAAATCATTTTTTTTTATTACTTAAGACTAAAACCACAAAAAAGGAATTAAGTTTATTGGAAATCTTATTAGAAAATGTAGAAACGTAGATATGTATTTCAGTTAATATAATTAAAAATCAAGAGTTCATTCAAAGAAAACCGGACGATGAGATTGACAATTATGTCGTTTTGACAGAAGGTGGCAATAGCGAAATTGGTTAACGCACTCGTCCCGGTTAGACGGAGATGTCTGGGTTCGAGTCCCAGTTGCGACCATTGTCTTTTTCTGTTTTTCTGTGTCTTGTTCTCTTTCATATTTTCGTTTAAATTATTATTGTTAACTTATTCTAATATAATTAGTTTTCATTTAATTGAAATATTTGGATCTACTGCCTCTTGCAATTTTAGCCACAGTACCATGTATTGTGTACTTGCAAACATGTGCTTTAAAAATTTAAAGAGTTGGACCGAAAAGCATCGAAAAGCATTTATTATTGTTATCTTCCTCGTTTTATTTATTTATGGAAGCATCACTTTGCATGGAAATAATGTTCACAATAATAAGTACTATGGAGCATTGTTGTATACATTTGATAGTCTAAATCTCCATATTCAAGTGAAATTACACTGGACACTTAACGCGACTAAAGGTATATTCACATCTACCAGTACCATGCGTGGCGACACGTAGCCTGGCGGACACGGTACAGACGCGAGTTTTCATATAAACCGGCGTCTTGTATTGCAGACACGTAACTTAAATTATAGACCGCTAGATGACTACGTAACCTTACGTTATGACATACTCGTGACAAATATGGCAGCCCTCACACAACTCTATCTCCACACACTCCCGCTGCATTAATATTGTCTTCCTAGGCCGTCCCCGACTTCTTCTACTTTCAACTTCCGTGTCATATTATGTACTATATATATATCCTTTCACTCCTACAATTAATTAATAATAATTTGATGGAATCCTATACCTAAATTATATTAAAGAATTCACAGACGATAACGATTTTTTTTAATATTTCAGAATGGGTCTTTTCATTGGGTGAGGTTTGTCTATGTATTGGCGGCGGATGCATCTGCCCACCAGCTGCACGACAGGCCGGATCGGGAGAGGATGGTTGAGGGAGTCCCTATGATTTCTCCAGCCGTACTCTCTCGAAACATCGCCTTGCACTGCAGTGGGAGGGATATATTCATACCTGCGTCACTCCTGGATACATTGACCCCCAGATTCCTACCCACCTCTCATATCATTTCCTTCCCAGAACTTCCTATCCTTCCTTTCCTAAAAAGACCCTCCAAACAGCATCCCCAAAGACGACAAAGGCTCCGAGGGGTATTATATTCCTCAGCTAATGCAAAATAAAAACATAATTTTAAATTTGACATAATATTCAAATCGAGATTGTTTGACGATGCCGGCTCGTGTCTACACAGATACATTACGCGTATGTACGCCATATGCGAATATTATGTTCATAGATAATATCATAAGCAATTCATTTTGTCGTGTCTACAACGTTGACTGCCACGCATGGTCCCGGTCAATGCGAATAGACCTAAACTGATGGGGTCATCGAAAAATAATAATATGAAATGAAGCCGACCTAAAAAATCGGAACTACACATTATATCAATCGCTAAATGCCAGAAGAATGGTGAAGAAGAAGAAATTTGCTTTCTGAATCGATAATTGATTGGGAAAAGAATCTAGTTAAGATTTAAAATATAAAAGGTGATCGTTACCTTAAATTTGTCGTACATTTATTACGGTACTAAAGAACAAAATATCATGATTTTCATGGGTTTTAATCCTTTGTTATATTACAACATTACTCGTATCTAAACAACATATATGATCCTTGGCATAAGAAGCACAATAATTTATTATCCCAAACCAGTATTTGGTTGTGTTCTCAACACCCAAAAGCTTTGCAGCGTGAGCTTTTTTGTACACATTCCGGGTGATAAATAATGCCACCATGAACAATTGAAGACCGTCCTGCAGAACCAAGCCAGTCAACAAAAACTGTAAAGTATGTGGAAATACGTGTAATAAGATAATATTGCCAAATTTCTCAAATACATATTTTTTGAATGAAAAAAACAGCTGCAAACTAAAACATATAAGAAAGGCAGAGATTTCAAGAGATTCTGGCGTTTTTAGAACGACATAAAACTGTTTTTTTTTAATTATATAATAAATTTCAAAAATGTTTCATTTACAGATAATCTAAATTGAAATTTGTATAACAGATATTTTACCAAACTGTTAAAAACATATCACAATTTACATATGTCATTAACCTTAGGTTGTTTTTATTGATAAAATTTTTGGTTTTGATTTAGCTTAATTCCTAACCTAGAAACACTAGTTTTTTTTACATTACTCCATATACAAGGCCCTGAGGATAATAATTCCCCTCAGGGCCTTATACTTTGGGGATACTGTGTGGAGGGTTTTTTTGAGGAAATGGAGGAGAAGAAGTTCTGCAAATGAGAAAGGTATCAGAGGTGGGTAGAAATCTAGCAGTCAGTGTCTACAGGAATTACTGACGTATGAATCTCTCCCTTCCTCTGCGGTACAAAACGACGTTTTCATGCTGCAGAGGACAAAAGTTCTACCTCAACCAGTCTTTCCTAATCCGGCCTAAGACGCAGCTGGTGGGTAGGTGCATCTACCACCAAGACCCAGATAAGCCTCACTTTATGATCCCGGGCAACCCTGTT
Source organism: Limnephilus lunatus (assembly GCA_917563855.2). Lineage (NCBI taxonomy): Eukaryota > Metazoa > Arthropoda > Insecta > Trichoptera > Limnephilidae > Limnephilus > Limnephilus lunatus. The sequence goes on from OU830593.1 coordinate 104,437,995, forward strand.
ACGTCACCAATCGTAGCGAATCACTTTGGGTGACCTATTGGTTATCCAATAAATGGTTCCCTGGGTGGCGGTACCCATACCCGTCTACCAAATTAAAATTTTATTTTATTTAGGTTTATTCAGTAGTACGACGCCCAATTATTTATCTTAAAAACGTAAAATGTACGTTTCTACGGGAACTTTAGTGGAAATATACTGTTAGCTATTATTTGTCTATAAATTACAATACATGTTTCGTATTGCGGAAAAGCTGAATATATTATTTTGCAGTAGCCTGTTTTGACCTGATAAGCTTTCATCGGGGAATAAAACTTCGTGGTTAATTAAAAACGAATTTAGATGTTTTAGTTATTCATTGTTTATTCGTTTCAGGACCTTATTATGTATATGATTGTATTCCGGAAAATATTTTTTGAACGACGGTGCAATGAGAACTAAAAACATTTTTTTAAGTTATTTTTAAAACTTTTGGAGACGTTAAATAAACAAAATCTAATACTTGTAAAATACCATATAAAATGTGTTTAAAGTCACCTAATTTAGAAGGTATTCTTACTTTATTTTAACCAGTGATTTCTGAGCGTATTTGGAAAAAAATGTAGATGTCATTTTGCTACTCGATGATTTTTTTTCTAAAACTAAAAAAGGTGGGACGTCAGCATTTATCGAATGCGAGGAAGATATGAAACCATCAGCAACCGTCGGAATCGACCTCTCTTTGAAAAAGTCGGCAATCCACGTACACAAGAATGCGGGGAGTCTGTTGAAAGAAGGCAGTTTGTTGGCAAGTCCTCAGTGGCAAACCCGGTCAAAGGCTTTTGAAATGGCCAGTGCAACCGTTTGGGTCTCATCGAAACGTTCCAGGCACCGATCCCGAACATGCGCCACATACGCAACAAGATCACCGCACGAGCGGTTCCGCCGGAATCGGTATTGACGGTCGTTAATAATTTTATTGTTCTCGAGATATGTGAGCAGTTTATCGTTGATCACGCGTTCCATCATTGGAACTGGTAAAGGGAGGATGAAAGAAGACTATATGCTGTAGAAAAGAGATCCCTGAGGCGCACGTGGACAAAATCATCTATGATTTGTGGATTTTCGAAAAAAACTTTTTTTTGTAAATATCACACAAAAGTCCTAACTGCTCCCAACATCTGTAGCCAGTCGAATGCCGGGGAATGTTGTAAGGCTGAAGGTAGGGGGGAGGTTATAGGCAAGACGAAGGTTGGGGTTGGGAAGTATCTGACTACCCCCAAACACCAGTGACCAGATAGGTAAACGAGTCGAGCCATGTCAAGAGTCAAAATAACAGAAGGGTACATGTATATTTGTACATGTTTATTTGGAACAGACTTTGTCTAGTGAGGCGGGTAAAAGAAAAGAAAACAATGTAAATAACCATGAAACTAAATAAACGCCCGGGTTGCCGGCACTGAAACTGAATATATATGAGACGAAACATGAAAGTGAAGAATCAGGGAGTGTATGCTAAGATAGATATGTTTGGTTGTCCGTCCTCTCTACCTATCTCTGGGATGAAACGACGTGAAGGTTAGTTAGATATTTTTTTTTTAAATTGTGAAAAAGAAAATAATTCTTGTGAATACATATTGTAATGACTATCCTTCGTTATGCGGATACGGTTTAATCAAGGTGTGGTTCAGTGGTGTAAGCAAAATAGTATATTACGTAGATAGCAGTTGTAGGTACCTTTCTTTGTTCGATTACCAACAATGAAGACATGCAAAAAACACATTTAACAAGTTATATTCGTTGTGATTTTTTTTCCACATAAAATGTTTAAATAAAAAAGTCACCTGTAATCTGTTCCATCTCCAAGCTGCCGAACTGCGATAGGGAACTCTGAAAGGCCGTGAGACTTCAACAGCTCCTGAAGCCGGACCAGGCCCTCGTTGTTCTCGTAGATGATGGTGAATGACTTCCACCCCCAAGCTTTTACGATATCCACGTAGGCCTGAAACAAGGAGAGTTCGAGATGATTAAAATGTAATCGAACACGAGGGTGTAAAATTTCTTGAATTTCATTAATTAAGCTTGGAGATTTAATTGGAGCACTCATTTCGGTGCTAAATAAAAACATTTAATTTAAATGATTGACGGCGAAAAACAACATCAAAAGGTTCTTTTATTTCTGTTCACCTTAGTCAGATATGGTTGGGTACCTCTGTTCTATATGAACAACAGATTTGTGTAATTTATTTATTTATTTACATATATACGGCACAACACGTGCCATTAACATAATTGACATACTTATAAATAGTACAACAACATGAAGAATGTTAGTGAAATTTAAGAAAAAAGGTAAACAAGTAAGGTAATAAGAAGTGAATACAATGTAAAATGTATATAAGTAAATTATAAAGTATAAAATATAAACTATAAACTATAAATTATTAGGGAAAAAGTAAAAATAAAAATTTAAAGTGAGAAATAAAACAATAAAAAGTAAAATTTAAAAATATAAGATATACCTAAAAGGTACCTACAAAGATTAAAATATAAAATACAACAAGTAAAAAATCCTGGATTATGTTATCCGATATAATATGATAAATTTTACAAGTTCCTATGATTTCTTGTACATTAGTTAAGTGTGAAGTACTGGTAGGCATATTATGTTTACATGATGTATTATAATATTTACGTGGTACTAGCAAAATTTAGTTTAATGGATCTTTTGTATGAGGACAGATTATTGGCGGCGTGATCAATATTAGCATATTCATTGCCTAAAATATGCAAGCGATTTATGATTGAGTTTTGTTCTGCGTTCGTCAAAGTATTGTCACAATGGAAAGGTGTTTTGAGTCGAGTCGGTCTACAAGGTACATGATAATTTATTAGCGATACCAATTCAGGGGAGTCAAACCAATTGTTGTTTATTTTAAATAAAAAAAAGAGATCATTGAATATTCTTCTATCTTTTAACGATAAGAATCGCATTTTTTGTGATAGAGTGTCATAGTTTATGTCAACCGCGGGAATTCCTAATTTAAAATTAATTGATCTCAAAAATTTGCGTGGCTTTTATAGAAAGGGTTCCAAATGGGGGAATTATATTCTAAATGACTTCTAACCAGAGTTGTATATAGTAGTTTAAATGTTTGGATATTTTTTAAAATCTTTACAAATTCTTAGAATAAAACCAAGCATTTTCATTGCTTTACCAGATATACAATTGTGTGCATTGAATGTAATATCTTATTTCCTAAGTGCTCGAGCTGTATTTTTCTTCTCAATGCAGAAGACCCTGAGAAAAAAAATCCATTAAGGCCCATGTCATCTTTGGGATGCTGCGTGGAGAGTCTTTTTTGAGAAGGTAACAATGAACCTGGCTCTTGATGGGCACCATGTTGTAGGAGGCAGGAAACATAGAGGTCGGCAAATCATTCCACAGCCGAGCTATTGAGTAGTAAAAACGACCCGCGCTCGTTAACCCTGGAAAGATAGTCCACGTAAAATGTACGCATGCGCGTTAGAATTATTGCTTTTCGTTATAATTAGTGCGAATCCGTCGCTGTGCTTTTCAGACATCTCACTCGCTTCTTGGATCTTCCGTGGAGCGCGCGCATCGCTGAGGTAGGTATCACCAGTTTTGAGATATAACGACTGCATGATAAAAAATAGAAGAATAAAAAAAATGATTGTGCAATGAACTTTGTATGTACATGTGTCAGAACCTTTTTGCTGAAATACATGTCGTAGATGATAATTACGTTTAATTTTGTTATTAAGTTTAATTTTTCTTTTTTTTTATGAAGGTAAGGATAATGAATTTTTTAATATCAAGAAATTTTTCCCAACATTTCCCAATTCATTTTTTTTCTAATACTAAGTACCTACTATAAAACTGACCATATCACACCGTTGATATGGTAAACGGAAAATGGTTCCAGTGTTTCTTCACAAAATGGTCCCCGTGGATATGGTCAACGTGAAATGGTTCCAGTTTTTCTCTAGACAATAGTCACCTCGTGTGGTCCACGTGAAATGGTTCCAATCTTTCTTTAGATAAGTGAAATTTTCAAAATTTTAAGCAACCCCCGACACAAAAAGAGCTGATGGCCTTGAAACGCCTGAACAGATTTTGATGAATTGTAGCGAAGAACCATCTTGATCATGTCAGCTTTCAAACAAAAAAACCGCATCATAATCGGTTTAGGAGCTACGATGCCACAGACATACACACAGACAGAAAGTCATACTTATAACACCGCTCCTTGATTCGGGGGTTAGAAGGCATTATATTGATACATTCCAAAGCTGTATCCGACTGATTTTTATATAACATATAAATATAATATATCTTAATATTTATATTTAGTAAGAAAAAAGTTATTTGAGATAAAAGAGAAATTATTCCTAGGTTTTGTTTGATTATTAAAGAAGTTTCACGTTTCGTTTTTTTCATGTAACAAATAAATATCATATATTGACAAATTGTTTTATTTATGTCATCTATTTGTAAAAATATAATACCGATCGGTTTATTCAAATCAATTGACAAAATAAAATATTTTAACTAGTTAAAACTACTGCCTCAATTCAAACTGTCTTTACCGTACATCAAAATATGATTATCTTTCTAGCGTTAATACAAAAATTGTATTCATTGTCTTTATACAAAAGGAGGAAAACTGATTACCTCAGGACCTATGACATTTTTGGGGATGCTGTGCCAGGTTTTTTTGGAAAGGGAAGGAGAGGAAGTTTCTGAAGGAAATGATTTGGGGGGTGTGTAGGAATCTGGGATAAATCCGTTCAGAAGTGATGAACCTATTAATCAATCACTCCCACTGCGATTCGAGGCGATTGTCTGTCGAGTCTCGGAGACGTCAAAAGGTCTCCCTCAACCAGTCCCTCCCGATCCGGGTCACCACGCAGTAAGTGGGCAAAAGCATCAGCCGCTAAGACCAAGATAAACCTCACCCCATGAACCCGGGCACCTTTGCTAAGTCACCAAAAGTAGTATACCACTTTAAGTGACCTATGGCAGAGGTGCTTGTTATCCAATAAATATATCCCGGAGTGGATCAAATTGAGTAATGAAAACAAAATACCAGGTGAAATATAAAATGTCTCGGCAATGGAAAACATATTATTTTCCTACTGAAATTATGCTTAGTACCTACAAGTTTATTATTTAGAAAGCTTTGAAGCAACGGCATCTTGCAAATTGAACAAGTGTTGCATAAGTAAAATTTTTGAACACGGGTGGGATATTTATTCAGTAGATATTATTAAACTATGTTAACTTGAGTTAGCCAACTGTTTTTAGAATCAAATGCTCGTGTTTCTTTGGCAGCATAATAGGTATGTAATACAACAGTTTTGAAGTGAAAATGTCTTTACTGCGATTTTGTCTGCGATAGAATGAGAATAATCGGTCTCCTCTTTGTGCGGTGCTTCGTGGCCTTCTTACTTTAGTTTTCTAAAGGTTTCACTTTTTTTTTTACCTGAATACCGCACAAGAGTTCCAATTGCTCTCGTCTGGAGCCAGTACGACTATGGCATCCCCAATTGAGGTATGTTGTGAGGCTGAAGGTAGTTGGGAGGGGAAGAATATAAGGAAGAGGAAGGTGGGGAAGTTCCTGGCTATTTAGATCTGGTCACCAAACACGGCTCAAGCCATTTCAAGCAACGTTTCAATTCTGAATGGTGGTCTTACACCAGGGCGATACTGAGAGTATCTTCCACTCTGGAACGTTTCGCAAATGTACTATATATTATTCTAAATGAATAAATTCTGAAATAACACAAATTAATCAAATAAAATTTATTTGCGCGCTGGGATTCGATCCCGCGACCTTTGGAGTACTCGGAGTGCGAGCCAAGAGCCTTACCGCTGGACAACGCCAGCCGTCATACCACATAAGCACACTTGTTATTATTTTATGAGCTTTTGCTTGATTCATCAATAATCAGGGGAAAATATAAAAAGCCTTGAAAGAGAAAAATAATGTTCATAAATTTCATAATAAAATGCGGAGTGCTTCGCACAAACTTAACTTGCGTTTTCCCGGCGCTAGAAGCAAAATAATTATCAAAATTAAGAATCTGAAAATTTTCCGCTAGAATTAAATCTCGCGGTAATTTTCATTTCGTTTGAATTTAAAGAAACATTTCCCGACCCCGACCCACTAATGAGGTCTTCTCGCCTCGTACAAATTCACAAAGGGACAGAAAGTGTATAGGGGAGTTGGAAACCTGGGCCCTATCTAGACCCTAAAACCCTTAGCGAGCCGGGTATAAGTGGGAAATAAAAACATCTCAATTATTTCTAATGGTACCTTAGTTAAGCAAGAAAAGAGTGTCACTCCCATTGAAGATAATTTGAATATAAAAAGGCACCTGTTAAAAGGCCACGGGTTAAACAAACAACTGTTAAATGACCATTCCTTCAGTGTTACCAACGATACGTACACAAGGTTCATTACATTTTGTATGAATATGTGACAAAATACATATTTTTTGTAATATTGCACTGTTATTTCAGAAAATACAAATGATTATTGTTTGGAGTTCAATTGAGATAAATCGTCTGGAGTTCAATTAAATTCATAATTTGGAGTCCAATAGAGATAAAAGACAGAATAATTGTATAAAGAAAAATTATTTTGCCGATGTTTGTAAAGATATCAGATTATTAGATTGTAAAGCTTTGGTCGACAGAGTTAAAACAAGATGCCAGCATGCAACAATTATTTTAACTAAATCACTAATTTGATTCAAATTTTAATGATATTCTCTGATAAATTTTCCAGGGGGGGGGGCGATTTCGTTTAAAACTCAACGAAAACAAAAATTGACATGTAACAAATCTATGAAGATGTCCTGCGGAAAATATTTTTATTTTTATTTTTTTTTTCATTTTTTTTTTTTTTACTTAAGATCCATTATTTATACAGCAAAAATTATATTTAACAACGAAAATTACTATGAATATGTATGAATAAATATTAATATTGTGTTCCAAATTATTAACTTTTACAGTCCAAAATGCAACAAAATACAGTTGTGATTTGTGATTTATACTTCAGGACCACATTAATAATATTAATCATAAAAGTAAATCGTAATATTCCTAGATTGTCTCAATTATTTTAAAAACGATAAATAAAGATTCAAGAAAAAATATTCAGTTAGCACTACGTAACGATCTACGAGAAAAAATCGTGTCAAAATGATTGTTTAATATTGAAACAGTTTTTTGGACTATTCCATATTCAAAGATTTTTTTTAAATATTGTAATCTCCTTTGCTCCTCTTTTTTCCTCAAAACCTTAACCTGGGAAGAAGAAGAAAAAGATGACTTAAAACTACCTATACTGAGATAAAAGTTATTGTACATACATGTTGGAATCAAAATACTGTCGTGATCAAACTAAGATCAGTATTGAAACTCTTGCAAATTCTCTTTTGAAGCTCGATTCATGTATCTTTTGGAATTTGGGCATCATCCGTGTTAAGTGGTTTTAAGTTGTTCATGGGTGGTGTTATCAGGAAAGCAGCAGCCATCTTAAGATAAGGCTTCTCTAGATTCCTAGTGATTGAAACCCGATCGAGAGCTCTTTAACTGCTAATCGCGGACATTAAACAATGTTTTTTTTAAGTATGAAAGATCGTAGCAATGATTATATTTCGTGTACACAGGAGGTTTTTGCCAGGTTAACTTCGTTACAGAAAAAGCTTTTTGAAATAAGTCCTCATTACCTACGTACGCTAGCAAACTTTCTTTAACAGTGTTATTTATTTGCATGTTTTTCAAAGTGGGCGTTGGTAACCTGTAGCCTTTCATAATAAAATATCAAACTTGTAAAAAAGACACGAAGAAATATTCAAATTAAAATATTGTAGACGTTACGCATTTCTTGATTATTTAAATGTCTAGAATAATTTTTTTCACAGCATTCAGTGGGTTCAAAAGAAATATGACAAAAGCCAAAAGTATATTTGATCTTTTAAGTGAAGAAACTGTTGGATTTTTTTTTTCTAATTTATTCAAGAAGCGCCTTATTGTATGTTATTTCGATATATAATAATATAAAATATATTTCACACCTATGTATTTGACAGTTTTGAAGTAAACGTTTTTCTTGGAAACCATTAAATTTGAGAGTAAACGTAAAATGGGTATACCCAAACGTCGGCATAATAAATATTATATAACTTATTTAAGCATGAAGTTAGTATGTAGATAATTTAAACGAATATTAAACAAGAAAAGCAAATAGTCAATATATTGCCAGTGAACAAAGGCTAATCTAAGAATGTATCAAACAAACAAAATACCTTGTCATTGATCGTCGGTAAAATATATTGCGTTACATAAACCTCCTTACAACTATTCTAGGAAAACATTGGAGAGAATGATGATACCTTGTAGAGGGAACTTCAAAATCGAGCACAGGATTTCCGAGAAGCCGAATACGAGTTCGCGCTTGTCGTCAAAAGTGTTGTTTCTCAAATATTATATAAGCCATTTTCTAGGAAATATTATCCTAATCAGGCATCTCTTATTCACGCCATGACGTTACCGAGTCACAGATGGCAGGCTACATTACTCCAGTGCGTCACAAGGAATCACATTACTTTGAACATTATAACATAGATGTCGGTTAATTACTTTGACTCAAGTGACGCTTTTTCACGTCACAGAGTTTCTGAAATCTTGTACTTGAAGAGACATATTTAATTCTGTGTGGGTTAAGAATGACGAAGTCAAAAACTCTTAATTTCGTTCTCGTATTAAATAAAAGCGTCAGCATTTCTTTGCAAGAGAAACTGTACTGTATGTAACTTAGAGAAGCAAATCGTTCAAGGGGACTTTTCATACAACATACGTAGAACATGAAATCAAAAAATGTAGTTCCTTTTTTATGTTTTTTTCAACGTGTGTTTGTGCCGTGTAAATTGTTTTTACTACAACGCAATTCATAAACATTATAATAATTAGTACTTTGTAGTATTGACTATGTAAAACTGAAAAGAATACCGTATTAATTAATTAGAAAAAAATCGATATTTCTTACAATCAAACTGATTGATCAGTTTCATAAGATTCGTAAGATAAAATATTGTAAAATTAAATCTGAATAACACACATTAAAAAAAATACGAAGGAATGAAATGTTGTTCGGTAAAAATAAACTTGGTAAATACATTCATAATTTAAATTATGTAAATTTGGTACACTTGCACATTTCTTTCAAGCTTAGGTACCTACCAGTTTTATGTCGAAGGTTTTCATTGTTACTAAATAGTCATTAGATAGGCAGGAAGTTTCTATATATTTTATTAAACCCTAAAAAATTGGCACGTTAATCGTAATTTGTTCGCGACTTAAATGTGTTATCTTTAAAGTGTTACGAAAGTGTTTTGAAAATAAAATTTTAAAAAAACAAGTGTTCTTTAGACCACACGACTGAAGTAAAACTACACTGAAGAGAGAAAGGAAATGTGCGCGCGCACTGCTCTCTCTTGCTCCTACAGTGATACAGACAATAGGCCTGACTGTGTCGATATACGAAATGTGACTGGCTATGAGAGAAAGATAGAAAGAAAATGTGTGCTCGCACCTCTCTCTCTTGCCCTTACAGTAATACGAAACGTAACTCTCTCTCTTTCTGTCTTCAGTAACTTATATCTCCCTCTCAACTTCTGTTCGCCTCGCCCGATCACACTTTTTGTAACGCTCTCGTCACCCATTCGCCAGCTTCCTCCCCAAGTCAAGCGTGCGTAAATCAGTTTTACTTCAAAAATATATTTATAGACTCCGATAGCAAATATATCATTACATAGTATAAAATTAAGTCACTCAAAATGTTTATGCGCTTAGATCTTTTAAACTACGCAACGGATTTTCATGCGATTTTCACCAAAAGAGTGATTCAAGAGAACGGTTTATATGTATAATACATGCTTATTTTAATAGAGAAAAGAAAAGCCGAAAAATTCAAATATTCATCATTACATAGTATAAAATGAAGTCGCTCAAAATTTGTTGTGCGATTAGATCTTTTAAACTACACAACGGATTTTCATGAGGTTTTCACCAATAGATAGAGTGATAGCGGTAGAGGGTTAGACAGCGGGCAACTGGTAAGCGGGTGGTGTGGATTTTATAAAGGTTTGGTAATGGCGTTGTGTTTCGTTAGCCACAGCAACGTGTGGCCGGGTCTGCTAGTTATATATAAAGGAAAAGAACTACTGACACGCTAACATGCGTTTTACACCCTTTAATCGCTTCATACATTCATTAGAAACATAGGTACCTACGTTCAACATTATTCCATAAACTTCGACTAAGTTCGTTGCACTTAATTGTTACGAATTTCTTAGAAATACATTCACTAATACTTGTAACATTACTGCATGATTTGTGGTTCATTCATAAATCACTTCCTCTTTGGGGTTGTATATTATATTGTATTAATAAACTAGATTACATTCCATTACAGGACATAGACAAAAAAAGCTTAGTTTTGCCGCCGAATGTTTTAATTTACATAATAAATTTCAAACACGTCCTGTATCTGAGCAGCCTTACCGCAAAGGTAAGGATCCCGTTCTATTGTTACTCTTACAAAACGTCAATCCCTTTGTAACAATAAGCCTTATGGGAAATACCCTAATAGTTGAGGGTTAAAGGCGATCTTTGTACTCAGTAATGTACAGTACCTACCTAATACTTGTGGGTGTAATTGTGCTCAGGTAAACAGATTCTCGCGTCTTGTACTATTGTGTAATTCGGTAATGTTATCCCTAATGGTGTAATTAATATTATGACTAGTTTAATATTACAAAATTTATGAATCGAACATGATACTGATAATCATGGGATTCTGAAGAGTAATTCGAGAATAGTTGGTGGAAATTAGTTACATAAGAGAAGCACGTATTATATTAGATATGTTCTGCAAGGATAATATTATATTATATTTTCAATCGTCTTGTTTTCTGTCTCTTTTTGAACGGACTACCATTGTTGCGTGATGTCAATGATAACATTTTTTAATACTTTTTATTTAATGTGGAATGTTACTTGAATGAAACTTAGAGAATGTTTTTTTAATGTGGTGTCCCCATTGATTAGTGTATCTCTGTGGATGTCCCTTAGGAAATTAACCATACTCATTAATTTTAGATTTACAAAGCTTAGGATATAAATATTGCTTAGATAAAAAACACACTCAGTCACACCCGTGGTGTAGAATGTAGTATTTGGTGTATATACGAAAATATCGCCTGATCCTATATCTATGTATGTCGTTCAAACACACACATTCTTTGAATATCTATCTTTATCGTACATGAATAACTTTCGGAATAGGATTTTACCGAAAACATAAGAATGTTTCTTATTTGCCACATTTTATCTTGAATTTATGATACAATAGCTAGTCTACATATGTAGATGTAATGTATAACGTCATTTGTTTGGATAAGATTTTTATCAAGCTACACCCGGAAGCGATGTGTTTTATAATAAACTTTGGTAAATAATTTATTTTCGGGAATAAACATATTGTAGTTTAATACTTTAGCACGTACCAGTCTGAAGATGACTATACTAGGTTAAAACTGATCCGGTCAATAAACAGACGGTGGAACAAAGTTTAAAATTCACATTGAAGGAACGGTTGCGAAAAGATAAAATTTATTTAATGTCATTAACAAATTGAAACAAGCGATTGAAAAATATATATTTTTTTGACTCACCAACTTTGAAAAACTAAAAATAAAATATGTCTCTTTTAAGTACTAGAAATAAGTTTTTCGGTATACAGGTACGTAGTAATTTAAAATAAAGTTAAGTACTTAAGTTTTTGTACTTAAGCGAGACAAAGAGACCCGGTGTTCATAAATTTGAATAGAACTTAGTTCTCTCAACACTAAACAACTTTTCAAGGAGGTAAATCATCACGAAGAAATTACAAGTTCATTTCAAACGGTGTTAAGGAGGTACAAAAGTAGTACCCGCAGAAAATAAATGCACGAAACCTATTTTTTATTTTTTTATTTAATGTTATTACGAGGGCGTGAAAGGCTCTGGTTAAATAAGGCGATTAAAACGATTGGTTTCTGACATTTACAAAGCTGTCGCAGTTAGTTTTATTTTATTAATTCTTAGGATTTCTATATGTCCGTGGTTGAACGTGCTATGTCCAAAGAAGACATAGCACGTTCAAGTGAATCAAAGAAAGTGATTTGGGTTATGTCAATGTCAAGAGTCACTATAACAGAAATTTTACAAAGAACTGTGAAACAACCGACTTGATGAAATAATAATAGAACTTTTTTAGATCTTGAATTTTATATTTGATGAATTATTCGAATTTTGTGAAACAACCCTTCCAGAATATAATTTCTTTAACATAGGAAGTCCTTAACATACTCGTATATATTTGTTATTGTGATATTGGGATGATGACATAATAGTCAACTTACTGCAATTAACACAACATATTATCTCGGATGACGGTACTGATGATACCAATAAAGGAAGACAGGACGACCATGCAAAATATTTCGTATTTTTATTTCCCAATAAATGCTTCAAGGTTATAGCTTATTCGATAGCAAAAAGAGGTTGTTCCTTCGAAGATCTTGATCCTTGAAATCCTTAAACGGTTCTTTAATAATTCCGCCCTCTGTTTATACGATCCAATACTTTTTTATTTAATAATGTATGATCTCCTAAGCGGAAAGCCCATTGTTTCCCGGAAAATACCGGTTCAAATGAAAAAAGTCTGAATTAAGTATTTTTTCGCCCTTTAAAAAAATGTCACACTTAAAATTTGTCACAAAAACAAGCAACTTTATTTTTGTTTTGCTACGGGGCATTGAAATCAAAATACCATCAAAAAACCATACATGATTAAATTATTCATTATATGGACACTTAGTTCTAACCAGTTCGTTATATTATAAATTTTATTTGTGCACCGGTGCAAAGTCGAGAAACACGCAGTAAAAATAAGTACACAGTTAAAATTTGTCACATGAGAACAAGTCGCTTCTATTACTCGTTCTTGTGTTCGAGAGCTCGGCTGTGGAACTTTTGACGGCCTCTGAGTATCTTTCCTCTATCTTTTCAAGACCCATGTTCACTTCTTCTTTTCCTCAAAAATACCCTCACAGCATCCCCAAAGATGAAACAGGACCTGAGGAAAATTTTCTTAAGGCATTCTGTGTACAGTTAATGTAAAAAAATACTATAATCTTTTTAATTCTTAAGATGAATATCGTATATTGTGTATTGCACTCTCTATGGAATGTGTGAGATTACACCTCCCCACATTCCAAAATTAAAAAATATTATTATTGTAAAGCCATTTCTACAAACATCTTCATAAAGATGTCTGTAGAAGTGAGCAAGTACTGGCTAAAACGGACCATCTTAAAAAGTTCACGTCGGAATGCAACGTATCCTGTTTGGAGGCAGTATTCAAGAAGCTTACAGATGCTTGTTTTGTGTTCTGTGTTGTCCTATTTTATATTTAAAGTCATTAAACTCTAAACACTTTTATTTCTCATTTAATTAATCTCGATATATAGAGCCTTTTACCTTAACTTTTATGTCTATGCCACCTCTTATACCAATATTGCTATGAATTTGTATCTATAATATATTTTGTCTGTGATCACGTCAACTTTCTATTTGTCTGCTTATAAATAATAAGGATGCTGTGTTTTGCAAAGTCATTGTACTTCTCGCATTTTTCGACTCAATTAAGTTTTCTTTTTAATACTAATTGCCAGTCAAGTGTTTAGGATCAGCCTCTGTCTTTCTGTGAATTTATTCTCAATAAACAAAGTAACAATTATATCCAGTACAAACACGAGTGTTTTGACTTACAAGGATAACCTAAAACCTCAATCTCTCTCAAAAAAGTACGCTAATCCTTGGCGTGGAAAGAAGGAAGCCACCAAAGCAGATTAGCCTTACACCCTGACTGCCACTTTTGGACAACACGACCTGGGAAGCTGCCCAATGCTTTCCATATTAGAGTCTTTTAAAGGCGTATTAGTGAAAGGAGATACTACGTCGAAACTAATAAGAATATTTCATTTCTCAGTCTTCACCTTATTAAGTTTTCTGATCAGGTCAGACCCGATCAATAGATCAGGTCAGATCGTGTTGAATCCTTAATCTATGAATCAGTTCATAATAGAAGGAAGATATCCTTCAAGATACGAAATGTACGGTATACGGAAAAATACTTTATACGGAACAATGACAAAAATCCTGCAAAAACCAAATTTCCTCTTGAGAAAGGGGTTTATAACCTCAGCTGATTCGGATGTGTCAAAGTGTATGTAGGCCAGACAGAACGGACAATCTCCAAAAATATCTCAGAACGCTCTTGAGCGTGCAAATTCGGCCATCCTGACAAATCGACAAATGCCGAGCACTTAATTGAAACCGGCTAGTACTTTGAGTTTGTTTTTGAAGTCTAGGGAAGTTAAAAGTTATGAAGTTATGAAAAACCACCTTAATATTAATATAGACGGGGCCAAGCTAAATATTTCTTGGAATACGGTGGGTACTTGATGGCTACTACAAAACTAAACGCTCAAAACCATATGAATTTTCATTTGTTGTACTGAAATACCGCTCCCAAAAGGATAGGAGCTCGCAGCACGATATATCTTCTAAGTACATGCGTAGACAAACACTTCACCAAAATGTACATGTATCTGCCCTGATGATGGACACTTTTACTATGGAAATGTGGAAGTTAAAAGGATGAAGTGTAAAACGGCATAGTATCCCAAAAATAAATCTCAATTAATATCCAAAATTATTATTATTTCAATATTATATTTCATTACGATATTTTTGTACGCACATTTTTTTATGAAATAATAATGTAGGTATAATGAATAAATTTCAAAGAATTATCTAAGATTAATTCATTAGATTTCCTCTTTGATTCTTGTTGAACTCGAAATAAAGATTGATCAGTCTCTAATTGAAAAGCAATACGCAAAAGCGGCAAACTACTTAGCATAAGGACTCCAATCTTATCAGACTCTCCGAACCTCCCTGTTCGATTTACCACCCCCAAATTCCACCTCAATTCTTCTGAGACCTCCCCCCACCCCATCTAATAAGTACCAGCTGCTTCCCGTTTCAAGTCATCAAGCAAGGCTGCTCAAAATTCCTCATTTAAATAGAAAAAGCGGTGGTTTGCGAAAATGAAATAGTTAATAGCATGGAAAGATGTTTATTCTTCTTTATGTATTGTCCGCAGATCATCCCAAAAGATGACATAGGCGCTGAGGCAAATTATTTTCTACAGAGTCTCCTGTGTTTTTTTTTAACATTAACTCTATACAGGAGGCCCTGGGGAAAAATATCCCTCAGGGTCTATGTCATCTGAGATGATGTGTGGAGGGTCTTTTTGAGGAGAGGAAGGAATGAACATTGGTCATGAAGAGACCCATGTTGTAGGAAAGAGGAAACACAGAGGCTGAAAATCGTTCCTCAGCCGAGCTGTTGAACACAAGAACGGTTTGAAGAAACGACCCGTTCTCATGTGACAAATGTCAACTGTGTACATATGTTGGGCACGCGTTTGGCGTATTTTCCGACTATGCACCGGTGCCAAAGGGATCAATGACGCGAGTTCCTTGGAGCATCTTCCATTGTTATACCGGTAGAACAAGGATAGCATTCCCACCCGACGCCTGTGCTCTAAAGATCGCAATCCGTCTGTTAAGATGGGAGAATCTATCCAACGGACCGCCAGTTTTTGCACAGAGTCGAGGGTATTCTTCAGGTATTTTGGAGCTCTAGACCAGAGGTGGCTTCCGAATTAAACTTTGGGGCGCACTTGATATTTGTACAGGGTTAGCAGTTGTGTACTATTAAAATATCTGCAGGCCTTGTACAGTACGCGCAGTATTTGGGAAGCTAACATTACTCTGGCTTTGATGGAGCCCCCATATCTGAGCTGGTCACTTGGGGTTACACCAAGCATATCAATGGAGGGCCTATGTTATTATGGCAGTAGGTGAAAATATTAGTTTATTAAATATTAAGGTCTCTCAATAACATGTATTTTTTTCTGTAATTACATCACATTTATTTCACTAACATAATATACCTACACAACCACCGCCCTATAAATTGCTAATCGAAGGGTCACCGACCCTTTTACGGAAAGGGTCGGAAAATAATTGAACTGAAGATATATGTATGTGTGAGGGTCTGAACATCCACGTAGAAATTTAATATAAACCATGTGTGTAAGCTGTAACACTTTCCAAAAAGATTGTATAAATAGCTTTATTGGAAGCGTGCCATTTAAAAATGAACTTTCCACACAACTATTACAATGTATTGTAATCATTTAAATAATTTGTAGAAACTTTTGATAAACTGGAATAAATAATGCAATGCCAATTTATTCCTCCCTAACTGATTGAAAAGAAAACAAATTGCCTTAGCAGCTTTACCTTTTTCCAAACGGATTATGTTGGTTCTCGTATTAAGTGAACCCTCCCATTATGAATTTATAATAATTTTAAGGGCTCTGTTAATAATAATGGGCCAAATTCTTCGTGGAACTTGGATTAATTTTATTTATTCAATTACTTATTTATTCTTGTACTCCTGTCTTCCGTTTGCTTTTAGTATTGTTGTTGATTTTATTTTGAAAACTTCAAGCATAGTTTTAATTTATAATGTCATTCGATCGATTTTCAGAATTTGCAAAGCATTTTTCTTAATCCAAAAATAGTCTTGCGTATCTAATCTGTTATGTATCTATTTATTTTATTTATCAATTTGGTTTAAATTATTATAATTTTACTTTTTCTGTAATTTTACACGTTTCCGCATAAAAGTCATTGATTCATGAATCTGAATAAATAGAAATAATTAGACATCAATCAAAATAACTACCACAACATATCGTATTCCTAGCATGGCAGTAAAAACAAATTTAAAAGAAATGTAACATCTAAAAATTTATGAAATAATTAAAAAAATAAATTTAAAATGAATTAAAGAAATATGTAAGAAAATAATTAAACAACAACGAGTGCAATAATTTTCTTATGTTATAGCTCACGTATTAAATTACTCTCTGTAAGACTTTTTCCAAAATAAGTGAAAAAATTCGCTTTGTCATCTTTGAGGATGTGGTGTGGAGGGTATTTTTAGGAAAAAGATGTAGAGGAAGTTATGAAAATGAAAAGGGTATGAGGGGTGGAGAGGAATCTGAAGGTCAATACGTGCATCCAGGAGTAACGTATGTATGAATCCATCCCTCCCACAAGGCGATGCGATGTAAGCGTATGAGTTCGGCTGAAGAGTACAATATCTTAATCAATCAGTCCCTCCCGATTCAGCCCGCCACGCGGCAGGTGGGCAAACTCATGTGCCGTCAAGACCTAGACAAACCTCACCTCATGAATGCGGACATTCCTGCTAGATAGTTTATAATTGAAAGTTCAAGTTTATAGAAATGTTTTCATCTGAAAGATAAAACTACCTACATAATATATTTATAGATTGAAAATATTATATTGAAAAAATGTTAAACTGTTTTTTCTCTTTTTTTTGTTTCTCACCGTTATCGGTTTCAGCCTATCACGGCCATTTTCAGTCTGGTCCAATATAAAATTAGAAAAATGAATAACTACGTTCATGTTTTATTATGTTCGTGTTAACCTGTTGCCGTGACTAATGGGGATCGTTAAAAAACAAAACACAACTAAATAAAATGCCGCCATAGCACAAAGATGAAATTTAAGTTTCATAATAATGCTTTAGCCACTAGAACGACAGCGCAATTTGAAACTTTTTTCTCCAATTGCTCGAGATTTTTCGGTGACCATTTTGAATATATTCCACCCACATTAAAAAAATCATTCCTCTAAATTTTAATATGGAGACATATAAACCGATTACAGTTCTATATAGCTGATGAATTCATCTGTCTTTTGTCGATTATCAAATATTCGTAGGATTTAAAAAAATATATTTAGTAAAATCGTAAACTTCTACTTAATTACTTACAAATAAGGGAAAATTTGCCAGAATTGGCAGTAAAGCAATCTGAGGTATTTTAAATAGTGCCATATTGCGGCAAAAAGCGCTCCAGTGGCCAATGCACTTATAGCAACTGAACAGTAGATTTCGAAATACGTTTCCAAAGGGTGGAAGCTGCGTAGCGGATTGCCTTTTTTAAAGCAGATTTTATATTTCACTACTTTCGTTCCTACCGTTACCCTTCAAATAACTGCTTCTACTTACCATAAAAATAAACTGCCCTAAAAATTTATCACAGTTAAATCACCAAAAGCCATCGTTCCCTAAGAAATTTCTCAAGTAATAACGTAACACAGGTTTCCTTTGTATAGCCTTCCATAAAGCAGTTACTACTATTGAATAAATGCGTGGCGCTTTCATACGCTTCCAGTACTGTATTCACAACAAAGCATAATATTTTATTGCTTCAAATCCGCAGTATCTTGTATTTTGATTTATATTTTGCCACGGGGGATTACAATGCGCTGTAATACATAATAGGTATATTATATTCACAAAGATATTTATATCCATTTGATAAATATAATGTCTGTTAAAGACGAAGAACGGAACCTTTTTCACTTTTTTGGGAGATTTTCGTCAATGTCTATTTTTGTATTGTGTACCGGACGTCAAAAGCTCACACCTATCAAGATTTATTTTAAAAGCTTTTATATAAAATCTCACTTTTTTTTATATTAGCTCCACAAAGGAGGCGCTGAAGAAAATAATTCATCTTAGGGCCCAGGTCATCTTTGGAGGATACGTTGTGGGGGGGAATTTCTGGGAAGGAAAAGGGAATGAGGGATGATTAAGAATCTGGAGGTCAGTGTGTCAATATGTCAGTGTATGAAACCAACCCCCCCTCTTTAAGGCGGTTCAAGGAGAATCCTGCTAGAGAGATCAACAGGTCTCCCTCAACCAGCTTTTACGATCCACCCTGCCACTCAGTCAGTGAGTAGACACACCCACCGCCAAGACCCGGACAAACCTCACATATGAACCTGGACACCCCTGCTAAGTCACCAAACGAAGCGATCCATTTGGGGTGACCTGTGGCAGAGGTCAACTCATTTCCACAAGCAATAAAAATTGTAATATATCATAGAAGAAGAAGATAAAAATAATAAAATCTAAACGAAAATATGAAAGAGAACAGGAGAGGGAAAAACAGTTATTATTGTTATCTTCTTCTTCTATGATATATTACATTGATAAGAATAAACTTTTAAAAAGTTATAAAAAGAAAGTTTTTATTATAAAATTGATTATTCATTTAGACTTTTATAAAAAGTCAATTGTACATATGAATAAATTCGGATATATCCGAGACGATATCCAGGTTATAAAACCAATTCTTAGAATGGTTGTTTCCAATAAAATTGAAAGGATAGTTGCCGGTAATATGAAAAAAGAATTAGTTGAAGATAATATTGTTAATTCTAATATTTTAAATATGAGATTCACAATTCGTTCGTCCCGGTTAGACGAGAGATCTGGGTTCGAGTCCCAGTTGCAACCATTGTCTTTTTCTGTTTTGCTATATCTTGTTCTATTTCATATTTTCATTTAGAATATTATTTTTATCTTCTCCTTCAAAAAAGTTATTAAAAGAAAGTTTTTCTTATAAAATTGAATACAAATTGCAGGTAATTAGCATTTCCTCAAAAAGACCCTCCACACAGCATCCTCAAAGATGACATAGGCCCTGAGGGAAATTATTTTCCTCAGGGCCTCCTTTGTGGAGGTAATGTATAAAAAAAATAAACATTACGCTTTTTTTAAATTTTTATTTATTCATTAAATACAAAAATAGGGTTACATTAGTGGATTTTTCGACCACCATGCTAGGCTGATGCCCGTGTTATGGTGGTCGATTTTACATAATTTAGTGCAATAACAATCAGACGTTAGTGTAATATTTGTGACGAAAATAGATATAAAAGAAATATAATTATAAAATAAAAATAAATATTAAAACTCTGTCAAGAGTGCATTAAAAATGTATTAAATGAGTACAAAACTGCATAAATATATTGACATATACTTTGTACTACTTCCCTCCTATTATAATAATGTAAATTTTTTTGTTGCAAGATTACTATTTAATTTCTAGACACAATATAATGGAATGATGCGAAAATCTATAATTGGCTTCTCAGTTAGGTAAATTATACATGTATAAATTAATCCAATTGTAAAGTGTTGATTTCCCTGAAATAAATTATAACTAAAAGGAGGTTTAATTTTTAGTAATTTTTGTACAAATAAATTCATGTATTCAACCTATTTATACTGCAGTGAATTCTTATTTTAACAATTTTTGTCTCAGCAGAATACAAGTAAGGCAGTAGAGTGAAAAGAGTACATCGAACATATCAGTTGTGCCGAACAATTTAAAGTCATGAATGGAAAAGAAAATTGTAAAAAGTATTCAATGGAAAATAAAAATATGTTTTATTTTACGGCTATTTAAATGTTATTAATCTATATTCTTTGAAGAAAATCTTTAAAGTTTGCCCCTTTCCGGATATCCATTGTTGGACACCGCATGCAAAATGAGTAATTGTATCAGATCTTTTGATGTCGTTATTTAATGAGTTGAATATTTTAGGTGCGATGTATGAGTATTGTCTTCGTGAAAATATGGTTTTTGTTTTAGGTATTTTTCATTTTCCATGTGTTGAGTAGCGTGTGTGTATATCTTTTTGTGTGGAGTTTATGAGACCATTTTTCCATATATGTATGAGAGCTATTTTCAAATACAGTTGACGAATGTCTAGTACTGCGAGCTTCTTGAAAAGTAGCTCTGATGGATGAGAGGGGGGACATTTGAAGATGATCTTTAGCAAAAGTTTTTGAACGGTTACTAGAGGGTAGAGAATGGATGCTGCACAACCTCCCGAACCTTTAATGCCGTATGTTAATATAGATTGGAATAAAGCAAAATAAACACTTCTCAGAGTTTTTGCATCAAGAATTGATCTTAGAGAGGAAAAAATATGACATAACTTACGGAGTCTTTGTGTTATGGAGGTAATTTGGGCTAAAATAATACGATTTAGTATGCACTTGAGCGCAATCTCACACAAACAAAATAATGAGCAAGATCTTGCTGTTAGGTTAAAAATGTTATAAAAATAATTATTTTCCTAACTAAACCCGTAAATTAATAATAAAAACAAATAGCCCCGGTTAAACTTGAACTATTAGATTACCAGACAGGAGAATAACGCATTTGATTACCTTGCGTCTCATTTTGTTTGTTGGCAGACGTGCCAATTTCTACATCCGCATTCTTGAATCGAGGCCGAGAGGAGAACAACGGTATCGATTCGATTCGTGACAAATTACTATTTAGATTTAAACAGGTTTATGTCCTAATTCTGGTGTCCGGTGTCGATTTATAAAAAAATAAATCGACACTGCCAAACAAGGTTCATATACATAATGAAGACGAAAAAGGGGACCAATAGCTTTTGCATCGTTGTGATATCGTTTAAAACTTATAGATTTTCTTTATTCGAATATTTAGAAGTTTTAAACACCTCAACTAAACTTTACAATTTCAGTTATTATAAATATCAGATTGTTTAATAAAAACAAATTTTATTAATAACTTATCAATTATCAACCTTATATAATTATAATTTATCAACCTTCTGAACAAAATAAATATTTTCCTGCTCTCACATATCGCAAATTACTCGAAAACTTGACAGGTCGTGAGGCGTAACCATGGCAACATGTCAACTTGGCAACAGAAACGCGACAAGCACTACGGCTAGTACTGTGAGTTGCAGCGTCGCCCTTGACAACGGGTCTCTAACAAGTTGCCTGCGTGCGAACTGCCAAAGAAATTCTCAATTTGCTTTCCTGGGCATAGCGATTGAAAAGCCAACTGTTTATTTTTCAGTTGCCCCACGAGCAGATCGACTAAAAGTTAAAAAAATATTTCGGGCGTGGGGCGGTCGTCTGGATTTGAACGCGTCTATCAAGATAACTGACCTGTTTTCGTCGGTAACAGGTCTCTCTTCGAATGCCGATAAGAATATGGGTGCAATGGAGCATTATTATAATGGAAAATTTTGGAATACGTCATGGTGATATTCCCATATTATTTAAAGTCATGACTTTAGTCTGACATTTTCCAAATATACACATTATATCGTGTTCAGCAAAATCTAATTCAATAAAAAGGAGAAAAAAAAACATTATAAAGCCCAATGGAAGTTTCAATTCACTGGAGCGATAGCTTCCTAAAATTATGTAGGTGATTTAAAAAAATTCAAATTAATAATTACTTAATTTAAAGATTTTTTAAATTTTTTTTAAACCAAAATATAGGATACCGAATGAAATCTTGGCAAATTCTGAAAATTTGTCACTAAATTAATCAATGTAGTGACTATTTTTTATGTAGGTACTTCCCTGAACAAGCCAAGATAAAGCGAAATTAGAATTCGACTTTTTTTTTAAAGGTACAAATTATAATGTTACAATTGTACAAATGATATTTCTTTAAAAGCATTTAATTGTGGATGGAAGAAGAGTTTACATTTCACATATGTACAGTTAATACAGTCACATCGCAATCATGGCCGTGAAACTAAAAGACGCAAACTTAAATGTACTCAGTAAAAAGAAAAACAAATATGATTGTTTGTGTGACTTTCACGTCGAAATAGGGGAAGCAGTCTTCCCGTTGATGATTTCTCTAAAATACTTTTTGATAGAGTTTAACAATTTTACTTTACCATTGATGCTTCAGATTTCTTCTGGTAGTTTATTACCGAAGTATTTATATTTAATAACATATCAATTTTTGGATTTCATGAAATATTATAATTTAATTTCGTCTAAGAAAAAAAAACCCTGGTGGACTTACAAATAGCAAGTTTTTGTTTAACTTCAAGACTCTTATGGTATGGGAAAATGGACACTCAATAAAATACAATTATTTTTCAATTATTAAAAACATAACGGAGGTCTTTAGACGTTGTAGAAGCGAAAGTTCAATTACTACTCAAATTAATTCCTAATAAAACGAAAATTAAAAGGAACAAATAAGCCCACATATACAGCTATGTTCTGAGTAAATGAAAAATGTTTTTATCTTTTTACCCCAATAATATTGAGTACGCGTTTTATGCTTTTTTCAAGATTATTTGAAAATAAAACCATTTTGAACTCACCCAATGGTAGGTAGGTTACAATTTGGGAGGTGGGCATGGGTACCGCCGCCCAGGGAACCATTTATTGGATTACCAATACCTCTGCCACAAGTCACCCCAAGTGGTTCGCTATGTTTGGTGGCTTAGCAGGGGTGCCCGGGTTCATGAGGTGAGGTTTGTCCGGAACTTGGTGGCGGATGCGTCTGCTCACCAACTGCGTGGCAGGCCAGATCGGGAGAAACCTGTAGATCTTTCCAGTAGAACTCTCTCGGAACATCGCCTTACCCGCAGTGGGAGGGATTGGTTTATACGTCCGTCCAGATTCCTACCCACCCCTCTAACCTTTTTCCCACTAATTCCTCTACTTTTCTTAAAAAGATCCTCCAAACAGCATCCCCAAAGATGACATAGGCATATGACATAAGGAATTATTTTCCTCAGGGTCTCCTCTGTGGAATAATGTAAAAAAAATTTGCCCTAACTCTGAAATCCACATTTTGTCCGATTCACTGCCCAAATTTAAAAATAGCATCATGTTAATAATGTAAACAGTTCGATGCGCATCCATATCCCTTTACACATCACCATTCCTCACATCTACAAACATACTCCCACAAACACTACAAAATATACTTACTTACATACCATAAATAAGACTCTACAAAGAAACATAATATCACAGGTACACACCACGAAATATTACTTAATATCTATTAATTTTCTCAGCACTGTAACCAATGTCCTTTTTGTTTCTACATAATAAATAAATAAGAAAAGAAAAAAACACTAATAATTAGTTCAGAACCAATATGTTAAAATATTGGTTCTGATATAAAAATAGTAGAGTAGAGATATGTTTTCATTCATTTCATAAAAGTGGAGACATATTTTCATTAATTAATAGCTGGGATACCCGGCTTCGCTCAGGACAATTCGAGAGTGTTCTCGAATGTTCCACAATGATGTTCCCGATTCCCCATTCGCGAACATTCCACGACATACTCCGTCACTCCTTCCAAAACTTTTAAGAGCTCTATAGAACCTTCTAGAACTTTCCCGAAGACTGTTCTAGAAATTTCAAGAGGGCGAAACTTTCAGCCCTTATATCTTAAAAAGCACGCTCTTTAGGTAAAAACGGATACCGTTATTCTCTAGAGGGGATAGAGATCTACCACACCATATAACTCCCTTTACCGGGACTCGTTTCTGAGTTTTTGGACGTTTTTCGGACTTTCTTTTATAATATATATATTAATTACTTTATGTTTTCGCTAGAAAGCATTTCAAATAGTAAACGCTCGAACATTTCAAGCAAATATGAAATATCCGTGAACGTTTATTTAGTTTCGCTGGCAGCTCCTCACCATATTGATTTACGTGCAACGCAATCCGAGTTTTCAGCGCAGGTTTAATGGTTCAAATATTCAGCCCGGTTTCCGAACAGTTGGACCCCGAGCAAATATTATTATTTTTGAGATCTCATAATACCAACTAGCTGAAGTCCCCGGCGTTGCCCGAGCTTTACACAGGGTTTTCAAAATCAAATGAAAACAGTCACCGTCGTCTTGTTTTATAGATAAAAAAATATTGTTGATATGACAATAATAGGTTTTATATGATTAGCAGCATTGATTGTTGTCTATGAAATATTATATAAATATAAATATACCATATATTATCGTTCGTTGAATTATTTTTATCAAAATTAAAAAGTCCTCATCCTCATCCTCATCCTCATCCTCATCCTCATCCTCATCCTCATCCTCATCCTCATCCTCATCCTCATCCTCATCCTCATCCTCATCCTCATCCTCATCCTCATCCTCATCCTCATCCTCATCCTCATCCTCATCCTCATCCTCATCCTCATCCTCATCCTCATCCTCATCCTCATCCTCATCCTCATCCTCATCCTCATCCTCATCCTCATCCTCATCCTCATCCTCATCCTCATCCTCATCCTCATCCTCATCCTCATCCTCATCCTCATCCTCATCCTCATCCTCATCCTCATCCTCATCCTCATCCTCATCCTCATCCTCATCCTCATCCTCATCCTCATCCTCATCCTCATCCTCATCCTCATCCTCATCCTCATCCTCATCCTCATCCTCATCCTCATCCTCATCCTCATCCTCATCCTCATCCTCATCCTCATCCTCATCCTCATCCTCATCCTCATCCTCATCCTCATCCTCATCCTCATCCTCATCCTCATCCTCATCCTCATCCTCATCCTCATCCTCATCCTCATCCTCATCCTCATCCTCATCCTCATCCTCATCCTCATCCTCATCCTCATCCTCATCCTCATCCTCATCCTCATCCTCATCCTCATCCTCATCCTCATCCTCATCCTCATCCTCATCCTCATCCTCATCCTCATCCTCATCCTCATCCTCATCCTCATCCTCATCCTCATCCTCATCCTCATCCTCATCCTCATCCTCATCCTCATCCTCATCCTCATCCTCATCCTCATCCTCATCCTCATCCTCATCCTCATCCTCATCCTCATCCTCATCCTCATCCTCATCCTCATCCTCATCCTCATCCTCATCCTCATCCTTATCCTCATCCTCGCCTCGTTCTCATCCTCATCCTCGCCTCGTTCGCCTCGCCCGATCACCATTCACATCGATCACCGTTCGCATCACACTTTTTTGTAACGCATCACACTTTTCGTAACGCAAGTCGAGCGTTCGTAAAGAAGTTTTATTTCAAAAAATTTACAATCGTTATAATGTCTTTAAACATAACGGTGATATTAAAAAGAACTAAATAATTAGAAGGCAACCGCATTAAAGAGCTACTAAAGAATAAATAAAAGATAAAATTCTTAAATATGGGGAGTCCCATCCGTATTCGAGCTATTCCCTGAATATTTTTGTATTGGTGAATAAAAATTGAAGCATCCGGTGGAATAAAAGAGTTATCGCTTAAATTGCATTATCGACATGTGTAGTAACAATATTAAACATCGTTCCAAAATATTCACAAAATACATCTTATTGCACGTGAGGTATTTCGCCATTTTTCCACTCATCGAACAAATTTAATGATGTTGTAAGTAAAAGTGTGGCATCATTGAAGTGATTTCCTTTCGAAAACGGTGCTGTAGAAATGATCCAACCATTATTAAAATATTAACACAATCTGAAATCTCTACTTTCCATAAGTTAACATTAAGCTATTTTAAGCTCACGACATGTTCTAAATTGCTTACATGCAGAGTTACACAATAATTATTATTGTTTTAAAAGTTATTTAGTTAAAACGCTTTATTGTACAAAGTTTGAAAGAACATTATTAGAGCCCTTTGGCATAACTTTATTATGAAAGTTAAATAAGGAAAGTTAGGTCCCTGGCATGTTCAGGAATTAGCATTAAATGTAGGCTCACTTCGGGAAACACAACAAGAAGTCAAAAACTCAGGTCACGTGTCAAGGAAACGAATTTGCCGTAATAACATTTTATAATTTACTTGTTCAAAACCCATCCAAAAAAGATGCGCAAAATGATAAACTTATTTACATAATAAAGGAGAGGAGAGCGAAAAACATTTAAAAGAACACGAAATTTCAATAAGGGTTTGTAAATAAATATCTGAACAAGGCATTTTTATAATAGGCCACTTGCATGGATTTCATAACGACTTGGAAAAAATCGTGTGGAGAGATTTATTAAAAAAGATTACGAAAATGTTAGTAAAAAATTTTAGAAATGTATAGTTTTTTATTTTTAATGAATAAATCCATTATTTGAACTCGTGACATCACTATATGAAAATGTCCCGTCTCCGATTATGTTCCCTTAATTTTGTAAAATTACACACTGATATTTTTTTTTTTATATGGCAACACTTTGATTTCCGGCGAATTTTTTAATTTGCGTTTAACGTTCACTAGATTTATTGTTTGTTCTATGCGAACTTATCCTTTGGTTTGATTTTTTGATAAAGATGGCGGTGTTTTACAGATGTTACTTTATTGCTATTCGTGTGGAAAACGTTCTTTTTTTAAATGATTTTCGGCTATGTAATTATCGTTTTTTCGCACCTATAAAATTATGTCCCGTCTTTCCGGTTTATACAAAATGGTCTGATTTTTCGGATTTAAATTTTCAAAAAATCTCCAGCGTTTCAAAAATACGATTTAAAAAAAATACATAATGTAAGCCGGAAAAAAAAATTTAAAAAATGTGATGCAAGTGGCCTATTAGGTGCTACAACCAAAATAAAATTATAGTGTGTACCCCGACGAAAATATTTCCCTCCTGGCATATGCCATCTTTGAGAATACTGTGTGGAGGGTCTTTTGAGGAAAGTAAGGAGTTGAAGTTTTGGGAAGGAAAAATATGAGGGAGGGGGTCGTATCTTCAGGAGTGACGGGCGTATAAATCCATCTCTCCCACTACATACACTACGGGAGAATCTTGCTGGAGAGGAAAAAATCTCCCTCAACCTTCCTCAACTAGGCTTGTCGTTATTAAGTGGAACGTGAGTAGTGACTAAACCATTATACGTAGAAAAAAAGGGTCTTAGATTAAATTTTCTTGAAAAAATATATAAACAAACGTACGACCTTAATACAATGCTTATTCTATTAAAGCAAAGGAAATTATTTATTCCCAACTTCTCAGTACGTTTACATAACAAACTAAACATGTAACACGTTTAAACAGCAGTCACATCATGATTAAACAATTTAGAACACACTTACATTCAATGTGAGGAAAACAGATTTCAAAGTATCCGACAAAATGGAAAATGCAATTTAACATATTTTTTTCTTAGTTCATCGTTTTAACCGGTAATAAAACAATTAAGACACTTTCAAAATTTAAATTTACAATCATATGGATAAATCGTCTCAAAGTGGTCTAAGCACAGATTTAAAATTCACAAAATAATAAAAAATACTAAAACAGTTCAAAAACTAAAACTAACTGATTTTTATATTTAAAAAAATATATATTTTACGTCAAATTGTTATTTTAATCAAAGTAAGCAATTATTAAGGAGTGTGACATTTTATATAACATGAGAAAATACCCTTTGTTTTAACCACTTTTATTCAGCCGTTTATTCGTCAGAGCTTATTATAATATTAACTCAATAACGGATAAGGCTTGAGCTAAGCGAAACCCGGTCAGCTGTTAAATATTAATTCAAATGGTGTATTTTCACATTTAATATCAAATTTTTTTGTTGACACCCTTTAACGGACTTCGTGGTCGAGGGGTTAGGCTCTCGACTAGCAATACAAAGGTCGCGGAATGATATCTTATTCAAATTGTTAACATTTTATTTAATTAATTTGTGTTCTTTCACAATTAATTAATTAACATGGTAGTATATTTGCGGCACGTTTTAGAGTTCATTCCAGGAAGATATGATCCTGGTGTAAGGTAAGACCACTGAAGTTAGAAATGTTAAAAAGTACTAACTAATTATATTGTGTGAATTGTCCCTCTATGCATGCTCGCGTATTTCATATGTCTTTTACCACTCATTGTAATGTGTTACTTGAGTGACCTTGTATATAATTCTGTATTTTCATTTGTGATGTTTTTGTTTTTCTAATTTTATTTATTTGTATTTAATTGTACGTAATTGTAGATTTTTATAATTGTTTAATAACTGAGTTTTATAACTGTATTGTTCTCATGTAAATGTTAACATCTGTAAAACCCAGTATAAATAAATAAATGAAATGTTTTATTTGACGGCCTCCGTAGTACAGTGGCTAAGACTCTTGACTCACAATCCGGAGGTCGCGGGTTCGAACCCGGCGTGTGCAAATAAATTTTATTTGATTAATTTGTGTTATTTCACAATTAATTCATTTAAAATAATATATAGTATATTTGCGGCACGTTCCAGAGTGGAAGATACTATCAGTATCGCCCTGGTGTATGACCACCATTCAGAATTAAAACGTTGCTTGAAAATGGCTTTAGCCGTGTTTGGTGACCAGATCTGAATAGCCAGGTACTTCCCCACCTTCCTCTTCCTTATATTCTTCCCCTCACAACTACCTTCAGCCTCAAAACATACCCCAATTGGGGATGCCATAGTCTCACTGGCTCCAGACGGGAGCAGTTGAGATTCTTGTGCGTTATTACTGTAAAAAAAAAAAAAAGTGGCTTTTGCCATGTAAGGTAACCAGATCTGAATAGCCAGGTATTTTCCTACTTTCCTCTCTTCGATCTCCATTTCCTACCCACTACTTTCAGCCTCACAACATACCCCAATCGGGAATGCCATAGTTTAACTGGCTCCAGACGGGAGCAGTTCCAGACTATTGTGCGGTATTCACTTAAAAAAAAACGAGTGTGCTTTAGAGAACTGACTGAAGAACACAACTGAAGTAAAACTTCTGCTCCATCTATATGATAGTGTGATGTCTGTGTGAATGTGTATGAGAGGAAGTGAGACAGTGTGCTTGCCGAATCTGTAAAAGGGACGTATGCATGATTATTGTCCTCTTTTGCTACAAGCAGCTCCCTAATAAATACCAGTAATAAATACTATTACTCTTTTCATTTGCTGTGTACTACCGATACAGTATACCCAGACTCAATACATAGTAGTCCGTATACCACAAATAGAAAGAGAGAAAGAAAATGTGCGCGCGCACTGCTCTCTCTTGCTCCTACAGCAATATACGAAGCGTTCGCCTCGCTTTTCGTAACGCTCTCGTCACGCATTCGCCAGCTTACCCTCCAAGTCAAGCATGCGTAAAAAAGTTTTACTTCAAAAAAATTATACGATACTAAATACCCACGTTTCAAGAGCAATGTTTTCATTAGTATAAGTCATAGAGAAGTTTTTATAGATTATCTTTTGGAGATGTCTAATAATAATACATTGTGAAGAATCCTCTATCGAATATTTTTCATCTAAAGCATTTATCCCCTTCTAAACGACCATGTATTTTCCTAATTAACTCCCCGCACTCCAACATCTTCCACTCCATCATCAATACTTCTGCCGATTTGGTTTTGCCATACCCACTCTTCTTCCAAGGTTAATCTATATTTAGCTTTAGTATACGACTCATCTTAATGAAATTAACATTGTTCTTGAATCGTGTAATTTATTTACATTTAAAGTAATTTGACTTTAATTATTTGTATTTGCACCATAAAGAATGTACATTTAAAGCAACGCAATTTTTTAATCCAGCTCAATTTTTCCTATCAAAATTTTCAAATATTAAATTCTTTCTTGAATAACATTATATTTCATTGGCCTGTGAGATCTCAATCAAGGTCTTTTGTAAATTTGGGACATCAGTTTTTTTTTCAAATTCATTCATATCATAGGTACTTTAAAACTCTTTTATGTTTTTAAATTATATGTTATCTAAATTTTTTGCTCTTAAGAGCATTTATTACTCTTTCCTTTTTTATATTTGTGACTTTTGAGCTTTCTATAATTCTTAAAGATATCTTGTAGTCTATACATTTTACTTTTTACCATATTATTTCCTGCATTTAAAATTTTTATTTTAACTTTTTACTTTTACATTATACTTCATATTTTATGCTTTACGTTATACTTTCATTTTATACATATTACTTTTTTACTACTTATTACCTTAACTCCTTTTTTTACCTTTTGTTTTTAGATTTAAGTTTACATTTATGTGTTACTTTTACTATGTTATTGTATTATAATATATATATATATATATATATTGACCTCTTCTCGTAGTATGCTGATCCAGTAAGAAGTTATTCGACAGTGTTGATCCACCTTTAACACCATATAACTTGGCTTTGATGGAATACTTCTGTATGATTTGGCAACAACGTTACATTAAATAGCACTGTTGCCAGTTTCCCAGTAAAAGTAAACGAAATACTACACATATAATTTTCGATATTTGTATGGAAATCATACGCTTCGTAACTGTTGATCCGCCCAAATCACCATGCGTTGATGATCCGCCCAAATTGCCATGCGTTGTTGATCCACATAATCGTATATCTTATGTACCTATATGTGCTTTTACTATAAAATTGTTGATCTGACCATGACCAATCAGAAT
The DNA here is from genome assembly GCA_917563855.2 of Limnephilus lunatus. NCBI lineage: Eukaryota > Metazoa > Arthropoda > Insecta > Trichoptera > Limnephilidae > Limnephilus > Limnephilus lunatus. Next base: position 104,469,299 of record OU830593.1, read on the forward strand.
GGCGTTCAAGATGGCGTTATGAACGAAACCTTCTGATTGGTCATAAAAAACATTTACCTATATCTGGTTTTACTGTTCATTGGTTGAGCCGATATGGAAGTTGTAAAACGTAATACAACGGCACTTAGTGGAAAAATATATCTAATACTTCAGATAAATTTTTAAAACGGTTATGAAGAATACATATTTTTATACATTCTGCATAACCTAACTTATATTGCATCTTTTGTTTTGAGTAATGCATTTTGCTGTATGTGTTTTATAAAATTATAATATTATACCTTTACGTTTATATTTCAATTCTAATGTTTTTTTATATTAGATTTAATTTTGATTTTGATTTTTTTTTTTGATTTTGATTTTGGTTTTGATTTTGATTTTTAATTTTGGTTTTAATTTTGACTTTGATTTTGATTTAGATTTTGATTTTTACTTTTGATTTTGACTTTTGATTTTGATTTTGACTTCGATTTCGATTTTGACTTTTGATTTTCATTTTGATTTTGGTTTTTGATTTTGATTTTGATTTTGATTTTATCTTTGACTTTTGAATTTTGATTTTGATTTTGATTTTGATTTCGATTTTGATTTTAATTTTGATTTTGATTTTGATTTTGATTTCGATTTCGATTTCGATTACGATTACGATTACGATTTCGATTTCGATTTCGATTTCGATTTTGTTTTTGTTTTCGTTTCCGTTTCTAAGACCCGCACAAACCTCACCCCATGAACCTGAGCACCCCGGCTAAGTCACCAAACATAGCGAACCATTTAAGGTATACCTAAATTTTGGGAGGCGGGTATGGTTACCACCGCCCCGGAAACCATTTTTTGGCTAATCAACACCTCTGTCATATGTCACTCCAAGTGGTTCGTTAAGGAGTGAGATTTGTCTAGGTCCGTGCGGCGAACGCGTTTGCTCACCTACTGCGAGGCAAGCCGGATCAGGAGAGACTGGTAGAGGGACATTTTTTTTTCATTAGCTTCACACAGGAAGGAGGCCCTGAGGAAAATAATTCCCTTCAGGGCCTATGTAATCTTTGGGGACGCTGTGTGGAAGGTATTTTTAGGAAAAGAAGGAGAGGAAGTTCTGGGGAGGAAAAGGGTAGTATGTGTGGGTAGGAATCTGGGGATCAGTGTGTCCAGGAGTGACGGACGTATGAATCCATCCCTCCCATTGCGGTGCATGGCAAGTTCCGATATAGTACGGCTCAAGAAGTCGAAGGGACCCCCTCAACCATTCTCTCCCTATCCGGATTGGCATGCAGATAGTGGGCCGACGCGTCCGCCGCCAAAACCCGTACAAACCTCAGCCCATGAACCCGGGCACCCCGGCTAAGTCACTAAAGGTAGCGAACCATTTAACCTAGACTTATAGTTTGGGAGCCAGGTATGTGTACCGCCGCCCCGGGAACCATTTATTGGATAACCAACTAGTCATACGTCATCCCAATTACTTTTTGTGACTTAGCAGGGCTGCTCGGGTTCAAGGGATGAGATTTGTCTAGGTCTTTGCGGCGAACGGGTTTGCCCACCTACTGCGTTACGGACCGGATCGGGAGAGACTGGTTGAGGGAGACATTTTTTTCTTACACACAGGAAGCCCTGAAGAAAATAAATTCCCTCAAGGCCTATGTCATCTTTAGGGATGCAGTGTAGAGCGTATTTTAGGAAAGGAAGAAGAGGATGTTCAGGGAAGTAATGGGGTAGTAAGTGTGGGTAGGAATCTGGGCGTCAGTGTGTCTAGGAGTGACGGACGTGTGAATCCATCCCTCCCATTTCGGTGCAAGGCGATGTTCCGAAAGGTTCCATGTCAACTCAGAAATAAACCAACTCATAATTCATAATTAACGTTCCGAAAGGCGAGAAAGTACGGCTGAAGAACATCTAATCTAGCACACTAAAATATAAAGAGAAAAGATTTGATTCTTTGTGTGTTTGTTTGCATTGAATAGGCTCCGAAACTACTGAACCGATTTGAAAAATTCTTTCATTGTTAGGAAGCTACACTATCTTCGGGTGACATAGGCTAAATAATATTTTCAAAAAAAATAGGGATACTTACTAAAACTTCAATAATGTAACCCAAGGTGTAAAAAAAATGCCTAAAATATTCTTTACATCGCGTGCGCTGCGAAAACTATTATAGATAGAATAAAACAATGTACTACGACTTTGCAGAACACATCATTATTTACAAAAAAGGTCGCGACAGCGTATGTCTTACTATTATAGTTATGCCACAATAAGTGTTATTTTATTTTAAAAATTTAATTTTAATGTCGCCGCTAGAAAAAGCTCTTTATTTGTATCTTGGTATTAATCCTTATCAAAATAAATTACTTCATATTCAATATTGTTTCAATATCTGTATTCAACTTTTTAAATTATTAAAATCGGACAATTCATTAGAAAGATATGATGAGTTTAAAATGTAAGTAAAAGTGTTCGTGCTGCCTTGTTGTGAGAAAAATTATCACGCACTATAATGTTGAAACTTTCGTGTTGTTTTTGCACGTTCAATCGCAGTCAGTTTGTACAAGATATTCAAATACAAAAGAGATGTGCTACCGAAAATGTTTAATGGTAGGTAAATAAAAAGTAAAATATATTTCATGTTAAGTAATTTTATTAATTTTTTAAGGTAAAGAGACTCAGCTGCTCCCGTCAGGAGCCAGTGAAACCATGGCATCCCCAATTGTATGTTATGAGGCTGAATATAGTGGGGAGGGGAAGGAGAAAGGAAAGAGGAAGGTAGGAAAGTACCTGGCTATTCAGATCTAGTCAATAAACACGGCTAACGCCATTTCAAACAATGTTTCAATTCTGAATGGTGGTCTTACACGAGGGCGATACTGAGAGTATTTTTCACTCTGGAACGTATATTATTTTAAATGAATAAATTGTGATAGATCACGCGATCTTCAGTGTACGAGTCAAGAACATTACCTCTAGACTACGCCGGTCGTCACTACAGGAAGCAACCTTATTTCCAATGAAACAATAAAAATGAAGAGAATCTGTAAACAACATAATAATTGTAAATGCAGCTATTCATATTATGCATATTCTTATTATTATTATGCTGCATTTGTTCCTATAATTCCTATAAATGGTTCCCGGGGCGGCGGTACCACACCCACATTCCAAATTGTAATAATTTTTCATGTTAAAATTCCAGACCATAGGTACCTACCTACCTATTTGATTTTGATTTTGATTTCGATTACGATTACGATTAGGATTTCGATTTTGTTTATGTTTTCGTTTCCGTTTCTAAGACCCGCACAAACCTTACCCCATGAACCTGAGCACCCCGGCTAAGTCACCAAACATAGCGAACCATTTAAGGTATACCTAAATTTTGGGAGGCGGGTATGGTTACCACCGCCCCGGAAACCATTTTTTGGCTAATCAACACCTCTGTCATATGTCACTCCAAGTGGTTCGTTAAGGAGTGAGATTTGTCTAGGTCCGTGCGGCGAACGCGTTTGCTCACCTACTGCGAGGCAAGCCGGATCAGGAGAGACTGGTAGAGGGACATTTTTTTTTTCATTAGCTTCACACAGGAAGGAGGCCCTGAGGAAAATAATTCCCTTCAGGGCCTATGCAATCTTTGGGGACGCTGTGTGGAAGGTATTTTTAGGAAAAGAAGGAGAGGAAGTTCTGGGGAGGAAAAGGGTAGTATGTGTGGGTAGGAATCTGGGGATCAGTGTGTCCAGGAGTGACGGACGTATGAATCCATCCCTCCCATTGCGGTGCATGGCAAGTTCCGATATAGTACGGCTCAAGAAGTCGAAGGGACCCCCTCAACCATTCTCTCCCTATCCGGATTGGCATGCAGATAGTGGGCCGACGCGTCCGCCGCCAAAACCCGTACAAACCTCAGCCCATGAACCCGGGCACCCCGGCTAAGTCACTAAAGGTAGCGAACCATTTAACCTAGACTTATAGTTTGGGAGCCAGGTATGTGTACCGCCGCCCCGGGAACCATTTATTGGATAACCAACTCGTCATACGTCATCCCAATTACTTTTTGTGACTTAGCAGGGCTGCTCGGGTTCAAGGGATGAGATTTGTCTAGGTTTTTGCGGCGAACGGGTTTGCTCACCTACTGCGTTACGGACCGGATCGGGAGAGACTGGTTGAGGGAGACCTTTTTTTCTTACACACAGGAAGCCCTGAAGAGAATAAATCCCCTCAAGGCCTATGTCATCTTTAGGGATGCAGTGTGGAGCGTATTTTAGGAAAGGAAGAAGAGGATGTTCAGGGAAGGAATGGGGTAGTAAGTGTGGGTAGGAATCTGGGCGTCAGTGTGTCTAGGAGTGACGGACGTGTGAATCCATCCCTCCCATTTCGGTGCAAGGCGATGTTCCGAAAGATTCCATGTCAACTCAGAAATAAACCAACTCATAATTCAGCAGCGCTAAAATATAAAGAGGAAAGATTTGATTCTTTGTGTGTTTGTTTGCATTGAATAGGCTCCGAAACTACTGAACCGATTTGAAAAAAAAAAATGAGTGCAACCAGTGTTGAATATACACAGTTTGTTTGAAAATAAATTAATAATAAAAAATTCCTAATTTAATTTTTTTGTCATAAGTAGGTACGGATTGTCAGTGAACCACCACATTCTCAGGGCAGCGGCCGCCACTGATTACATCTAGACTACGCCGGTCGTCACTACAGGAAGCAACCTTATTTCCAATGAAACAATAAAAATGAAGAAAATCTGTAAACAACATAATAAGAATAACTGCATTTGTAAATGCAGCTATTCATATTATGCATATTCTTATTTTTATGCTGCATTTGTTCCTAAAATTCCTATAAATGGTTCCCGGGGCAGCGGTACCACTCTCACCTTCCAAATTGTAATAATTTTTCATGTTAAAATTCCAGACCATAGGTACCTACCTACCTATGGTAATCAATCTGATAAGTAAAATATATTATATATTATTTTATATGAATAAATTGTGAAATAACACAAATTAACCAAGAAAAATTTATTTGCCACGCCGGGTTTCGATCCCGTGACCTTCGGTGGTTGAGTTTTTGCTGTACTACGCCGGCCGTCATGGCGATAATGAAACCTTTTAGATTCACTTTTTAAGCAATGTAAGTTATTTAATTATTATTATTTACGTGGGGTCGAGAGAGTCCGGCTGGAGAGGTCTAGATTATGTCTGCCTCAAGCAGCCTCTCCCGATCCGGACCGCCACGCAGTAGGTGAGGAAAAGCATTCGCCACAAAGACCTAGACAAACCTCACTCCAAGAACCTGAGCACCCCTGTTAATTCACCAAACGTTGTGAACCACTTAGGGAGACCTATGGCAGAGGAGTTCGTTATCCAATAAATGGTTCCCGGTGCGGCGGTACCCGTACCCGCCTGCCAAACTGTAGGTCTAGGTTAAGTAGTTCGCTAAGCTTAGTGACTTAGCTGGGGTACCCGGGTTTATGGGTTGAGGTTTGTGCAGGTTATGGCGGCGGACGCGTGTGCCCACCATCTGGCAGGCCGGATCGGGAGAGAATGGTTAAGGGAGTCTCTTCAAAAAGATATCCCCAAAGATAACACAAGCCCTGATGGGAATTATTTTCCTCGGGGCTTCCTGTGTGGAGCTTATGTCAATGAGCTAAAATAATAGCTATATTTTTATTCTTTTATTTTTTTTTCTTTGATGAGGAAGGTATACCTAAATTTTGGGAGGCAGGTATGGTTACCACCGCCCCGGGAACCATTTTTTGGCTAATCAACACCTCTGCCATACGTTACTCCAAGTGGTTCGTTAAGGAGTGAGATTTGTCTAGTTCCGTGCGGCGAACGCTTTTGCTCACCTACTGCGAGGCAAGCCGGATCAGGAGAGACTGGTAGAGGTATTTTTTTTTCATTAGCTCCACACAGGAAGGAGGCCCGAAGGAAAATAATTCCCCTCACAGGGCCTATGTAATCTTTGGGGACGCTGTGTGGAAGGTATTTTTTGGAAAGGAAGTAGAGGAAGTTCTGGGGAGGACAAGGGTAGTATGTGTGGGTAGGAATCTGGGGATCAGTGTGTCCAGGAGTGACGGACGTATGAATCCATCCCTCCCGTTTCGGTGCAAGGCGATGTTCCGAAAGGTTCCATGTCAACTCAGAAATAAACCAACTCATAATAACTCAGAACCTCCTCAGAAAGGTCATTAAAAGCTATGAAAATATAATTTTAAAAAAGCCGGTAACCCTAACCTAACTTCCTATTCAACCTATGTTTTCTCAGTATGTTTCATTATGAGTTTTCTGGTCACCGTTTCGAAAGGCGATCATTCTAATCTAACACACTTCTACTATTAAACACTTTTTGTGGCATAACTATAATAGTTAGACATATGCTGTCACGACACTTTTTGTAAATAAAGATGTTTTCTGCAAAGCCGTACTACATTATTTTATTCTATTGTTAATAGTTTTCGCAGCGCACGCGATGTAAAGAATATTTTAGGTATTTTTTTTACACCTTGGGCTACATTATTGGAGTTTTAGTAACGATTCTTAATTTTTTTTAAATATAATATAGCCTATGTCAACCGGGGATAGTGTAGCTTCCTAACAATGAAAGAATTTTTCACATCGGTTCATTAGTTTCGGAGCCTATTCAATGCAAACAAACAAACAATCAAATCTTTCCTCTTTAAATAGTTTTAGATTGGTTCCATGCAAACTCAGAAAGAAACCAACTCATAATTCAGGTCATTAAAAGCTATGAAAACATAATTTTAATATAGCCGGTAACCCTAACCTAGCTTAACCTATTTAACAAATGTTTTTATATATTTTTATTACCACTCTTAATGACCTTTCTGATTTGCTTCTGAGTTGGTTTCTTTCTGAGTTGCCTGGTCACCGTTAGATTATATGTTAGATGTCAGATTAGATAGTTAGACCGGATCGGGAGAGAATGGTTGAGGGAGTCCCTTCGACTTCTACAGACGTACCCTCTAGGAATATCGCCTTGCACCGAAATGGGAGGGATGGATTCACATGTCCCTCACTCCTAGACACACTGACCGCCAGATTCCTACTCACACCTACCACCAGGCGCGGCCCGTCCTAAAGTGCACTCGTGCGCCGAACCGCCAACAAAATTGAACAACATTTTGCAGCTCATCGTATTCCTACATAATATTTTTAATTATAAAATTGTGCACATGAAATTGGTAGAGAATAGTTATAGGGGCCTAAAGAATTGCTTCCCGCGCGCACTTTATATCGGCTCGGAATAGTAGGAACCGAGTGCCGGCTGTCCGTGCGGCATGCGGATGACGGAAATGTCCGAAGAGTTCCGAAGAAATGGTTCCAGCGAAATGACTATTCTTAAGTCGGGTTTGAATAAGACAGTAATTGTGTTTTGGTCTTGTAAAATGAAACGATGAGTCAACGGGTCATCGTGTGCGATATTATCTTGATCGAGAGGGAACCGATTTGACATTGTCATTATTAGTTTTTGTGACCTTTTGTTTGTGTGAATGCGCTACAAATAGAAACGTTTACGCTATGTTGTTATTGTGTTATTATTCATTTTGTAGGCGGTTGGCGGTGGCAAAACAATGATTGAGTCGAAACAATTAAATTATAATTATTTAACCGGTTAAATTTGTTTTATGGGGCTAACAGTCTTAGCTATAATAGATAAAAGATCATTTAGTTTTGGCCTATTTCAGCATATCGCTCGCTATACATTTTGCCTACGTCAGCCGCCTACTAAATCATTATATTATAGAAATATTCTGATATCGCTGTTTATATATATAAATAAATTTCCTTGCCTTTTTAAAATTAGTGATGTAATAATAAATATAGACTATAATAAAATATATATGAACCATGAAAATAAAAGCAGAATTATGGCCAATGGCCCGCCAAAACTACATTTAATTATCAACCAAGATAGTACCTAAATCTGCAAAGAAAACGTTGAAATGGATACTTTGTATAGCGTCGTTTTTTGTGAATAATCACCTCAAGGGCACTGTACGAGTTATGAGTTACTAGGCTGTCTAATTTTATTTTTATTTTACCTACTTTTATTTTACGTTTTTGATGAATTACTCGGTGAACCATCAAAAATTTAAGGCACCGGCCGCGTCTGCCTACCACCCCTTTCCTTCCCTGAACATCATCTTCTTCCTTACCCAAAAATACGCTCCACACAGTATCCCCAAAGATGACATAGGCCCTGAGGGGAATTATTTTCTTCAGGGCTTCCTGTGTGGAGCTAAAAAAAAGGTCTCCCTCAAACAGTCTCTCTCAATCCGGCTTGCCACGCAGTAAGTGGGCGCGTTCGCCGCACGGACCTAGACAAATCACACTCCTTGATCCGGGCACTCCTGCTAAGTCACGAAAAGTAGCGAACCACTTGCAGTGACATATGACAGAGGTGTTGATTACCCAAAAAATAGTTCCCGGGGCGGTGATAACCATACCCGCCTCCCAAATTTTAGGTATACGTTAAGTGGTTCGCTATATTTGGTGACTAAAGACGGGGTGCCCAGGTTCATAGGGTGTGCGAGTCTTAAAAGCATAAACGAAAACGAAAAAAAAAACAAAATCAAAATCAAAATCATAATCAAAATCAAAGGTCAAAATCGATATTGAAATCTATATCGATATCGAAATCGAAATCAAAAGTCAAAATCAAATTCAAAATCAAAATTAAAATCAAAATTAAAATCAAAATCTCAAACCAAAACCAAAATCAAAATCAAAGTCAAAGTCAAAATCAAAATTAAAATCTCAAACCAAAACCAAAATCAATATCCGAACTTGCGACATCCGAATTCGTAGTCAAGATCGCACTGCAGTGCATTATTGTTGTGTTATACAAACTATCAAATAAAAATTACCTCCGCACGCCACAATTCGAACTGGCGACTTCCGAATTCGTAGTCAAGATCGTAATGCTCCTCGATATCGTTGAATTATACATTTTAATCAAAATAATATTTACTTGCGCACGCAACAATTTGTTCTTGCGACTTCCGAATTCGTATTGATCGTAATGCAATTTGTTCTTGCGACTTCCGAATTCGTAGAGATCGTAATGCAATTCATTATCGGGGAATCATACGTATTTGTCAAAAGAAAATTTACTTGGCCACGCCACAATTCGAACTTGCGACTTCCGAATTCGTAGTCAAGATCGTAATGCAACGCATTGTCGAGGAATTATATCAAAATAAAAATTACTTGCGCACGCCACAATTCGAACTTGCGACTTCCAAATTCTTAGCCAAGATAGTAAGGCAAAGCATTATCGAGGAATTATACGTATTTATCAAAATAAAATTTACTGGCTCATGCCATTTAAACTTGCGACATCCGAATTCGTAGTCAAGATCGCACTGCACTGCATTATTGTTGTATTATACAAACGTTTTAAATAAAAATTACCTCTGCACGCCACAATTCGAACTTGCGACTCCCGAATTCGTAGTCAAGGTCGCAATGCCCCTTAGATATCGTTGAATTATACATTTAAATCAAAATAATATTTACTTGTGCACGCCACAATTTGTTCTTGCGACTTCCGAATTCGTATTGATCGTAATGCAATTTGTTCTTGCGACTTCCGAATTCGTAGAGATCGTAATGCAATGCATTATCGAGGAATCATACGTATTCCCCGATAATGCATTGCATCCCCAAAGAAGACATAGGCCTTGACGGGATTTATTTTCTTCAGGGCTTCCTGTGTGGAGCTAATGTAAGAAAAATAAGGTCTCCCTCAACCAGTCTCTCCCAATCCGGTCCGTAATGCAGTAGGTGGGCAAACCCGTTCACCGCAAAGACCTAGACAAATCTCATCCCTTGAACCCGAGCAGCCCTGCTAAGTCACAAAAAATCAGTCTCTCCCAATCCGGCTTGCCACGCAGTAGGTCAGCGAACGCGTTCGCCGCACGGACCTAGACAAATCTCACTCCTTGAACCGGGCACTCCTGCTAAGTCACGAATGTCACTGCAAAGTGACATATGGCAGAGGTGTTGATTACCCAAAAATGGTTCCCGGGGCGGTGGTAATCATACCCGCCTCCCAAAATTAAGGTATACCTTAAGTGGTTCGCTATGTTTGGTGAATTAACCGGGGTGCCCAGGTTCATGGGGTGAGGTTTGTGCGGGTCTTAGAAGCGGAAACGAAAACAAAATCAAAATCAAAATCAAAATCAAAATCGAAATTGAAATCGAAATTGAAATCGAAATCAAAATCGAAATCGAAATCGAAATCAAAAATCAAAATCAAAATCAAAAACAAAATCAAAAATCAAAATCAAAATCTAAATCTCAAACCAAAACCAAAATCAAAATCAAAGTCAAAATCATAATTAAAATCTCAAACCAAAACCAAAATCAAAATCAAAATTAAAATCGAAATCCAAACCAAAATCAAAATCAAAATTAAAATCTAAAACCAAAACCAAAATCTCAAATCAAAACCAAAATCAAAATCAATATCTCAACTATCAAATAAAAATTACCTCCGCACGCCACAATTCGAACTGGCGACTTCCGAATTCGTAGTCAAGATTCGTAATGCCCCTCGATATCGTTGAATTATACATTTTAATCAAAATAATATTTACTTGCGCACGCAACAATTTGTTCTTGCGACTTCCGAATTCGTATTGATCGTAATGCAATTTGTTCTTGCGACTTCCGAATTCGTAGAGATCGTAATGCAATGCATTATCGGGGAATCATACGTATTTGTCAAAAGAAAATTTACTTGGCCACGCCACAATTCGAACTTGCGACTTCCGAATTCGTAGTCAAGATCGTAATGCAACGCATTGTCGAGGAATTATATCAAAATAAAAATTACTTGCGCACGCCACAATTCGAACTTGCGACTTCCAAATTCTTAGCCAAGATAGTATTTATTTTATTTATTTATTTATTTATATGCATACATATTACAATAAGTTAGAAAATGATACTTTGTCTGTCCAACTGGGAAGGATACCCGTTTCAGGACAGCCAAATTGTACATTCAGTTCATAATATTTTTAACATGTGAATGGTTTATAAATGGTTTATAAATGGTTTCTTTCAAGATATCCTATGATATCTTGAAAGAAACCAATCATAGGATATCTTGAAAGAAACCATTTATATACCCAATATATTATGACAAATGATATATAAATACATTTTTTTGTATACACGTAACTTTTTTAAATACGTCACTTTATTTATTCTATTTTTTTAAGAGAAAAAAAAAACTAGTACAAATAAAGTTATGATGGAAATAAAAACATATACATGAAATAAAGATATGAGCAAAAAAAAATATATAAATTTAAGTACAGTGAGATATGTGTTATCAATAAGTTACGATAAGAAAGAATACAAACATAATATAAAAATGTATACAACCAAAATTTAAAGTAAGGTGATCTTAGGTTTGCAAAATTGCAATAATAACTTTCAATAACACCTTAGTATGTTTCGAGTTCCAATGCGCCGCAGCGCGCTGTTTCGATGGTACGAGTACCTTCAGTACCTCCCACTGCAAGTTGCAGGAGTTCGGAACTGTGGATTTTTATATTTTAGATATAATATTTTAAATTAACTACATTTAATTACATCAATAATTGCCTTCAGAATAGGTAAATAGCTTCTTTCGGTGATCACAATTTTGAAATTCTTTCGAGGTCTTTTTGGAGAACATTAACAATTGCATATTAGAATTTACACATTTATATTTATAATTTGCCAATATATGACATATTAGTTCCCAATTTATTTTTGACTATTTAATTTTAATAAGTACCATAAGTAAGTAATAGAAATAACCCATTTAAACCAGAATATAATTATGACATGACATATGAATTTCCTATGTATTTATATAGATAATTTCAGGACTTATTTTTGAAACGCCTGGTCGTTATTTTACAAGAATCAAAGAACAGTCGTTATATTACAAGGATAAGAAAACAGAGCAAAAGATTTTTTTTTTTTAAATAACATAAACTTTTTAGTACATATTAGGTATGTGAGATTGTGTTAGCATATGTTCGCTCTTGACTCTTCCCATATCTAGAAGCCAATTGCTAACCCATTTCCGTAAAGTGCTTGTATTTTTCGATTTCCATGCATCGGGTATGATGTTGAACAATTTAGGCCCTAAGTAGGAGTATTGTCTTTGGGCATGTGATGTGTTTGTAGTAGGTGGAACCACTGGATTCCTCCCTGCATGGCGGGTGTTGTGGAGATGATCAATGGATGAATATTGGTGTCGGTGTTTTTGTGTATGTAAAATAATTTTTCTTATGTATAGTTGCCGTACATCAAGAACTCGTATCTCTTCAAATAATAGATCACTGGGATACCTGAAGGGTTTCTTAAGGATGACCCTTAGAAGTGATTTTTGTGCTTTTGCTAAAGGATCCATTATTGTTTTGGAACAGCCGCCCCATCCCAAGGAAGCATATTCTAGCAATGAGTTGCACAAGGCATTGTACATTTGTTTCAGATCTTTTACGCGAAGAATATTTCTAACAGACATGAATAGATGAGTAAGTTTTCTGATCTTTATGGAAGTTGAGACTATATGTTCGTCCCATCTCAGAGACTTATCTATCATGATTCCAAGATATTTTATGCTATCGACACATTCTAAGTTTAAGCACTTACAAGTGGTTTGGTCATTACAATGGTGTATAAGGATGTTGTGTATTTCTTTTGGTTTTCCTGCTTGTGTTGCACTGAAACGGAGGTATTTGGTTTTATCTAAGTTAAGCGTGAGGAGATTGTTGTCTAACCATTGTTTAACCTTAATTAAACCCACTTCTGCTTTACTGTGAACAACATTCCAGTTTTTGCTTTCAAATAATAAAAGTAAGGCAAAGCATTATCGAGGAATTATACGTATTTATCAAAATAAAATTTACTGGCTCATGCCATTTAAACTTGCGACATCCGAATTCGTAGTCAAGATCGCACTGCACTGCATTATTGTTGTATTATACAAACGTTTTAAATAAAAATTACCTCTGCACGCCACAATTCGAACTTGCGACTCCCGAATTCGTAGTCAAGGTCGCAATGCCCCTTAGATATCGTTGAATTATACATTTAAATCAAAATAATATTTACTTGTGCACGCCACAATTTGTTCTTGCGACTTCCGAATTCGTATTGATCGTAATGCAATTTGTTCTTGCGACTTCCGAATTCGTAGAGATCGTAATGCAATGCATTATCGAGGAATCATACGTATTCCCCGATAATGCATTGCATCCCCAAAGAAGACATAGGCCTTGACGGGATTTATTTTCTTCAGGGCTTCCTGTGTGGAGCTAATGTAAGAAAAATAAGGTCTCCCTCAACCAGTATCTCCCAATCCGGTCCGTAATGCAGTTGGTGGGCAAACCCGTTCACCGCAAAGACCTAGACAAATCTCATCCCTTGAACCCGAGCAGCCCTGCTAAGTCACAAAAAATCAGTCTCTCCCAATCCGGCTTGCCACGCAGTAGGTCAGCGAACGCGTTCGCCGCACGGACCTAGACAAATCTCACTCCTTGAACCGGGCACTCCTGCTAAGTCACGAATGTCACTGCAAAGTGACATATGGCAGAGGTGTTGATTACCCAAAAATGGTTCCCGGGGCGGTGGTAATCATACCCGCCTCCCAAAATTAAGGTATACCTTAAGTGGTTCGCTATGTTTGGTGACTTAACCGGGGTGCCCAGGTTCATGGGGTGAGGTTTGTGCGGGTCTTAGAAGCGGAAACGAAAACAAAATCAAAATCAAAATCAAAATCAAAATCAAAATCGAAATTGAAATCGAAATCGAAATCGAAATCAAAATCGAAATCGAAATCGAAATCAAAAATCAATATCAAAATCAAAAACAAAATCAAATATCAAAATCAAAATCTAAATCTCAAACCAAAACCAAAATCAAAATCAAAGTCAAAATCATAATTAAAATCTCAAACCAAAACCAAAATCAAAATCAAAATCAAAATCGAAATCCAAACCAAAATCAAAATCAAAATTAAAATCTAAAACCAAAACCAAAATCTCAAATCAAAACCAAAATCAAAATCAATATCTCATACCAAAATCAAAATCAAAATGAAAGTAAAAATCAAAATCTAAATTAAAACCAAAATTAAAAAATCAAAATAAGAATGCAAATAAAAATTAAAATCTCAAACAAAAATCAAAATCAAAAAAAATCGAAATCAAAATCAAAAACAAAATCAAAATAAAAATTAAATCTTAAACCAAAATACATTAAAAAAGAAATGAAATAGAACGACTTGAAATAAGAACGTACAGGTACCTACTAAAAGAAGCTGAAAAGTACGACAGACGGGCACCTTTGTTGGCGGTCAAAACTTGGCATTTATATGGATCAACAAAAAAAAACGTGTAAAATGTATAAGACACCGAACAATGGGCGTGGCTTACAGCTAAATCTTGATGGTATAAATTGATCCACATGGATCAGGATGTGTATGCCAGCTTGTGTAATGGATCAGCATATCCGGATGGATCAACACGTCCGAACGGATCAACTTAAAACTGGTGTACCGTCGCGCAAGATCAACGTTTTACGAGAGGAGATAAATATATATATATATATATATATATATATATATCTATCAATATAATTATGTTTAAGGTACATGTTGTGCCGTATGTATTTGAAATAAATAAATAATACATAAATAAATAAATAAATTTCATGTGATTATCTGTTCAATAGACGAAAGAAATTCTTATTTTCATTTGATTATCAAAATCTAATTTAAAGAATGTATTTACCCAATTACTAAATGGTTTAGTTTAAAATACAACTACATTGAAGCATTAAGGTTAAAAATTAATTAACAAATGCGCTAGGATTTGGATTTAACTGTTAGGAGCGTTAATTAAAATCGTGCTAGAAATGGCGTTGCTCGCACACTTTAAACTTTGTTCTCAGTGTTCTCCCTAAATGGGAACAGTTATTGTGAATCACAATTATGAAACTATATGCGTTACGGTTAAAGTGTGCTAAAGTTAAGTGTCGAATACAATAGTTTATACATTTTTGAGCGTGGAATTCACTTAGGCTGTTTTGAATTTGGAGTATTTTGGCGGTTTTGAACATGGAATACATTTTAACTGTTGGGAATTGAACATGAAGTACATTTACACTGTTGGAATACAGTTGGGTTGTTTTGAATTTGGAACAGTTAGGCTGTTTTGAAAGTGAAGAACGATAGTTATGTAGAATGAAAGCAGATAGATTAGTTATTGCGAATTAAATCGTATCCATACTCCATATATTTTAGACGAAATAAATGAATTTGAAAATTTTATAACGGCTGATAAAATTAAAGTATGCATTTTTTTTATTTTTTTTTTTTTTTTTTTATTTATTTATATATTTATATTTTTTTTTATCACAAACAAGTCCTGCTAAGCCAATTCAATTGGCTTGTCAGCAGGTGCTTATAATTAAGTTACATATACATTTTAAATGTTATAATTTTACATCTTATATCTACAAATTCAACATTATTCATACAAATCAATCTAAGTATAAATATTTTTTTTCCGATAGCCAATTTTTCAGCATATATTTAACCTTATTCATAGAATTACATTGCTTTATAGTATCAGGTAATAAATTAAATATTTTCGGTATGTTGTATTCAAACGTTCTCTGTCCGTACTTATTATTAAATTTCGGAACTATTAACCCGTCGTTGCGCGTGAATCTAGTGCTGTATTTATGTTCTAATTTCTCTTTATGCTGCTGGGTAAATATATACTGAATTATAATTTTGTGCCATAGTATTGCCTTAACAGGTAAAATTTTAGCACTCTGAAACAGTAATGGTGTATCATGTCTCTGTTTGAAAATATTCGGAACAACTAATAATTTTACAATTGCGTTTTGTACAACTTGGACTTGTTTCAGATTTGTTACAGAAGTATTTCCCCATATTGTTAATCCATATCTTATAATGGATTCTGCCAGTGACATATAAATTATTTTTAGTGTTTCATTGGGTAAGAAAAATTTCAATGTGTACATTCTGCCAGCAATTAATCTGAGTCTTTTACAGGTTTTTTTAATATGTTTATCCCATTTAAAAAAACAATCTACGGTAACACCAAGATACACATATTCCGTAACTAATTCTAAACTTTCACATTTACAATTAGTTGGAATATTTTTATGGATGCAATTAAAATTATGAGAAATAATATTAGGATTAAATTGGAATTTGGCATTAGGTGATCTTATATGCATTACTTTGGTTTTTTTGGCATTAATTAATAATCCTGCATCATGGGACCATTTACAAAGTTGATTAAAGTCAATTTGCATGAGTTCAATTGCAGTTTTTAGATCTTTATGTGATATGACCAATGCTGTATCATCTGCAAATACAAAATGTTTAACAAAAGAGAAAAGTTTTTTCATTATAGTTACATAGATTATATACAGTGTAGGTCCCAATATAGAACCTTGTGGAACTCCTGCAGATACATTTTTTGTTTTACTAAAAGTATTATTTATTTTGGTACATATTTTTCTATTTCTAAGATAATCTTTAAATAAATTTAACACATTTCCTCTTATTCCAATTTTTTCTAGAGTTTTTAGCAGTTTTTTTGAGTTAATTGTGTCAAAAGCTTTAGAGTTATCGATAAATAAAACAATGACATGTAATTTATTATTTAATTGATTATTTATGTAATTGGAAAACTCTTGCAGTAGTTTTTCAGTATTTTTTTTTCTTTGGAAGCCATATTGATTTGGGTCTATGATAGCGAATTTTTCAATGTAATTATTTAATTTATTTGATAAAAATTTTTCGAGAATTTTTTCTAATGCTGGTAGTATACTAATAGGCCTATAATTTCCTAGTTCAATGTGTTTTCCACCTTTAAATATTGCTCTAGTAATACTACATTTAAAATCTTGTGGAATTTTTGCTTGCTTTATTATCATATTGATTAAATAAGTAATTATTGGCCCAAGGGTTTTTATATTTCTTTTTAAATCAAACATTCTTATATTGTCAATACCTGTGCTTTTAGAGTTTTTCATTTTTTTAACAATGTTTTCAATATCAGTTATAGTAGCTCTAGGTATATATAAACTGTGAGGTAGTTCTTCCAGAACTATATTAGTAGCTTTGTGATTGCATTTATGTAACATGTTGCTGATGCTATCCGAGAAGTAATTCACAAAATCATTTGAGACAGAATCCTCAGTTCTATCTTTTAACATATATCGTGTTATAGTTTCATCACAATCGTTTTTGGGTTTACGTCCTAAGATATTATTTATCTCGTCTTAGGTTTTTTTAGTATCATTAAAACAGTTTTTAAATTTATTATTATAGTAGTTAGTTTTATCTTTATTTATAAGTTTATTGACAAGGTTACGAGTTTTTTTGTATTCTGTTTCATATGTTTTGTTTGTTGGTGTACTTTTCCATTTTTTATAAAGTTTATCCCTTTTATTTATATGACATAATAATTCACTGCTTATCCATTCATTTATTGCATAAGGTCGTGTTTTCGGTTTTTGCACTATCGTTTTAGAACTACTCTTGTAAAATTTGTTAAATAAAGTTTTTATTTTTTCATATAATGAAATACAATCCTTCTCTTCTATAAGTTTACTCCAGTTATAATCTCTGATATATCTATCAATAGCCTTTTGTGAAATGATTTGAATATACTTATTTGCAAGGTCTACCTGACGTTTATGAGATCTTATATTAATAGCAGTAATAAAATGATCGGCGATATTATTTTCACAGACGCAAGCAGTTATTTTCTTGCCTCTAAATTTGGCAAATATATGGTCAATACACGTACGAGTAATTTGTCCATTTAATACAGCTTCTCTGGTTACTACATTGATGCATTTAGTTAAATAATGGTTAGTAAGTAAGTTTTCATATGAGCTTATGATATAATCTTGGTCATTAAGCAAATTCAGATTTATATCTCCAAGTAAGATAATATTTTCCTTACTATTAATTGTATCAAGATATGATGATAATTCCGTTAAAAATGAAGATTTACTGAAATTAGGGGGTCTATAGATAGCTATTACGTTAACTTTAGTTTTGTCCTGGAGTATGAGTTTTCCTGTTATATTTTCAAAATGTAGTGATTGGAACGATTTTAGTCTAAACTCAAATTTATTTCTTATATACAATATAATACCTCCTCCTGACTTATCAGTCCTGCAGTAGTTATATGAATTATATCCGGGAATATTATACATAGACGAACTTTCAGTATGAATAGAGGTTTCACATAGCATTAGAATGTCAATATGCTTCAAACAATTAAGTAAATATATATGCAATATATCCCAATATTTTTGTATGGATCTTATATTTAATTGAATACAAACAAGATTATCAGACGCATTAATGTTTTGTTTTTTTATCCAATCTTCTAAATTATTTACTGTACTACTTTCTATTTCATTATCATTATCTATATACGAAAAATTATTCTGTGCCATTTAATTCGTAGTTAAATTTGAAACAATACAGTAAGATTGTGGTACGAAGTTTGGTTAATTTTACAAATAGAAATATTTCTATAAGAAATATCTCTACAGAATGCAGTATAAGGTTCAATTTAATACTTGATATAATTACATAATTTTTTTTTCTAACACCTGTTTTTATACTTAGCATATTACAGCAATGAACAGTTATTATACACGATAATATGATAAAGCATTCGTTTTTATCAAAGATACCACAATTATTTTTCTTAAAGTAAAAGTAGGTATAACATAATGATACAAAATGGTTTTCAATGCATTTAGCATTAAATAATATTACAAATATTTCATTTATAGATAAAACAATAAAATTTAATATTTTTGTTAGGTTGATTAAATTCCATACATAAATAGTATATTTAACACATATTCTTTTTATCTTTATGGTAAACATGAAAAGAGAGCAATATAAAATAACTCCATTTATGAAACCAGAGTAATTAATATCTTTTGTAGGTTTCAGCCCGTAAGAATGAATTCTTTTCTTGTTTTGTTTAAAAAAAGAAGTATTTTGAGTATAGATTGAAGGATTTAATGTTAAATATTTAGCAATATAAAAGTGCTTGTGTCTAGAGCTAATTGCTACAAGTACTTTTTGATAAAGACTTAATAAATATAAAATAAATTGAATGTTTACATCTAGGGTTATTTCAGAATATTTATCACATTTTAAGATTTTTTTAAAAAAAGTTATATTTATGAATGTGAAATATAGTACACAGTGAATATATACATGTATAGGTAAACAAAAAAATGTTTTTGAAGGTGTCGTTATGATATTACCGTTAAAAAAATAATGAAATATAATAATAATATTTTTGTTAGTTTTTTTGTGATTTTTTATAATTTTTATAACAATATTTATGTAATAAAGTGAAAGTTCAACAACAGAATATGGCGATGTTTGGAAATCTAGAGTCTTTTTACAATGATTTTTTTTTTTTAATATAATATAGAAATAGAAATGTGTAATGTTTGGAAATAAAAACGTAAATTGTATTTATTGAAATATAGCAAATTCTACGAGAAAAAATCATACGTATTATAATAACACTATATCTACTTTGAGACAGGTTTATTGTTATTTCTAGTCAATATTCTATTTTTTCTTTTGCTAATATGCTCATTTTTTTATACACATTGCATTTTGTTTTATCGTTTGCAGAATGCCTGGTGTCAATATTCCAGTTCATTTTTTTATTTTTGCTATCACAGTTTTTACACTTAGGTTCTTTATCTTTGTTAGCACAATCTTTGTAGGAATGATCACCAGCACAGTGTGTACACAATGGTTTGTCCTTTTCTTTATGAAGACACCTGATAGAAGTATGTCCAAAGCCCAGGCAGTGATAGCACTGCACCAGAGGAAGGGCATCCTCTACTTGTATTCTCTGGTACCCCACATAGATTTTACCGGCACAAACTAGCTATCTTCTTATTTTAGTACTAACTTCTATTATGTAATTAGATGTGTTATTGTATTTGTTTTTTAAGATCTTTTTTAAGGTCATCTCAATTTCTGGTTTATCTATCATCACAGCCTTGATATCTTCATTCTGTTCGATAATATCTTGTATAATATCCTCCTTATTATAGTCATTAGTAATGCCCTTAAGTATCATAGTTGGTCTTTTCTTTTTAATTTCTGTAGCACTGATGTCTTTGAACTCGTCGCCAATAGCTTTACTCATTTTTTCCGCATCGCACTTTGTCGAGCATTTTATAAGTATTCTATTCTTAGATATCGCATTAACACCAATTACTTTGGCACCAATCTTACCTAAGTTAATTTTCTTCCTGATTTTATTTTGTATATTTTCTGAAGATTCCTCAGCATTGTTCGATGAAACTAATAATTTGAAATCACTTTTAAATATATTATCTTGGTTTTCAGCTACTTTACCGTATTTAAATGTCGGTTCAATTATTTTTTCTTTTGCTTCAGATAATTGTATAGTTAAATGTCCCATCCAGTTTAATATAGCACTTGTTTTCGTTGTAATTAAGTGAATTTGTTCCTTGTTGAATTTAAAAGTTTTATCTTGAACACAGTTAAGTAAATCATCAATAGCCTCCTTCGCAGAATCCATAAATTGATGTGGGTTCATTTTTTATACGTTATCGCCCCCTCTATATTAATTGTAAAAATAAATGCGCAAACACCGGCTTTGACAAATAAGCGAGTGACGCTAACCGCTAGACCAATTCACAGATGTCGCCCGCTGAGATTAAATTGATTTATTAAAGTTATGACAGTTATCAATTAATTGAAATTTGTATTTTTAGTTGTTTATCTCACTTATTAAGTAAAAAAAATCACTGTTTTTATTGAAGTTATAGATTATTTAGGATGCACTTTATATTTCATTGCATTTCACAGTTTATTATTTATTTACTTCAACAAATCGTTTGTGTTATTGTATTTTTTCACAAACTATGAAATAGAGCACAGAGTCGCTTTTTTAAAGTTTAAAAACACACAGACGACGCAGAATCGCGAAATCAATATATTCTGCACTTTTTACTGCTTAAATATAGCTTTATTTGTGTTTATTTCTTTAAATTCGTATGAGCAAATATGACACGTCTAATCTGTAGGTAGATGTAATAACTGATAGAATGACACACAGAAGAGAATGCATTTAATTGTTTTGGAATTTATTAAACATAGATTTAAATATTGGAAGAGTGGAACTTATTATGTGGAAGTTATTACCACATCCATAAATTCAATTAATGAGGAGTGTTTTTACAAGGAAAAATATCTTCATAAACTTTTCTTTTTGTGGGACAGTTTTAAGTGAAAAAGCACTCTGGGTCAGCAATCTTTCATTGATAATCTTTATGGTTAGATTTAATCACCTGTTCCATAAGATGAATAATATCAATTTTGAAGTCGGGTATGTGTACCGCCTCCCCGAGAACCATTTATTGGATAACCAACACCAATGCCATAGGCCACCCCAAGTGGTTCGCTAAGTTTGGTGACTTAGTAGGAGTGACCGGGTTGACGGGGTGAAGTTTTTCCAGGTCTTGGTGGCTGATGCCATTTTCGAATATGAAAAAAGTTTTCATAATGCGAAAAGTCAATATGTACATTTCAGTTCTTCAATAAAATTATTATTATCTTAGTAAATGATTTTTAATAGTTAATAAATTTTAAGTTTGGGACGCTATATACATCATAGAGTTCGGTTTAGTAAAGTTAGTAATTGTAATGAAGAATCAAGAGCTGGAAGAACTAACTGTACGTTAAATAGACTCAATCACCCAGAAGTATTCCGGAAAGAAGAGTATTCCAGAAAATTCTAAACTATTAAAAAAAAATGTTTTTTTGTAACATCGCAACAAAGTAGAAAAGTATATTTCTAGTACGTAGAAGGTACTCGTTAACTCCCACGTAGGTGCTCGTAATTCCCGTATAGGTTATATATTTCTGAAAATTAAGAAAAAACGTCTAAGAATTCAACGCCCACAACATCTCATTTTTCATACAAATTTCTCATTTATTTGATAACCTGCCAGAGTTCCATGTTCACAAGAAAGAAATCAGGAATTTATTCGAACCCAGATCGAAACACCTGCCCGTAATGAAAAAAATATTTCCAGACTTATACCTCAAAATCAGCAGGGCTGCTTTATCACCCAATTTCCTGCCGCCAGAAGTGTGACGAAATTTTCTTCTGGGCTGAATACATTAATTACAAAGTTCTTCCCCCCTGCTCCGACGATTAAATCAGACAAGAAAATTAAAGTATATCCCCTTATATTGTGAAAGTTCAACATGAGGAAATTGTAACTTATTCATCTGTACAAGTTTTCGGAGTGAAATATTAACTCTTCTTAATTACATCTTCTTTTATGTATTTTTTTATCACCTAAAAACATGACGAAACAATTTTTTTTGAAGTAAACCGTTTATGGAGTGATATTGTTATAAATAAATCGATCAGATTTTTTATTGAGTATAATAGTGAATACTTAGTTACTTTTTGAGGGAGTTAATCATTAGGAAAATGAAACTTATTCAGGTGTGTAGATACGAATTTTCTTAATGAAATATAAACTCGTCGTAATTAGTTTTTATTTTGTGTATTGTCGTACTACCAAAAACATGAATTAACTTCTGTTGTAGGAAGTAAACAGGCTACAAAGTAGAAATAAATAAATATTGTTATCATATTATTATTTAAGATGGTCATAGCTCAGTCATGGATAATTATAAAATGAAAATTTAGTTAAATCGAATGGTACCATCGTTGTTGATTTTTATTACTACCTATATATAAGTTACTCAATATTACAAACCATAAAAAACTAGGAGAAAGGGGACATATTCCAAAGGAAAGGTACTTTTGAATATTGGTTATC
Source organism: Limnephilus lunatus (assembly GCA_917563855.2). NCBI lineage: Eukaryota > Metazoa > Arthropoda > Insecta > Trichoptera > Limnephilidae > Limnephilus > Limnephilus lunatus. Next base: position 104,492,257 of record OU830593.1, read on the forward strand.
AGTAAAATTAATACAAAACAAATGCATAATAATTTAAAATGTACTTTAATCCCAGTGAATGAAATTACTAAAAACTGAAAATCACCAAATAAGATAAAATGAGACCGAGGTTCATCGAGACTACGTGTTGCTTCATTGACATTATTGTATGGTTTACAATGAATATTTAACTGGACCAGACGTCCGTTCTATAGGAGGCTCTTATTTATTCTAAACCTGGCACGTAAACACTCCAGAGTCCAGCAGTCGTGCATTGGACACGAACTACTATAGATGATACCCTTCTACTTAGCTGACGTCTGTTGAGACACCTAAAACTACATACAACTATCTATAATCTATACTAACGACACCTGGTTGAAACTACACGTCTTATCCTATTTACTACAAATTAATCTTTCTCACCTACCTATTACTCAAACCCATATAGCAAAGAATGTTTTATTTTGATTTGGCTACTTTCTGCATATTTACCAATTATTTATATTATACAGTAAGAACAAAGCAATTTTAATTTTCAGATTTTTTTATGATCCTGCTCAATTAAAGTTTTATGATGTTCAAAGACATATTCACAATTATTTGATCATTCGCGACACGACGGTCTAAACACGCAATCACTTGCCCGACAAACTAAAACATTTTGTTGTAAATTTTCATTAAGATAGAATAAAACCTTCATCCTTAAAACGTTTTTTCCGAGATGTAAAAATCGTTCGCCTTTCTTAGAAACTTGTTTTTTGTTAAAAAAAACCTTGAAATAATTTATAAATACTATGTTGTCCCTATATCGTTGGCCTAATTCCAATCTCTTTAAGTGCTGAAAACGATCAATCGTAGAAAACGAGATGACAGCTTAGTATGTCTAAGATTGAAAGTGATGTGGATCGGGAATGGTTGACAGGGGTATTAATTCATTGCGATAGAAATCATTACTCGAGGCTTGAAATTTAACATTCGGGGTTTTCGAGAAAGTTCATTTAAAAGAAAAATAAGAAATTTGTCTTTTAACTCATTATTAAGTAAGGTACCGAGCAACGCCACAATTCCGGGTACGGAGAGCTAAACATTTTTTTCTTCTATTTTTTGATTGGATATCTAAGGCTTGTCATGATATTGATTGTAATTGGTTTTATATTTACCTATGACAAGCAAATGTCGTAAGAGAATTAAAAAATATTTTTCTCAATGGTTTGTTGTCAAACAATTATTTGTCTTTGATGAAGTCACTCGGGTAGCAGAATGTAAAAGAGAGTATAAAATTTAATGTCTCGGTGATGAGTTGCTTTATTTAATCACAATTTTATTGTAATTGGAGCTCTTCTTTGATGTGGTCAGGGGAAAGATTGTTCTTCAATTGGAACCGTACAATTTTCAACATTTAGTTTATTAGAGTTATTACCTTAACCAAATATCATTGAAAGTTATACTAAGACAAAATCATAAATCAATGTTGAAATTGTAGGTAGCGCCTTGTACGAAATATTTGTCTTTAATCGTACTGGATGCGTACTGTACAGGGCCCGCAGATACTTTAATAGTACACAACTGCTAACCCTGTACAAATCGCAAGTGCGCCCCACGGTTGAATTTGGCAGCCACCTCTGGTCTTGAGCTCCAAAATACCTTTAAAAAAAAAACCCTTGACTCTGTGCAGAAACGGGCGGTCCGTTTGATAGATTCTCCCATCTTAACAGACGGATTGTACTATTTAGAGCACAGGCGTCAGGTGGGAATGCTGTCCTTGTTCTACCGGTATTACAATGGAAAATGCTCCGAGGAACTAGCGTCGTTGATCCCCTCGGCACCGGTGCATAGTCGGGAAACACGCCAAACACGCGCCCAACATTTGTACACGGTTGACATTAGTCACATGAGAACGGGTCGTTTTTACGACTCGTTCTTGAGTTCAACAGCTCGGATGTGGAACGATTTACCAGCCTCTGTGTTTCCTCCTTCCTACAACATGGGTCTCTTCAAGACCCATGTTCACTCCTTCCTTTCCTCAAAAAGACCCTCCACACAGCATCCTCAAAGATGACATAGACCCTGAGGGAAATTATTTTCCTCAGGGCCTCCTGTGTGGAGTTAATGTAAAAAAAAAAAAAATCATTTATTGATCAGGAAAGTATCAGTTCGCCTAATTTCTAAATCAATATTAAATCTTGAAAGGTGATTTTTATTTTATTTTATTTTAGCGACTATATAAAATTATTGTATAAACAAAATATAACGTGAAATTAAGTATAGATATTGTATTTCTTAGCCCTCCTCACTAGGGGTTCCTGTGATGAGGCGGACCAAAGTTATTTAATTATAGTTTATTTGTTTTATATGTCGTTTTTAGCGTTTTCATTAGGGTTTTTTATCGTTGGCCTCTTTCAGCTATATTTTTATTCTTGATCTGTAGTCATAATTTTTTATTTATTAGTTTTATGTCTTGAGTAAGGATGTAATGGAGTTTTGTTACAAAGTAAATGTAGTTTCTGTATCCGGATGTGGTTTTATAACTTGGAATGTTTTTGATGTCATTTTTATTCGATCTGGTGTGATGGATATGCGATCTAGTAGAGGATTCAGTATTAGATGTATTTAGATGCTCAGGTACTATGAATTCTATCAGATTCTGTCTACAATATCTAGTGACTTTGATGAACTGTTAACTTTGATGAAAAGTTATGGTTAAAATATACTCATATTTACTTAGTATATGTAATCAGCAACTTTTTTTAAAAAATATTTTAAATAATATAAAATTTTGCATTCCTATTTTGGGAAGCCGGTGGTAATTCTAGTAAAAGAATACGTCGTTATTCGAATAATCAATCTTTCTCCAGGTGGCATTTCGGTGGCTTGGCTCCTTCGCCGCAAAGGTAGTATTATTTATAAAAGGCCCCATGGTGACATCTTTACACATTTCGCCGAACCCTCAGCCTTTATGCGATGGATCCCCCGAGAGGAATCACGTTATTTATTCAATAGATAAGGAGCCCCAAGGGTTTCCGGAAAGCGGTCGATACAATTATCTGTCAGGTGTTTTTCCTTCGGAGGGGACAACTACATGAACCGTGGGGATTTGGGTCTATGCAAAAATAGAAATAAATTATATAAAATTGCCATTTTCTGTCTGGTTTTCTGCAGTAATTGTTCATTTTAGAATGTAATTTTTTTTCTATGGGTAGAGATTTAAAATTCTTGTGGGTAAAGTTTTCCTGGTGCCGGCAGGAGGTACCAAGACAAATTAGTGAACCAAAAAAAATTGAAGGATAAAAAGACGTTTAATATTTACGCCAAAAATACGAATCTGTTTTATATTTTATTTTTATAATAAATACGACAATTTTAGTACCGCGTCATCTCTGTCAGGGCTGGACTTGCCCTAGGCCCGAGAGGATCCGGCCTAGAGCGCCTCGGGAAGGGACCGATTTTTATTTTATTTTTTAAAATTAACCGCACAGGAATTATATAATAATATTTTTTAACAATAACTGCACAGCTCCTATATAAACGTCATTTTTGTCGATGAAAATGGTAGATCACAGGATTCACATTTTTACATCAGCGGAAAATGTTGCGACTTGAACTCGCGACACCTTGATGGGAATCCGACGCATTTGTCCACTCAGATACTAGCCAGTTTATCTGATATGTTTTAAAGGTTTCCATTTTAAATATCATTAAAATATTTTCGTTTCAGAAAATACTAGAGGACTTTTGTCTAAATATTGTTTGAATTTAGACTCTCCGAACAAAAATCCATATTTATGAATCTAGGGTTGAAGAGTTTTTCCAAGATTAACTTGAAAAGTGCTTCTCAAGAACGACTAAAACTGGTACAAATTTATGAGTATTTGGCTTAATTTGTCTGACTGATCTTTATTTGTCACTAAAATGATCAGCGGAGTGGGAAAAACTAAATTCTTTATGTTGCGCCATTTAAAATGTAGCGACAATTTGAAATTATTTTCTATAAATTAATGGATGAATAGAGTAAAAGTTGTTGTGAAAGTATGACAAAATGAGAAAAAATATAAAAGGTCAGTGGTTGAGTGGGCATAGCGCTTGGGTCCCACCCGGGCGCGTATTCCCAATCCCTAACGCGATTCAGTCGCTATACCAACTGAAATGCGTTAGGGATTGGAATGCATAAATCACCTTCCAAACACTACCGCGTTTCAGTCGCCTTCACGCTTTGTGGCTCTCTGTTTCTGTTAGTGTGACGACCATAATTATAGAAGGAGAAGCAGAGAGGATGGACCGCGTTTTTTTTTTTCTTACAACATCTTTTTTGCATAGAAAAAAATTATTTAAGAAAAAAAAAGTGCGTTTTTTTTTACTTAAAAAAATAATTTTTTTCTATGTAAAAAAAGATTTTGTAAGTACAAAAACGCGGTCCATCCTCTCTGCTTACCCTTCTATAATAACAGTCGTCACCCTCATAGAAATAGAGAGCAACAAAGCGCGAAGGCGACCGAAACGCGGTAGTATTTGGAAGGTGGTTTATGCATTCCAATCCCTAACGCATTTCAGTCGGTAGAGCGACTGAATCGCGCTAGGGATTGGGAATACGCCACCCGGGCGTCGCATGTTCGATTCCTCGGCTGGCTAAGTCCTCCATTACAACAAAAGCAACATTTTCGGCTTTCTGTGGTGGTAGTAGGAGATTTTCAAACATTGTTGGGTTATTCGTAACCCGGGAATGTTTGTCTTTCTTTTTTAAATTTAAGAATTTAAGAATAAACACCCAAATACATAATGAGGGTTCGCTGTTCGAAAGTGTTCTAGATTATTCACCAGATTTCGCAGATATTTTCTTAGAACGATAAGAATTTCCTTTTAAAATAATAAACAGGGCCCGTACTCGAATAAAGCTAATGAAAAAGGCGGAAACCTTATTAATATTTTAAAACATTATTTGAAAATGTGTGCCTCGCTGGGTGCCGTATCTATGCTGAGGCCTCCATTTTATAACACAAAATTTAATAAAACACAAAAATAAAATATTATGAGGTACGGTTGTATGTAATATAATTTGTGTTTTATAATGATATTGTGTATTACGCATGTATATTTTATTATTTTGCGTTATTATCAAAATTTTGTAAAATTGGCTTTTTTTGTTCTTTATTGTTCTTTTTTGTTACTTTTTTTAATTTTGTAACTGAAATTTTTTTGGGTCCCTCATTTTTTTATCAAGTGAAATATTGTTATATGCTTTTATTGCCTGGTATTTGTAAAGTCTTTGTTCAAAGCTTGTGTCAACCGTCGGAGTTTTAATGTTTTTTTGTTGGATGGTTATCCATCTGTATATTGTTTATTGACAGGTTGTCTAAAAATGATGTGTTGTGTTTGTTGAAATTTGTTTTATTATTTATGATTACATCATATAGGCCTCACTGGATGCTTACTACTTACACGTGATGCCCCCCATTAGAAAAAAAATAAAAATATTAACGTTTATACAATTCAACGGGATTCCTACATCGAATTTATGTCTTCGGGAATGTTTCACTTAATCAGCACTAAATTTCAATTTGCTGGCTCTATTAAGACACTGTGAGTACTCACACATGAAAAATGTGATTTGGTGGGTTGCGGTTTTGGGCTCCTTTACTCACCTATAACTTCAATAACACACGTTTACACATATACTTTTTCAGCTTCTTCCCTTTTATGGTTTTAAAAGAGATGTTTTTTTGTTTGATGATAAAGTGAGTGGCTGAGGTTATTCAACCAGTTGACGGCATTGGGATTCAGCACGGAAGTGCCTCTGGGACGTGGAAATACGGCGTGGTGTTTAGTGTTGAAACAGCTTCGGGACTAATCCATTTCCCAGTTCTTGTATTCGTCTCCTATTGTCTATATCCTTCCTTAAAAGCCCTACTTGGGAGGGAATAAAATGAGTACAATTTTAGCTACTTGGCCAGTTCAAAATATTATTGTACAATCATAAATATTTAAAATACCCATATTATCAGTTTAAATGATTGTGGTAATAGAAATTATTGATTCTCTCTCGAAACTCGCGTTTATATAAATTTATAATACTGACGAAGTAATTGTGTTAACCTGGATAATTGTGATTCGTGGATGGACCAGCAGATTACTGCATTTCAGTTTTTCAGTCCGCTTAAGTTGGCAATTGGGCCTTTTAGAGCGTTTAACCAGCCAGCGGCCGAAAAACTACATTTCGTCGAAAGATGTTCTTATAATCGTACAGGGCGGTTTCAATGAGAAAGATCAATTACTCTCCGTACCAGCTTTTTAAAATTATAACTCAATATTGATTTTATTTCATTCCAAATTTGCTTTAATTTATGCCTACATCCAAAAAATGCTGAAAGGCGTGTTGATAAAACCATTAAAATTATGTACTTTTTGTAATTATTTTTAGATCATAAGTTTTTATCATTTTTCAATAATGTCTGAGCAAAATAAGAATGTAAAAACATCTGAAATATTTTAGTCTGAAAGTGCGGAAATAAATACACAAACGGACTAATTTTTGTCAAGGAAGACATGATTTTATGATTTTATTTAAACTAACATTAAAATTCTTTAACATACGTTTACCAGATAATGAATTGATTTATTTTACTGCATGATAATATGATTTGAAATAGGTGTTGTGTAATACAAAATCTTTTTTGAAAATTTAACTAATCTGCCAACGACAACGACCTATGTTATAACCGTATTATACAAAAAATAAACATTTTTTCTCTAAATTTAAAACATAAGTTTACCAGACAAAAGAATAATCTTTCGAAATCAACTTATAATTTTTTGTGGAAAAGAGTCAATACGTCTAAACACTGATTTAAAAATGACATATTTCTGGTTTTCTCTGGTTATACGCTCATCGGCCTTAACATGGTGAGTTTGAAATACGGGGTGCATATGGCGTGATATGTTTGAAATTAAAAAAAAAATGTTTACCTTGCTAAGGGTAGTAGGGTGCGGGTAGAGGTTGACCAAGCAGCTCTCCCTCCTCAGACGATAGTCCCAGCGAGTCTCCAGATGGGGCATTTCCATGGTGTCGCAGATGGACTGGACGTGGCTGGCTGCATGTGCGCTCTGCGGACCGAATATGGCCGCCACGCCACTGCGGAGGAGGTGACAGACTGAAACAAATAATGTGTTGTTAATATTGAAGTTTTTTTAAATGCATCACTTGTAGCAGCCAAATCAGACAAAATGATAATTTTTTTGAAGACGAGTGATTTTGTAAGGATTTGTGAACTCCACTATCTCGTTTCTTTAAAAAACTACACAACCTCCAGGATCACAATATTTATTTACTATTTTAATCCGACTACTACAAAGTTTTACCAATTATTAAAAATATTTTTAATGTATTTTTTTCATCAGGGTAAAAACGAGAGTATCAAAAGCAAAGCAGTTTAGTGTTCTGTCTAAAAAACTTTAATGCGTGCCCAAAATTTATCACATGAGAACGGGTTGCTTCTTTGACTCGTTCTTGTGTTTAACACTTTCAGAATCATTGAATAATATCTAACTCTTATTTTATTCTGTCACTAAAACAATCAGTGTAAAACAATTGAAATCATTTCCCGGTTATTTGAATGTGTAGTGTTTGAATTACTTTTTCTACTCTCCGTATCATTATCCTTTTAGACCTTGAGAGCTCGAGCATCACGTGAAAATCTAAAAAATGTATAATGGATATATGAACATGCCATCATTCGCTCTGTCTCCTCCCCTCACTCTTCATTAATATCTAGCCACGCATCCACATTCCCCCTCCTTGAAAATATTATAATTTTGTAACATATTTTTCATATTTGTAAAAAGCATTAAGTTTGTTGCTCGCTATAATTTACAATAAAAACATATAAATTTGTTATAGACCACTTTTTATTTTATTCTCGCTCCATCGGTTTCGGAAGCACAACAGCAGAATACATAATAGAACAGTATATTAGAAATATTTGTATAGAGCTCAATATCTATCAGAAATATATATTGCCCTGAGGAAGGAGCGGTTATTCAGAAACCGGTCGGCGTTAATATAAAAAATGCAGCGTTTTAACAAAGTAATATTGGTTCGTTTAATCTAAAAAAGTATTGTTTTTAGTGTGACACATGCTTTTCTTTAATTTCATAATCCCATTGTAGGTCTACTTGGTAGACAGCGGTAGGAGCAGTAAATCTCATAAAATAGTCACTCGTAAGTCAAAATTCAAACTTCGACGCCATGTAGTCCCAACTGCTACAAAAAATATAATTGCTACATTACATTTGAACTTTCAGAATAATTCTTAAGGGAACATTTGAAAGCTACAGAGTAGCACTACCTTTGAGCCCACGGAGGCTTTCGCGCCGACCGGAAATGAGCAAACTTTCAGTTTTAACTGCAGTTATGTGCAAACTTCCTTTCCAGAATAACATCGCTGTTTAATGTTAAACTTCCAAACTACCTTCTTTGAGGCAGCTTCCTGAGACGGAGAAGAGCTTTATATTTTCTTAAAATTCCTGCAAATTTAACGCTTCGGGTAATTAATTATTTCGGTGCGAAAATTTTACGTTCGCGATGAATTGTTTAAGCCAATTGATGTTTAACTAAATCAGAGGGGTTTGAAAGATAACTAGGGATTCATATTTAACAAGCAATTAGATAATTTAAAAGCCGAATAGCTTAAAAAACACATTAACAGTCCGAAACTCAGATTAAAATTGAGTTATTTTTGAGATTAAATTGTTACAAAACCTCATAAAAAGTAATGATTTCAAATAAAATCTCTGTATCTGTGTCAAACTCCTGTTCAGTCAACTCCGGAAATTTGCTTTGATTTTCAAAGTCATGTTATTTGAAAGAGAGAATACGAAAAGAGTGTGCAATATAGTCGTGAATGATGAATACTTGGAGCGGGTGGATGAGTTTATGTATTGAGAAAGTATTTTTATGAGATATGGGAAGGCTGATAGACATATTGAAGGAAGAGTAAAGGCAGGTGGCTCCACCGATAGAAAACTGTACCTACCCTGATATATGGCAGTGACGCATTGAACTGGCAGAGGAAGGATGAAAGTAGACTGAATTCTGTAGAAATAAGATCCCTGAGGCCTTATATGTAAGACCATTTAAAAAAAATGTCCTTAAATGTTCATATTATCGTTATTATCCTGAAGAAGAAACATTTGGTTTCGAAACATGTTGATAATTTTAATTAAATAGGGGTGTTTTTACAAGTTTTCATTCATTTATTTCCTTCGTTGGCTTTTCATTTTTTGACTCCACTAAGTGAATTTTGCAAAGATTGAAGAAATTAATATAAATAAATACTTTAAATAAATTAAATACTTCTGTTTCTTATTTGCATATAACAAAACGTTTAATTGTTGGGTTCTATAATATAAAATTGGTTAAGCAAGTAGAAATAATAGGATTTACGTATAAGTTATAGTACGAGAGCCCACGACCAAAACCAAGTCTCATAGCAATACGGCAAAAACCCTATAAAATCGTTAGATTGTATGATTCTGAACCCGACTAGGTGTGTAGTAACGGTCGAAAGTGTAGCAACTGCGTGGGAGGCCATTTCTGCTGTGTCAAAAAAAAAAGACAGTCGGTATTATAGCAATACGTCTGATAGTAAAAATGTACATAGATTTTATAATTGTATTACGAAAAAGTTTGTTTTCAGACATTTTGCGCGTAGCATATAGCCTGAGCGCATTTTTGAAAATGTCAACAAATTTAGCCGACCTGTATCATAGCAATACGGATAATTTTTTTTTTCAACTTTTCGTATTGCTGCCATGATTACCAAAAACCTGTTTTCAGACACTTTAAGTGTAGCATATACTCCCAAAAACGAAAATAACGTTTTGGAGTCGCCTGGCCGACGCCTCTGTTAAATGTTTTTTTAAATTTACAGCCTTCATAGATATTCAAGAATCTCCCTTGTCTATTATATGTACTTTGACAGATGACAGATGTCATTACTTATTTCTTTTGTAAAAGTTACTCAAGTGTGCTTTAAATAAAACAAAAAATACCAAATCAATCAGTATTTAATTTCAACAGCCTCAGCGCTTGTTACGCTCCTGCCCCTTTCTTACTATTATACAGCTCACTCGCCAGCTGCTCCAAACGTTGGTAAATTCTTTGTTAATTATCATCTAATAAATTCAGGGTCGCAACGTATTCATTGGTTTGTAACAGAAATTTTTTTTAACAAAAATTTTTTTTTTCAAAAATTTGACGACCGGCGTAGCGCAGCGGTAAGACGCTTGACTCGCGCACCGAAGGTCGCGGGATCGAATCCCGGCGTGGCAAATAAATTTTATTTGATTAATTTGTGTTATTTCACAATTTATTCATTTAAAAGAAATAAATAATATATTTGCGGCACGTTCCAGAGTGGAAGATACTCTCTGTATCGCCCTGGTGTAAGACCACCATTCAGAATTGAAACGTTGCTTGAAATGGCTTTAGCCGTGTTTGGTGACCAGATCTGAATAGCCAGGTACTTCCCCACCTTCCTCTTCCCTATCTCCTTCCCCTCCTCACTACCCTCAGCCTCACAACATACCCCAATTGGGGATGCCATAGTCTCACTGGCTTCAGACGGGAGCAGTTGGGACTCTTGTGAGGTATTCATGTAAAAAAAAAAAAAAAAAAAAGAAAATTCAAGATGCCTCAATACGATTTTTAAATGATATCTGAGTATCGAAAAGTTGTCTGATAGAAAAGGTGCTACACTTAATTTGTCTGATATAAATTTTTTGCACATGTGGACAACTTATTTTATCATGTCCAACAATTTTCAGACATATTGCTATGATACCGATCGGTAAAATTTGTTAACATTTTCAAAACGGTTTCAAAATTTAATGCGTTCACATTTCCGTCTGAAAATTGTTTTGTTCGCATCAAATAACCAAAATTTACTAATAAAAAAGATTTTCAGACGTATTGCTATGAGACATTTTTTTTGTCTCATTTTTAATTTTTTTAAGTGATTTTACGGGTTTGCGCTACACCACTAACGTCTGAAAAATATGTTTCCGGTATCTCATAACTATCATTCAACTACAGTCTGCAAATCAGACATATTGCTATGATGCAGTTCGGTAAAATTCTTTGACAATTTTGAAAATTCGGTCAGATCAAAAGCTACGCGGAAAATGTCTGATATTGGTATTTTCGAGTTCAGGATAATCGTATCTATCGATTTGATGCGGTTTTGGCCGTATTGCTATGAGACAAAAATTTTGGTCGTGGGCTCTCGTACTATTATACTTTTTTAACTTTCTGTATTTTTGTGAAATAAGTTTTTCTTTTTAATTGAATTGAATGTGATTGTGTGAGAAATGTGGAGATCCGCAAATAATGCAAGGCTTGTGTAAGCGTAGTGAGTAAGATTAAGAAAAGGACCCTCAGATGGATATGTAGAGGGAGTGAATACGTGGAGTAATCGGACTATGTCAAGAGTCAGAATAATAGAAGAGCATGTATGAGACGTATGAATATGAATGAGGCAAGAAGTGTGAGCCAATAGTTTTTTTCCTCTCTGTCTACCCCTGCGGAAACAGCGTGATGGTTAGTTAGTTAGATAGTTAAATTATGATATGTAGGCTGAAGTCTGCAAAAGAAGTCTGTTTACATAATTATAAAGGCAACTTTGGAACTTTTTATGAGTTCATTGTTATTAATAAAACAACAATCTAGCCTTGCCTGCCAGCTATTAAACTGTAATAAAAAAATTAAAGAATAGAAGAAGATTTACGGGATGATATATGAATATGAATGAGGCAAAGAGTATGTGTCTGTCTACAGCTGCGTTTGGTTAGTTAGTGGTTATTTTAATAAAAAAAATACTGTAATTTAATTTAACTGACGGGTTACTCAAAATGGTATTGATTACTTTGATTTATTTGTTTATTAATGACATACACAGTACATTATAATACAAGTTATAAGATTATTATTTTTTAATTGGTAAACTAATGTTTAGGACAAGATTTTTATGAATAGCACAAAGGGTAACAATTATTATAAGCAATAATTATTAGCCTGAAACACTCATCAACATTGAAAAAATCTCCCGAGAAAAGATAAATGCCGCCGACGGGACTTGAACCCGCGTCCTTCTAATATCCAGTCAACTGCTCTACCAACTCAGCCGACGTAGCTCAGTTGGTAGAGCAGTTGACTGGATATCAGAAGGACGCGGGTTCTAGTCCCGTCGGCGTCATTTATCTTTTCTCGGGAGATTTTTTCAATGTTGATGAGTGTTTCAGGCTAATAATTATTGCTTATAATAAGTTATAAGATGTTAAATTTTTACATGGTTATGTACCCATTACGTAAGTCATAGAATGTCATTTGGTAGTTACGCCTGGCAGGAATAACGGGGTTTAAAACTTAATTAGTGAATGAACAAGTGATAGATAAAAAATTAGGGTACAACAATATTTACCTACCTACCGAATGCCTGGTCTTGACATTTCCACACAGAGACCTGAGCGGGACGATAAATTACTGTAAACATAATTTCTACAGAAATTCCATATTGTTATTGCGAGGAAGTGTATTCACTAACTTGATTTGTCGGAATTCAGTGAACTGTGAAACGCGCTGCCTTAGAACATTTGTCATTCTTACGTACCTGGCAAGAAATGTGATCATTTTTCATTTGACACACTTGATCCCGAACTTCAAGATGTCAAGTGAAAGCTTAAAAGTAAATTCGTGGAAATCAGTCGTATTCGCTTCGTAACGTATTATTTTTCAACACGATAATAATTTAAATTTGTATTTTTTCAGACATTTTTTTGGTGGAATGGTTATTGAAAAAGAAGTTGATTTCCTGGCGTTTGGCTGTCAAGATCATTTGTTATAATATTTTTTTGAAGTGAAACTTCTTTAGCTTCGTTGTGATTTGAAATTCGGATGAAACGGAAGTGCGTCACTAAAATTTATTATTTAACGGTCGGTATAAACTGAGTTATAACGCAGTAAATTCACGGCAACGCGCGAGCCTCTGAAAGCGCAGCGGTATAAATCACCCAACTCTCAGCGCCCAGAGAGACATCCAGCAAACGGAGGTTCGAATCCTACCAAATCCAAAAAAAAAATTAATTCGATATCCAATCTTCAAACCACTTTAAAATAAACAGGTTAAAGAAAAGAAAGCGACATATAGCGATTTTCTAGTTTCACTTCTACCGCGTGTGGATTGCACACTCTGTAGAAAAGAAACACTGTTTTTTTTTTCAAATTTAACATGATTGCAATAAAATTATCACCTTTCCATATAAATCTTATAATATCTACTTGTTAATTTCAGATCGTTATGTATGAGTCTTAGTTGAAAGCCATTAGTGCCGAAGCTTAATTATTAGTTATTAATATCAGTCTAAGTCATGGATGAGGTATAGTAAGTTCTAACACCCTTATGGAACATATTATTATTTTAATATTTTTTTTAGTTTTTTATAAGAACTACTTTAAAAAAAAACTTACTTTTCTCTTTTTAAAACTGTTGAAGGTTATTCCCATTTATGTAATATATCATTGAAGAAGACGATAACCCAAATAATTTAAACGAAAATATGAAAATATTTTTCTGTGTCTTGTTCTCTTTCACATTTTCATTCAAATTATTAGTGCTACCTTCTTCTTCAATGATAAATTTCAAAACTGTTTATTTCCCTAATAAACTGAAATAAATGAATATAAATAAACAAATGAAAACAAAAAAAAATGAATATTGAAATAATCATCATTCCTGTTAAAATGAATTTCCACCACGAACTGTTATTGCAATAAATTGTCCAATTCGAAATTATTGTATTTACATGATGTGCAATGTAGGTAAAATTATATTTATGTTACATGCAACATTCTGTATTTACCTGACTCATGCAAATAACAAACCACACAATATTGATAATATTATGATGACCAAATAAACAATAACAGACTAAATGAAAACGTTGATGTTCCGCCATGTTATTAAATTATTTATAATATTAGTGTTAAGTTATTAAATTCAGTTTCATTAATATTTTTATTTATACAATTCTTAAATTTATATTAGCGATTTCTAACATGAAATATAAATCCGTGAAGTACATAGATACTTTTTATGTTAATGTTTTTAACACATTTTTTCCCTTTATGGCACCCACAGACTAGAGACCATACGAGTAGTTTATTTATTTATCTAGGAAACATGCAGTTCTATTATAAATTTAATATTGAATAATATAATATAAATTTAATTTATAGTCTTTTTTATGGTTGCTCATTAGGAAACAGCAGTTAGTAAAAGTTATAATGTGTAGAGTGTACATAAGTAAAAAATGATTAAAAAGAATATCTAAACAATACAGAAATAATAGTTTTAATTAATTAATTTATTATATATTTATTTATTACAAGGACTAGTTGGCTTTTCTTAATAAATTTTTACAAACTATTTGTATCAAAGAAAATACTTAAAAATTTAAACAATAGAGAAAAATATAAAGATAATGACTAAAAACGTTTAAACCAAACACAAAACAAAATACATTGATAAAAATGTTAACAGAAACTAAGAATCCTCACAAATGAATTTAAAAGATTCTACAAAACAAAACAAGCAGCATAAAAGTTATTTGGTAGTATGTACTTTGTATATAAGCTATTTATATATACTATGTATATTTATGTACTATAAGTTATTTAAGTAGATGGTTAGATTAATTAAATTTAAAACATTAAGTTATTAAGTTTTATTTTATTTTATTTTATTTTATTTGGGAGACCAACAGTTTGCATTCATAACAGAGCATAATAGTGTTGAGTCACAATAATTGAACCATTTACAGGTTTCCACATGGGTATTGTATACAAGTGTAGTGATTCCAGAGAAATATTCGCTAAAGAAAAAAAAAATTACATTTCAAGAGACAAGTTAATTAGGGGGGAATAGGGAGGGGGTAGGATGAGGGGGGGGGGTGGGTTAGGTTGAGGTATAGTAATAAAAATATGAGTAAACAACAAAATTAAAAGAGAAAAAAAAGGAATTTAATAGAATGGTGACTGGTGGTATTAGAAATTATTGTTGTTATAAAGTATCGAGAGAGCGTCTGTGTGATTTTAAGGAGTGTGGTGCAGAATTAAATATGTCAAATTTTTTGTAGTGTGTGTTAAAAGTATTGGACGCACGATAGATGAAAGAGTTCTGCTTAGAATGAGTATTGCACCGAGGGAGGCTAAAAATCATGTCTGACCTGGTTCGTCTGTTAGGAACTCGTATCTGTATTCGTTGTAGGAGTTCTGGGCAATCAACGACGGATCTGGCTATTTTTTGAAGAAAGAGTACATCGGCCGAGTTTCTTCGAACTTCCAACGATAGTATATTGAAGTGCGCGGCTGAATCTTGGTGACTTAGGTGTGGGCGGTAGCTCCGGAAATCTAAGTATCGTAGAAAACGATTTTGAACACGTTCTAGAATTTATATATATGATATGTATTGCGGGTTCCAAACTTGTGACGCGTATTCTAGTAAGCTGCGGACATAAGCAAAATATAGAATTTTCATTGTTCTTAAGTTATTGAATTTTTTACATGTCCTAAGAATGAATCCTAACATTTTAGAGGCTTTTGATGTGACTGAGTCTATATGAATATCAAAAATAAGCTTAGAGTCCAATGTCACTCCCAAATCTTTGACTTCAGTTTTGTTGATTAATATTGAGCCGTTTAGATTATATTCATTGATAATGATATTTTTATTTCGTGTGAAATTCACGACGAAACACTTAAGGTAAGCTAAGGTACACTTACTTTAAGGTACTGTGGCATTTTTGGATTTGCTGATACCCCGCGCAAGGATTTTTGTGTGTATTTTGATTTGAAATGTTGCATAAAAAAATAAGTATTCGATCTGGTATTGCTTTCAGAGTAACGAAATACATTGCAACAGTTGCGGACATAAAAGTTCTATACCTACTTTAAATGCACGTCCGCATACGAGCAACTTTTTAGTTGGGAGACTTTTTAAAATTTGAATAAATTTTGGATTATTTTTCAACTGCCGCCGCCGCGTCTAATGCTGATTTTTGCTGCACCATTTTTCTTATTTCTTCTTCGTTTATATTAAACTTAAGTATAATGTTGATTGATTTTGTTCCAATCTTTTTTTTACATTATATTGTTTGCTATAATGTTAATATGGATAAATTGATTTATAATTGCGGATTCCCATTCATATAGTTGAAATTAATTATATTATTCTATTGATCGAGTGGTAAGGCTCTTGACTTGCAATCCGAAGGTTGCGGGATCGAATCCTGGATGGGAAAATAAATTTTATTTGATGAATTTGTGTCATTTCACAATTAATTCGTTTAAAATAATATATAGTATATTTGCAGCACATTCCAGAGTGGAAGATACTCTCAGTATTGCCTTGGCGTAAGACAACCATTCAGAATTGAAACGTTGCTTGAAATGGCTTTAGCCGTGTTTGGTGACCAAATCTGAATAGCCAGGTACGTCTGCACCTTCCTCTTCTCCATCTCCTTCCCAGCCCCACTACCTTCAGCCTCACAACATACCCCAATTAGGGAAGCCACAGTCTCAATGGCTCCAGACAGAAGCAGCCGGGACTCTTGGGAGGTATTCGTATAAAATTAAAATTAAAGTTAATAAGATAGTTACATAATTTGAATACATTAATGTAACTTATTAATACTTGTTTTATGTAAAAGCCCTACCGGCTTAAATAATTACATGTGAATTATATAAATTATAAAAGTAAAAAAAATTCGACTGAGCATTCAAGTCACCAGAGTAATTTATTTCCTATTTTTTTAAACTACGGCATTTTACGATCATTTTCGTACAGCGAAATTCTTATTCTAAAGATCCACAATGATAATATTAGTGTCGAGGCACATTCTAGATGTTTAAAGAATTATTATAGTTTTACAGAACTAGTATAATTAAACAATAAATAATCTTAGTGAAAAAAATGTTCAGTTACTAGCTTATCATATAATAATGGAGTAGGGAAAATATAAGATGAATTCTGAAAATTTACTTTACTCAACGGATTGAATCAAATTAATGTGACTATTTATTGATAGCAAGTATTCCCAGCTGAAAATTTGTTGTGAATATATAAATAATTTTCATAAAAAAAAGCGTATTCGAGTACCTATGGAGTTGACACTTTGGACAGTAAGTAAAGAAAGGGCTTCTAAGGCGATTCACCTCGACGTTTCGCGATAGACGTTTAATATTCATGATAAGGTTTTGATTTACGAAAAAAACATGCTTTAGTGTTTTTTTTTTTTTAATTTTGTGAAGTTCAGGCGCAAGTATTCAAATGTTTTCGGATCATAAACTAAAGATTTTTTTTGACTTGAAGGTGTTTGTAAGTAGGATCTTTAGCAATTCAAAGCATTTTTTTAGGTTTGATTCTTTTTTTCTAGGCTTATAAAAATATATAAAAGAAGAAAATGCTCGATTGCAGCAAAGGCCGAGGTGTGTTCTAACCGAAATATTAAAATTAAGGCACCTACAATATTTCTAAGTGATCAAATTTTTTAACCAAAATTACAGTATTTTTCGCATTACTTTCGCATTGTAAAATGAAAAAGCAATAATGCTGAAAATATCGACTTTTCAATCAAGAGAAACATTGAGGTACAAAATATTCATTGTTTTGTGATGACTTCAGAAGAGGAACAATGTCACCCTGATACAATATAAAATCCTATTCCGAAACTACCTTTGCAATATGGAAAATGGAATGAGTTTCTCCATTGCAATACATCCAATAACCCGACCAATATTTATGTAAATTATTATTGCGCAGTACTCGTACTTTATACTGTTGCATCAGTAAGCATCGTCGTAAATTCTCCAATACATTCTTCCTTTATAAACGTCTTGGAATAATTCCAAGGATTGCATAGTATTGCGGAGTAACTAGGAATAACAAACGGCCTTCAATAAAAGATCTTTATTGCCAATCTCAAACATTACTAGAAGTGCAACTTTAAACTAGTTTTTAATCATATTTTTTTATGTCTTGAACATTAACCATGTAACAATTTCTAGACATTTTATTTTGAATAGTTTTATTTGTTGTTAAATTTTTATTTATCTATTCACTTCTTATCTTAAAACTAACTTAAACTTTATGCAGGTAAAGAAATGATTAGATTTCATCAGGTACGGGTCGTGTGAGGGGAGAATAGTGAGGAAGTCAAAATAACAAGGGAACATTGTCAATATTAATGATTTACAGGATTCTATTATTTTGTTGACTAAATATTTTTTTTCGTTTATTTCTAAAGTTTCTAAAGCGCACAAGTTAAAACATGTATTAAAATTTGAATGTTTAAGCTTGGTTTTTTGTTTGTTGAAGTTATGGCTTATCTTTATGTGATTAGCAAACTCAGAATAGTTATTATTTCGTAAACAGAGTTCATGTTCCGCGATTCTAGTTAAACCAGTAGCTGATAAATAAAAATTAGGTTACACATTTTCATGTGAAATAAAAATCTTCAATTAAAACAAAAATAATGCATTTTAATGGGTTCATTTTATATACCTCCTAAAGAATAATAAATTTAGTTTTTCGCCTATATATTGACTGGATTTCAATGTTCAATAAAATTGTTTTTAAGGTAAAATGGCTTTGTCAAGTGTCAATATGATGCAAGTTTAAAAAAAGGTTTATTTTTAAAACTATTGAAAACACTAAATAATGATTTATGGCATCTTGTTTATTTTTATTAGTTTATTAGAAAGAAATTTTAAAGCTTCGCACATAGCTCTTGGTCTAAATTAGATGCAAATTTTATATTTAGTTGCGTTAACCTACACTTCCTAAACAAAACAAAAAATTAAAATTATGGGAGGGCAGAGCTCAATGTTTGGGAATTTTTGTTACACTGCTACTACGGATTTATATGGTTTTCAAAGATAAGCCTGAGGGAAGCGTTATATTTTGTAGAATATTATGAAATCTGCTTAATTTTGACCTCCGTGGTCGAGAGTTAACTCTCTTGACTAGTGATCTAGTGGTCGCGGGTTTAAATTCCAGGTGCGCGAGTAAATTTTATTTGATTGATTTGTGGAATCTCACAATTTTATCATATAAAATTATACAGGTATGGCATATTTAGGGCATGATCCAGAGAGGAAGTTACCACCATCCAGAATTGAAACATTGCTTGAAATGCCTTTAGACATGTCAGGTGACTACACATGAATAGCCAGGTTCTTTCCCACCTTCTCTTCCCCATCTTATTCCCCTTCCCACTACATACCACAATTGGAAATGTCATGTTCTCATTAGCTCCAGGTGGATGGGATCAGTTGGGACTCTGGTGCTGTATTCACATTAAAAGAAAAAGAAAATTTTTAAAAAACTTTTCCGGTTTTACTCATTGATCAAAAAATAAAATTTGTTCAACGAGATGAAAATTCACGTCTTTTAAATATCACATTCTGGGAATTTTTTAATATCATATACTGGGAAATTACGAGTAAAACATAATATTTATATGAATTCGGAATGTGTATTGTAATTTTTTGCATAAGTACGCATAAAGTGCTTATGAAATATATCCCGAAATTTCATTAAAATTAGTGCTGACATGTGTCAGTTAACGTGCGTTTAAAAAAACACTGTATTCTGTGTGATATTCAGGAAGTAGGTACATAAAATCGCTTATGTAATTTATAAAAAACAACGAATAAGACAATTAGAAACCTGACATATCCCACCGCGCTCCAACGGAAAAGTTCTCATCATTTGTCGTTAAAATGTAGATTTTCAAAAAAATAGAAACAGAACATTCTCGATTGACATTTTATACAAAGAATATTTAAAAAATTTAGGTTATTTATACTGCAAACTATTAAAAATGTACATTTAAAATTATTTTAGTATATAAAAGTGATGAAAAAATAAAAAAGTTAAAAATTATTAAAATAATAATGTAATTACAAGGGTTGGCCTTTCTTCATTTTTTCAGCAACGCGGTCATTATTTCTCAAAATATGGCGGCATCAGCGTGTAGCTCAGATTTTCCTCTGAAAAACGAGTGGTGATTCAGCTTGGTAGCTGCTTCAGTGCGTTCTTTGCGTACGTTTGAGATGGACGCTCCGCTGTCGAATTCCGTAACCTGAGAGCGAGACTAGAGGGAGTCTGTCCTGTTGAAGTTCGTAAGCTCGCAATTTTGATCCCAGACGTCGGTAAGTAAGACACAAATGATTTTGAGGGAAAAATGGTGTATGCAAATTGCTTGCTAGTTGGGTTCCTAAAATGCTGAAGATCAAAATCGTGTGAAAAGCGCTCGGGTCTCCTCGAAACGTTTTTCATACCCAGGTGAGTCTTTTTGGGTTGACACATGGGTTCACTGCCTGACCACGGAATCAAAAAGGCAATTAATTACATTATGACTTGCATTTTTTTTTTCACCTTAAGCAACATTTGGCCGGAAAATCTTTGGAGGCCGACTAGGACACAGATGGAGAGATGATAACATTCTTGGTGGCGGGGTTCTACGATAAAGGAATCAAGGACCTAGTGCCACGGCTCACCAAGTGCATCGATTGTAACGGGGACTGTGTAAAAAATAGTAAGGATATGTACCTTAAATGTTACATGATTTTATGTAAATATTAATTTTACCTGATTTTAAAAATTAGAACGGTCTTTAATTCTTGGGTAACCCTTGTAAGTTGGCTGAGAAATGAAAGAATAAATCGAAATGTTTGACGTCGGTAATAGTTTTCCCCAAAGATATTGAAATACAAAGTTTTCCCTTACAACCAATACTTAAATGAGAATATGAAGTATAAGGTACTCAAATACATCATACATAGTGAAACCAAGAAATCCTACACACTACTCGAATTATTGGCAGTGTTATTACAATCATAATAGCATCATTTAATAACAACTATGGCAGGCCAGGCGATAAGCTGATAAAAGCTGTTAATGTACATATACATATGTAAGCATTGATATGGTTTTATTGATCGATCTATGTAGAGTGCAGACCAAAAACAAATCTCAACGATTTTTCATCTTTTAACGCAACTGACATTCGTTTCCGAATGTTATCATTAATCAGAAGAGAGGAAATTTTTTTTAACGACATTGTATAAAATATGTTGTGTAAGAATTTTTTAAACGAACGTTATTACCTAATTAATTTAACACATTAGAAGAGTGGAAGTCAGCGTCGCGCGTGACCCTGATGGAAAGTCACCATCCATAATTAAATCGTAGGTTGAAATATCTTTAGCTGTGTTTGGTGACCATATCTGAATAGCCAGGTAATTCTCCACCTTTTTCGTCCCCATGTCCATTCCCCTCTCCACTGCCTTCGGATTCATAACATAGCCCAAATGGGGTGCGATAGCGATAGCCTCACTGGGTGCAAACACAGTTGGGACTCTTCTGCGGAATTCAAATAAAAAAATAAAGCTTACGATGGATTGTTTGTCCTGAAAATTCAAAGTTAATTTTTCAATTCTTGGAATATTCTTTTGAAGTTATACTATTATTAGGTATTTCAGTTAGGTTAAACAACTGGCCAACAATGATACATTAATGAACTTGAAAATTAACTTTGATATTTGATGAATTGTTCAAACTGAATTGTTGAAATTTGAGAGGAGCAGTTGGGACTCTTGTACAGTATACACCTGAAAAATAATAAGTATTATGACCGAATGTCATAACCTACTGAGGGTCGAAGAAACCCTTATCCACAGTTAGTAGTTATTAAGACGTTCATAATATAAATATTTATATTTTTTCCATTGTCCAACATTATCTTTTTTCATTAAAAATGATCTTGTTAACCACGCAACTAACTTTTTTTTAATACGTGTGAAGTATTGTTTTGTGATTTTCTTTATTTTCTTTTTTTCAAAGACTCTCAAGTATATTCCTACTTATTTTCAACTTCACAATCGTTCTCTTTTTATTCTTATCCCGACAGGCCAATTATTGGTCGTTCAATGTGTTCTGGGTCATTGCAACTGCACCACATTTATCTACTTGTAACGCTTTACAAGACAGCACACGGCGCGTTAAAAAGGACGTTGAAATTTAAACGAAGGTAATAATCCTGCTAGACTTGTTGTATTTCCCATTAGCTTTATTAGAAAATAAGATACAACGCCTAAGATACGACCAGCCATTTACATTTTCGTTCTTGTTAGGTTTAAGAAAAGCAAGCAAGCAAATAAATTTACTTAATCTTCCGTTTCAGGCTTTATAAATCTTGTTCCTGATTTTGTAATTTATATTTAATGTATTAATCCTTCACGTAATAGAACTTAAAGCTCCCACGGACTAGAGTGGTTTTATTATAACGCACACGTTCTAAGATAGGGTAATGATAAATTATTAGGCATCAATGTCGTTCAGGAAGTTATACGGATGAAATACTACAGAAGAACACGTTTCGGAAGTATTCTTACATATGTGGAACTGTTCTTGCGAACGTGACTCTTGTGGTGAGATTGGTGGTGATAAACAGACAACGGATTGTCACTCATTAATCAGTTGAATTTTATCGGTAGTGATTTGCTGCAGTGTGTTTACGGTTCATTGAGAATTTGTCTAGATAATTAATAAGATTTCGTTTAATATAACGAATTATTTTATTATTATTTTTTTTATTTTTTTATTTTTTTATTTTTTTATTTTAGCGACTATATAAAATAATTGTTACATACAAGATATAATGGTGAAATTAAGTATAAATTATTATTTTTCTTAGTCCTCCTCACTAGGGGGTCCTGTGCCGAGGCGGACTAAAGTTATTTAAATATGGTTTATTTGTCTTCTATGTCGTTTTTAATGTCTTCATTGGGGTTTTTTCATTGACCTCTTTTAGCCATATTTTTATTCTTGATTTGTATTCATTAGGATTTTTTATTAGTTTTATGTCTTGGGGAAGGATGTTATGGAGTTTTGTTGCAAAGTATTTATTTATTTATTTATTTACGCCCTAGTGGGCTTTTACAACAGAAATTAAAAACATAAAAAAATTAAACATCATAAAAGAAATGAAATACTATGAGTAATAAGAAAAAATCAGTAATAAGACCAGAAATACAATAAAGTGCAAAGTGTAAAAGCTAGTTAGTAGGTATAAACAAACAATTATATGTGTATAATAATGTATGATGATAAAACAGAACTAAATAGAACAGCAAAATAAAATAAAATAAGGTTATAAATTACTGGTAAGATTTTAAATGAGAGGAGGTTTTATGAAAAGAACAAAAATAAGAAAAGTTAATTATTAACAGATAAAATAGAGATGAGTTGTCTCTTGAAAATTGCAAAACTGTCAACACCAAATATATCTATAGATTCACAATGTTTATTTGCAAGGCTATGCATTCTAGGGATTGGTGAATTAATAGAATAGTTAGTATTGAGGGTATTGTTAAAATTGAAAATATCTTTATTGCGAGTTAGTCTAGCAGGAACATTAATACAGATTAATTCTAATAAATTAGGGCAGTCAACTAAAGATTTGATAATTTTGAATAAAAATAACAAATCAATTAACACTCTTCTATCTGATAATTTAAGGAGTCTGGTTTCTGCGCGTTAGTTATTATAATTTATAAGTTCAATTGGAATTTTCATTTTAAAATTAATATACCGAAGGAATTTGTTTTGTACCTTTTCCAATAATTGAGAATGGATTTTGTAAAATGGTGACCAAATGGTGGAATTGTACTCTAATTTGCTTCGTACTAACGAGCAATACAGATTTTTTAATGTTGATACATTTTTAAAATTTGCACCCATTCTCAAAATAAAACCAAGAATTCTCATTGCATCACTTGTTATTTCATCGACGTGAACATTGAACTGTAGACTCTCATGGAATATGATACCAAGATCACGAATCTGTGATACACGAAGAAGATTAACACCATTCATATCATAGGAAAACTTAAGAGGATTTTTACCTTTGTAAAAACTAATAATCTGACATTTACCAATGTTTAGTTGTAAATCATTGACAGAACACCACGTAAATAGTTTGTTCAGGTTCAACTGCAGAATGGCGCGATCATCATCGTTTTTGATTGTTCTATATATCTTCAGATCATCAGCAAATAACAGAACTTTAACATTACTAAAAATATTAACTATATCATTAATGAATAAGCAAAATAATATCGGGCCTAAGTGAGATCCCTGTGGTACTCCACTCGAGGCTGCAAATGTATAAGAAGTAAACGAATCAACCTTAACCGCTAAGTACCTTCCCAATAGATAACTCTTAAACCATTCCAAAATATTCCCTCTAAATCCCAACAATTTCAGTTTTCAAGTTATCATTAATTATGTATGTATAGTTTCTTTGTCCAAAAGTGGTTTTATAACTTGGAATATTTTTTATATCGTTTTTTTCGATCTTGTGTTATGCATACATGGTCTAGTAGAGGATTCATTATTTTTGAAAAGCTTCAATAATATATTTTTGGCATATATTTGCTGTACATTTGGTACGTCGAAGCTATTGAAAATTTCAATTGAAGGCGTTCTAATTGGTACTTTCAATATGGTCTTTATGATTCCTTTTTGAATCGTATTCAGGTTGTGGAGGTACGTATGTGTAGCAGATCCCCATCCTATGATTCCATATTCTATTCGAGAATGACACAACGCGTAGTAGACCTTTTTCATATCATTTTTATTTACCACGTTTCTTAGATTTTTAAAGAAATATATAAGGCTTGTGAGTTTTTCCGTAATACCTTTAATATGTAAGTCCCATCTAAGATTTTCGTCAATTATTACTCCGAGATATTTTATGTTTTGCGTTTTTTCTATGACGGGGCAGTTACATTGTATATTATTTCCATGGCATTCGTGTAGTTTTAGTTCTAGTGATTTTATTGGTTGGCTCCGGGCGTTTATTGAAAATGTTATATATTTAGTTTTGCTTATATTAAGGGTAAGCGAGATGATTTTAAGCCAATTTTGAAGTGCACTAAGCCCTTGTTCAGCCTCATTAAATGTATCCGTCCAATTTTCTTCTTGAAATAATAAAACAGTATCATCAGCAAAACTGATTATGTTTCCTTTAATGATAAGGTTATGTAAATCGTAGATGTAGATAATGAATAGAATCGGTCCCAGTACACTTCCTTGAGGAACGCCATAGTTTAAAGATAGTAGTTTGCTCTTTTGTTTACCAATTTGTACTTGTTGTTCTCGCCCTGTTATATATGACTCTAATAAGTTCATTGTTGTTTCGGCCATTCCTATTTTTTTTAGCTTAGTTAGTAATATTTTATGGTCTATTGTGTCAAAAGCTTTTTGAAGATCTATGAATAAAGCCAAACACTTTTTCCCATCATCTATGTTTTTTATGGCTATGCTTGTTAGTTTTTCTATGGCATCATTGGTGCTTAGATTTTCCCTAAAGCCATATTGGGATGGTGATAATAATTTGTTTTGTTCAAGAAATTGAACAATTTGCTTCTTCATTACAGTTTCCAAGATTTTTGAGAAGGAGCTTAAGAGACTTATGGGTCGGTAATTATATATATCCTTTTTGTTACCACTTTTATGTATGGGTATAACTGTAGCTTTTTTCAGGCATGAGGGGAATACATTCGTAGATATAGACAGATTGACCAAGTATGTCAATGGAAAGGTCAGCTCATTTTGGAGTTGTTTTATTGTTTTATTTGATATTATATCATTTCCGGATGATTTATTAACATTAAGGGATACAATTGCATTTCTGATTTCAGTATTGGTTACATTAGTTAACTTTAATTTATCTATCTGGTTCATACTTTCCTTTTCTTCTGGTAAAATGCTAGTTTTTGGTTGTCTGATTTTCTTTGCTAATTGTGACCCTATATTAGTAAAACATTCGTTTACGTATTCGAGAATTTTGTCCGGATGCTTTGCGAAAGAGATTTGGGTATTTTCAATTGTTAGTTCGCCTATGCTCTTGTTATGGGATGATTTTGCACTTGTAATTTCATTTATGATCTTCCATAATTTGCGTGGGTCATTGTTACATTCGTCTATTTTTTTCTTATAATAATTTTCTTTGACATTGCGTGCAACATTTTTGCAAATATTTCTGTATCATTTATAATATCGTTGTATAAAAATATCACAAGGATTTAATTTAACTTTCCTGTGTAGCTCATCTCTTTTTCTAATGCAATTTATAACGCTTTGGGTTATCCATGGTTTAAGATTAATAATTACAGTGACAATTCACGGTTACGGTACCGTGACGGCAAAAAAGGCAATAAACATACTTTCCTTATCGCTATGATGCTGCAGCTCTTAAGATGAGATATATTTCTTATCTATAGTGCTGCAGCTCTTTTAAGATGAAATACATAATGTACGTAAGTCTCTTTTCCTCCAAAGGAAAAAAGTGATCATTTTATTGCGTCTCTCTTACACACCGCACCGTGACGCCTCTGTAGAACTCTACAATACTTCTAGCCATATAATTTTGAAAGTATGAAATATAGTTATAAGGATTATATTAAAATTTGAGTTTTTTGTTTTGTTTTTGAATTTTTATTTAGATGTACCCAATTTTTTTTCATACATCTAGTAAGAAAATATATACAATTTAGAGATACAGTTACATTTTTACAAATACATTTTAAGAAGAAAAAAAAATAACTAGTCAAAAATACAACAGATAGCTTTGTGACTAAAATAATATTGGTAAGATTGTTACAAATCAAAAAACATTATTTTCATATAATGCACATATCATACGAAAAGTGCTAAGACTTGCGGCTTCCTTTTCGACATTCGGCATGCTGTTATAAAGTTTTTGTCTTTTATAAAATGCGCAAATGTGTGCACGTGAATTCCAAAAAAAAACGTCAATTGTCAACGCACCGATGGTTTTGCTTTTTTTCTTAAACATATCGTGTTGGAGTTCTTTCTTACACACTAAAACAATAGTTAAAATGGTGTACGTATGTCTGCACCCCCAAAGGAATCATGCAATCATTTTCATATATCTACCTCATACGTATAAAAAAAGGAAATGCTAGGTAAAAGTAGTAGTTTGGAGGAAACAATCAAAGGTATTTTCTGTGTGTATCATCTTTTGTCTCACCATTATTTATGTGTAAGAAAGAGCTGCAGCATTATGTTTATTGCCGCATTTTGCCGTTACGGCACCGAAACTGTAAATCGTCACGGAAATTATAAAAACGTTCAATTTGAGCTTAGTCAAAAATAACTAAAGAATTTATTGGAGCTTATTGAAAACCGTACGGTGGCCTTAGCGTGAATGAAGTCAAAATAGTAAAATATACTGAGAACTTAACATGGATAGTATAGGAAATCCTCATGACTGTGGACTAGGAAACTTAAATACTTAAAAGGAACGGCTGCGGAGCCATTTTCATAACAAATTTAAATTTGGATTTGTGGCAAAATTACCCACCAATCTGAATTAGTATTTTTTAGCAAATATCTAGTATGGAAGTGTGCGTTTAATTTATTTTTTGTTTTAAATTATTTATTATTTCACGCAAATATGAATGGTGGAAGAATTCGGCGACGAGGAAGACATGTCACAACCAAGTGAATCAGATACTTGAGTCAGGCCATGTCAAGAGTCAGAATAATAGAAGAGCATGTATAAGACGAAGTATGAATGTGAATGAGGCAAGGAGTGTGTACCAAGACCGAGTTATTTAGCAGTCCGTCCTCTCTGCCTGCCCCTGCGGTAACGGTGTGATGGTTAGTTAGTTAAATTATGATATGTAGGCCATCAGAAAAGTCAATTTTGCATAATTATTAAGGTGACTTTGGATCTTTTTTGTGAGATCATTGTTATAATTGAACGTTGTTATGCAGAAAGCAGCCAGCCATAAAAAACTCAAACGGAGATACGAGCACTTTTGTCTAAAGATTTAATAATCAAATCTACATAGCACCTAGGATGTTTTTTACTTCAAAAAATTATAAATAATACATAGATATCAAATGCTTATAACTTTAAAGTAGATTTAAGGTTAGGTTTTTAGAGATATTGATGTTTTATAAGGTCTGGCTGCTTTCTGTAGAATCCATTATTGAGAATGTAAGCTCAGCAATCAACCGTCCGACCTTACTTTACAAAATACGCATTCCGTAGAAAACAGCCAGACCTACCGAAAATAAAACAACAATCTTACCTTGCCTTCCCTTGGTGTAATAAAACGTTGTAAAAAAGTCATTTTTCGGATGGAAATCTTAAATTACAAATATTATAATTAATAATTATCAACCTGAAACACTTATCAACATTGAAAAAATCTTCCGAGAAAAGATACTGGCCGCCAACGGGAATTGAACCCGTGTCCTTCTGATTGCCGGTCAGCTGCTCTGACCACTGAGCTATGGCGGTTTATCTAATACCCGCCAAAAAATTCAATATATACTTGTGTTTCATTCGACAATTATTTATTATTACATTTTTCCAACTGAAAACAACCAACTTTATTTTTGTGAGAGAGGTATTGTTAGATACTAAATCTCCCGCTAGGTGGCGTCGAGACTTATTATGTCTGCATTTTTTGCTGAAATACTTTAACCTGTCAAATATTAATTATTATTTTTTTAATTGATAAACTAACGTTAAAACAAGATTTTTCTGCATAGCACAAAGGTAGATAACAAATATTATAATCAATAATTATCAACCTGAAACACTCATCAACATTGAAAAAATCTTCCGAGAAAAGATACTGGCCGCCAACGGGAATTGAACCCGTGTCCTTCTGATTGCCGGTCAGCTGCTCTGACCACTGAGCTATGGCGGCTTATCTAATACCCGCCAAATAATTCAATATATACTAGTGTTTCATTCGACAATTACTTATTATTACATTTTTCCAACTGAAAACAACCAACTTTATTTTTGTGAGAGAGGTATTGTTAGATACTAAATCTCCCGATAGGTGGCGTCGAGACTTATTATGTCTGCATTTTTTGCTGAAATACTTTACTTCTTCAAACTTTGCAAAATAACTTTGTGGCATTATTGATTATTTAATTAATAACAATAATATCAAATCTTGTTTAAACGTTAGTTTATCAATTAAAAAAATAATAATTAAATCTTAAATTATTTACTACAATAATTGTGTGTAACAACGGAAATCGGTCACTTGCAATTAAAATTTTCGCCCATCAAAATGATTTTTAAAAATTATTTTAATTTGTTTATTTTATGTGTGATAAAAATAGCGCCATTTCATGCAACGTTTGAATTTTGAATTGTGGTCTTACACCAGGGCAATACTGAGAGAATCTTCTACTCTGGAACCTTATATTATTTCAAGTTATTAAATTGTGTAAAAGGACAAACCAATCAACTAAAATTTCACTTGCGAACGCCGGGATTTAAACCGTGACCTCCAGATTGCCTTGCCCTCGACCACGGAGGCCGTCGTATGATATTGATAACCGACATGAATATAGACACACGTGTTAAACATATTTCAAGCAATTCGCGTATTATAACGTGGAAACACTAACGGCACGTGTTCTTGGTTCACACTTCACACGTGAAACCCACGCGATATCTACGTGCAAAGAATTCTAAGAGCTTTTCTACTTCGATAGGAGCTTTTAAATTAAAAAAGCTTTCAACGCCTTCAGGAAATTCTGCGCTTAAATTGAAGAATTATTCTCCTGCTAAGAAATAAATGAATAGATTTAAATGATTCTTGTATTTTATTTCGCAATAAAGAGCATCATATTTTACATGAATGTCGTAATAAAACAATTCCCTGTATTACATAACAGTGCCTGTAGTTATATTTTACATTTTCGTAATTCTTGACGTATTCACATTGAAATATTATATTGTTACATGGAAACCTTGATATATTTATTTTCTTATATAAAACACATAATAATGTATTCTCTCTGGAATTTTTTGAGACAAAAAGATCTGCTGAAGTCATTTTTTTTTTTTTTTTTTTTAATATATTTATTTTTAAAATATTACATGGTTAATACATTATATAAAGTTTTTATTTCAAGAATACATTGTTTATTACGTTTACACCTTTTTTTAGGAGCAAAGCTCGTGAAAAAAAAGGCGGAGAAAACGAATGTAGTTAGAAAAAAAAAATTACTAATGGTAAAGTAACACAAATTTTTTTATATATATGAGTATAAAACTAAATATAGGTAATATAATTAACATTAGGCTAGAAAAATCATTTATATTATATAATATGTCTATATATTTTTATATAGTATATGTATGAAACATATAAAAGAAGTAATGTAACACAAAGAAGAGGAGGAGATAAAATAAAAGAAAGGATGAAGATAAAGAAAGAAAAAGGATAACTGATATTACAAGTTGAGTTGAGAAATATAGTATTTAAAAAGATGAAGTGATTGTAATAAGCTATATATAAAGAGCTTTTATTGATTTTTTGAATTTTTTATAATTTTTTTCCAATCTTAAGTTAGCTGGTAATTGGTTAAACCATTTAACTCCAATATATTTATAGTATTTTTGGGCTGTGGTGGTGTTACAGCGTGGGAGAGTCATAGTGCCGAGAATATGTGTTCTAATGCTGTTAGAAAAAGGAGTAAAGCTCTCATTATTGAGGCAATCTTTGTGTATTTGTAAGATTGTGATTTTTTTGTAGATAACATGAAGTGAATGTACTTTAAAATCTTGAAATAGTTTGACGGTGGGGTAATCGTATGGCCTTATTAAAATTATTTTTATGATTATTCTTTGAATGATTTCCAATGGTAAAAGAGAAGTTTTGAAGGCACCCCCCCAACCTACAATTCCATATTGAAGCACTGATTGGATTAAGGAAAAGTAAATAGTTCTTAATATCGTAATGTTTAAAATGTTTCGAATTTTAATGAAAATGTATATTAATTTTCTTAGTCTCTCGACTGTTGTACAAATTTGCATCTTCCACTTTATGTTACTATCTATAGTTACACCGAGGTATTTAACATTGGTTTTAACAGTGAGTACAGAACAATCAGGTTTACATAAGCATGAATTTGAATTACAATTATATGAGTGGATACATATGTTTAGGTTCTCAGGGGTTGCATTTTTAGTCAGAGTGAATGGAATTGCAAAAGTTTTATCGGTATTTAGAGATAGTAAATTTTGATCAAACCATTTTTTTATTAAATTTATATCTGATTCCGCCGTTCTCTGAGTTTCATTCCAAGTTAATCCCTCAGTTAAAATTGCTGTGTCATCAGCGTATGATATTAGTTTGGACTTTATATTGAGTTTAAAAATATCATTCACATAAATAATAAAGAGAATTGGTCCCAATACCGTTCCCTGCGGGATACCAAATTTATTAATTTGGGAATCACTGAGAACACCATTTAGCTTGACATATTGTTCTCTATGAAGTAGGTAATTTTCAATCCACGTTAAGGCATTATTGGTTATACCAATTTTCTCGAGTTTAGAGATAAGCTTCGAATGTGATATACTGTCAAATGCTTTTCTTAAGTCGACAAATATTCCAATACATTTTTTTTTATTATCTAAGGATTTATATATTTCAGATGTTAAGTCTACAATGGCATCTTGAGTGCTTAAATTTTCTCTAAAACCATATTGATGTGCATTCAATGTATTATTTTCTTTTATAAATTTAAACATCTGCTTTTTTACAATTTTTTCAAATATTTTTGCAATGTTTGAGGTTAGAGAAATTGGTCTATAATTATTACTAAGAATAGGGTCACCAGATTTAAAAATAGGAGTAATAATAGTTTTTTTGTAATTTAGTGGAAAGTTGCCATTTTCGAAACTTGTATTTATGATATGTGCCAATGGTTTGCAAAGTGAATCAGAATTTTTTTAAAGCATTTCTACTGAGATATTGTCATAACCGGGGGAAGAATTACCTTTTAATTGATTAATAGTATGTTTAATTTCATCAAAGTTAGTTTTTTTATTTGAAACAATTCTTTTATTTGTCTTCCTTTATCGCTTTTTTCCTTCAAACATAACATACAATGGTAATTATATGAAATGTCAGCTGTTCAAAAAGTAACGGGAATTTTTGAATTTCGCGGGTTCAGGTCCGATTGTCAATTTTTTTTTGTTGTGTTGGTATATATATGCTTATGAAGTATGATAAAATTTTTCAGCTACATTCATTTTTTAGTTTGTCTTTGATAGCCGCTGAGGTTAGACATATTTTTATGAGCTCGGTGATTTTAATTTTTTTTAAATGAATCAACGAATTTGTATCAAATTTTGCGTAAAATATGAAATAAAGTGTAACAAAGTATCTGAAATGTTAACAAAGGCCTATGTTGAGTCTGCAACAGCTAAAAAAAGGGTTTACGAGTGGTATAAGTTTTTTCAAGGTGGCCGTGAAGTCGTTGAAGATGACGAATGCACCGGACGCCCCAGCACATCATCAGTTGTTGATGTGCTGTGGCGTCCAGCGTCTTCACGGCCATCTTGGAATAGGTTAAACCACTCTTACACCCTTGTAAATCGCCGAGCTCATAAAAACACGTCTAACATTAGCGGCTGCCACAGACAAACTAAATAATGAATAAAGCTAAAAATTTAATCATACTTTATGTGCATGTATACCAACATATGAAAAAAAAAACTGACAATCGGGCTCTCTAAACCCGCGAAAATTAAAAATTCCCGTTACTTTCTGAACAGCCCACGTATTTTATCGTTGGTAATGAATTCGAATCCAATTTTTATAAATGTCTAAAATATTTTTTTTATAACATGACTATTTAAAACGGTATTAATTCGATTCTTATCGCGTATTGTTGTGAACTTAAGTTCTTCCGACGCGAGAACACGAACAAAGAGAGAAATTATTGGTTTTAATATGCATGTTTTAAAACAGGGTTATAGTGTGTGCGGTTAAAGCATTGGGTTTAAAAGAATGGGTAAAATACGGTCAAAACGTGGATGGGAAGATTTTCAAACATTATCAGATCTAAAATTTGTTAAAAAAGTGGCTTGATTTTGAATATTTAAAAAAATGTAAAATGTGAACAAAATGTATGCGGTTCCCAACCGTCTGGAACCAGTAAAATAATGGAATCCAAAATTGGGGATACGTTATGAGGCTGGAGGCTGTGGGGAAAATAAGATGGAGATGAGGAAGGTAGAGAGATACCTGGCTGTTCAGATCTGGTCACCAGACCCAACTAAAGTCATTTCATACGATACAGCAAGTTTCTTCCACTCTGAAACGTGCCGCAAATATATCAAAATTATGTTTAATGATTTTTTCGTGAAAAAACACAATGTTATTTAAAAATTACTTGGGCACGTTGGGATTAGAATCCCGAGATCTCCGAATTCTTAGTCGACAGTTTCACCCTCTAAACAGTGAGGCCGTCATGATAGATTTGATAAATTTATGTTACCCCTGTGTATGTATATGCAGAAAGCAATAAGCCTATATCTATAAATTCTTTTATTCAATTTTTCATGTTGTTCGGCATTCGGCAATTTATTAAAATCAAACTTGATGGATACGCTATTTGGACGTGATATATGACTGCTTGGGAAATATTCAATTTGTGTCGTTTTTAATCGGATTTTTCAGGCGTACCAAATAAAAATGGCAATTGTGTAAAGGCTTTCCTAGTTTTGATTAAAAGAATAACAAATTCATTTCGATTAACTGGCTGTATAAATTTATTTACTTTATCCCATTGTTAAATCATATATTACACACTTTACGTACCCAATATAAACAATAACAAAAAGAATAGGCCACTAGCATCACATTTAAAAAAAAAAAACGGTTTCGGCAAATATTCTAAGACATTCTTTTTTTTTTTTAATCTTTCTTTTTGAAATCCTGGCGATTTTTTTAAAATTTCAATCCGAAAAATCAGACCATTTTTTTATAAACCGGAAAGACGGTACATAATTTTATGGGTGCGAAAAAACGATAATTACATAGCCGAAAATCATTTAAAAAAAATAACGTTTTCCACGCGAATAGAAATAAATTGTACGGGGTTCTCTTCGTAACATCTGTAAAAACACAGCCATCTTTATCAAAAAATCAAACCAAAGGATAAGTTCGCATAGAACAAACAATAAATCTAGTGAACGTTAAACGCAAATTCAAAAATTCGCCCGAAATCAAAAAGTTGCCATATGAAAAAAAATTAATCAGTATAGAATTTTACAAAATTAATGGAACATCATCGGAGACGGGAAATTTTTATGTAGTGACGTCACGAACTCAAATAATTCGTAACTCAGCAATGTTCGTCTTTGAATAAAGTGTATTTTGAAATAATTATTACAGTCCAGAACTGCAATTTTTCTTGATTGGATAACTTAAATTTTTCGCCTTTTTTTACATTAGCCCGACACAGGAGACCTTGAGGAAATGATTTCCCTCAGGGCCTGTGTCTTCTTTGAGGATGCTGTGTGAAGGGATTTTGAGAAAAGGAAACAGATGAAGTTCTGGGAAGAAAAATCGTTTGAGAGGTGGGCAGGTATCCGGGAGTCAAACTATCCAGAAGTGACCGACGTTTGAATTCATCCCTCCCACTGCGTTGCAAGAAGAGTTTTGCTGGAAGGGTCAAAATATCTTCCTCAACCTGTCCCTCCCGATCCGGCCCTCCACGCAGTAGGTGGGTAGACGCAACTGCCGCTAAGACCTGGACAAACCTCACACCATGAACCCGGGCACCCCTGCTTAGTCACCAAGTGTAGCAAACCACTTAGGGTGAACTACGGCAGAGATGTTGTTTATATGTCCAATAAATATTTCCAGGGTCGGCGGTTTACCCACCTCCTAAATTGAAACTGACTAAACTTATATAAAAAAAAATAATCATGATAATTTTTTGTAAACAGTACAAAGATTTCATGTAATCTTAAAAAACTCGTCCCCTTTCAAATAATATTATCCAATATTGAGCACGGATAGTAAAAACATTTATTGTATAATTTAGTAACGATGAGCTAGAATTGTCGTTTAACAGATGTTTAAGGGACCATGCATCTGGGACGTCGGGGGTTAGATAAAAATTCTCCACAAATAATGCAACTAACTAGCTTGTGCTCACCAAACCCATTGGCGCATTAACTACAATTTTTAAGCTTTTCCATCACCGAAAATTTTCGTTTGGATGCACACTGTACGAAGTTTTCTCTTAGACGTAACAGTCTACTGCTGTATGGAATATACTTAGCTGTTCATACATAAAAACATTTCTGAATAAAACATATCTGGCAGCTTTTGGATTAAGTGAAATATTTCCAGAGCCTAGAGTGAAATCCCACAAGAAGTTGTAACCGCATTATGGTTCTCACCGTTAACTTTTAGGGGAGCTACTATACCATCTTAGACCAACTTCACTGATGGTTACTGAGGAAGTTAGCGTATAGACACAAAGTATGAAAAACTTGTATTCACAGGACATAAATACGAGTTATTTCTTCATACTTGCGAATCCTTTTATCCTTTGCAGTCCATTTGGAATTTCCTAAATATTACGTCTGGATAAAATTTTCTGAAAACTGTCTTGAGGAACTATTTTAACAATATTAAAGCTAAGATTTGGTAATTATGAAGTTCTGCTCAGACATATTTGATAAAGAATTTGAAGAACAAAACCTTAAAATGTAGACTTAATTGAATTTGTAAAAAAAAACTTGTGCTCCCCTAAATGAATGTGATACTTCTTAAACCGACCAGAATCATTTTAATATATATTTTATTTTAGTTTTTTTTACATTAAAGTGTACAAACTACAAATTACAACTTACATATCACTACATTTTATTTTGCTTCATGTGGTTCTTACAAACTGTTTTGAATTTATTAATTGGTGTATTTTTGATCGTTTCCACTTACACATTATGATATTTCAATTCTGTGTCCAATAAACTGTTCTGCGTATTGGCTTTCTCCGTTTTTGGTAATCTGATTTCATTGCACGTCCTTGTGTTGGGTCAATATTTACTTGATATACATAATTTTGTTTGAAAAGTGACGTAATTAATGTCAATGACATAATTTTGTTTGACGGTCGCGGGATCGAATCCGGCGTGGCAAATAAATTTTATTTGATTAATTTGTTTTATTTTTCAATTTATTCATTTAAAATAATGTGTAGTATATTTGCGGCACGTTCCAGAGAGGAAGATACTCTCAGTATCGCCCTGGTGTAAGACTCCATTCAGAGTTGAAACGGTACTTGAAATGGCATTAGCCGTGTTTGCTGACCATATCTGAATAGCTAGGTACTTCCCCACCTTCCTCTTCCCTGCCTCCTTCCCCACCACACTACCTTCAGCTTCACAACATACCCCAATTGGGGATGCCATAGTCTCACTGGCTCCAGACGGGAGCAGTTGGGACTCTTCTGCGGTATCCATATAAAAAAATATTATTTCATGTATACTAAAAATTATTGCGTTCAAGGTCAGCATCTGTAATATGTTAAAAGAACAGGTTTTTACCTTTCAATAGACTGTCTTAACATAACAGAGTGTTTACCTAAAAGAGATATAAATCAACCTTCATTTCTTTAATCCAAATAAGCTCAGGAACCACTGGTTAGTCTGTCGAGTACATCTTATTACACCCCATACCTGCTACTACATCGCGAATTTGCTTTTTTTGATAACGCGTCCTTTTAAATGTAATTTGTAAAGTAATCGCCGATTTATTTAAATAATAGTACGAATGTATGACGATTGATGGACAAACATATTGTTTCTCTGACGTAATTAATTAAATATTTACGATGGGAATAGTTTGTTAAGTTATTTACGCTTTAACGGTGGTTAGCTATTTGTCCAGTTAAACGCACAAAAGCTCGCATTACTCTATAAGACTGGAGGAATTTGGTAATCTGCCCAAAATATTGTAAATACTTCGGCATATGATTTAGGTATATACTGTGTATCCCTTGAGTATCTTCGTAAAGAATCAAGATATCAATCAATCAATCTGTTACACAATCTGCACATAAGGTACTTTCTTATTTCTTTACGTCTTTTTCCATTTTCTTTTTCCTTCCTTTTCATAAAATATTTAAAATACCGATCTGCTCTATCCGAAAAACTTAAAATAATGTTTAAATTTTTAACTTAATGAGTAAAACCTCAAATTGTAACATTTAATTTATGACGACAATATTAGAGAAACTCATTCGAAAATCTGAAACAGAAAAAGATACGGTCACATCTGGGACTCGAACCCAGGACCTATGACTTGCCGGATCAGTGCTCTACCAACTGATGTGACCATATATTTTTCTGATTTTTTCCGTTTCAGATTTTCGATTGAGTTTCGCTTATATTGTCTTTGTACAAATTTGTAAGCTAAGTTTTAGCTAGGACTCACACCTCTCCAGATATGCAGATAAAATGAATTGTTTGTTTGGGAACCAAAGTAATTAATTGTAAGAACTATTAATAGATGTCGGTAGATGCAAACTCCCACTCAGCCATGGAAGTAATTTATAAAAGACTCGGTTTGGGTTTTTTAACCTCCTCTTCTCTTCGACGTGGCTTCATAAACAACATAAACTCTTTGGTCTGTCTTGGGTAGTTTGGATCTAACGATATTCACAATGTAATTGGGAATATAACAAATAAAAATCACTAGTCCTTTTAATTTCCTGAAGATGCATTTCATTTACAAGATTCCTTCTTCCAAAATTTTACAGTCTTCATTAATTAAATATTAAAATTTGAGTTTTACTCAGTTAAAAATAAAAATAAATATTCATCCTATACCTGAAAAAAGTCAATCAATAGATATCGCATAGTAAATAAAAATCGATAAATTTATCCAAAACACTATCTAGATAGCACTTAGTACTGTTTGAATCTTGCCTTGCAGTCATAATACATAAAGACAGAAACCAGTAAAAAACATGCATTAAGAAAATGAAGATAATGTTAGTAGTTGTTGGTCGAAAAATGATACAGTTAAATATGACACTAGCTCATTTGGTAGAGCACTGACCCGGCAAGTGATAGGTCCTGGGTTCGAGTCCCAGATGTGACCTTTTTTTTCTAATTTATCTGTTTCAGATTTTCGAATGAGGTTCGCTAATATTGTCTTCATTAATTAGATAAAGTTATGATGTTAAAAGGTCGTAGATAGACGGAAAGTAAGCATTTGTGTAAAACAATTTGGTGGCGTATTTAAACGACATATTTAGATTTTTCTTTTGTCTATTTTTCGTTTCTCATTTCCCCCATTGAAGTGTTTATAATTGTAAAATGTCGATCTACTTGTGTGGAAGAATCACTGAACCGTTATTTAAATTGCAATGTCACACCCAGAAGGGTCTTTGATGTGAAAGTAAAATAAAGTTTGTCTCCAGAACCTTATCTTATCGGAACGAAAGGAAACGACAAGGATAATAATGAAATATTTTGTTTACGACAACACGACACGTAAACAACATGGAAAAAATATTTCACAGATAGAATAAATTAATCTTGCGTTCTTCTTACATATCTTTTTGTTATTATTTACAATAATTTATTATTTACTTACTTACATGATTTTATATAATTGAGTCTGAATTCCCTAAAAAAATAAAAGAGCCTTATCTTTTTATGTTGAGTAAAGGTTTTATTTTCCTATATATACATAATATGTATATGTTAAAAAATATAAACTTTAATATCTGAAACAAAGTCCGGTTAGTTACACCATTTATAACTCGAGAACGGCTGGACCGATTTTTATGATCTTTGATTTGTTGGATTTGTCTCCGACCCGAAGAGCAGAATAGCTATTAAAAATTAAAAGATCAGAAAAATTCACGAAAAATATAACTGTGAAGAAAATTCTTTTCCTCATACATTTTGTATGGAACGAATTCTCAACTATTGAAAGAGCTGCAGGAATATTGTGCTAAGTATAATATTCAGTAGTGAGTGACTTCCAAAAATTCAAAAACGTCAAATGTCAATGCGTTCATTGTTTTGCTTTTGTTCTTAAACATATAATGCTGCCTCTCTTTCTTACACACTAAATTTCAATAGTAGAAAATGGGACAAACTGTGAACGTATGTCTGCACCCCTCCAAACGAAAAATACAATCTTACTAATATTATAAACGCGAAAGTTTATGATGTATGTATTGATTTATGTGTGTTTGTTACTTTCACGCGAAAACGACCGAATGGATTTTAATGAAACTTTACAATAATATAGCTCATACAACAGAATAAAAAAATAGGTTATATATAATGGTAAGCTCTGGAGTTATTAAATTTGTATAAATGAAAATGAGTATGTTTTATATATTTTAGCGGCAGAGATAAAAGGCAGCGGGAAGGGGAACGGGGGAGGTGGGGTTCGCGGAGAGGGAAGAGACAAGGGAGGGGGAAGGCGGAGAAGGTGGAAGGGAACGGGGATGCATGGGAAAGGACATGCGGGGAGAATCAACTTATTTCTTTGAATGGAATTTCAACGCATACCGGGGACCACCTAGTATTAAATAAAAAAAATAGAAAAAATAGACATTATAATTCCTTGAAAATATATTACATATTTTTTCGTTGAAAACATAATATACCGTCAACTACCTCGATAAAATCCTTAGCTACCTATCTGGAGGTCGAAGGCTCTTACCCGGTATGGTAAAATAATGTATTTTTGTTTTGCATACAAATTCCGTTTTATTTTTTTACATGTGTACCGCACAAGAGTCTCAACTGCTCCCGTCTGGAGCCAGTGGGACTATGGCATCCCCAATTGGGGTATTTTGTGGGGCTGAAGGTAGTGGGAGGGGAAGGAGATAAGTAAGATGAAGGTTGGGAAGTACCTGGCTATGCTACGAAACAAGAAATATAAACAGAGTTCTATTGCCACAAATGCAGAAATAAAAATCACAGAACTGCCTAATGTATAGAGGACTAAAGATGTATGATGAAATGCCTGAAAGTATGAAGAATGAAGAAAGAATGAATGTATTTAAAAATAAATGTTATGCTTACTGTAAAAATATTTAAATTTATCAAATGAAATGTTACATTGTGCTTATTAGTTTATATTCATGTAGTATAAACTAACTCAATAGATAATAAAAAATAAAAAAATAATCGAATGGTTTCATGAATTCGTTTTAACCGTTTTTGGTTTCCAGATCTGAATAGCCAGGTACTTCTCAACCATACTCTTCTCAATTAACTTATTCTATCATCCTTCCGGGATCGAAACATGACCAAAAATCATCGATACCCTTACACATTATTTTAATTATATCGATACCCTTACACATTTTTTATTATGGTATACTAGCTGAACTCCCCGGCATTACTCGGAGTTTTTTAAAATAATACTTGCACTCCGTCGTTCCTCCTTTTTTTAAGTTAGCTATGGTCCCAAGGGAAATTGTTTTCCTCGGGTCCTCCTGTGTGGAGCTAATGTAAAAAAAGTCTTAGAATGTGTTGTTTCAAAAAATTCAAACAATTCATCAATTGTTTAAAGTTAATTTTCACGTTCTGTGTAAGTTCTTTTCAAATTCTGTGATTATTTCAGTTTTATGAATCAACTTTCCTATAATGATATAACAACAGAACTCGAATAGAACTTACACAGAACGTGAAAATGAACATCAAATATTTTTTTAAACAACGCTCCTTAATGTTTTTTTCACACGGGTACCACAATTCTTTTATCAACTCATTAGCCTTGGTCCAGGCTTTTTTCCAGGTCCTTCGCCATTAAAAAAAATTCATAATGTAAGTTTTTTTTAGATTTTTTAAGTTTGGGCCGATTTGTCTACACATGCGGTGGGGAGCATCCTAGATTACCCCCGATCGCAGGGGAGTGTGTAAGGCCTTTAACATCCACCGTAAATTCTCCTCATCAATTTAACAATTTGTTCACATGACTATAATGATATCTAACTGGTATATTTTCATAATTAAATTTGTCCATCGAAATTCGTCTCTATTGTTATGATAATTATTTATAATATTTTGTATTCCTGCGCAATTCGAACGTTTGTTTATTATGGTCAAACTGTTATATCGTTGATTCGTGATATAAAGCATTGTCCATCAATATTAGGCATTCAACGTGAACGTGATGTTGTGAGAATATGATGCGGTTTATGGAAATGAATTAGCACAATTATGTTCTGGAATGTTGTTGAGTACAAAATACAATTAAGCTCCGAAAGCCTCGTGTCCATTTAGTAGATTAACGATGTTTGCAAATATTATAATGCGTACGAAGGTATCATATTATACTGGATTAAAATTATAGAACACTATCGTATATTCTAACTAATTATTTATCTAAACATCACGTTGTTTTTCTGCAGGGGTAGGCAGAGAGTCCCAAGGCAGATAACTCTGCCTTAGGATGAATTCTTTGATTTATTTATATTCACACGTCATCATTAGCCACGAACAAGATTTATATCAGTCAGCAAAAATACTCCAAAACTTTTCATACTCATTTTCAAAGAACAAACAGCCTTCTCCCAACCTCTTGTGCGAATGTGTCGTCTACTTATTTTCCACTTAGTGGCAAGATTCTGGGCATGTTTAGCCTTAGCTTCCAGAACTTTATTAGAATTCTCGAATCTCTTTTTTTTTGAACTAGGAAATTCACCCTAAAATACCTCGATTCTCGTGTTTCACTGGAACCAAATTTATTTTCTCTTGTATTTGTATTGTAGTTAATTTTTATTTAATACTTAAAAAATGGTAAAGTTTATTGTTTTATGTAAATACTTTTGGTTTATTCTTCCATTTTTTGTGCACCATTATTAATTATTAAACGGTTGGTATGTTTTTTCTCCTTCGTGTGCCCTATCAGGTCCCCCTGACGTTTGCGATCACTCTGGTAAATGTGATTGGACTGTCCGGAAAAGCTCCTCTTCAATTCGAATACTATCGTACATTTTGCAGCCATGCTCTTTATCTACTACCAGGCCCTCGGCATATGCAAACGTTTCTATCGGCTTTCTTACCTTTTTAATAACGCTTACGTTAGACTTGCATTCTTATTGAATCCCTACATTTTTATTGCTGTCACGCATGGTTTTACCGCAAAAAAACCTCGGAGATCTCATTTTCACAGAAAATCAGAATACATTCATTATTTCATTATCAGACACATATATTGTGTTATTTTTAATAGAATCTTTTAAAGCAATAAAGGTTTGGAGACCAGATCTGAATAGCCAAATACTTCCCCACCTTCATTATCCTCACCCTCCAATAAAACACAGTTTGAGATTAGATATATTACTGGCTTCAGACATTTGGAAATGGTGGAGACTCTTGTACGGTATTCAGATTAAAAAAAGGAATAAAAAATAGACAAGATTGAAGAAGTAGATAACACTAATATTCTAAACGAAAATATGAAAGAGAACACGACACAGAACAATAAAAAGAGAATGGTTTGCAACTGGGAATCGAACCCAGTATCTCTCTTCTTACCGGGATGAACGTCTCTACCAATTCAGCTACTATCACCTTCTTTCAAACCCTCGTATTTGTCAATTTTAAATTTCAAAGTTTAGAACTAACATTGTTATCTTCGACTATTTTTTTCTCCATATTATATTCAACTACCTTTTTCAAGTTCAAGTCACACATTGTTATATTTATGGGAATAACCTTCAAAAGTTTAAAAAAGAGAATTGTTCTAATAAAATTGAAAAAAAAAATTGTTTGGGAAATTTATTGTTTGAATCCACTTTTAATTTTTCATACCATAAATTAATTCTGCAAAATTAATTTTTTTAAACTTTCATGGGTTAACTGATTGCACTCTGTATAAATAACAGCTCATCCATTAATTGAATGCCGTCATAGAGTAGGAGATATTTGCTTTATGTTAAAATTTTATACTCAAAATAGTTGAATAATAATTGAATGGTTTAAAATACTAATTGGACACCATTTGAATAATAACAATATGTGGTCAATTTGGAATAATGAGGACGAATTATGCAACGGCATGTTTGGACAGCGTCACTATTACCGTAGTATCTACTCGAATCAATTTATTAAAATGGATATGTTGATCGTTGTTTGACAATCACATTATTCTATTTAAAATTAACTCTTTTAGTGGAGGATTAATAGTTAAATTTAATGGTTTGCTATTTAAATTATTTAAAAAATATAGAAAAATCTGTCCTAGCTATAGACGAAATTTATTAAACGTTTTCAAATATCAACATTATTTTTATAACAAATTTTACTTTATTGACGTTTCTGGAGTAAAAAGGTTTTTTATTTTAATTTATGTTACTTTTTGAAGTGAAAATTTCTTTGGCACCGTTGTGATTTTTAACTCGATGAAACTGAAACAAGCGACCCTAAAAAGAAGCAAACACGTACATCTATAAAATTTTGCCTGAGAGAGAATGAGAGAGCAATAATATATTTATTTTATCGTAGAAAGCAAACACTTTGTGGCTTGACATTATATAGAATGAAACAAGTACTTTGTTTAAAAACCACTTTATTTTTATTTATATTCGTCGACCGGTTTCGGTTGAACTCAACCTTCTTCAGGACAATAAACATATAAACTAAATTACATTACAGAGTGAAGATTCTAAGGAAAACATAAAAGAAAGAGAGAGAATATAAGAGAGGGAGAGAACATTAGATACTGGTTGGTGGAAGGGTAGGAGGCGGAGTCACGGGGGGGTGGGGGTGGGGGTTACATGGGGAGAAAGGGAATAACTTTAAAATCGGACTATTGGTTAATTCTAACTGTTTGTTTAAAATTTGGCAACTACGTTTCTTTGATTTGGATATTTCTAAAGCTTCTAAATTATTAAGGCGTATTCCTATTTTATTTATATGTATTATTTTTACTCCTGTATTTATGTTAAATGTATGGTCAGTATCAATTAAATGTTCAGCAAATTCCGAGAAACCTGTGCTTGTGAGGCACCTGAGGTGTTCTTTGACTCTAATATTTACATTGCGCGCTGTTTTACCTATGTATGTGGCTGGGCAATCATTACACTTAAGTTTATAAATGCCAGAGTGGCTTAATTTATCCTCTGTATCTTTAGAATTAGTTTGGAGTTTAGCTAAATTATTGTTAGTATAGAAGGCTGGCCTTATTTCTGATGGAAGTGTCGACGTGCAATGGGAAGAGAATTTACTAATATACAAAATTCTACGCCATTGAGTAGTTATATTATTATTAATAAATGGTAAGGCATTATACAAAAATTTATTTGATGCGATTTGTCGAAGTT
This sequence comes from Limnephilus lunatus, assembly GCA_917563855.2. Lineage (NCBI taxonomy): Eukaryota > Metazoa > Arthropoda > Insecta > Trichoptera > Limnephilidae > Limnephilus > Limnephilus lunatus. The sequence goes on from OU830593.1 coordinate 104,536,530, forward strand.
TTTTTGAGAGGATTTTATCTATTAGATCGGCACTATATCCGTTGTTAAGAGCTATTTGCTTAATTGTAATTATTTCATTAGAAAAATTATTATCAGATAAGGGGATAGTGACTAGCCGGTGAATCATACTATGGAAAGAAGAGTGCTTGTGCGAGATAGGGTGATTGGAGGTATTATGAATTATGGTGTCCGTGAATGTAGGTTTTCTATAAATGTTGAAGCTAATTTTGTTGTTAAAGATAGATAAGGAGAGATCTAGAAAATTTAAAGTGGAATTTATGCCTATCTCTACTGTGAACTGGATTTTTGTATGAAAGGAATTAAGGAGGGATAGGAAAGTGTTAAGTTGACGGTCAGTGCCTGTCCAAATACATAAAATATCATCGACATAGCGTTTCCAGAAAATAACATTTTTTAACAGAGGGGATTTACATTCAAATATTTTATTTTCTATATTATCCATAAATATATCGGCTAATACAGGGCTAGTGGGTGCTCCCATCGGAAGACCATCTTTTTGTTTGTAGAAAACCTCATTGAATTTAAAATAATTTTGATTTAAACAAACGTTAAAAAGGCGAGAAAGATCATTAGACAAGTCATCGGGTAAATGGGAATTATTAAGTAAATTAGCTACTAAAGATTTACATTCAGTTACGGGTATGTTGGGAAAAAGGTTTATAGCATCAAATGAAATTAGTTTAGAGTTAGCTGGGAGAACTAAGTCTTTCAAATGATTCACTAATTCAATAGAATTCTTAATTGTATATTTAGGGAAAAACACATTGGAATTATTGAACACATTAGTAACAATGGAGGCTAATTTAAATGTAGGGGAATTACAACAGGCGACAACCGGCCTAATAGGGCAATTAGTCTTATGAATTTTTAAGAATCCATATAACCTGGGTATCTTAGGATTTTTTGTGAGTAATTTAACTTGGTCATATGACAAATCAATAAACAATGGGTTTTTACAGTCTTTTAAAGTATTCTTTACATGTTGTTGGAATTTATTAGTGGGGTCTGAACGTAATGTTTCAAAAGCATCATTATTTAGAAAATCATTAATTTTAGAGTTATATTCCGTTATGGGCATAATTATTACAGTATTGCCTTTATCGGCCTTTGTTAATACTAGGTTTTCAGTATTTAACGAATATTTCGACGAATATAAATAAAAATAAAGTGGTTTTTAAACAAAGTACTTGTTTCATTCTATATATTTATTTAATTCACGAGCACTCGGTTCCAATATGATACGAAAAATCTACGGTCCCACGCAAATTTCCTTTGGTTTAGTGGTGTAAAGCCCCTAAAGAATCTCTGCAGACATTTAGCAGACCAAGGATCAAATCCTACGAAATCCAAAAAAAAATTTTTTTTTATAAAATCGATAACCAATCTTCAAAACACTCCTTTAAATAAATAGGTAGGAAAGTACCTTGCTATTTAGATCTGGTCACCAAACATGGTTAAAGCCATTTCAGGCAACGTTTCAATTCTGAATGGTGGTCTTATACCAGTGCGATACTAACAGTATCTTCCACTCTGGAATATATTATTTTAAATGAATTATTCGTGAAAAAACTGAAATAAAATTTATTTGTCCACGCTGGGATTCGAACCCACGACCATCGGATTGCGAGTCAAAAGCCTTACCACTGGACTACGCCGGCCATCAGTATTATGCTGTCTCAGTAGAGGTAAAGTCACAAGGAGGAAATCCATAATTGGTTTTATTTTGGCTATTTAATATATTATATACAAACTGAAAAAATGTAAACTGCCGATTTTCCGAAAATTAATAAATAAATAAATAATCGTTTTAAAAACCGTTAAGTTCTAAACATAATCATGCACTAAAAATGGTTATACTTATTAACGTATTTTATTAAATAAAGACAATATTAGCGAAACTCAATCGAAAATCTGGAGACAGAAAAATCAGAAAAAAGATATTGGCTCCTTATTTTTGGAGCTTTTAATACCGGAATTTAAATGCACGATGATGAAACTTTTAAATCATGCTTTACATTTATTTGAGAGTAAATTAATTAACACTGAACTAATCGAAAACATCTTAAAAATAAACCGGGTTCAGTAATTTAATCTAAATTGAGATTAATTTTCAAAGAAAATGTAAATAAGTTAATGAAATTATAGCTTAAAAAGCTGAAATTCAAAAAGGTACCTAACAACAAACTTAAATTATGCTTTACAGAAAATTTAATCATTTTGAAACAGTTTCCAAAGTTTGGTATTCTACCTACTAATAATTAGAAATTTTGTAATGGACATATTGTGATCACATTGATACCAAACTTTTTTGTACGTTACATAAAGCTTGAATTGAATATTTGAATAACTTTTGTAGGTGATACCACATTTTTCTACCGATTTGTACAATTATTGAAAATTCACATATTTCTTTTGACTTTTTGAAGTAAAACTTCTTTACGCACGCTTGACTTCGGGAGTAAGCTGGTGAATGCGTGACGAGATCGTTACGAAAAGTGTGAATGGGCGAGGCGAACTGAAGTTGAAAGGGAGATATAAGTTAGTGAAGATACAAAGAGAGAGAGTTATGATTCGTGTATTACTGTAGGGGCAAGAGAGAGAGAGGTGTGAGCACACATTTTCTTTCTCTCTTTCTCTCATAGCCAGTTACGTTTCGTATATCTAAGACACAGTGCAGGCCTATTGTCTGTATCACACTGTAGGAGCAAGAAGGAGCAGTGCTCGCGCACAGTTTCTTTCTTTCTTCTTTTATAAGTTAGTGATGTTTTACTTCATTCGTGTGGTCTAAAGAACACTCGTTTTTTTTCTATGAATTTCGCAGTGAAGTTCTAATTTTCCTTCGTCTTAGGACAGGTTCTATTATTTCAGTGAACCATTTATTTTGAGATTGCTTCATTTCTACTTGCATTTTTTCGTTTTCTTTGAAGCAATTTATCCACTGGTTTCCAGTTAAGCAGGATATTGCACCGGCTACCCTATTTCCTTTCTACGTTTTTTCCATGTACGTGGTCTACCGGTGTTCCCATTCCCATGTAAATTCTTGGTACCACACCAGAAACACACGTGACGTTGAAATGGTTCCGAAGGAATCCTTGAATAATTAAGGCTAAACTTTACTTTGTTTCTGAACCGAAAGTTTTAAATTAAATCAAATCTGAAAGTCGTATTTCCGGGAGGTAATTTACGTTCAATTTGTAGGTAATAATAATTTAATAAGTGGTGTAGGAAATTAATTATTTTCATTTAATTAAGATGACGCCACATGGTGAATTTGCAATATTTAATTAAGTGAAGACAACATTAGTGAAATTCAATGAAAAATCAGCAAAAGATACGGTCACATCTGGGACATGAACCCAAAACATTTGCATCTCTACCAACTGAGCTAATGTGTCCATCCGATTCGGTCATTTTTAACTGTCTCATACTTCGATTAAAAACTAGCAATTCTATTATTAAGAACTAGAACTATCTTCATTTTCGTAACGCATATTTTTATTGGCTGATATGTTTATGTACGATTGCAAGATTCAAATCCCAACTAAATTCTATCTACGTGGTGTCTTGCATAATGTTTTATCCATTTTTTTAATAATTAAATACGCGACATCTATTGACTATTCTGCAAGTACAGGATGAATTTTTATTTTTAACTTATTATTAACTAATTAATGAAATCTCAAATTGTTATATTTAATTAAAATAAAGACAATATTAACGAAACTCAAACGAAAATCTGAAAATAGAAAAATCAGATAAGGATAGAAACGAAGAAAAAAAACTGAACTTGGTTAATTTTAAAGATAAGATAGAGGAAATGATTTTCTAATATTTACGGGCAATATTTATAAATGTTCAATAATTTATGAATCTCAAAGGGAAAATTGCTGCAGTTCAAAAATAATTATTCTTCATTTTACAGCACTTTCAGATTTCTGTGCAAGTGGACAAACCCGAGGATGCCAAAATTGGGGGTGCCGTATTTGTTTGTTCCGGCAATGATAAATTGATATTTTTTTTTTGTTAAATGTCAAATTACAAAGTCTTGATCATTTTTTGATTAAGAAATATAGATTTTTGAGATAGGTATGGGTACCACAGCCTTAGGATACATTTATTGAATAACCGACACCTCTGCCTTAGGTCACCCCAAGTGTTTGGTGATTGGTGATAATGAAAAAAAAAATTATAGGGATGCCCGGGTTCATGGGGAGAGGATTTTCCAGGTCATGGCGGTGGACGCGTCTGCCCACCTGCTGTGTGAGGGACCGGATTTATAGAGACTGGTTGAGAATGACCTTTTTACCTCTCCAGCAGGACTCTCTAGATCCATGCCTTGCACTGCAGTAAGAAGGATGGATTCATACGTCCTTTACTCCTGGACTCAACGATCCTTAGATTTCTACCCATCCCTCCTGCCTTTTTTCTTCTCAGATCTTCCTCGTATTCCTTTTCTTAAAAAAACCTCCACACAACATCCTCAAAGAATACATAGACCCTGAGTGAAATTATTTTCTACAGGGCCTCCTGTGTGGAGATAACGTTAAAAAAGAGTTGAAATGCAAATATTAGCACTTAAATATTATAATAAACACAATAATATAACTTATTTCCCCTAACCCCTTACAACCCCTCCCTCTTAAGCACCTTCTTCCTCGCCCCCACTTAAGTTGATGTTCTCTCTCCCTCTTCTCATACTATATATAACTGTATTATGTTTAATATATTTTTATTCACCCCTGAGGAAGGTTTAGGATGAATCTAAACCGGTTAGATAAAGAAATAATAAAGCGGATTTGAAACAAAGTTATATTGCTGTGTTTATTTTAATTATGTATTCCCACAAAGTGTTTGCTACATGTGGAAACTTAAATATTACATCAAAGATTAGATGAGATGCCTTCTGTTAGTATGAAAACCATGGTTCTCTAGAATGTTCTTCTTAAAACACGCCATCTAAAAATATTTTGCAAGAAACGCGTTTTCCAATATAGAGTTGAAGATATTCCAAGAAAGAGTAGCTTTCTAGTTACCAGGAACCTGCTAAACTACGAAGTAAGAGGAACGACCGGAGAATTCTATATGCTAGATTGTTTCTGCTTGTAGGAGCTTTGATGGTTTCTTTGATGTCTGAGAACTTATTAACCTTTTCGAGTAAAATAGAAAAGTTTCAATATTCATTATCCAAGACTATTTTTTTTACTTTGTGGAAAACCTGTTTAAATGAAAATCTAAGTTAATTACTGCCGCAATACTAACAAAAAACACATATCTATAATAAGAAGTATACCACAAAGCATTTTAAAACACATTTTAACCCCTCGGGCCTCGGCCATGTTTTGTCAGAGGGTCAATATAAATTCGCATCACAATAAAATTGAAATTAATATAATATTTCTGAGCGTATCCGAAAATGAAAAACTGTTTTTGAAAGGTGATAGAATACGCTGTCAGATTTAAAAAAACGAAAAAAACCCAAATTTTTGAAATGTAAAAATTTTGCACGTAAACGTAAAAAAGTTTTAAGAATGGATCACCTTAGATTTTATTCTAACTAACTGACAAATGCTTTTTAAAATTTATCGTCACCTTATATTTTTGTTGTTCTATTTTTAAAATGATTTATATAAAATTCCCAAAGTTTGATTTTTTTTTTCAAATTGCAATCGAAACTTTGGTTTCATGAAGGAGTACATTTTACATATTTTGTGGTTAATTTTTCGATTTGAATATAAAACAGGGCGTTTTTTCTTTCAAACGCCGTTTAGATCGTCTTTTGTGAGATAATAGTAAGGAAGACAAAATCTAAACGAGTTAAAGTGAACGCGATCAAATTATTCTCAGAGGTTAATGATATCTCTATTCTCCCTATTTAATCACTTATTTGATGATCGAGTAAACCATATTTGCTCTTTTGCTCACGAAACTCTCGAATTCACTGAAGTTAATTGGAATATTGTCCAGTAAATGAACAGCAGGTGTCCGATAACCGCGTTACGATGTTTCCCCCTTTTATTACAGCCTGACAACTTGTCCAAAAACATGTCGAAAAGGAGACAATACGACTCGAATAAAATGGAAGGGCCATAAGAATGTTCAGAAGAAAGGTGGAGAATGCTGAAAAGTTTGGTATTCCAAGGAGAAGTGTCTATTTCCGTATTTAACACATATACAGAAGTACAAAAAAGTGGCCCAGATCCAATTCCTTCTGAAATCGAAGAGAACGTGAAAGAAGATTGGATAATACTTTTGGGAATGGGTGATTTCCTCTTGAAAAATAGGGTTATTTTTATTTACGAAAGACCCCCTGGAAACCATTATGTAACACAATTTTATCAATTATGTTCATCACTTGTTGAATGTAGTACCTTCATAACTATTTTGGTGTCTTTGCGAATATAATTATTTTTTGATTATCTAAATACCGAATAATATTCACAACCAACGGTGTCTGTATACTTTTGTGATACCGTTGTGATTTTTAACTCGATGAAATGAAAAGCAACACTAAAAGGATACAAACACATACATCTATAGAAATTAGAAAAAATAGATAATCGTTAAATTTAAAATAGAATAATCGGTCTCCTCTTTGTGCAGTTCTTTGTAGCCTCTCCACTGTTGTCTACTTTAGTTTTCTACCAAATGTGAACTGCAGACTTGTATTTTTGAAGTGAAAATTTCATTACCCAACTGATAAACAACCATTTATCTTCCATTAATGGTTGTATAACATTTAAAATACCTTCATTAATTTGTTCCTCCATTTCTTGGAATCAACTCGCCAGCGTTGGGCATCGGGCTGTTAATCTGTTTCTCACAATATTATATTATATTATGCATCATTATCATGAATTAAATATTTAAGTACGATTTTCCATGACTCGCATCACTTATCCGGACATTTACTTTGGTGGCTCTTAATTCCAAATTCCCTTTAATACAATCTACACGCGGCATTCAGCCTTCACAATAATTGTAAGGCATTAAAGTGTTATTTATTTTGCGTTGGTGCCCCCAGCTATTCTGGGCAACACAAATTAGTTGGAAGCAAAGGGAGTTGTTATATCCGGGCCAAAGGATTTACTCACGTTATGAATGCTAAGCGAGATATCAACTTTGAATGAGAAACTGAGCGGAGCCGGGTAAAACTGACGGGTAAACTGAGTAAGTCACAAGTATTGCAGTAATTTAATACTATTTTATAGGTTTTGTAATTATTAACAAGCTTTTGAATACAATAAATATATAATAATGTTTGGTGTTTAAGTGATTAGTAAGCTGCTTGCTTCTAGATCGAAATGAAAAGGAACACATTATGTTTCACATCTTCAAGAACAGAATACTTATTTTATGGTAACATTTTAATTGAAAATAAAATTTTAAAAAGCATTAAGATGTAACCACTTTCATCGTGTGGTACAACCGACGGCGATGTGTTTCGTAAGCAATGCTTACCATTTCAGCGTTCACTTAAAACTAAGTTAAAAGGGTTTTTTTACAGGTCGGTTGTACTTAAGCAATGAAAGTTGTTAAAATAAAAGGGTTTTTTATGAACTTAAAAATAGATTTTTTTAATAAAAAATATACAATTTAGGCACCTTACGGGAGACTTAAATGATTTTCAATTGACACATTTTCAGTGGTTCATGTGAGTTTAAGGAAACAAATTTTATCAACTTGAAAATTTGATTTTTTTTTCAAAATACTCAAGTACTCATACACGTTATTGTAAGGTTATTTCTTTTAATTCTAAAATCAAAGTACATCTTCTATCAATATAACGTTGCCACAAATCACGGTCACGATTACAGCCATCAATAATAATTGCTCCCTTGAAATGTATCCGAACGTTGGGTCGCGTGGCACCTAACCGTGAAATGGACATTGTTCCGACCCACCTACCAGAAAGACCCTTCAAATCTAACTACACAATCGGTCTAGTATAATTTTCTAGGTGAACGAAACTAATATTACGAATATCGAATTTTTTTGTTGTTACAATTTTTTTTTGTTTAATTTTTAAAGATATTCGTATGTACAAACGATTATGGTAAAAAATAGTTTGTTACTGTGATATCAACATTTAAATTACCGAATAATAATAATAAATAATTCAATGGATTTTTATAATTCAATAATGTCTTTAATCTCATTTTGATTTATTAACAGAAAGATCAGTAGTCACTCCACAATTTACTATCATTGGAACTACTTCCTATTTTTTCAGAACCGAATAACATTTACTTCTAATTACCAATGTTGGACTCTCAGCGAATAACAGCTTGAGGACTACGACGTCATGGTGTATTATTCTTATTATATTGGCATTGATTGAAATAATAAAAGAACTTTACCGATAATATCGGCTAACTTTTCATGTTTTTATGAAATAATCCTATCAGCTCTAGGGTGCTTAAGAAAGCTGAAAGCCAAAGCTAACACTAACGTAAATACTTATTAGATTTATAACATATGGAATTTATTGACTAAATGCTACAGCTGAACACTACATACAATATTAGCCTTTGTTATTCAGCATTTTACCAATTCTTTACATGTATCCATTTGATTTATATTTATTTCTGTATCTGGGGATTTACCTAAAATATATTGATAGCTGATCTGCAGGTGGATCAAAACCGAGCTCTCAGAAATGTTTTTGGACTTCCATTCAGTTTCAGACATCTATTCGGTTTCCGGTATTATTCCAATCACAGCCCTTCCTAAACATGAAATCACAAGCACCATCCTACAAATTACTCAACAATCAACTCACACTAACATCAAGCCACTTTACAATCAAGACATCCACACTCACAATACTTGAAATAGCAATAAAATCCACATACCTCAAACACACACTATAAAATATGAGATAAAATCTCTGAACTATGTTGCCTATATCTACACTATATACCTAATTCGCTTCCAGATATGTTCTAGGGAATCCAGCAAAATAAAAAAAATCCAGATTAATGCTTTAAAATAATATTTTTTAAGCACGTTTAAAGATGAAGCTTTATAATTTTCTTGCAATGTTCAATTGTCTTGTTTCCTTTTCTCTTATTTTCTTTTCTATTTAGTTATCCATATTTATATAATCTTGTTCCCTTTTTCTTGAATTGTTTTCTATTGTTGTTTATTCTACTCAACCTGTCTTTTATTTTTCGTCTATATATATTGTATGTTAAACTTATATTTTTACTATCTAAATTTCTATGTAAAACTGTAACTATTTCCTCCCACCCAAGAATTATATGTTCCTCGTGTCCTTATATGAGTTCTGTAACTCATCGGGATTGCTCTAGCAAGAAATAAAAACGTAAAAAAATAATGATAATATAGTTACAACTACTCGAAGCCAACGAAGCTATAGTATCCTGTATGTTGTGAATGACGGAAGTAAGAAAGGGAAGAAGATGGGGGTAGATGAAATTTGGGATACCTGGCTGTTAGTGCTCAATACAAAAATATTTTTTTGCTGTAAAAACAGGAAAAGGCATTTCAACCACGATTCAATTCTGAATGATGGTCTCTTGCCAAGGAGAAAAAATGAGCAGTTTTTAGTCCGGCAAAGTTACATGAGAATGTACTTATTGCAATATTAAGTAAATACAATTATATTGGTCACGAGTATCGTACATAATATAAATCACTAAGGATATCCACTAATTAGGAAGTAGATGCCAGTATTAAATAAATAAATAAAGTGTATAAAACCCTCATAAAATATTAAAATAGATTTGATGTTTTCGTGTCAGGTCTATAATCCGTGACCAATAGGCGCTACAATAATTCTGGTGAACGATTATTTATTTATTTAATAAATGCTGATAAAATGTATTAACTTGATTATTCAAATATCCTTTTATTAAGTTTTTCATTGAGATAATATTATTTTTTGGTCGTGTAGTAACCTATTTTGCATTAGTGTAGAAGTTTGAGAATATAGTTGAGGATGGAGTGACGTTTTACAATCTAAGAATTTTGCTATCCGAATTGAGGAAAATCAAATGATCGTATCTGATTGGTGGTTTTAAGGATCGATGGGGCATATAATCAACTTGATTGGTTGATTTGGTAAGTGTAAACAGGCGCATGCGAGCCTGGTCGTTTGAATTACGAATTTCCACTCCAAATATTTATTTATGACCCGTTCCCTGATTGATCCATCGATTCTAAAAGTGGATAATTTGAGAATGGAGACAACAAAAGGCGAATAAAGGCCAAATGTAATGATCGGAGATTGTGCTCTATGGTGTGGGTGTATTTCAGTTCACAATTACTGAAGTTTTTCATAATTTAAATAACAGTTAGAGACAATCTACACAGAAAAGATAACCGACCATCATCAAAATTAGAATATTTCCTATGCTGAATAACGTAAATTAAAAATACAATAATCTCTTTAAGATGTTATCAAGTTGACCAAAAACTTTATGGTACAAAGTGGTTATGACAAATACACTTTTATAATTACAGTGGCATTTCACGATTACGGTGCCGTGACTACAAAAAAAGGCAATAAATATACGTTCCTTAACACAATAATGCTACAGCTCTTTCAAAAGATAAGATACACAATATACGTAGGTCTGTTACCTTCAAAGGAAAAAAGTCATAATTTTCTTGCATCTCTCTCACACACTACACAGTGACGTCTTTGTATACCCCTACCAATACTACTTGCCGTGACGATAATTTTGAAAGTATGGAATACAATTACAAAAATAAACGAAAATTTTAACAAAACAAAAAACGATTCAAAAATGCAATAAAAAGTAAAAAAATAATTTCGTACATAATAATTCGTATAACAATCGTACGAAATTATTTTTTTTACTTTTTAGTGCATTTATGAAGTCGTTTTTTGTTTTGTTAAAATTTTTGTTTATTTTTTGATTTTTAGTGACGAGCGTGCGTAAAGAAGTTTTACTTCAAAAAAAGAATCATCGAAATTTGTTGTCGTAATATTGAGTTATTCGTCCATTTGTCGCGCACATACTTATTGCAAATTTAAGACATATATGGTTTTCTCATGGATCCCATTTTCAGAACTGGACCAAATTATTAAATTAAATGGGACCACACAGAAAGCACCAGCTTTCTAATAAAAAAAGAATCATCAATATCGGTTCACCCAATCGAAAGTTCTGAGGTAACAAACATAAAAAAATAAATAAAAAAATACCGTCAAATTGATAACTTTCTCCTTTTCGAAGTCGTTTAATAATATTGATACGTGTGAATTAATTCAAAAACTTCAAATGCGCTGATGATTTTGCTTTTGTTCTTAAATATATAATGCTGCAGCTCTTACACACTAAATTACAACACTCGAAAATGAGACGAATTGTGAACGTAAGTCTACACCCCCCCCCCCCCCCCCAAAGGAAATATACACATCTCCCTCACACGTATAAAGAAATTGAAACACAATTCCCGTAACACACAAAATAGTACTTTACAGGAAAGTCACACGAATTTTGTGTGTTTCATTATTATTTAATGTGTAAGAAAGAGCTGCAGCATTATAACGAAAAAGAACTATGTTTATTGCCTTTCTTTGCTGTCACGGTACCGTAACCGTGAAACGTCATGGTAATTATAAAAGCGCACATTGGCTAGTATTCTAACATCTAAATCTATTAAAAATATTTAAAAATAATATTTCATTACCTGGAAAATCCCTCATACTAAAGGCGTTAAACCGTAGCATAATAATCTACCCGCATTGTCACTCCGTAAGATTACTACGAAAAAATAAATTATTACGCAACAAATGAGCCCGCATCTGTCACCTCCAAGTCGAGTCCCAACGTTTTGATTCACTGAGAAGTTACAAGTTACCCCGTGGTTAGAGTCACCCCTAGGCGACTAGAACCTTCCTCCCTCCACTACCCCACTATCCCGCTACCCCCGGTAAGTCGGGGTTAACTTTGCACAGAGTTGGGGACGCCTCATCCATCATCGTTAGCGGGAGATAAGAAATAGAGCGATTAAGATCCCCACTTTGAAAATGGCAGCTGATGGGTTAGCATTGATTAACTGCGTAATTGTTTCGGCGACGTCTTGGGTGCTTGCAGATTTTTTGCTAATCAAATCCACGTACTTTTGATTATTATCTAAGATGGACGATACTTAAAAATATATTATTGTGTTGTTTTTACACTAACCTGTACTATATCTAAATTACTTTGATAATAAATAATGTTTTGTTGAAACATAAATTCGAATTTAAACGAAGCTACATTTTTTCATTACACCAGTCGAGGTTTAAATGTTTCGGGTATACATAAAATGGTGAACACTTGCATATGCAATAATTGTGATGGGTCAAACCCTTTACTTAGGTTTTAATACCTCTCCTCTCTTGCGTTTCGATCTCCGGACGGTAGATCCTTCTCTCGTACTATTTGATTCGCCAATAATGTCTTGAATCATGACTCGCTTTTCCCACCCCTGTGACTGAACACAGCAAAAGGCTTTCTCCTTCCGGGAAAACTTTACAATAAACCCTTTCCTTTACGTTGTGAATCTTTTTGTTTCAAAGGTACTAGAAAATCTAGAATAGGTATTTAATGTCTATATGTGGTAACTTTTGGTTCTTTTAGGTAAGGTGTGGAAGAATTTCTCTGTATCTCTTGAACGTATGAAGGATTTTTACTGTCTAAATCTATCCTAAATGTGTCCCCATCACGTCCCTAATAATTTACGTTGTTTTAATACTCTCGCAGTACCCCCTGTAATTCTGGGAAGCCTATAAGGTTGATCTATGATCCTATACGTCTTAATAGATTTTAAAATACATACCTGGAATGTTTCATTTAGTTATTTGGCGGATCCTTCGCGCCGCTCTCCATGACTGGACCCTATGCATGATTATGATAATATTATATTGTTAGTAAACGCAAACTTCGTACCTAAGATGGAAGGGATAAAGGAGGGATGGATATGGATCATGCAGTTTTTTGCAATCTAGTACTGGCTCCTCCACTTGACCAAATTGACCAGGTGGTCGGCTCTCCGGACACGACCTCCCGACCAAAGCATGTCAAGGCTATACCCATGGCACCCAGAAGATCTCTTGACGACCAACCAGATACCCGGACCCTTCCATAACCAAGGAAGGACGGCATGCCTTCAAACCTTTCCCAATCAACCCCAGTATCGAACACCTCCAGGACTACTTTACTGGCTCTAGAAGGGGTAATCCAATTCGTCCCTTGTCACGGCTCTACTCGCGAACATGTGGCTACAGCTTGTGATAGACAGATCCTCCCTCCTGCGTGACCTGGCCAGCGAATAAACCACCTCTAGTAGCGAACATACTACCTAAGTATTGTCTAGGCTTTATGTTTGCTTCTAGGTCGATAGAATTAAAAAATGTGCAAGCGCTGAGGGGTTGTTCCCACAAAATGTGCTGCTTATGCTCCTCCCACACTACCTTGCCGGCAACCCGAGATGCTTTTGGCCAAGACGCCTCCGTCAGCGAACCGCGTCCTTTCATACCGTTTGGCAGCTCAATTCAAATCCGTCTCGTCACGCCCATTCTCTCGACACGGTTCCGCGAAAGGGAATTGCTTCCAGCATCTCGCGTGACCCGATCAGTCTATGGTGAGCATCCCCTCCTAACAGGACAATGTGGGAAGACCCTTACCGATGGACCAGACATTGACACATATGTATAGCCTCGGTGTCACCACCACATTGTTCAACCATAAAGTTTAAAAGGCGCAATTCAACAAATAGGAATTCAAAGGAGTACCTGTTAGTTTTAAATTTACGTTTGTTTAGGTTGCAGACAGTCGCTTTCTATTTGGTGTCTCGTACACTTGAAAACATTCTCCATTTGGTTGAGTGTACAGCACCCACGGCGGTGTAAGCACCATATCTCGTTCATTTTTTGTTTGTTTCCCTGACCCCCCGTCGCCAGATGACTGAAACAAAAGATGTTCTCTATCCCATGCGTTACATAATACGGTTAACATATCAGCTGATAAGGTGTTATTAATTTTTCCTCGCCGCTGGAACGGATGAAAGTAACTGTCCAGGATTCGCGTTCTATTCCGTCCTTCTGCATCCAATGACCTGTAATTCAATTATAGATTCATTAACTTACCCGTACGTAATTGTTTAATTTTCCAGTCGGGTAAACACAACCAATGATGTCTTAATTACGTATCCCGTGGTCCTGTACCTATATAGAAAACAAAAAAAAACCTCCCTACTGTCTTATAAGCTTTATATAAACTGGTATCTTCGTCGCTACATTCCGAGTATTGCGCAATTGTGACTCTAAATTGTGACTCCATAATTCACGTACTGTGATATACCTAAGCTAAACATTCGTTCGTAGGTTATTATTATTATTTTACGACCCTTAAGTGCAATATGGAAGTTCTCTAATATATATTTATTATAAAACGAGTCTATTATTGTAGTTTTAAACGACTGTTCAGTTATTATTTAGGCTTAATCTGATTTAGTAAAACTTCCTCAACCTGAATTGGAACCATTATATTATTATTATTAAAATTCGAGACCGTGATTATTATTTAGAATAGATATTTATAGAAAATATCTTTTCTCTCTCGTGCACCTTAAAAGATGATTATTTATATTAAGACCGGGGAATTAAACACAACACCGGGAACAATATAATTCCGTTAACTTCACAGACGTATTCACCGTTTTCCTTCCTTTTGGTTTTATCGATTGATTAATTATTATTTTTAGAATTTTAGTGATTCGACTAAAATCCACTCTATTAGGTTATTATCTTTTCACTGAGTCTAGTTCGATACACTTTGCACAAAATCCACTCTAGTCAAATCGCTCAGATAGCCATTTGATCCCCGGTAAATTTCCAACACCCCAGTTTCGCGCGTTTTCTTCCCGAGACCTCACCCTGTATTCCCGAATTGTCACCGACTGTCCCCTCTCTCCTCTCAACTTCCCTTTTTGACCATCCATTTCCACATAAATCAATTTTAATTTTTTGCAAATTCGACTTCTAATAACACGTAAAATCGAATCTTTTCTCACCCACTGTCCTGTCGTGTCGCTTACGACCTTTTTCCCCGATCGGTCCCCACAATCCTCATTACGCCCCGTGCGACAAAACTATCCAGCCCGACCGTCCAGGGGCGGACCCGACCTAGCACTCTTAAACCTCCATACGAATCTCTACAATCTGAGCACCTAAAAATATTATTTACCATGTGAATAATTAATTCAACTTTTCTCGAAATCCTATCGTGTCCGTTCTACCATTTTTAAAATCGCTTCCAGGTACGGCGTATCCTGAATTTTCGATATATTTTCCATACTTTTCTCGAAATCCCAAAGTCCGATTTCAACCTAGCAACCTATAATACATCTCGACAGTCATCTATTAAGCATTCATTATTATAAAATTCTCCCAACACGTCACTGCCTAGATATTCCGACGTTCTAACATTTGGCTATGGATTTTCTAATAAATTCGTGACTGAATATCCTGTATCGAACGTACCGCTAGTGTGCACGCTCAGCCGTGTCCGTTTCTGGCTACATGTCGCGTTTCTTGTGTTCGTATACAATTTTAATATTTCTCGCGTTTGCAAACGCTCATGTGCAATCTCTAACCCCTTGATTTACCTCCCCGCAAAGTCGTGATGCTCTTAGAACCTTATTTTATATCAATTGCCTCAGCAATTTGTTCTATCGTCTATAGTATTTTCTCATAGCAAATGACGTAAAACGATCCCTTCCTTTGAATTAATCTAACGTAATATAACTAGAATAACCATCCTATTTCAAATATATAACGATATCTATTTAAACTCGTCTGAAACGCAAAATTAAGTCGAAATCTTATATTGTTCAATAAATACTTCCGTTTAAATGTCCGTTTTTTTTATTAGATTTTCTTTTCAAATCGTTTTCCCTGACCGTATTGCTTCATTTAAAAGTGACATTCCTAATTTCCATCGTTTTTCTTTCTTTTAAATATCAAACGTACGTTTTCCTCTGAATCTGGCCTCCTTTTGTTCTTCACGTTCTCGTTATGCAATTGAGTATCCCTACAGTAGCTTTTCCCACGTTTTCCAGGTCTTTTCTTTAATCTTCCGTTCATTATATTTCCTTGCTATTTTATTGCATCATTTTTTCAACATAATATGGATTTATTTGTTCGTTAACTGCGGTTGTCGATTCCTTTGTTGTACTCAATATTTACCTTTAAAATTAGGGTCATTGTACCAAATGCACCGAACGTGGGATTGTGTTTATCTTAAAGCGTATTGATCTCTCGGGTTGATGATGATTTTTACCCCATAAATCTCAGACTAATGGTCTAGTCCAAAGTCCATCTCTTTGTCTTGAAAAAAGGTAACCTCCCCCTTCTCTGATTGGTAGATCAATCTTAAGTGTTTATAATTGGATCCCTCTGTGTTCTATTTATCAAAACTTGACATTAATTTAATAATTATAGATCTCTGCAGTCTCCATGGCCCAATCAAACTTAATCAGCTAGATGTCGCTAGTGTGTTGATTTCGTTATAATTCTGAATTATTATTTATTCATTCGTTAGGTGGAAGCTACTATATTTTCGTATCCACTGCGATTCATCACATAATATATAAAAAAAACAGTTTTCGTCAAAAAACTGCAGGATCATCAAAATACTTTTTTCCCGACTTTTGTAAAATATCACTAATTGATGGAAAATCATTATTTCATCTAACACAGATTCTTGTTATAGCATTTTCCACTTTTTCTTATGCACATTATATTTTAAAACTAAGCAAATATTTTTTATTTATTCCAAAAAAATTCTGTGAATAGGAAATTTTTCAAAATACGATAAGTACATGGTTTAAAAAAATGACAAAATCAATATTCTGTATTTTTTTAATCAAACTTCGTGTTAATACCGATTTTTCTTTGTTTAATAATTTTTTTTTAAAGTTTATCATTTTATATGAAATTCATGACTGAAATAAAAATTCTGTTACAAGCGAGTGAAATGAAAAAAAAATCTATTCCTAGTCCAAAAATAACGTTGAATTCATAAATTTAAATAAAAAGTCATTTCTTCTTTCCTCTTTAACTATTGTAAACTAACTAACCAATAAACTAACTAACTAACCATCACGCAATATCCCCGCAGGGGTAGGCAGAGAGGATAGACCGCCAAATAACTCGGTCTTGGCACACACTCCTTGCCTGGTTCACATTCATACATCGTCTCCTACATGCTCTTCTATTATTCTGACTCTTGACATGGCCCAACTCAAGTAACTGATTCACTTGGTCGTGCCATGTCTTTCTCGGGCGTCCCCAACTTCTTCTACCATTCACATTTGCGTAATTTATTCTCCTTACACTCCTTTCCTCGTTCATTCGCTCTACATGCCCAAACCATCGGAGCGTTTCTTCCTTGATCTTACTCATTACGCTTACAACTATTTAACTATTGTATCCCTTGCAAATTCTATTACTGCATATCGGTGCAAACAAACGAAGACGACTGGGTTAAAAAATGATACTGCGAAATTGGCTTTATACATATACATATTATAAACCAGCAATGAGAAACTCGAGGTCCACCAACCCATTTCGTGTGGCCCGCGAGCCTTTTCGTACTTAAACCACTGGGCTAAATAAAACATCAAACAGTTTGTGGTAAAGAAAATTCTACGGCTTCTGTTATTTTCAAAAAGGGTTGAACGCAGAACTTGTCTTTCTTCAAAGTTTTGAATCAGCCACTCAAAAAAATAAGATTTTTCCTTCATATATAACTTCGTGTATATGTATGTGTGCACCTATATATATACGTTGTGCTTGCATGCACACATATTGAAAAAAAGTTATGTACATTTTTATAACCTAATACTAATTCACTTCTTTTCCCCTTTCTATTTTATATTTTCTATTTTCCACTTTTTATTTTATTATAACTTTTCCAATTTCTAACATCACTTATTATAAATCCATATGTATACGCATATTTCAAAAAAAGTAAAAATACTCCATTGGTCACCATGAAACAGGCAGCCGCCTAGTATGGTGATCCAATATATCCACACTATGTTAATTACTCAATCATGTATCATGTATTTTATAAATAAATAAATAAAAATATTTTTAGACAAAATTTCGTGGTTCGACTTTAGGTGCAAAAAATCATCTTCACAGCGGAGCGCTTTTCTTGTTTAGATCTACTCATTTTCAATGTTTTCGTTTTATAAGAAAAAAAAAAAAATTCTGTACAATTTTTTTTTTAAATCAACAGTTGCCAGATCTCCGAGTAGGTTGATTTTATATGGGTATGTTATTTAATATTTCAGGATGACCTTTCCATTACTTTTCCCAAGCGTTAGGGTACAGAATTCATAATAAATTATGAGGCGCCAATGAGGTGATTTTTCACAAAAACAGCGCTCTACAAATTGTCCAATTATTTTTATTATTATTATAACAAAAAACTCAAATAAGAAGAAAGAGAATCAATGAAAAATAGCGGTCATAAGATGAGTTTTCATGAGCTTTAATTTATTCAGGATTAAATATTGTTTGGCTGCTTTGGTATTTTGAAGGTGATATTGATTTTTTTGAAGAAAGTTATTAATAAACCGAAAATACTTGATAATCTCCTCCAACCATTAATATAAGCGGAAAATATTGCTTATGCGATGTTAGAAAACCCGATAAATTTGTTCATTCAGCTACTGACTGAGATACTAAGAATGCCATTGATAGTAAATTTCTGATAGACAAAGACACAAGAAGAATCCGTTTACAAGAAATCCACCTTTCAAAATTCCGATTTTTCAATTATTTCAAATGGTTTTCTTCAAATATAATCTTTTGAAGAATATTGAAAAATTGTATACTGGCTTCAAAAAAATATGTTTTCATTGTGTTAGTAATATTAAACTACACGCGATCCATCATATTTACTCTTTTCGCTCCAATGAATAACATGAAATTTTTTCTCGTTTAAAAATCTCCACATTGCGAGAGCGAAACGGATCAAATAAGGGCCTCTTTGCCAACTACGTATTTCTAACAAACAAAAAAAAACGATCAAAGAAATCGACGGTATTAAAAGATTTTTTCTAGTTTGCTTTGAACTCATTCAAGCGGAGAAAACTTGAATGAAAATATAGAAAATTATTTTCAGTTATTAATGTGAAAGATTTTTATTTTTCGGATTATTGAATATTTAAAATAATATAATACAGTGCTTCTTAGAATTATTACTAACTCTCACTGAATTGTTAAGGGAGGGCATATAACAGGGACAATAGTGTATCTTATGTAGTATGTATTCATTAGGAGTTACTTTTGTATGTAATTTTTTTCTCAACAGCACAACCCTTATCGCAGAATGGTAAATTCTTAGGCTCTGATCCCAGTGGCCGAAACTCAAACCGCCTGCGTCTGCCACAGGGCGAACGATAATTTGTTAATTTTATAGTCTTAGTCTTAACATAATAATATCCTGTATTTCGCAACAAAGCACATCTGAGAAATAGATATTATAAAACCCCCCAATTAACCATTAAATGTGAATACGCTTACGGGAAATACAAGTAACATGATATAAATGAAACATTTATTTCAAAACAAGTAAATACCGTACGTACAATATTTTGTGAATCATGTTTTGCTCATTGCTTACAACAAACATTTTATTTTACCTTGAATCCGTGTGTAACATTAACTTGATACGTAATTTAACTTACCAATTATTTTATATTTAATTAAATGAAGACAATGTAAGCGAAACTCAATCGAAAATCTGGAAACAGAAAAATCAGAAAAAGATATTGGCACCTCTGGGACTCGAACCCAGGACCTCTCGCTTTCCGGGCGAACGCGCTAACCACTGCGCCAAGGTGTCGATATCAAATTCGGTCACTTTTAACTGTATCATACTTCGACTAAGAACCACCCACATTATCTTCATTTTCTTAACGCATATATTATTGGCTGCTATCTTTATGTATGATTGCAAGATTCAAACCCAAACTAAATGCTCTCTAGATAGTGTCTGGATAAATCTTTGTCCATTTTATTTGATATGCGACATCTATTGACTTTTCTACAAGTCTAGGATGAATATATAATTTTTATTTTTTAACTTTATGAGTGAAACCTCAAATTGTAACATTTAATTAAATGAAAACAATGTAAGCGAAACTCAATCGAAAATCTGGAAACAGAAAAAGATATTGGCACCTCTGGGACTCGAACCCAGGACCTCTCGCTTTCCGGGCGAACGCACTAACCACTGCGCCAAGGTATCGATATCAAATTCGGTCACTTTTAACTGTATCATACTTCGACTAAGAACCACCCGCATTATCTTCATTTTCTTAACGCATATATTATTGGCTGCTATTTTTATGTATGATTGCAAGATTCAAACCCGAACTAAATGCTCTCTAGATAGTGTCTGGATAAATCTTAATCCATTTTATTTGATATGGATAGCAGCCAATAATATATGCGTTAAGAAAATGAAGATAATGTGGGTGGTTCTTAGTCGAAGTATGATACAGTTAAAAGTGACCGAATTTGATATCGACACCTTGGCGCAGTGGTTAGCGCGTTCGCCCGGAAAGCGAGAGGTCCTGGGTTCGAGTCCCAGAGGTGCCAATATCTTTTTCTGATTTTTCTGTTTCCAGATTTTCGATTGAGTTTCGCTTACATTGTCTTCATTTAATTAAATGTTACAATTTGAGGTTTTACTCATAAAGTTAAAAAATAAAAATTAATTATTTTATACCTACATTTGTTGTATGTGATGTAATAAACTTACCATTGTCGTTTGGGTTTGGTAATTTCGTCCGATTACATAAATTAAAGTTAAAATATCTAAATGTAAAATAATCTAGGTGTGATGAAATAGGTATTCTAGCTATTGAGAAATTCCATTTTTATAATGAAATATGCTATTGATAAGTTAGAAACATCGTGAGAGTCATCTGTTGGTCACCTGTCATTTATTGAATTCTAATACTGCAGATAATATTGTATCCTGCATCCATTCATCTCTAATGGATACAGAATATCAAATGCATCAGATATGTTCCCTGTATATAATAAATGAAAAAAAGAAGATAAACGGTGCAAATAAAAACATAATTTGATCTTGTCTACGAAGTACCATCGAAGTCTTCCGCTCCGGCAATTTCGACTTCCTGAGAGCACAGATCCCGCAACCTCCCAGTTATATCCAATAGAAATGTTCGCCTCACGATAGATTTCAAACGACCCATTAAATATCAATAATATTTCCATTCCACTTCACCCACAATTCCGTTCTTGTAATACAATTGTAGTAGAATGACTGGCTCCAACCGAACGGCAAGAGCGCTAAGCGAATCAAATAAAGCCTTCCACTAAATCTCGCTTACCTGGACAGCGAATTGAATACCGGCTGGAATACATTACATAAACCATCGATAACTATTTTGGTCCATTAATTTAAAGTAAAAATAAACCGATCATATGGAATGAGGAATTCTAGTGGAGAAAGTATTAAATTAAACAAAAGTTATACTTACTTAAAATTGAGAACCTGTTTTCCTGTTGAATCTATAACAGTTTCATCAAAAAAACATAGTTTTTTTATTATTTTTCTCTACGCAAAAAATCCCGGTGGTGTTGGATCGGATCGGATCGGATCTAAAGGCTCCATGGATTTTTTAACTAATATTTTTATGAAAAATGAATTCTCACTAAACTAATTCAGAAATGCTGTAACCAAAAGACATAAATTCAGATCTTGAAAATATGAAGAATAAGTTGAGAAAATATCAAGATATATCATTCTTGAAAATATCAAGAAATCAAAGAGCTGAACATGTTAAATTCGCACTTTCTTACTACTCCATTTAGCATTTCATGTGTCGGTAATTTTCTTCGTGCGTCCCTTTTCGGATTCTATAGTCTGCTACATTTACTCTATAATTCAAACGAGCAATTATTGACTAAGTAGGTAACTTTGACCAGATGGTGTTGACTGATTTGCGTTTTCGAAAATTTGCTGCATCCACTATATTATTCAAATAAGCGTTACTTCGCTGGATGACTGAATTTGACTAGGTGGCTAACTTTGACTGAGCTTTTCATTATTGTATTTACTTTACACTACTCTAAACTCTACCTACCGGTCTGAAAAAAGTTTGAAATTGTCATTGAGAAATTGTCAAAATGTAATTTTTTTGGACAAATTTCATAATTCTTAAATATTTTTTTTACATAAAATATTATATGAGTTTTTATAATTAAGGGGTAGGTATTTACACCTACTTACACATTTTGTGATATCAGAGGAAATTTTGGTTTTGATATAAATAAGAGAAAATTATAAACGTATTTTTTGTAAGCAACGTCTGTCTGAGAGACTTTATTGATTGTTTTATTACTTTTTGTTACATTTCATTAATTTTACCTACTTGCTACATTAACTTAGGCCGTTTTATAGCAAGTAGTCCACGAGTTTTTTTCACAGAACTTTGGTATAAATATCTAGTTTTATATGCGTACAATAATTTTTTTCTTATAATTATTAATATAATTTATTTTTAAATTAATGTAAGTTAAGTTCCAAAAGCTAAATAAAGAAGGGTGGTGCCTTTGCTTGTAATGTTTTTTTTAATATGGTAGATTATTTAGGGTCACTATTTTTTCCATTCAGAATGGTAGTAAAGGTGCTCGATTTTTTTACGTAATTTTGATTTTTAAGCCGGGCCGTGGGCGGCCCGGTACCATTTGATCCACGGACCGGTACCGGTCTGCGGACCGGGGGTTGGGAACCACTGATCTAATGAACAACGTACAAAAATAAAACGACTTCCTGATACTAAGGAGTCTCTGTGGTATAGATAAAGATGACATTTATGTATTTTCTTTGTTTCATTTTAATAAATACACGAATGTCGGTAATCAAATCAAATAAAGCTCCATAATTTGTCTTGCTTACCTGAGCTCGAAATATAACGCAGGAGTATAAATAATCTCACAAAAAATGGATGATACTGATAGGAATTCTGATCATATCTCCTCTAGTAAAACCTCTCTCTCTCACTCTCTTAAATGACGCATGTGATGAAAATAGAACTTATAATGGAACTCTCCAGAGTAGAAACATTAATACTTTTTTTAGAAAAACAAGTTTTTAGAGATCCAATTAAGGTTTATCTTCTTGCAAAAAATCATGTTTTCAATTTTAAAATCTCAACATTATTTACGTATTCTAAGGAAGAATTCAAAGTATCTATTATTTAAAAAAAAAACTTATTTGATATCTAGGTAGATTATCGCATAATTTATTATTTGGGTGAGAGCTTTCTCAAATTGCTTTCTTTTTATAAGAATAACAACAGTAATTCTTGTAAGCAAAGAAAATGGTATTCTTTATGTGTACCTACTTTCATGAAAAAGATAATTAATTTTCTGCCGGCAAGAAGATAGAAGTATTTAATATGAGATTTGGTGGTGGTTTTACTCCACAGAAAACATTAAGAAATGATTGATGCTCGCTTGAACAGTTGGCGTTATTTTTTCTTAATAGCCTGTAGACTTTATTTTGTAAGATTTAACGCATATCCTAAATAACAACGTTAACCAATTTTACTTTAGCAGCTGATTCTGCCTGTTTCAGAATTTTTTTTCTCTGTAATTGAAATATAAGACGCCGTTTTATTAGATGTTAGCAAAATGGTTATGGACATGGTCAGCAGATCATTTTCTTCTTACAACAGCATTCTTTTATGTGTTCCTACTTATTCGAAAAGCCAAATTGTTAGAGCTTATTATTTCTTGTGAAGAGTTTTTTGTTGTTGTGAGTGGGATAGAATGAAAATAGAATCATTCAAAAATATTAAAAACGTAAGTAGACCGTCGAACAAACTTCGATTGTTCAGTGAAATTTTTTTTATTATTTATATATCTGTAACAAAATATATTTATGTTGGTTTTATTTGTATGCCTGTCTCACTAGGAAATACCTATGTCGAGATAGGCGTACAGGTATACAAATGAATATTGTAGTTACAAGAAAATTTAAGGTAAAATACATATCACTTTGAATAGAATTAAAACAGAAAGGTGATTGGAAGGGTGGTAAATCTTTTATAGAGAGTTATTTTATGAATATTGGAGATGAAGTAAAGAAGTAAATTCTTGCTTATCTATTTATAGGTTAAGTTTGACAGGATTCCATTATTTTAATTTATTTTATATGGGTTAGGTTGTATGTGAATAGTTATTTATGTCTATGTGTGATTTATTTTACAGATGTTTGTAATAGTGTGGCGTCCAATACTTATAATCCATTTTTTATATTTTGTTTGAATTTTATAAAGGAGTCAGTTTGAATGATCGTAGTCGGTAGTGTATTGTATAGTTTGCAAGCTATGTATTTAGAGTGTCTTTGTCCGAAGGTGGTTTTGTAAAAAGGATTTTGGAGAAGTTCATTGTTTTTGGCTCAGGTATTGTGTGTTGTTTGTGTAGCTTTGTATAGTGTAAATTAAATGACGTTATCAAATAGTAGGTCACTTGCACCACATTTTTTATATGATTTTGCTGAAGTATATCCCTACCTAGTGCAAAGGTTGGAAAGCTCGATGAATTTTCGTGAAAGCTCTCATGACGTATACACCGAGGTCGGGAAACTTCGAACCATACAAGGCAACAAGGTATGTCGATGCGTCTAAGCCTTGCAGTTACGAGAAAAATAAATCTTCAATGCGGTTCTCAGCAGTTTCCGAACAATAAATTCGAATTTATATCACGGGAGCACTCCTTGCGAGCCGCAAGCATCAGGGTTTCCCGACCTTTTTGGGTTGGCCAATTGTATATTTTTTAAACGTCCTTACTATCAATATCTGTCGAAACAATCATAGATCATCCGAAATATATTGCTTAATATTTTGCCCACGGACGTACAAAATATATGGACATGCCCTTACGTGTTAAAAAACGTGTTATTTCCCCCTCCCATTGGAACCATTTTTCGGAACCGGCTGGGCGTGTCCGGACCAATGTCGTGCTCTCGTCGTACATTTTACGCGCGGACGCTGTATGCCTATGAAACACATACTTAGACAATGAAGAAGACTTGGCGAATCACAAGTCTCTTTCCTCTCTTCGCCCCGCCATAGTTGGTTTTTACCCCTCATCTGTAAGTTCTCGTCTAGTTATTTGAATGTCTATGATTTTGCCCAATCATTGAGTGAGCGCAGCGAAGTCCCGTTTTAACTCGACAGTTTGGCATTATATCGATCTGAAAATTTGTTTCTTTGATCCATGTCCGATACAAGATGGTGGCCTTGTTGCATACTACATTTTGTTACCGCCAGAGTTCGCATGAGCGTGCCTTATAACACGAGCTCTTAAATCGGAATAATCAAAATTATGATAGGTACCACCTACCTGAATAAAGTTTGAAAAAAGAATTATCGTCATTAAGAAAATAATGTTTCTTTGGACATATTGTATAATTCCTGATATGAATTTATTAATAAAATATTATTTGGTTTATAATAATTGTGTAGGTAGGTATTTAAGTACCTACTAACATATTTCTATATTCCTCTTATTATTTCAGAGGAAATTTTGATTTAAATTTATTATGTTGAAACCTCTTCTACTAGAACATCTATGGTATCTGCATAAAAACTTTAATATTTCTTTGCGCTGAGGTAGGAACCGATCCTTCCGATAAGCGAATACGGAGACCATTATGCAGCTTACAAGCCCTTATCACAGTCGATAAAATTTAAGAAATACTTAGGTACCTACACCTTTAGACCACAAACTGTTAAAATCAGGAGAATGGAAACCTTTGGGCATTTATACGGGTGCCTTGATAAGTTAGTGATATTATTAAAATAAGAGAATTTAGATAGAGCGGTGGTTTGCGACATAAAGACAGGCTACAAAATTTAAAAACTCACATTGGTCAACGTATTTACGATGTACCATTATTTTTTTTACTGTGTTACTTAGTACTTACTATCTTTATATAAATACATACAAGAAAAAACCTAATTCCAATAATAAATAATATTTTTAATTTGAAAGTATAATTTTTATTAAAAAAAAGATACAATATTTTTTTTTAAATATAAAATGAAATATTTTATTTCTTGACGTCATCAAATTTTTGTTGCAAATTTTAAAAAATAATGTACCTATTTTAATAGAAATATTAATCAAGACATTCCTTAGTTTATATTCGTGTTATTCCTTACTCGTAGTGTGCAGTTATACAATAATAAATATTGGGAATAGGGAAGGCTGTCCTTGTTCTACCAATGGAAGATTTTCCGAGAAACTAGTCTCATTGATCCCTTTGGAACCTGTGCATAATCGGGAAACACGCCAAACATGCGACAAATATATATGTACACGGTTGACTTTCGTCACATGAGAAAGGGTCGTTTCTACGACTCGTTCTTGAGTTCAACAGCTCAGCTGTGGAACGAGTGTTTCCTCCCTCCTACAACCCATGTTCACTCCTTCCTATCTTCCTCACAGAATTTTCAAAGATGTGATATAGACCCTGAGGGAAATTATTTTCCTTAGGGCCCCTTGTGTGTAGTAAATGTTAAAAAAATACTTATTTTATTACAAATGCATTGCAAAGTAATTAATTTTTAGAAAAATCGACTGACAAAATAAAATTATTCACCCGAAGATTTTCCGAAAAACTCTCTAAAACTGACATTTTATATAATAAAACCTAAAACTAATTTTAGAAGCAGTCGTAGATTAGATATCACGAAAGAGCCGATACCAGTCCTGTCTACATTTGAATTTGCGTGGGTTAAATTCATTATCATGATCTATGATAAAATACTCCGTCTATTTTCACACAGTATTCAGGATTTAAATTCGTGAAACTAAATAAAGGTAGAGTTTGAATAAGCTCCACACAGACAAACTAAAGTTTTATTTTCTCGTCCATTTATCTTTTTCCGCCTTCATAAAATGTTTTTGCGAATACCACCCTGTCCATTCATTGAAACTTAGGAGCTTATTATTTATAGAATATTTAATAGGCTACTTACAATCGATCAAGTTTTATTCGTAGAACAAAACGTACTTAAGAATTATTTATAAAAGGGAAATGATATAAAAACCTTATTTTGTACTTCCCTTTTCAAAACGTACTCACAGATCTCTAAATATTTGATTAAATAAAGTAATGCTTCTCTCTGAGCTCTCTTAAGATCTAGTGTCTTATCTTTCATACTGCGTTTGTTTTTGGAATTGTTTTTGTGAATATTGTAAAAATACACTTTATTTGAGTACTTGCTAAATATAAAATGTGCTTAAAAAATATACAAAACCAAAAACTTTTACTGGAAAAAATTAAATACGTTAAAGATATAAAAATTTTATTTTTCGTAGGTAGGTACCAGTGGCGGTCCGTGAGTTTTCAGTGAGCTAGAGCTAGAGCGCTAAGATAAAAAAAATGACGTTATTGACGTTGGTGTAGCTGAAAATGAATTTTATCTTTTTCAGCTACAACAACATCAGTAATATCGTATTTTTCAATCTTAACACTCTAGCTCACTGAAAACTCACGAACCGACACTGGTAGGTACACTCAATAACCCCGAAATACATATGTACATAATTTTTTTTTTCCAAAATGTAATAGTTTTTTTTTTATCTAAAAAAAATTCTACAGGTCAGTGGTTGAGTCGGCATAGCGTTCGGGTCCCACCCGGGCGTCGCATGTTCGATTCCTCGGCTGGCTAAGTCCTTTATCACAACGCAAGCAATATTTTCGGCTTTCTGTGGTGGTAGTAAGAGATTTTCAAAGATTGTTAAGTTATTCGTAACTCGGGAATGTTTGTCTTTCTTTAAAAAAAAAAATATGTTTAATGATAGAATAATAGTTGGAGTATTATACTATCAATTCCAAAATACCTACATTATAAAAATTCATAAACAAATAATTTCTAGAAACCATTGTGAAAAATCGGCCAGAGAAGCGCATTTTTTAAGGCACTTCAAAATATTTTTATGTAAAAAATAACTTTAATAATAATAATAAGTATGCCTCCGCTAATTCGCGGTTCAGACCTGCCATAAATATTTTCAGTGGCCCAAATTTGTATGATCGAAAATAAAATTTCATTTTTCGTTAAGTACGAGTAATTCATCAAATTTCCAACATTCTGTACAGCACATTTTTTCTGGGAAAATATTTATTTATCATACGTCAAAAATCAACAGAAAGCGTTTGCACTGTTTGTTTCATGTCGATATAACGATTTAATATATGTCATTTTTTATTTTCCGTCAAAACGGTAATATAATCGGTTCCGCGCGTTTTCATCCCGCGACGAAATATCCCCGACAAAATATCCTACGGACAAAACATCCCCTAACAAAATATCTGCTAACACTTAACCTTACCTAATCTAACCTATCTAAAAAAAATGGGACAACAATAATACAGACATCCTGTAAAGACAATAAATTATTGTTAAAAAATAGTAAAATGGGACCAAAATAATACAGATAATTATAATTTATTGTTTTTACAGGATGTCTGCATTATATTTGGCCAATTTTTTGTTAGGTTGGGTTAGGTTAAGTTTTAGTAGATATTTTTTTTGGAGGATGTTTTGTAAGTAGAATATTTTATCGGGTATATTTTGTCGCGGGACGAAAACGAAAAACCAAACACAAGAGCCTTGTATTTGTGGTGAGGAAAGGCTTTTATTACATTAATATTACAAATCTGTTTAATATGTAAAAAATGTATAATTATTGTAAAAACAGACAAATATTAAATAAAAAATTAAAAAAATCTACTTTCACTCCGGTGAAGTGAACTGTCTTCAGAACCAGTTTCTTTGCTCTAGTGGAACTATCTACATCATAATCAAATTTGGACCGTTTAGGAATATTAACGAATAATACAGAAAATGTACTAAAATTTTACATTTTTAATGCGACGATCAGAAATTGACAAAAAAATCTATAAAGTCTACCCCATTTGTGTTAATACTCCATTTTATCAGGTGCATGTTTTGAAAACCAAATATCGTACAAAATGTTTTACAGGTTCTTTTATACCATGATACTTTACAGGGATTTGACTCCTCCAATAAAATGGTTCACTCACCTCGTTTTGAAGCATGAAAGCTGTCCTGTGGGGAGATCTTTTCAATCTGCGCAAGGAGCTTGGATCTGGGAAGTATCGTCCTGTCGGAGTTAATCCTCTCAACGGCGTATCGGAACGCCACTTCCTGCTTATCGTCAGCAGGGTGAAATAGGCCACCTGAAAACAAACAAATTCGACATTGTTTAACAATTTGCTTAAGCAACTATCATTGCCCGGGCTGTATTCTGCTTTAAGGGGTGGGAAAAGGGGATGGTTTTTGAAGTAAAACTTTTTTATTCATTTTTTGTTTTGGGGGGTGTTATGCCGTGTTGCGCTCTCTCCTTCTTTAGCCGACGTTTTGAACTGCGATGCAGTGTCCATCATCAGGGCAGATCCGACGATTTGTAATTTGTAATAATGTGTGTGCTTAATTAATTAGAAGCGATACCGTGTCACCAGCTTCAAACATTGCGCTGGCGATTGAAGCTGGCGACACGGTATGTTTGGGAAGTAAGCTGGTGAATGCAATACTAAAAGTATTATGCGAACGGTGATCAAAGCGAACGGTCAGGCCCTTACGCACGCTTAAAATTGAGAGGGAGATATAAGTTAGTAAAGATAGAAAGAGAGAGAATTACGTTTCGTATATTACAAGTCACTCCAAGGTCGTAGGTTACCCCAAGTTCGTAGGCACCCTAAGGTCATATGTCACCCCAATGTCATAGGTATGTTCTTTCATAAGTTAGTGAAGTTTTACCTCAGTCGTGTGGTCTAAAGCAAACTCGTTTTTTTTTAAATTTCAATTTTCACTTTCCTATTATTTTGAATGCCAAGTGTGCGAAATTTCTTCAATCTCCGAATAAAACTTGAGATCTGCATTAAAAACAATCCTCCCACTCTTTTGTTTGAAGAATGTTCAGAGATATGAGCACCTGAAACATTAGCCGATTCCATGATCACTTGATAGTTGGACCTCAGACATATTAGACCTTTAAGCCGATAGTTATACCTCAGACACTTGGCCCCTCACCAGTTATTCCCCCGAACACTTGATCCCTCAAAGTATTATTTACGCCGTTTGTCTGTATCGTTAAAGTTAGTATGAAGAAAGGTAATACGGCCGTACACTATGTGATACGCACGGTATGTCATTCCAGCATCCTCCTACAAACGAGATAGAGCGCGTATTACGTGATATGTTGCGGCGTGTACTGTAGCAACGTGATCAGTGGCGACGGGGGGGTAGAAAAATATATTTATGGTTTTTATTTGAAAAAAAAAATCATCGGCGTGCGTTTTTCATTTTTATTGTGCGGCCGGCGTGGTCGAGGGGTAAGACTCTTGACTCGTTATTTGAAGGTCGCGGGATCGAATTCCGGCGTAAGCAAATAATTTTTATTTGTTTAATTTTTGTTATTTCACAATTAATTCATTTAAAATCATATATAGTTTATTTGCGGCACGTTCTGGAGTGAAGGATACTCTCAGTATCGCCCTGGTGTAAGACCACCATTCAGAACTGAAACGGGTATTTCCCCACCTTTGTCTTCGCCATCTCTTTTCCCTCCTCATTACCATCAACCTCACATCATACCCCAATTGGTGATGCCATAGTCTCGTTGGCTCCAGACGGAAGAAGCTAGGACCCTTGTGATGTATTCACGTTAAAAATAAATTTAAAAATTGTTCAGCAGTACGACATTTACATGTAATATGTATTTTCTCTTTCTTTCGGGTACGACATTCGGTTATATATTTATACATCCAGTGCACAAGTTTTACGATCAACCTTATAATACCTTCGAGTATTCCGAAATGTGTTTTAATTTACCCAATAACATACACCGTTTATTGTACCTTGCTTTTGCTAACACATTTCACGACCAACATACGTAATATCATGTATGTCTTAAATTCCATACGTTGTTTACTTCTGAAGCGTGTTCCACTAGATTAGAGCTTTTACAATGTATCCGAATAAAATTACCCCAAAGAATTTAAATTGGTAATTTTGACTTTATATGTTGATTTTGTCCTAGATTTTGACTGATTACGAAACAACACTCTGTTAAATTCATGTACAGGGACAAAGAAAATCACAAACATAAGAACAAAAGATAAACATAAAGGTCTTTTACATGTCTGTATCCAAGATTGCAATCAACGCAACGAATAGCGGCCTTAAATAGCGTACAGGTTGTTAAGGGACTGTTAAGGGGGAATTATTAACTCAATTTTAACCCTTGATTCCCGACAATATTTGGAGTAAAAAATGTTAATGAAATCTAATTAATTTGTGACTTTTTTTTAAAATTTTGTTTACTTCAAAATCGAATTAAAAAAATCTTCCATATGTCATCACTGGTCACTCAGTCGAATAACCGCCCAACCCAAACCCTCCCTGTCCAATACCTACAGATATTTTGTGTTTTAAGTAGAAACAAAAACATGAAATATGTCGCCGGAGGCCAAAATTTAATTAATTTTTATATCTTAAATAATGTCAGGAATCACGATTTAAAGTAAGTTAATCGTTTAACATTCTGCACCGATTAACCTTTAACATTGTATTTCAAAAACATCAAGTTAAATAAAACGTGATGCAATAATTATTTACGCACGTAATCATCTAAAAATGACGTAAAATGTCAAAAATCCGAAATGCAACGAATAAACAAATATTATATGATGGAAACCAAATATTTTTTTCATCGTTATATATATATATTTGTGATCTCATTTTCCTGATGTTCGGCTTAAATACATATTTTAACCAGTTTGAAAAAAAAAAGTATGAACTAAAAAAAACTCCAAAAGGCTGCGGTAGTGCTATGCAATACTTTTCATAGTAATTGACAATCAAAATAATGATATGAAAGGAGTACGTATATAAAAATAATAGAAAAAAGTAATAAATACCTACATAATCAGTAGGTATATAACGTCATTGTACATAATATTATTTTCATTTTATACGTTATGAGTAAACCTCAAATTGTAATATTTATTTAAATGAAGACAATATTAGCGAAACTCAATCAAAAATCCGAAAACAAAAAAAAAATCAGAAAAAGATATTGGCACCCATCCCAGAGATGCCAATATCTTTTTTCTGATTTTTCTGTCTTCATTTGATTAAACATAATAATTTAATATTGTAAACTTTTTCCTATAAATTAGTAGGTAAATTAGTTAATATTTAAATTGAATCTCAGATTTGGAAAGAAAAACTATAAAAAAGAAGATATGTGATAGAAATAATTCTACCTAAAGGTTTTTTATTCCAATTAAACGGCCACTCTCTTATCCGTTTGAACGATCGTTATACATTACTGTGCATCCACATTAAACCCAATATTACTCGGCACAAATTCGTGGCCGCAATGCTAAATCCTCTTCTGATAAATACAATTTTGTCTCTCAATCAATCATAGCAGGCAATGTTCAACACCGCATTAGGACGCCGAGCACAGTGCCATTTACCTGAATTCCGGCGCTAATCACCTTTTAGTCCGGCCGATCCTCTCCAGATCCCTCGCAATCCTTGTCACCGGGTCCGCCGGATTAAGCCTAGAGACTTCATCATTTATAATGGACCGCAACCAAAAGGAATACTAAATTGTAAGGGTTCGTTCATATCTGCGGGCGTGGTTCAGACAATGCCTTTTTATAGGGCTTATCCTAGGGCGGAAATACCACTTCTTATACTATAATTTTTATTTTTAACTTTATGAGTAAAACCTCAAATTGTAACAATTAATTAAATGAAGACAATGTAAGCGAAACTCAATCGAAAATCTAGAAACAGAAAAATCAGAAAAAGATATTGGCACCTCTGGAACTCGAACCTAGGACCTCTCGCTTTTCGCCCGGAAAGCGAGAGGTCCTGGGTTCGAGTCCCAGAGGTGCCAATATCTTTTTCTGATTTTTCTGTTTCCAGATTTTCGATTTAGTTTCGCTTACATTGTCTTCATTTAATTAAATGTTACTTCTTATACTGTTGATAACCGGTAGTTACTTGGGTACTTCGTAATTATTTACATATTTATTTATGTCTGCGGTTTTATTGTGGAAAGAAAGATGATTTACTAATAAGACTTTTATTCAAATTTGATAGATTGTATGTTCATTGTTAGGATCGAGTGACACGACAGACTTACAAACTGAGAAACAGCAATCATTTTAGGCTTCTTAAAACCGTTCATCAGAAACACAAAACAATATTATTTAATATAAAGGTTTTATAACAACCTCCCATTAAGATGAAGCCATACTAAATAATGCAAAATCATACAAAATCGTATGTTTTAGTTTTGAAAATTTGACCGCTTAGGAGTATTATAGATGCTTCAATTAAATACTGCGTGTAGAACATACCTTGGCCCTTAAAAATATCGGTCATTTTTTTAATAAGCTTAGAAAAAAATAAAGTATTAGGTCTATAAAAAACATTTTTAAGTGCAAACTCTCCTACTTAAAAACACTTTTTCGGATATGGTTTTATTGCATAATGTGGAAAATTCAGTTTCTTATATAATTATCGTAAAAAAAATTGAAATTTACGCCCGAACCTCACAAAATAAAATATAATATGCATTTTCGCGTTGGAATTTTTGACATCACGGCGAAAATACGGCAGTCGACGAATTTTTTATATCAAAGTGAACCTTATACCGTCCACCGAAGAACGACTGGCAGCCGCCCCATTCTTCCGTCATTACTCCTCCGGACGGAGCGGAGAAACGATGTGTTGGGGTCCGCGCTGCTTGTTTTCGTGAAATCAATTTAAAAATTCCGTTTTATTACAATAAACAATGCATAAAAAAGGAATTAATGTTTTTTACAGGCCTTTACGCAATCAACATGTAAAAAAAAATTCTCAAATATCTTTTTCAGCCTTTCCAAAAGCTTTTTCTCAAGTATTTTTAAACTCTTCCCATAAAAGGGCTTGAATTCCGATTTCGATTTTTTCCTGTACTAGTGGATCGCCTCAAAACTAAAAACTAAGAAAAATATGCAGGAATTGAAGCCCAAATTAAAAAAATACCTTAATCTGCTATAAGAGTCCCAAAATATGTTTATTTTTAATATCTTAAAGTCTGCTATTATATAAATCGTTCATTCTCTATCATTTCTTAGTTTATATATCTTTAAGTCTACTTTTTTTTAGGCCCTGAGGGAAATAATCCCCCCCAGGACCATGTCATCTTTGGGGATGCTGTATGGAGGGTCTTTTAAGGAAAAGTAAGGAGAGGAAGTCGTGGGAAGGAAAAAGGTATGAGGGGTGGGTAGGAATCTGGGGGTCAGTGTGCCCAGAAGTTGCAGACATATGAATCCATCCCTCCAACTGCGGTGCAAGGCGATGGGTTGAAATGGAAAGGTTAAAAGCTCAACTAGTCTCTCTCGATCCGGCCCGCCATGCAGCAGGTGGGCAGATGCATCCGCCGCCAAGACCTGGACAAACCTCACCCTATGATTATCTTCTATTGTATTGTATCATGATTATCTACTATTGTATAAATCTTGCGTTCTCTCTTACATATCCTTTACTAACTAATTACAATAATTTTTGTTACTATTTTACATGATTCGTTAATTTATAATATTTTTTTAATTTACATAATGATTTTTTAAACTGATTATAATTTTCTAACCTTACTTATTATTTACAATAGCCGTTATTACTGACTTACACGTTCTTTTAATTTACTAATTGAGCTAGAATTCCCTCACACTAGAGCATTGTCTCTTTATGGAGAGGAAAGGCAATTTTTTGTTTCTTTGTTAAAAACTTATGTATCTTTGTAACCGAGGTAACGTTATATGTATTTTTAATCAGTATTGCCAAATATATATTAAAAAAAGTTGAAACTTCCTGTAAATGTTAAGGAAGCCGTTGTAGTTTTTTCGTTGGTTTTATATCTTAATGTCGTGAAGTTCAAATTGTAGTACGTAGGTAATTATTATTAAAGTAGTTTTAGATTAGATATATTTACATTGTACACTAGATATATGTAAGATGTAAAAAATTTATAACAAAACAAAATACACTTTTTTTAAGTACTGGGATCAGTATTCTCCAGTACTACAGGATGCTTATTAAAAGACAGGTTTTTTAAATCACAGTGACTATTTATTGATGTATCGTAATTTATAATTATTATTTAGCAGATGACCAATGCCATTTCTGACTAAAAGCTAGGTTCTAGACTCTGCACATATACCTTCAGTTACCTTCGGCACGTTTCGAATACGAGTCCATATAACCCGAAGGGCCCTTAGACAATTAAAGTAATGTGATTACTAATCATGGACTAATTATGATAAGTTACAATAACAGATAATATCAATTGTGATAATTTTACGTCGGATAAAAACATGGATTTGGAAATACATAGGTGTCCTAACGATTTTTGTTTAAATTTACAGACTCTCGTGGATGTATAACACGCACACAATTCCTAGTAATTAATTGTTGGTACTACTTTACTCTTTGATCAAAGTGTGTGCTTTTAGGTAATAGCCAACGTAATTTCAATTATTTATTTATGTTATACGCCCATACAGGCTTTCACAAACACGTGGTACGAGTATCTACGATAAATTAATGGAACAGTAAACAAGAAGTCGAATTAGTAATACAAATTATGAACTAGAACCAATGCAGAAGAATAATTATGAGCTAAAATTAGTATTTACTTATTAGGTATGCTATTATGGCTCATGAAGTATTTTTTATTTATAAAGCATGTATAAGGAAAATGATTTTTGAACAAAAATCAATATGAATTGGAAATACCAGAAACCATTTTCAAAATTATAAATTTTTAATCGAATTCTTTTATTGTACATATTATCAAACTATTGTTCATATTGTCCGCACCCATTATTATCTGCTTAATTAAAATCAGTCCTATGAATTACTGTTCTCTTTTGATCGGCCTAATGATGCGTAGGCCATGGTTAAACTACTTAATCAACCCATTTATGTCACAAAGCAATATCTACTTAATTAGCAGGATTACTGAACTGCGCGGGTGCTGATTTCCGTGATTTATAATAATATTTCAATCAAAGAAAAATAGTCCTTATCACCTTAACCTAGGCCAGGATACTGACTCGAGTTGGTCTAATATTTATATAAGATCCTCCTTTCAATTTTTCGAGAAGTCACATTGGAAATGTATATCTATTGAATCATCAAACATGTTAAAAAAACAACTTCAACGTTTGACTGAAATTATAAATTATGAAGCTTTTACTTAATACAAATTGTAATAAACCATCTATCTGTCTATCTAAATATAAATATAAAAAATTAAAAATGTTCGTATGTCCGCTATGCGTTGCTAAACCATTCATCCGATTGCGATGAAACTTTGGGGATTTGATTCCATGGTTTCTGTATACAATAGTGAGCTCGGGCATCATGAAATTACGCATTGCTAAACCGTTCATCCGATTGCGATGAACGTTTGGGGATTTGATATGTGAATGCCCGCGATGGTTTCTGTATACAATAGTGAGCTTTGGCATCATGAAATTACGAAAAATTCATTAATTAAATAAAAATAAATCGCAGAAATAACTTCCGAACGACTGCACCAAATTGGATAAAAAAAGCTGTTCGTTATTGTCAGGACAAGGTTTGTATAAAACTACTGGTGAGCTCTGGCATTATGAAATTTGAATAAAAAAATTGCACGCGAGCTGTATGATGACTGAATGTACCGGGACTGAATGTATGGAATGCGGGAGGGGGGAGGGGAACTCGGGTTGGGGGTTCGCGGGACGGGGGAAGGGGGGAGTGGAGTGGGGAGAGGGAAGGGGGAGGAGTGGGAAAGCGAGACGGAAAGGGAATGAGGGAGAGGAAGGGGAGGCGGAAAGTGAACAGGACGAATGCGAAAGGAAACGCTCGGAGAAACAATTTCCTTATTAAATGGCATAGCAACGCGTGCCGGGTACCAGCTAGTAGATAGTTAATAAAAATAATGAAGACGACATAACCCAGCCATTAGGCAATATTTTCATAATAATGTACCTACTTACGAAGGGTTAACAAATAATAATAATATGACGTAAGTATTAATTTATTGATCTGTCCAAACCGCGGTTCTGGTTAATAATCCGGCTTTCGGGTCACGTTGCGGCTTAAATTCAGTGTTATTGAATCGTCTAACATTCCGAGCGCGTTTCGTTCTCGCGAGCATTAGTTTGGGAATGCGATCATTCAAGACTGAAACCAATAATAATATCGACTGTGAAAAGACCAAAAAGGATAATCCCTATCTACATTTCATTATATTATCTGTTCACTGAGAAGGAATCAAAATTCAAATGTTATCGCTAAGAATTTTTGCGCACGTGCAAAGTATTTAGAGTAATATTAGGGTGGCTAACTAACTAACCGTTTTCTTACAGGGAAAGGAAGGACTGACCATAAAGCATCTTGGTCTTGGCATACTCTTTATTTCATTCACATTCATACACCGACTCATGTACACCCTTCTGTTATTCTGACTCTTGACATGGCCAGACTTAAGTATCTGGTTCACTTGATTGTTTCATGTCCTCTTCGGGTGTCTGCGACTTTCTCTGCCGTGCACAATCGCGTTGGATATTCTACTTAAACTCATATGAATGGAAAAATCATTCAGACCCTAATACAAATG
Organism: Limnephilus lunatus; assembly: GCA_917563855.2. Classification (NCBI taxonomy): domain Eukaryota; kingdom Metazoa; phylum Arthropoda; class Insecta; order Trichoptera; family Limnephilidae; genus Limnephilus; species Limnephilus lunatus. Next base: position 104,574,358 of record OU830593.1, read on the forward strand.
AGGGGATCCGATAAAATTGAAGTCAGTTAATAAAATTTAACGAAAATTATGATGGGATACCAAAGCTGCTTTGAATATGATTAACATTATGTGTACAAATCGCAAGTGCGCCCCACGGTTGAATTTTGCAGCCACCTCTGGTCTGGAGCTCCAAAATACCTTAAAAAACTCTTGACTCTGTGCAAAAACGGGCGGTCCGTTTGATAGATTCTCCCATCTTAACAGACGGATTGCAATCTTTAGAGCACAGGCGTCAGGTGGGAAAGCTGTCCTTGTTCTACCGGTATTACAATGGAAAATGCTCCGAGGAACTAGCGTCATTGATCCCCTCGGCACCGGTGCATAGTCGGGAAACACGCCAAACACGCGCCCAACATTTGTACACGGTTGACATTAGTCACATGAGAACGGGTCGTTTTTACGACTCGTTCTTGAGTTCAACAGCTCGGATGTGGAACGATTTACCAGCCTCTGTGTTTCCTCCCTCCTACAACATGGGTCTCTTCAAGACCCATGTTCACTCCTTCCTTTCCTCAAAAAGACCCTCCATACAGCATCCTCAAAGATGACATAGGCCTTGAGGGAAATTATTTTCCTCAGGGCCTCCTGTGTGGAGTTAATGTAAAAAAAAAAAAAAAAAAAACTTGATGAATGAAAAAAGGTCAAAAGTATATGAGAACTGCAACAAACAGAAGTAGAAGTTGGAATAATCATTTTCTAATAAATGGTCCTTTAAGACATCTAAATGTTAATTTATGAGATTTGACCGTACTTAAAAACTCTTAGTTTGTAATTCACCCGCGGTTTTTTTTTCATTAACTCTACACAGGAGGCCTTGAGGAAAATAATTTCCCTCAGGGCCTATGTCATCTGGGATACTGTGTGGAGGGTCATTTTGAGGAGAGAAGGGAATGAACATTGGTCTTGAAGAGACCCTAGAATGAGACCCCAAGAATGTTGTAGGAAGGAGGAAACAAAGAGGCCGGCAAATCATTTCACAGACGAACACAGCTGTTGAACACAAAAATGAGTCGAAGAAGCGACCCGTTCTCATGTGACAAATGTCAACCGTATGCAAACGTTGGGTGTGTATCTACAAACGCGTTTGACGTGTTTCCCGACTATGCACCGGTGCCGAAGAGATCAATGACGCTAGTTCTTCGAAGCATCTTTCATTGTAATACCGGTCGAACAAGGATAGCGTTCCCACCCGACGCTGTGCTCTAAAGATTACAATCCGTCTGTTAAGATGGGAGAATCTATCTAACGGATCGCCCGTTTCTGCTCAGAGTTGAGGGTATTTTTTATGTATTTTGGAGCTCCAGATAAGAGGTAACTTCCAAATTCAACCGTAGGGCGCCCATGTGATTTTTACAGGGTTAGCAGTTGTGTTACTATTTAAGTATCTGCGGTCCCTGTACACTGTACAGTAGGCCCAGTTTTTGGGAGGCTAACTTTACTCTGGCTTCAATGGAGCCCCGTATCCGAGCTGGTCGCTTAAGTTGGAAGTGAACCTCCAGAAAATTAAAGTAGACAAGAGAATAGGGAGATTACGAAGCATCACACAAGAGGGGACCTAAGGGGGCTTCTAAGCACCGCACAAAGAGGATTTTACTGTCTCATTCTCTCGCAAGTTAAATCCTATGAATGTATTTTTTGTCTCATATTGGCATGGCTATTTTTCGATCCATCGAATTTCAAATCACAACCGTTGTAAAATTTTGGAAGAAGGAATCTTATAAATGAAATGCATCTTCAGGAAATTAAAAGGACTAGTGATTTTCCATGGCTGAGTGGGAGTTTGCATCTACCGACATCTATTAATAGTTCTTACAATTAATTATTTTGGTTCCCAAACAAACAATTCATTTTATCTACATATCTGGAGAGGTGTGAGTCCTAGCTAAAACTTACTTACGAATTTGTACAACGGTGCTAAAGAAGTATTCACTTCAATATAAAACAGTTCAAAGCCTCTTTACAAACGTGCACTAACATATTTTTGCGAAAGCGTGAATACATAATAACCTCTGAACGTTTCCATTGAGAAGACAGTCACAGCCAAATACATTTTCAAAATCCTTAGAATTTTCACTACCTAGAGAACCATTATTACATGTAGTTCGTGGAACTGATTGAGAGAAAATGAATTGGTAGCGTTAGAGCAAAAGGTTCGATGGAAGTACGTCAAATGAATGTCCCTAGTGGAAAAGACTATTGAAGTTAAGATCAGAACCACTACTTTTGATATTATTTATCTTTCTTCTTTCTTTCATCCATACTAAGTCCTTTTCTACCAGTGTTGGGAAAATTCCAATAAACCTTGATTAGGAGAGGATCTGTCACTTAAGCCTTTTGTCCTTTTTAAACGTAATTCTACATTGTAACTTTTATCTATCCTATATTCTTCAACTTGTCTCCGGAGAATCGAAGAACAATCGCGCTGATAATGTCCCTATGAAAATATCTGTTCTGTGAGTGAATTAAAATTTAACGTCTTGTCACGTTACAAAAATTAATTGTAATTAACAAAACTAAATAACCCTTATAATAAGTCTTGAATTAACTGTCCTGTTAAACGTGGAATGAAATCTCGTGAACGTCACGAAAATTAACTTGACGAGTTCTGTTAAAATATCGGCATAAAAATAAAGTTTTTTTTTTCTTAAATTGTTTTCTGTTTATCATATAATATATCTTATTATTCACACGATAGAAGTTTTCCTAGAATAGCAACTAAAAAAAAAACCATTTTAGAAACAATTGTCAAAAAAATATATTCATACGCATATAAACTGATTTTATTTTTCTACACAAACGTGAATACATACCTTGCATAAAAAAAAAAAAAAATTCAAAGGAGTTTTCAAAGAAATAATGACTTTGATACTCTTTTGAAAAAGCAAAAGATTATAATTTCTGTCAGTGACTATTGCAAAAAGTGACATGCAAATGTCATAGAAAATTATTTTGAAAATATTCAAAGAAGCTACATTGATCAAATAAAAAGTAGCTCCCAGACTGATATTGGGGCGAGCGATTCTGACCTTGTCTTACATACCGTTTTTTATACGTAAGGATTAAACTCGCTTTTAAAAATAATAACACTTTTTCCCGGACGTCCGAGCCACAGATGACAGGTTGCACCGTCTTAAATTTCAAATTACTAAGATTAAAAACATGCAGGGGTGGTGTGGTGATAAAACAAAAAAAAATCTTTTCGTGTATATTATGGAATTCTTTGTTATAAATGTAACCGTTACATTTACACGAAAGTTAATTTAGTTCGCTTATAGGGATGGGTAAAACAGACTTTATATAACTAAGGGTAATTAACTTGAGTTGAACAATTAAGGTGAAGCTACCATTAGTAAACTAAAAGGTATTCAAATTGGGAAAACATTGATTTTAGTACATATTCCTATGTATTTCTCGGTACACCATGATTGTTTTAAATTTTCTGTTCAACCAAACTTTTGATTCCAGGAAAACACAAATTCTGGGTACGTTTTAAATACTATTTGAAACGTGCCCAGAATAAGTGTTTTTCCTGAATATTACAAGGTACGTTTTACTTGCGATCTTCAAGGTTAATCGACAAAAGATAAGTACCTTCAATCAATATGAAAGTATCAGTATGTAAGTGGTCAGTCAATATGTAAGTATTTTTAGCAACAATAAAATACAAATAAACAATAATAAAATACATAAAAATTATTCAACTTTCTATCTTTCCGAAGCAAAGTTTTATAAATGGCTAACGATTTCATAAATCTGCTATTGATGCCTTATTGTGCGCATACATTCATGACTATTTGACACGTTAACCGTATATCCACAGACGTATAAATTTCACGTAACATGTAATCAAGCAACCTACAGACAACAATCTGAAAAGTTCGGTTATGGTATTGTTTTCACTACCAATACAAAATGTTAATTCGTGAACTCGAGTATCGTAATATAAATAATATTATTATGATAGTGTTAATACTGTTAATCATCGATCGTATTTTTGCTACCCCATTCTTAGATTGAAGAGCTTCGTAGACGAGTGGAAAACTTTTGGTCTGGGCTCAGTGGCCGCAGGTTCAACAAAAACATTACAAAAAATGTTTCTTCGAAGTTGTGTATTATACAAGAAGATTTTTTTGGACTGTAAAAATCTTACCTATTTTAAAAATGTTTGTAAATGGTTACAAACTATTCTAAGAGCAATCATATTATTACAAGCACCTATTTGTTCAACAGCGCCATTCCTCTTGTCATGCTATTCCTCGTCGGAATGAAATTTTGAATAGATGTTGGCATAGCGACGCCTACGCCTGACGTTTTAGACGCAAACAACAATGAAATAGAAATGAACTATTCATGAAATTGCAAATTCTTTCAACATTCGAATATGGTTTATATTTTGCTTGTCTTCAATCGATTTGTTCCATGAATTTTCGGAAAATGGAATTGCTAAACAAGCTTTGCTTGTCGTTAATATTATTGTGTTTTATGAAACCTAACAAGTTTTACCCGGGGTACGCATAAAGGTCATCATTTCATCAGAGTTAAAAAATGCATGTTCTAATCTATGTAGATACAAACTTTATCAATATAACAAACATGTTTAGCTTCCATTTGATAAGTAGATCAGGAAACGGTTCTGGATCAGTCGAGATATAAAAATATTTACTTTCTTTGTCTGTCGAGACGTGAAGTAAAACCGATACAATATTATTTTAAACTTACACACAGCCATAAGGGTTGGAATTACTGATTAATTCAGCCGGTAAGTAATAATAAATTACAATTCATGTTTCATTGCTGTGACACCTCGGCGAGATAATCACAGATATCCCCGACACGTTGCTAGACCTGCTTAATGAAGCAAACTCATCGTTCCGTTTTCTTCAATTATTATAATTCATTCAAAAGAATTGTAGTAACTGTATTATGACCTCAGTGTTATTGCTATCCAAATCTCTAGACTGCGAACCATTTTTACAAATTTTTCCGAAAACCAGGCCCTTGATTGTTCTTTCTTCATTACATTTTCCAGTTGTATTTGTGAACGAAATCAGGTCACAGGTCATAGCGAAATTGCCTTGTTTACAATAAAACCGAAATTGTTTTAAGCTGGAAAGGGCTCATTCCTATCCAAAGCCTTAATAAAATACAGTTCTTGACCCTTATTCTGTTTTGAATTAATTTGCATATTAATAGATGTTTGAAACAATGGATTCGACTATATAAGGTCACTTGGATTCAAATTCAATAAGTTCATTTATGAACAGCCATATATAAGGAGCAGAAAAAACACAATTACGCAGTTTTAAACCAAGAATTTGTTGCAACTGTAGGTTTTTATTAGCCCGGTGCTACTACCAATTACAAAAAATAGTTTTTTTAGTAGAGCAAGTAACACAACAAATAAAAATAATGGATATTGCAGAAGACTGTAATATGAACAGCGCTAAAGTTGTCGATGCATCGGTCTCTGATATATTTAAGTTCAGAGTACAGACGTTGTTGAGCATTCTATTTCCAATGTGTAGATTTATAACTATAACCATAGCTCATATTTTTATTTGTAGTGACTTATTATTATTTAAAAGATATAATATATTTGGCTTAAACAACGAGTGCCTACATCCCTCACAAACGATGATCTTAGAATATGAAAGGCAAAACTTCGCGTTTTGCTTTTCTTTCTGGAAGATGGATGTAGCCTTTGTTTCCAGGTATTCCACAACTCAACATGATGTAAACTATTCGAGTGAGTTTATAAGGCTTTTTCGTTTGCACCTGTCAACCTGATTTGCGTCCGTGTTAGACGATTACCTCTTGTGTTTGCGAACTGTTGCGGCTGAGGTAGTTTCCGGGATTTCTAGAACTCTTCCATGTGTGTCTGGGTTTGCAGTTGCCACCACTTCCCGCAAAAGCAGTATGGCATTGGTAAAGAATGGAGAATTATTTGAGTAGAGGGTGAAACGAAAACTCTTTTTACGCTGGTAGTCAAATATCTCTGTGATAAAATATAATTGCACCTTCGAGTTCTATTTACCAATAGAGATATTTGCCAATAAGTTATGATTGCTTATCATTTTAAAATACCTCTTTCATTTATTTGGCAAAGTAAGGAAGGTCGTATCATCATCATCACATGTCAAACTAATTAAGATATACTGTCAGGTTATATTCAGTTAGGTTAATGCTGTTTCTCATGCATGGACAGATATTGTAGACATAATAAGTACGGCAAGTAGACACAGAGCGCCTTTGACATGTGTGTATAACAATATGCTCACTGGATAATAACCAATGACATTCCTAGTACTAAATCGTAACACGAGATATCCAGAGTTGTTCTTTGTTTATTCGTCTAAAACAAACTACTTCATTCCTTCCCATGTCCAAAAGCCCTCTAGGCTTGGAAATAAATTCAGTTCGATCGATATTTTCATTTATTCCACATTTTGTTTCAGTGAGATAATATTTTAAAAACATTTAATTTAGTTTGTTTTAATTTAATTTAATTTGTTCATTTGTTGATTTTTACCCTTTTTCTTTTTTTTAATGTTGATTGTTTTGATTTACGGTGCTCCAGATTTTATGTTCGTGTTAAATCTTTCCCAAATGAAAGACTAAACCCTTCAACACACTTTTCCACAAATGATTACCTAGTAAATTCACGCAATGTAAGTGCACTATATAATTATAAAAAATACAAAACAATACAAGAATAAAACGTCAATCCACCAGAAACATAATGGGAAAATATTTCACCGACTCTAGATATTTTCATTTCAGAGGGTTCGGCTCTGATGAAATCCTAACTGGTCCGATAAATCCTACTGATCCCTCAATATAAATATTTAAAAAATCTTTCGTAATCCTACATGTATTTAAAATGACCGACTTTTGCATTTTTATATACAAATTTTTTGACAAATCTAATACGCCCAAATTTTGAATGATAGAGCTAGGTATAATGCCAGTAGCCGAAATAACAAATGGTTATATTTTTATAGTCTGAGAATGCCAAATTCTTTTAATCTCATTTCCTAAATCTGTATATTTTCTTATTTTTTCAGAAACAGTTTTCTGAATATAAGTATATGATTTTATTATATATACAATTATGATTTACTAGTTACTTATAACAAAGAGTGTGTCCGACGTGATGGTCTACATTTAGACGAAATATTTTTTAAGAAATAAATTCCGCAATTCTCTTCTCTGTAATAGGTAGATATTGAAATAAATGTATATCCTTAGCAGTTTATTTTTTATTTAAAATTTAAGTCCTGATTCTGCCACCGGATACCCTATGCATGTTTATCTCTTTTCTTTGTTGTACGAGAATTATATTGATTGATGTTAGACTAGGAGACGAGGTAGGTAAACCCTACGTCATCGAGTACACGGATGAAACTACTTTTTAGTGATAATGGACACTTAGAAAACCTTAAAAAAGCTGGTCTGCCGGTGCACCTCTTGGCAGGAGCCGCGCTGCCATGGAAATAGTCAGCGTTTTTTTTCGAAAAAATTACGTCATCGAGTACACGAACGGGAATGGTGGCATATGATAAAGGTCGATTAGAAAATGAGAAAAAAGCAGGGCTGCCAACCGGCAGCCTGGCAAGTTCGCAGGCAGCCGGCGTCAAAGTGGGGTAAAAAATAGTAATTTTTACGTCATCGAGTACACGAATGAAACTAATGAATAACTATAGTCCAGATCATTCCGTTTAAGAATTTCTTGGTCTGCCGACCAGCAGCCTGGCAAATTTTTGTGTACGATTTTTTAAAGTTTTTTTTTTTTTTTTTAATTTTTCGTTTATCTTTATTATTATTTTTATTTCATTATATTTTTAAAAACTTTGAATGCCATATTTTAAAAATATGAACGATAATGATAAAAAAAAATAATTTGAGAGTTCCGAGTGTACCCATCCGTCAGGTGAGCCGTTCGACGCCAAACCACTTACGAAACCTGCCGCGGTGCCCCTCACCGCTGTCGCGTGTCAATATTATTGTACAAATTTATAATATTAATAGTCCTTTTAAAATTGCCTAATAGTCCATAGTAGTTGGAAGTTCGAAAAACCAACGCACCATCGCTGTAAGAGCTGCGTTCGTCCGTAAAACGACGGAAATTTCTGAAACCCCGTTCGTTTCATATCGGTTTCGCTTGCCCTGCTGCACCGATTACGTCGAATACAAGATCTAAACTAATGAAAAACTGTAGTCTAGATTATCTTATTCATGACTTCTTTGGTCTGCCACCAGGAGCCAGGCAGTTTTTTGTGTACGATTTTTTAAAGTTTTAATTTTTTTTTAAATTCTTAAATAAATTTTTTCAATATCTTTATTATTATTTTTATTTCAATGTGGTTTTAAAAACTAAGAATGCCCGATATTAAATAAAATAAGTGGTTATGATAAAAAAAAAAAATTTTGAGTGTTCCGAGTGTAATCGATGCAGCAGGGCAAGCGAAACCGATGTGAAACGCACTGGGTTTTGAAATTTTCGTCGTTTTTCAGACGAACACAGCTCTTACGGCGACGGTGTGATGGTTGTTCAAACTTCCAACCACTATGTATTATTAGGTAATTTTAAAAAGACTATCATTATTATAAATTTGTATAATAATATGTGCATGCGATGGCGGTGAAAAGCTCCGCGGCCAGTTTCCAGTAAGTTGTTTCGCGTCGAAAGGCGCTCCCGTCCGATGGGTATACTCGGAATACTCAAAATTTTTTTTTTATCATTGCCACTTATTTTATTTAAAATCTGGCATACTAAATATTCAAAACAATATTGAAATAAAAAAGAAATAAAGATATTAAAAATATTTAAAAAAAAAAAAAAAAATTATAACTTCAAAAAATTGTACACAAAAAACTGCCAGGCTGCTGGTCGGCAGACCAAAGAAGTCATGAATGGGATGATCTAGACTACAGTTTTTCGTTAGTTTTGATCTTGTACTCGAGTAATCGATGTAGCATGGCAAGCGAAACCGATATGAAACGGACAGGGCCCGGAAATTTCCGTCATTTTCCGGACGAACGCAGCACTAACGGCGACGGTGTGGTAGTTGTTCGAACTTCCAACCACTATGTTCTATAAGGTAATTTTGAAAAGACTATTATTATTATAATTTTGTATAATAATATGGGCATGCGATAGCGGTGAAGGGCTCCGCGGCCAGTTTCCAGTAAGTTGTTTCGCGTCGAAAGGCTCTCCCTTCCGATGGGTATACTCGGAACACTCATGTTTATTATTATTTTTATTTCAATATGATTTTAAAAACTTAGAGAGCCAGATTTTAAATAAAATAAATGGTAATGATAAAAAAAAATTTTGAGTCTTCCATGTGTACCCATCGGACGGGAGAGCCTTTCGTCGCGAAACAGCTTACTGGAAACTGGCCGCGGAGCCCTTCGCTGCCATCGCATGCCCATATCATTATACAAATTTATAATAATTATAGTCTTTTTAAGATTACCTAATAGTCCATAATGGTTGGAAGTTTAAATAACCACTGCACCGTCACCGTAAGTGCTGCGTTCGTCCGGAAAACGACGAAAATTTCCGGGCCCCGTCCGTTTCATATCGGTTTCGCTTGGCCTGCTACATCGATTACACGAGTATAAGATCAAAACTAACGAAAAACTGTAGTCTAGATCATCTCCTTCATGATTTCTTTGGTCTGCTAGACAGCAGCCTGGTAGTTATATATAAATATATTGAAATAAAAATAATAATACAGATAAGTGTTCCGAGTGTACCCATCGGACGGGAGAGCCTTTCGACGCGAAACAACTTACTGGAAACTGGCCGCGGAGCCCTTCACCGCTATCGCATGCCCATATTATTATACAAAATTATAATAATAATAGTCTTTTCAAAATTACCTAATAGAACATAGTGGTTGGAAGTTCGAACAACTACCACACCGTCGCCGTTAGTGCTGCGTTCGTTCGGAAAACGACGGAAATTTCCGGGCCCTGTCCGTTTCATATCGGTTTCGCTTGCCATGCTACATCGATTACTCGAGTACAAGATCAAAACTAACGAAAAACTGTAGTCTAGATCATCCCATTCATGACTTCTTTGGTCTGCCGACCAGCAGCCTGGCAGTTTTTTGTGTACAATTTTTTGAAGTTATATTTTTATTTTTTTTAATATTTTTAATATCTTTATTACTTTTTTATTTCAATATGGTTTTGAATACTTAGTATGCCAGATTTTAAATAAAATAAGTGGCAATGATAAAAAAAAAAAATTTGAGTATTCCGAGTATACCCATCGGACGGGAGCGCCTTTCGACGCGAAACAACTTACTGGAAACTGGCCGCGGAGCTTTTCACCGCCATCGCATGCACATATTATTATACAAATTTATAATAATGATAGTCTTTTTAAAATTACCTAATAATACATAGTGGTTGGAAGTTTGAACAACCATCACACCGTCGCCGTAAGAGCTGTGTTCGTCTGAAAAACGACGAAAATTTCAAAACCCAGTGCGTTTCACATCGGTTTCGCTTGCCCTGCTGCATCGATTACACTCGGAACACTCAAAAATTTTTTTTTTTATCATAACCACTTATTTTATTTAATATCGGGCATTCTTAGTTTTTAAAACCACATTGAAATAAAAATAATAATAAAGATATTGAAAAAATTTATTTAAGAATTTAAAAAAAAAATTAAAACTTTAAAAAATCGTACACAAAAAACTGCCTGGCTCCTGGTGGCAGACCAAAGAAGTCATGAATAAGATAATCTAGACTACAGTTTTTCATTAGTTTAGATCTTGTATTCGATGTAATCGGTGCAGCAGGGCAAGCGAAACCGATATGAAACGAACGGGGTTTCAGAAATTTCCGTCGTTTTACGGACGAACGCAGCTCTTACAGCGATGGTGCGTTGGTTTTTCGAACTTCCAACTACTATGGACTATTAGGCAATTTTAAAAGGACTATTAATATTATAAATTTGTACAATAATATTGATACGCGACAGCGGTGAGGGGCACCGCGGCAGGTTTCGTAAGTGGTTTGGCGTCGAACGGCTCACCTGACGGATGGGTACACTCGGAACTCTCAAATTATTTTTTTTTATCATTATCGTTCATATTTTTAAAATATGGCATTCAAAGTTTTTAAAAATATAATGAAATAAAAATAATAATAAAGATAAACGAAAAATTAAAAAAAAAAAAAAAAAAACTTTAAAAAATCGTACACAAAAATTTGCCAGGCTGCTGGTCGGCAGTTCAAGAAATTCTTAAACGGAATGATCTGGACTATAGTTATTCATTAGTTTCATTCGTGTACTCGATGACGTAAAAATTGCTATTTTTTATCCCACTTTGACGCCGGCTGCCTGCGAACTTGCCAGGCTGCCGGTTGGCAGCCCTGCTTTTTTCTCATTTTCTAATCGAGCTTTATCATATGCCACCATTCCCGTTCGTGTACTCGATGACGTAATTTTTTCGAAAAAAAACGCTGACTATTTCCATGGCAGCGCGGCTCCTGCCAAGAGGCGCACCGGCAGACCAGCTTTTTTAAGGTTTTCTAAGTGTCCATTATCACTACAAAGTAGTTTCATCCGTGTACTCGATGTCGTAGGGTTTACCTATGTCGTCTCCTGGTCTATGTTGTTTCTTTCTTATTTTTTTGTTTGCTAGTGTCAATATCGATACACTGAATTTCACAGCCCATTCATGTAGCTGGAAATAAAAGTAGTATATATTTTTTTATTATTGCTATGTAGATATTAATGCCCTGATGCAATTCTTGTTTTATTCATAAGCCCCATAGCGTAAATAAATAAATAATATTATTATATAAATAACAAACTATTTAGAATGATAGTAATCAAAAGTTTTGTTAGTTAATCGATATAAAAGGCGGAAAACCTTTTTAGTTCAGAATCAAAGCTTCTCTTAGAATAGCTCAAACTATGTTTCAGATCCGAATGATGATATACTTCGCATTCTATCACTTCTCTCTCATTTTTTGTTTCATTAACAAATAATATCAAAAATCGTTTTATTTGTATATTTCAAAACATTTTTTTTTAAGCACGTATTCTTGACAACGTTGATGAAAGCTCATAATACCTATCATAACATTACAAGGATAGGAGTAACTATTTCTAAAGGTTTCCAGACTGATTTCCAGTCAAAACATTTCAGTATCATGTAAATACATTACCGTTACAGTAATCACCGTTGGTTTTACGAACAATTAAACTTGATATCAAAGCGTTTATTAAACATATAATGCTCTTACGTTAAACCACTAATCCACATCAAATGATGTTGGTAGATTTACAAAGCACTTCATTTGAGCATATTAACAAATAGAAGACTAATATCGAATACAGATAAGAACCGACTATTTTATTAGATAAACTTGCTGGTACCCGGCACGCGTTGCTAGGCTATTTAATAAATATTTTTTTTCTCCGTGCGTGTCCTTTCCCATTCGTCCCGTTCCCTTTCCTCTTCCTTCCCCTCTCGCGTTCCCATTCCACCTCCTCCACCTTCCCTCTTCCCACTCCACTCCCCCCCCCTTCCCCAACCCGCGAACCCCCTCCTGAGTTCCCCTCCTCCCTCCCACTTACCCTCGCCGAACCCTAGTTCCCCTCCCCCCCTCCCTCAAACCCCCTACTTACGAACGTCTTCAAACAGCTCGCTTGCCACCTATTGCAATTTTTTTATACAAATTTTATTATGCCAGTAGTTTGTACAAACCTTTTCCTGACAATAACTAACACAAAAAAAAAGAAATATCCAATTTCGTGCAGTCGTTCAGAAGTTATGCGCGTACATACATTTCTGCGATTCATTTTTATTTTATTTATTACTTTTTCGTAATTTCATGATGCCAGAGCTCAATATTGTATACAGAAATCATCGCGGGCATGCACACATCAAATCCTGAAAGTTTCATCGCAATCGGATGAACGATTTAGCAATGCGTAATTTCATGATGCCAGAGCTCACTTTTGTATACAGAAACCATCGCGTGTAAGCACACATCGAATCCCCAAATTTTCATAGCAACCGAATAAATGGTTTAGCAACGCATAGCGGACATACAAACATTTTTTGATTTTTATATATATATAGATTTGATGGAAAATAAAATAAAAAACTTAGGCTTGGTTTTAACATCCCACATAGGAGATTTATGTGAAATATGATGTTACATGCTATAAGTAACGCAATTAGAGTTTATGCAAACATCCTATCGTATTCTTAGGAACTTGCGAAAATTCACTAAGAAGCTGCATGTTGCCTTGCACATTATGCAAATTTTTGTTCTTAGCCAAAAAGGTAAAGCAAGGAATATTGTACGAACATGAATATTCGAAAAATTTAATGACGTGTCTCTCCATCAACTTTTGGAATACCATCCACCCAATGTCAGGGGTAAAATACGAGTATCAATGACATAGTTGCTTCAGGATAGCTACTTACATTCGGAGCTTTTTCTCTCTCTAATGTTTAAAAAAAAGAAATTGAAGTCATACTAAAAAATTTAGAGTTTTAATATATTTTCCTGCTAATTTTTTTAAACTTTTCTTCATTCATAGTTACGTTAGTTAAGGATTTTTTGACCACCGTGCTAGGCGCATGTCCGTGTTGTGGTCTTCTCAATCAGTCTCTCCCAATTCGACCTGCCACGAAGTTGGTGGGTAGACGCATCCAAACCTCAACCCATGCACCGGGCATCCCTACTAAGTCACCAAACTAACCGAAACACTTGGGATGACCTATGGAAGAGGTGTTGGTAAACCAATTTTAAACATTCTTCTAAGCATTCTTCACAATAAATGTAAGTCGTATGATACTTTCCTGTAAAAAAATATAGATACGAAAATATTAAAGCACAGAAGTCGCTGAAAACTTATCCAAAGAAAAGTCCCCCTCGACACAGGATCTCCTAGTGAGGAGGACTACGAATATAATTTCTATTTTATATATATATACCTAACATGCTTCATATAAAAATGTAAAAAATAATAAATATACAAGTTATTACAACAACAAAAAAACTTTAGAAAATCGTAATTATGCAATTTCACATGAAATTTTGCGACGCTCGTTTTCACAGATAAAGCAAACCTATTTTCAAGTGACAAAACAGCAAGGTAAAACAATGTATTAGGATACATAATAATTTTCTTGCCAAGGGAATAAAATGTATTGAATTGTCCAAGGAGCATTTTTTAAAGTTCAAAATACTTTAAAATCGAGGCAAGTGCGGTGAGCTACTTTGGCAAATCCGCAGTAGATTCGCCGAGACACGACAGGGACAAACATCAGAAAAAAAGGTGAAATTCTTGACACACTAGGGTTAAGTAATGCTTTTTCTTTGAAATACGTTTTCACAGAAATTTTCTGTTCTGAAGTCGAATAACAACGTTGAAACAGGCATCTGTACAATACTATACGACATGTACGTCGATGTGAGTAATGGGTTGGTAACCCTAGCTTTGACACCTAAATAAAATGCATTTTATTATGAAATATGATGGGAAGTTTTGCGTTTGAGCGTTTCAAAAGAATTTTAAGCATTTTGAATATTTCCGAAAATATGCGGTTGAACCACGGAGGAAGGATTCCTCCGTGGGTTGAACCCATTTTCAAGTTCACACTGGCATGAAATTGTGCGAAACAGTTAGTTTTTAAATACTGTGGTTTTTATGATGTTTTAGAAAAAATGAATTTAAAAATATTTTTTTTATGTAAATAGGTAAATAAATGTTAACATGAAGCTGATTACAGAGGTAAAGATTAAAACGATGTCGAAAAATCTTAATTATAATGATGGTGAAAAAATGGCCAGCATGAATAAAACAGTAGAAATAGATGCAGTTATAATATCGATAACACAAATAATTTCATTAAAGGTGTTATTGACTTAAGCTTTCATATGAGGGTTGTCCAAGAATTCATATTTTATCAGACGGCGATATTCACTAATTTAATCATCAATTTTCTTCAAAAAATTGTCATCAGCTGAGGACCTTCCTCTTCCATCATTTTCATGAACATTCGTTCGACCACTCGAAAACTCAGCACACCACTTCCTGATATTCCACTGATTCTTAACATTACCATAAATTAATGTGAGACGACGGTGAATTTCAACAGGGTTTCGAAAGCGAATAATTGAACACATCTCGCGGACAGCAGGATTCAATAGAGGAACGTCCATCTCAAACGGAAGCAAAGGTCGCACTGTAGCAGCTACCGAGTCGGATCACCGCTCGTTTTGGAGGGAAGAATCTTTTGAGTTACACTTCCGCGTCACCGAAAATGAATAAAGGCCTTAAATTCTTGAAAAACATGCATATTTATAGGCATCGACCAACGATATAATGCTTTCGGGAGAATTTTATTTGCATGATTTCAACTTGGTCTTCAATTAAGCAAAGCGGATTTTCCGTTTATAATAATATTATTTCTCTTATGTAGCAAATAAGCCTTGTACATTATCCAATTTTCTTGAAATAAGGGAGATTGTATCCTTCCTCAGGGACACAAAGGGCAGAAAATCATTAGGCATATTATCACAACAGGATATCAGGAATAATTAATACATCAATAACAAGTAGGTACTGCGCACGTGGTGGGGTTGTTTGGGTAACACGGATTTCAGTAAATTAATATTTCAGACATGGTAAAAGCATGGAATTCTCTCGGGCATCTTTGTTACAGAAGGATACATTAAGTTTGTTATATAAATAAATTATTTATTTTTGCTTTGGTTAAGCTTTTGATAAACAGCGTAGCTCTTGATTTATATTTTACTGTATGTTAGGTTATTACATTTAATTATAATTTTATGTGAAATGTTCGACTAGATACAATAATGCGGACATTTTCTAGTTTGGTGGGTCATAGTATAGTATTGTGTTTTGAATTTTTGTCATAATGTGCGCCAAACAAATTTAATGTACGATATTATGTTAAGCCACTGTCAAATTTAAAATCATCAAGAGTTTTAATATACAGCATACTCATGGTACCTACTCCAAAAAATATGGCAACAAATTTAAGAAACTCGTTAAATTGTGGTTTGAATCAATGAAAATAAAAAATTGTATCTATGGGTCATGTTCATGGAAAATTAAAATATATGATTGCTGAATATTGTTAATCCATCGATGAAGAACGGTGAAAAACTTCCCCCGAAATGAAGATTAAATAGAGAAAGACATCTCATTTCATTACTTGAAAAGCTACGTAGCTGGAAAGAATTCTATACTGCAGACTATAAGGTGAAAATTGCTTTTATGATAGCTAATCAACGATAGGAGAGAGTACTATGACGAAAAAAAGCAATCCACTTAGATTAATCTCTCAGGATGATTTGTTCGGTTTTCGGCACAACTCAAATAGGTCTCATAGCGCATATCGCTGTGTCTCCCTTAGTGCCTCCGTACATGACGCTACTTACAAGCTACTCTATCCTCGTGCGCGTATCATGCGCGCCGATCGTATGCGCGGGTCACATTATGCTGGTTGCCAGCCGTTGAAGAAGCCGCTTCTGCCAGCCGTCGATCAGCTTGGTGTGACAACAAAATTCGGCGCTGGCGCCGCCAGCTGGTGAGTATTTGTCAGCGGCTGACGAAGTTGGACATGTTTAACTTTTGGTAGCAGGCAGCGGCGAATAATCAATCACGTGACCGCTGGCACCAGCCGGCAGCGCAGTCTGACCACTATTGCGTCTATCAGCAACGAGAAAGCACGTGTTTTTTTATACAGACGACATATAGTGAATGACTAACTGGAGAGTGCGGGACGCGAGTAGCAGCAACAGTAGTGTGACCAGATTGCCCGCCGCTGCTAGCTGGCAACCAGCATAATGTGACCCGCGCTTAAGTACCCCCCGTTTGATTTTGCTGGTGCTCGTACACGGTGCTACGCGACAGCCGCGGCTGTCGGTTTCAAATCTGTTGTACGATACCGACGGTGCTGATCACACGCGACGCGTCGCATCATTTGTGTCTGCTACTTATCCGTTTGATATTTTACTGAAATGGCATCGGAACATGAAAGTTATGTTAGATTTGTTCTGGAAGTAGAAAATGCGTGTTTACAAGAATTGCTTTACCAGAATATGTAAGAAAGGATTTAGTGGAGAAGGCATGGATTGATGTTGGAAAAAAGTAATTAATTTGACATCGCTTTACATCGTGTTAACTCCAAGGCTGCACGTAAAAAATGATCAAGTTCAGTTTACTCAAAACGACAAGTTCAGTATATTTCGGGTAGCGTCGTGTACGGAAACCAGCATTAAAGAGTAGTATATCTGCAGGGTACTTGTAATTGCGTCACAATCAAGTAGTTTGTAAGTATCTCCATGAACGAAGGGCCTTAATATCACGATTAGAAATATGATCTTAATAGTGTAATAAAGTATGTGGGTGTTTATATTTTTTTCGTATTCGGTAATTTTAATTATAAAAAACTTAAAGTGTCATATTTTTAAAACTGTTTATGCTTAGGTACATTAAAAAAATTCTTTAAATAAATATAGGTTTATTTCGAACACAATTTGAAAACATTTTATCACCTTTCAAAAACAGTTTTGATTTTTCAGATGCGTTAAAAAATATTCCATTTATTTGGATTATATTGCAAAACGAAAATATTTAGACCTACCGATATAATAGGCCTGAGGGTTTTTGTTTTGTGTAAAAGTAAGCTCGTATACTCTAACTACACTTATAACATTAATGTGGAAAGCAAAAAAAATATCCCCGCGAATTATCACATTTTCCAATCCATAAATTTCTTCAGATATAACAACACTTGGGTTTCGAAGTAGTTAAAACAATCAATTCGCTAGTAAAACATGTTAATAAATCACAATGATTGCAGTTTGAATCGTTTTATCGGAATTTGATTGGCCAGTTTAGCGTGAAAATGGACCAGCTAGAATGAAAGAGTAGAAATGGATGCAGTTAAAATGTCGATAAGACAAATAATGTGCTAAAAGGCGATAAATGAAGGAGAAAAATAACTATACCTACGAGGAAATAATGTAAAGACGGTGCTGTAAAATGGATTACTCTAACAAATGTGATATCATGTATCAAGAGCTTTACAAGATTTAAATTTTATATCTACTCATGTTTTTTCGGGTTCATGACAACTCAAATGTATTAAAAGAGCTTCTAAGTGATGCCGACAGACGCCAGTAAGAAAAGGGCTTCTATTAATGGCCGGTAGGGGCACCCGATTAGGCGGTGGCCGTCAAGACTGGTACTGGCCAGCCGAACGCCCAGATTCAATTAGACACTAGTATAGGCAGGCTGTGTAACGTGTAGCATAATTATCGTAAATACGTAAACTTATAATAAACCAGTTTGTTATAAAGAACCTCTAGTTATTGAGAAGTATCTACCCCAAAAGAACTAATAGTGTTTGAATGTTAATAACACCAAACATTAAAATGGCATTTCAACATCCCTTTAAAGAGTCAATAAAAGTAATGAAAAAATAGCTCATACCCTACCTAAGGTAACTTATTCAACAGAGATTTTTTAAACTCTTTTAATGATTTTTCAAAAGAGTGATGAAGTTGCACACTGTTGAGTTGTCCGGTAACCGTTTTTTCGCACCATTGTTTGTGCGTATATTCAATCTTACATTATAAATCAATAAAAAATAAGTTTCCTTACTAAAACAAACTCGTGAAAAATGACGGGATATTATTATAATCACAGAATTTTTGAAATTGAAAGTATTTATTGACAAAATATCTGGATCAAACTTTAAAAAATTACGACCACAGTCATTTTATTTACAAAAGAAACTAACTAACTAACCATCACGCCGTTTCCCCGCAGGGGTAGGCAGAGAGGACGGACTGCCAAACAACTCGGTCTTGGCACACACTCCTTGCCTCGTTCACATTCATACATCGTCTCATACATGCTCTTCTATTATTCTGACTCTTGACATGGCCCGACTCAAGTATCTGATTCACTTGGTCGTGCCATGTCTTTCTCGGGCGACCCCGATTTCTTCTACCATTCACATTTGCGTCATATATTCTCATTACACTCCTATCCTCGTTCATTCGCTCTACATGCCCAAACCATCGGAGCGTTCCTTTCTTGATCTTACTCATTACGCTTACATCAGCCTTGCATTCTGACAAAAGAAACACACTTTATTTTATTGTATCATGATTTCATTAATTGAAATAAAAAAAAAATTTACCTACTTTATCGTTCCCATAATCAATTCCAATTTTTAAAATCAAAGCAAATCACAGTTCTGGAGATCATAGTCACGGAGACACACCACCGAAATTATTATGTTAATTTAAACTAGGTTAAAACTCAAGCAATTAAATCACTAGGTTATAATGGTTGAGTTTTAAAGTGTTAATGAATAACATGCAGTTCTATAATTTTCAACGAAAATGTGTGTATGTTTATTTTTGGAACAAAAAGAAATACACAAGTAGAACCTACAATCTACGCATCTACGCATCTGTCCCAATGCTGCCCCGGTTGTCGGAAACGTCATGTCAATAAGAAATAATAAAACTCTCAAGACACTCTGAGGAGTTGATTTTTCTATGAAAACGGTGCGAACCAAATCTTTTAACTATGTATTATACGTCAACCAACTTATTCGTCGGCAATTCTCACATGGACGGGCCCCAGGCTAACGTAAATACTGCGCTTTCACTAAAATCGCAGTTCCCTTTCTCCTGAAATACCTACCAGCTCGTAGTGAATTGAAGCTGGCGACACGGTATCGCTTCCAAGTAAATAATCACACACTCTACACTAACAATTACACATCGTTGGATCTACCGGATCTGCCCTGATGATGGACACTGCAACGCTGTCCGAAACGTCGGCTATAGTAGGAGGTAGCACAACACGGCATAACACCCCAAAAACTAACAACGAAAAAAAACTTATTCGTTGTGCAAATCTCAAATTTAGGTAGATAGGTATTCAATGTACGTTAAATAAACAAGAAAGCAAAAGAAGACAGAACGATAAGTTAATTATTATAATCAATAATTATCAGCCTGAAACACTCATCTACATTGAAAAAATCTTCCGAGAAAAGATACTGGCCGCCAACGGGAATTGAACCCGTGTCCCTCTGAGTTCAATTCCCGTTGGCGGCCAGTATTTTTTCTCGGAAGATTTTTTCAATATAGATGAGTGTTTCAGGCTGATAATTATTGATTATAATATTTGTTATCTACCCTTTGTGCTATGCATAAACATCTTGTTTAAACGTTAGTTTATCAATTAAAAATAATAATTAATATTTGACAAGTTAAAGTATTTCAGCAAAAAATGCAGACATAATTAGTCTCGACGCCACCTAGCGGGAGATTTAGTATTAAAAATACCTCTCTCACAAAAATAAAGTTGGTTGTTTTCAGTTGGAAAAATGTAATAATAAGTAATTGTCGAATGAAACACTAGTATATATTGAATTATTTGGCAGGTATTAGATAAGCCGCCATAGCTCAGTGCTCAGAGCTGCTGACCGGCAATCAGATGGTCACGGGTTCAATTCCCGTTGGCGGCCAGTATCTTTTCTCGGAAGATTTTTTCAATGTAGATGAGTGTTTCAGGCTGATAATTATTGATTATAATATTTGTTATCTACCCTTTGTGCTATGCATACAAATCTTGTTTAAACGTTAGTTTATCAATTAAAAATAATAATTGATAAGTTAATTCTATGAATTCTGGAGATTTCGTGAGTTTTCGAATTATTTTAAAAATTTGAAATGAAAATAATTGTAAAAAGCTAGACATAATTAAAACCACATTTTCCATCTTTTTAAGAAGACTTAATCCCACTAAAGAATATTTTAAATAGCCTGTCTTCTAGGCCTTTTAAAATAAATATTACATTAAATAAACCTTGCTGAAGGAATAATTAAATACTCAATTATTAATTCTGTGGGCATTTAAAGAAATTAAGTTAAAATACTAGATGAAAGACCACATAGCATTCGAAATAAGAATTATTATTTTCTCTTTTTTAAATCAATAGAAATAAAGTATAAAAAAAAGTTAATTACATCTAAAAAAAACATACTTAAAATTTATAACGATCTCCAAACATTACTTTATATTTATGTTAAAAAGAGTATTATTATTTTTATTGAACGACAATAAAAGACATATTATAATATTGGCATACATAATAAATAAAAGTAATATTTAATATACCGATATTATATACATTTTTAATAAGTGTTTCAATATTGAAATAACATAATACTACAGAGCTTGGCGATGAACCATTTCGAATTTTGATTGGAAATAATTAAGCCATTTTTTTATTTATAATTTCATGTATTTTTTTTACATTAGATCCACACAAAAGGCCCTGAGGAAAATAATTCCCCCACAGTGCTTATGTCATCTTTGGGGATGCTGTGTGGAGGGTATTTTGAGAAAAGGAAGGAGAGAAAGTTCTGAGAAGGAAAAGGTTATTAGGAGTCAGTATGTCCAGGATTGATAGATGTATGATACCATCCCTACCACTATCGTGCAAGGCGATGTTCCGAGAGAGTACAGGTGGAGTAGTTAAAGGGACTCCGTCAACCATTCTCTCCCATCTAGCCTGCCATGCAGCTGGTGGGTAGACGTATCCACCGCTAAGACCCGGACAAACCTCACCCCATGAACCCGGGCACCACTGCTAAATCACCAAATGTAGCGAACCACTTGGGGTGACCTATGGCAGAGATATTGGTTATCCAATAAATGGATCCCGGAGTGGTAGTAGCCCCATACCCGCCTCCCAAATTGAATATTAAATAATAAAATCCGAAATGTTTTAATAAGTTGAGATGTTGTATTAAAGATGTTATTTGGTCTATTTTTGAGAATATTTTGGAAGACGTTCAAGTTAACGTCATGTTTTCAATTACAGAATTTATCGTAACGAATAAATATTATGACGTAATGTTACTTGAAAACAAAAATGTAACTCCATATATATTTTCGAAATTTAAATCAGTAGATATACTTTTCTATGTTTTCTGTCACCACGTGATCTGCATAACTGATTTATAGTAATAAAGTTACTACATGGTTATCTTTGTAAATTATACAAGAACTTTAAATGCCATGCTTACTTTATCGGTAAATAAATATATAGTTCGTCAATGATTTTTTAACTGTGCGAGAGCGGTTGTTGATATGTTAAATACTTCACTCTTACCAAAATAAAGCTTTAATTTATTTGTTAAAATGGTGAATGGACTATTTTCTTTTATGCCACGAGAAAGCATACCCCACTAAATTAATAGTGGGCATAAAAAGTGAAAGGGGGTCGGTATGACATGAAAAAAAGGTTTCAACGCTTGCCGGAAATACCGCGTAAGTATTCCCTAGAAGATTTGGAAGGCTTTTTGGAAAGCCGGAAACCGGCCGAAAAGAGGTATGAATTTTCCGACAGGTAAAAGTTTCAGAGTTTTTACGCGCTATAAAGTTGTAAAGTCCCCTTTAGAATTGTTTTCGCTTTCGAAAACCGATTAGTCAGAATGAATAATTATTATTTCGTTGTTCGTACAGAGGAATTGTTTTTTGTACGTTGAGAAATGGGTTTCAATTTGGTATATTAGTTATTGTTTACCAAAAAGCTGTTATTACATTTGTTTGACCATTCTTGGCTTATGTTTGTTAAATTGTTCAGAAAATATTAAGTACATTCACCGTGATTTTATATTATACGAGTAGATTCCTAAATAGCATAACTCAAATGTTTTTCTTTAACCTTCCCATGCTCGCGCGTTGGTCTCTCAGACCGACAAATCAATAATTCATTGTTTTCTCAAAAGTTAACAACAACGGGACTGAGGTTTTTAGTTGCTTTTTAATTTGTTTTTTAAGACATTGTTTGGTGCGGCGCGGCGTGCGCATTGGTGTTAAGTAGACGTGTGACATTTATTTACTGTTATCGGTCTTTTAGGTAAGTAACAAATTACTACCCAAAAATCCTAGTAATTATTCATTCTTATTTTTATAATATTTTATTATTCTTGATACTTTCATTTATTAGATTGCAGAGTTGTTCTTTAAATTACCTAATGAAAAAGCTTATTTTTGTTATTAAAGTACAAAAAAATATGTTTTTTTAGAGGATTTCTACCAAATATAGGAAAAATAACAATATTTTTCTTTCTCTAATTCAATTATATCCCCTTCTATGTAATGAATACCAATAATGCTTAAAAAGTAAATAATTTAAACAATACAGACAAGATGAAATCTCGGTCTGAGACAACGTACGCGAGTATACATGTTATTCCGTTGGGCGCGAGTATACGAACGTTAAAGAAAGTCACACATTTCCGGGTTAGGAATAACATGATATAATTTGAAAATCTCATACAACCATGAAGTTAAACGGAAATTTTTGCTTATCATGATAGAGTACTTAGCCAGCCTTCCAACGCCTGGGTGAACTAAAAATTATGCGATGACAACTTGCCGCTCCAACTCACTCACTTAGCTCACTTCAATATGTTAAACTGGAAAAATCGATGAAACTTTCTTCACTGGGCATGTGAATAAATATTTCGATGTAATAGTATTAGTTTTACCATTTTATAATATAAATCTTATAGTTAGCTGGTATTTATAACTAAAAAAACAGTCTCAAATATTTAATCGTTTTCTAAAACTGAGGCTTTATAAAACAGACATGAACCGACCAACATCAGAGAATAATGATGTCATGAACGAAATCTTTTGTGGTTTTGTCTTCTATTTGAAATGGTGACGCTTTACGGAACTGTATATAAAGGTGTCCTTTAAAAAGGTTCGGTCGCAGTTTTATTTAAATATTTATCTCCTTGCGCTTTGCCAACTGTCTTTATCTTCCCCAGTCCATGTGGGAAAACCGGAGAAGGGTGGGACTGGATAATCCATTCCACTTTCGCTTTAAAGGCATTCACTGGGGTATCGTCTCTCCCACCGTATTATTATTACCCCATGGTTCTACACCCTTCTGAATACTCGAGAGTCGAGGGTGATAGATATATGTTTATGGGGGTTGAAAAGATTTAGTTTATGGTGTGGTTATTATGCATTAGAAGGTGTGTCTAATTTGGTGGCTTTAGGAAGCATTGTTGTGGAATTACGTGGTGATAACAAATCCAGTGAGATTTAAATCAACGCACAAAGGTAAACAATTAAATTTTTAACGTATCGTTGGTAGATAAATGCAACATGTTTGTAAAAGACGCACAGTGTTTTCACATAATAATTGAAATAATTAGGTCAGATGTATTATAGAATTTAAACAATTCATTGAAGTTGATTTTCAGGCTCCGAGAAAGTTCTAATAAAATTTTGTTAGCAACCAGCCAATCATTATATTTTAACAGAACTTTAATAGGACCTTTACGGAACTTAACTATTAAATTTGAATTTTGATGAATTTTTCAAATTCTGTGCAACAGCCCATCCTTAGTATTCCTATTACAACTTAGCACAATGTGCTTTTAAAAGACAAATGACTTATACCTAACTGAACTACCCCAGCAATAATTTTTTGTATTTATTTTGTGATATATTGAAGATGTTCACTGTATCAGCATAATTATTACCCTCCGCTGGGCAATGGTTATATATGGTAGTTAGTCTTAGATTTTCTCCACGGAAATAAATCCTGACTTCTAGTATTTAATAACTAACTAACTAACTAACCATCACGCCGTTTCCCCGCAGGGGTAGGCAGAGAGGACGGACCGCCAAACAACTCGGTCTTGGCACACACTCTTTGCCTCACTCACATTCATACATCGTCTCATACATTCTCTTCTATTATTCTGACTTTTGACATGGCCCGACTCAAGTATCTGATTCACTTGATCGTGCCATGTCTTCCTCGGACGTCCACGACTTCTTCTACCATTCACATTTGCGTCGTATATTCTTCTTACACTGCTTTCTTCGTTCATTCGCTCTACATGCCCAAACCATCTGAGGGTCCCTTTCTTAATCTTACTCATTATGCATACATCAGCCTTACATTCTTTGCGGATATCCACATTTCTCACACGATCATACATTGTTTTACCACACATACGCCTCAGGGATCTCATTTCAACAGCATTCAGTTTACTTTCATCCTTCCTCTGCCAGTTCCATGCCTCACTGCCATACATCAGGGTAGGTACCAGGACTCCATTGTGGACTGCTGGTTTCGCTTCTTTTGACAGTTTTTTATTAGCGCCAACGGCATTCAGTCCTCCATTAATGGAGTTACCAGCATTCACCCTTCTTTCAATATCCCTATCAGCCTTCCCATCTCTCGTAAACATACTACCCAGATACACAAACTCATCCACCTGCTCCAAGTATTCATCATTCACAACTATATTGCATACTGTTTTCGTACTCTCTCTTTCAAACACCATGACTTTAGACTTACTTACATTCATCATTAACTCATTCTTCATACATACTTCGTTCATCCTAGATACGAGAGACTGTAGATCTTCCATAGTAGTAGAAATCAGCACCGCATCATCAGCATACAACAGGCAACATACTTTCAGATTACTCAATTTCGCGCCCAATCCCACTTCTTTCAATTTTTGCATTCAATTATCCATGTATAGATTGAATAACCATGGTGACATTACACAGCCTTGCTTAACACCTTTTGTGATGTCAAACCACCCCGTAAAACCACCGTTCACCCTAACACATGCAACGCTTCCCTCGCACAGAGACGCAATTGCCTGTATGAGATTTGTATTCACTCCATACTTGGACAACACCTTCCAAACCTAGTATTTAATACATTATGGTAAAAGATTTTTATTGCATACGAGTGTATTAATGGGATTTGGGTTATTTCGTAGTATTAGGTACATATTTTAATTGGAGGAGAGTTGAATTACTAGATTTTGGATTGGTTGATTTTTTTTATGTTGTTTTATAGCGGGGTAATTAAATTACATCAATCCACGCTTTTCTTCTGTAAACACAAAGAGTCTTTATTGGGTGAGTACAATCAATTACCTAAGTAGACACTTCAATAATCGTAAAAAACAGTAGTAACTTAAACGTAGAAGCTACATCATTAGCTTTATGTTTATTATTTCAATAATCATAACTCCAAAGGACACTAATTATCCTTTAATTACTCGTCACTTTATACAAAACATTCATGAGTACCTTGAAGTTACGCGAGACACCTCGGCGGGCAAACTTAAACTTTTTCGATCACCCACGACTTTTTATGGGTCAATCCATATGTGAAAAAACCTTAACGGCGGGATGTCACCTCTGACCAATAGAATCCCTCGTCTCTAAGAGACAGCATTGCTAGACAGAGAAAGTATTCAAGCGTTGACATTTGTCAATATGCGCTCTAAATAAAGAGATTTGTTTCAGTTTCAAATTACATTTGAAAAAAAAACAACTATGATTTAAAGTACATTGAACAGAAGATATTTTTGTGTTTAGCATTTTTCACGAGTTTCCTTGAAATATTATTTAATGGATGCATTTTCGTTTTTTTTTTTAAACTTTCATTGCACTTTCAAAATTAAGTTAATTCTTTTGAAATTGATTCTTTAATTAGAAATAAAATATTTTATTGTTAAAATAACAACCCACTCCACGACTCACTGGGTAGGTATTTTATTATCTACGTACAATCACAGCATGCCTTCGTAAATATTGTCAAAATCCTTTGCGTAAAACAAAGCGCAGGCTCGTTTATTTACTCTTAAGTGCTTATTATTTGCTGAATATTAGCTAAAATTAAAATGTAATTTACTGCTCCAACTTTGGTCCAACTTCTTATCTCAAGTCAAGGAAATATTAGGCTGTTGGGCAATTCCTAGTGGCTTCAAAGGCATTTCCCTCTAATTTAATCTTAGTTATTAGTAGACGGCTTTCGTTCTGCCTTGAACGAATTATGTTTTCGTTTATTTATCTGTGAGAATCTAATTTCAATTATTAAGTATCTCTAAATCAATAAATTCTATTGATGTAAATTTTTTATTTTATAAAATGGGTTCAAAAAACATTTTCGAGGTGATACATAATCAATTTATATTTTAGTTAGCAGGTTCTCAACTATTTGCCTACAACGGATTCTTTGGGCACGTTGCTCGCCAAACTGAGGATTCCAACCTAGAGAAATTCATAGATGTTTGTCCAGGTCTTGGCGGCAAATGCGTCTGCACACCAACTTTGTGGCAGGCCCAATTCAGGGAGACTGGTAGAGGGAGACGTTTTCAAAAGAGTTTTCTCGGAATATCACCTTGCACCACAATGAGAGGGATGGTTTCATTCGTCCATCACTCCTGAACACATTGATCATCATATTCCTACCCATCCCTCATACTTTTTTCTTCCCAGATCTTCCTTTCCTTCTTTTTCCTAAAAAGACCCAGCACATGGCTTTACCAAAGATGATATAGACCCCGAGGGAAATTATTTTGTTCACGGCCTCCTGTGTGGAGCTAATATAAAAAAAAAAGTCACTGGCAAAGTGGAAATCAAAAGAAGCAGAGTAAGTTCACCATTGAGCTAGAGTGACCAAACGTTACTGGCGTCCGGTAAGACGTCGGTGTCCGCAGCTTTCCATACATCGCAGAACGAGAAATGGAGGTGCCTTGTCTACAATGCTCCTTACAGAAAGGGTCACGATCCTCAGCAATAAGGAACCGACAAGAAGAAGAAAGGGAAGATGAGCTAAATGGTTTCAACAAAATCTGTGTGCTTCGAATATTCTCCTACTTTGATGCCAAAAAAAAACAAAACTCACTACTATGAACGAAGGTAGTTTTCCGAATATCAGACTTTTCTGAATTTAAGACTGCTTATATCTCTTTGATGTATCAGAAACAGATGAAATTTCTTATCATCGTTCAATTTGTATTACAGTAGACATTTTTTATTAGAAATGTAAAATAAAAGTGTAACGAGACAAAACTTTCCAAGCCCGAATATTTTCTGGCTCACACCTAATACAGCATCCTTATCCATCTTCATCGCGGATATATATTAAAAATGCAACTCATAAATCATCTAATTAATGACTGGCTCCCCGCTAATTACGAAAGTTGTACCACGGGCGGTCTATGAAAACGGACGCACGATCTTGAACTATCAGATATACTATAATATATCCTTATCCACAATCTCAATACCTGACACAGATAGCGAGATGTGTGATGGGAGGTTAAAGACTACCTAGAAGGTTTTTGTCCTTGGGGCATCCATTAATTACGTGAGCAATTTTCTTCTAATCTAGACCCCCCCCCCCCCCTCGATGAGATAAATTTGGGCCAATTCGTATATTTCAAGTAACGTGAGATTTAGCTGGACCCCCCCCCCCCTGTAATGGATGCCCCCTTCGAATATAGTCGGAGACAACGCGTCGTGTCACCTTTCTGGTAAGTGTAGTTGTAATGGTATATTATATATAACTGGTTATTGTTTGTTAAAAGAGGTGAAATCTTTTCCCACCGAAAATATTTTTGTAGGTACGGATTTCTCTGTGGCATTTTCTCTGACAATAATACTTTTTGATTAAACAAATACCATGATTTTATCAACAACGTACCGTTCAGAATTTTCTTCGAGTTACTAATGATCACCGTTTCTTCAGATGAATTTCGGCCCATTGGGATCAAAGGGTGTTTTTGTGATTAACATGATGATAAAAAATATTAAATCTTATTTGTTAAGAGAAAATAACATTTCGAAATGTCCACTAAATCGTTATTTTTCTCTTGATTTTGAGATGAAAAATTACAAAATACAGCAACATTTTTTTTTATAAAGAAAATCTCCTACTACAACCACAGAAAGCCGAAAATGTTGCTTGTGTTGTGATGGAGGACTTAGCCAGCCGAGGAAACGAAAATTCGACGCCCGGGTGGGATCCAAGCGCTATGCCCACATTGCCCACTCAACCACTGACCGGTCGACGTTGTTTAAGTCCGAGGGGGCTGAATTTTGTCAACAAATTGACACAAATACATGGTTAAGAGTCTCAGCAAAACAGAAATGATTATATTTATTTTTGTTGGTTAGCAGCTAGTTAAATGTTCTGTTTTCAGTTAAGGGAAGTATTTTATTTCAATCACCTCAAAGCTTAACCTTGTTTTCAGCGTTTTTCTTTTTCTCAGAATGCCAATAAAAGTGTATTGTTGTTTACAGTATGTTTACCAAAGAAAATTTACAAAACATTTGAGAAGTCGCGGCGTGTCGAGAAGTGGAACTCGAGTCCGGAAATATGTCGGAATGTTTTTGTGTTGGGTGATGGATCGAGCTTGTTGGGAGAAATGTCACGTTGGTTGAAATTGGCTACATTTTGCGCTTTATCGGTGGACTTGGCTGCGAAACCTGAAATTTTATTGTTTCCTGTTGAGTTCCATTAAAAATACTTCTTTGTTGTTTGTATTTCAAAGTTAACAAATAATCGCAATCGGCGGAAATTTTATAGATGGTCAGTTAGGTACTTTGCGGTTTAGCTCGAATTTCAATGCTTTTTCGAGAGGTAAGATTAAAAATATAAAATAAATAATTTGGCATGCTTTGTCCTCGAATAAAATAGATATTCAATTCGTCGATTATAACGTTGACTATAAGGATTTCTACAAACAAAAACCTGTGCATTTTTTTGGCCGCCGTATAATTGTAAAACAATTTTGCAAGATTTATATTATTATTTATAAATGAGGGGCATTTCAAAATGTATTAGTGAGGTACCTTGTCGATAAATGAAACTTTGAACTTTAGTTCGAAATCAATTTAAAATTTAAAGTGTTTTGTTTAAAAGTGAATCAGACTAAATTTATAATTTATTTAAAATAAAAGTTTAAATGAATTTTAGGACAAAGGATTCCTTCGCTCCATGATATCTAACAAGATAAGACTTTATCCTATTTCACTTTTATTTAATGCTTGAAGATTTCTTTGTTAATGCTAGCATATTATTTATTTATTTGCAAAAACATAATAAAAACCAATACATTTAAAAAATTATAAAAATAATAATAAATATACCTAAGTGCATACAGTTAAAGCGTAAGTGATAATTCACGCTCAAAATCGTTGTTGGACGTGTGGAAAATATCCACATTTCCTGCAAGGAAGTTAATTAACCTACTTAGTTTTCCCAAGGCCATCTCAATTGGTAAGTTAATACTTTACCAGGGAAAAATCAAAAACCTGTGTTGGCGGCCTCGCGTGAAATTACCCGAAACATAGAATCCCATTTTACTCAGAATACTGGTATTGATATAAAAACATTTATAATTTTTTTTATCCAATGTTATCTACATCCCTCAAGCTTTTGTGGGCTCGGGTAGCAGTGTTCAGCCGAAGGGACACTGGACCAGGTGACTACGTGATGGGATGACGAGGTGCCACGAATTGTTGCTAATTTCAGTATTCAAGACGCAGAAGGATGCGATGCACTGTCTTCGGATACGCATTCGAAGCGTTGATGGATACGGGTCACAATTGGCCAATGTAGACGGATTTTTGTGCAATAGGTATATGAAGACATTCATAATATTTATAGTCTTTATAAAAAAGTAACTATGTTATGTTAAGTACACGGAAGGCGCCGCCTAATTGCGTATTTGTTTACTGATGGATGTATTTATCTTAACAAACTCGCATGTTGAATGTATTTAAAAGTTTTGTGCTGCTCAAAATGCTCTGACCCCACTGACGTGCAAGGTGAAAAAAAACTAAGAAAGCATTTTGCCAATATTATTTCATAAAATATTATTCTTTGTTATTTATTTTCAGTGGGCCAATGTACATGCCTCCACGAGAAATTCTGTGAAATTCGAAAGAATTCGAAAATTCAATTATTATTCAACAATTAATATTCTTAACCGCTAATTTTGACTTTAACCAATAAGTCTAATTTTGTGGTTTTCAGCGCTTGTGAGAATAAAATAAAATATTTGTATCGTTTTCACATCTCTCGATAAATCCAAACTCAACGAAAATTCGAACAACTTTTTAGATAGCGATGCTTTGACTCGAAAACTCGTCGATTATTAAGCAAATGGCATACATCAATATTTAAAAAGACACAAATTACTGAAATTAGATAAAATGGCTACGAAATACTTCAAAAGATGTCACACTGAGTTAAAAATAAAGATATTGGATATGCGTAAAAGATGTTCAGCCCTTGCGTTTTTTTAAATGAAAACTTTTGTTAATTGTTAAAATAATAGAGTTTAATAATCCCATAAATAACAAAACCCAAAAAAGATTGCGTTATCACAATATCAATCAATTTTTAAAGGAATTATCTACTTATAGTGTTTTAATAAAATTACGCATTGATTGTCCCAGTGAATTATTACTTTTATTATTAAGTTCTATCAAAATCGTTTAATTTTAACCCTTGATGTCAATGCCATCGATAATGCTATGAAAGGTTTAATTTATTGATGAAATCTTTCAGCCAATTAGTAAAATGTTTGCCATAAACAAACCAAAGGAAGTCATGTTTTGCATGGGTGTTTTTTGAACGCTCGATGAGGGTGGATTCAGAAAGGGTTCATCGAGATTACTTTGCCTTCAACAACACAATATATGTTATACACGTGTGTTACAAAATAAGTATATGGATGTGAACGAACCTTTACCACTACCCTTTCTAGGATTAGTACCTACCAGGTAAGTGGTATCGACTTACATTTTTTGGCAGGATTTGAGTTTTATATCTGATAATTCATTTTTCAAAAACTTTGGTAAATTATTACATTTTGGGAAGCGGGTATAGATACCGCCAGCCCGGGAAACAATAATTGGATAACCTCTCATTGGTCTTCTCAAGTGGTTCACTACGTTAGGTGACTTATCAGCTCCACGCGTTCTTGAGGTGAGAATTGGCTAGTTCCTAACGGTGTCTTCCCACTTACTGTATGGCGGTCGGGATTTGTAGAGACTGGTTGAGGATAGACCTTTTTATCACTCCAGCAGGACTCTCTTGACCAAACGTCTTGCATGGCAGTAAAAGGGATTAATTCTAATGTTTGTCACTCCTGAACACACTGACCCTCAGATTCCTAGCCATCCCTCAAACCTTTATTCTTTCCCAGATCTTCATCTCCTTCTCTTCTTCAAAAAAAATCTTCCACACAACATCACCAATGATGATAAAAGCCGCCAGGGAAATTATTTTCCTTAAGCTTCCTGTGTGGAGCTAACATAAAAAATGGTTTTCATGTGATATAATAATTTGAGACTGTTATTGATTAAAACGTTTTGTTATAAACTTAGATTACCATTCAGCTTTGATTATAATATATCTGGGATAAATGATAGAATTGGCCAGACTAGCTTTTGGTAATTTGATTTAGGTCAATACCTAGAAGAAGTCTGATTTGTCCATGTTTGAATGCTATGAATACCTATGTCAGGTACACTAGATTAATCAAATTGTTACTTATCTAACAAGCAAGTAAAGATTTTGTTTCAGCTTTTTTTACTCCAATAAATCGATAAACAATCTTCATTTTTAAGCGTTTCACAAATTTGAAAAAAACACTTCCAGTATTAAGTCGCAGATATCACCCTTCGTTCCAACCTTGAACACAATTTCTGTTAATAAAAAGTGTTCCTTGGAAACAGAAAAACAAATGGCAAAGACGTAATAAATTCAGGGAACGTAATAATTTAATGAAATTTTATTTAATTTTGTTTGGCTTGATCCTTTGTAATATCAAGAAATCCAAACTGTAATTCGTTGTTAATTATATAATATTTATTGTTTACGCTAAATCTTAAGATATTCCACGGAGATCAACATTTCTGTTGATCACCCAAAACAAACATTATCGTATCACGTGGTCAGTTTCAGTAACCCGTACGTGTTTCAGTATTATAATTTATAACC
Source organism: Limnephilus lunatus (assembly GCA_917563855.2). NCBI lineage: Eukaryota > Metazoa > Arthropoda > Insecta > Trichoptera > Limnephilidae > Limnephilus > Limnephilus lunatus. The sequence continues at coordinate 104,607,294 of OU830593.1, forward strand.
CTCGATTGGACGAAAATACATAAAACATGACTTCTCGTTCTGTGGTAAGACCTAAATAATAACTTGGTATTGAATGAGAAGACGAGCTTCGTAACAGATCTGAGCTCAGTCATAATTTGACAGAAATGATGAAAAAATTTAAAAAAAAATTAATATCCATACGCCCAAAGGCTTCTTTTAGGATTATGTGGAGGAATTAGTTAATATGTGTTCAAAGAGATCCACGCTCTAGTTATAGATTTTAATCTATAACTAGAGCGTGGTTATAGATTAAAATCTATAACTTGGTCATTTCTGAATAGTCGGAGGTTCGTAACAGATCTGGGTTCATAATTTTAACAGATATGTTGAATTTTTTTAACACGCATGAAAAATATATACTTTTGTCTTCACACATCCTATGACTTCTGCTTATGGGATGCTGTGTAGAGGGGTTTTTTGAGCAGAAGGCCAAAAAGTGAAACTTGGTTGGAAGAGACCCACGTTGTAGGTGAAAGGAATAACAATAAGTTAAAGGAATACAAAATCGAGATGTAGCAATTAGTCGATCTATGCGGAAAATATTTATTACTATGATTTACTTACTTTAGAAGTGTTTAGCAAATTAATATTACTATACAGACACTGTCTAACACCCGTTCCTACTTCTCTCCTCTTACACTCTTTCATTTCATAATGTATGTATTTTATGTGTCATATTATTCAGATTCTGGGTAGAGTGTTATGTTCATATTATTATACATACAAACTATATAAATTGAGGTTTTAGCATTGCGTCACCTTGTTTGGATAAGGTTCTAACTTCGCCTTACCATGGAAAGGTCTTTAAGAACAAGTTTTTAGGTGTCAAAGTCCTTACCACTGTTAGTGGTGAGGTTAAACTTATCCAAACAAGGTGACGATTTACATGTCACCTCACGTCAATTAATCTAATTTATATAAATTTTTTTTATTTTTTTATTTCTTTCAATTAAACGCTTGTAGTGAATTGTGAAGAGACAATACCCACATTTAATTGTAAATACTCAGTTATTTCATTATTATATTGCTGGAAATTTGAATACTGGACAAGAATGCAATGAATGCATTCGTATTTCATTGTATACTTTATTACATTCGTATTACATTGTATACTGTATCCACAACTATATTTGATGTAATATTTTTTAAAAATAAAATATTTTAAAACTCGCAATTAAAACTCGTTTACTCTATACCATAGATCTTCAACCTTTTTTCGCCCACCGCCCACTTTGAGTATTTTTTTTCTAGCGCCCCCCTAACTCGTGAAACTGAAAATCTGAAACAGCAATTGTCGTCACGATTATATTTACCACAACGGAGAGGACGTGATGAAATGAGATGGGGCAAGATGGGATGGTTTCTCTGGGTCTCCTACCACCCCCCCCTGAAAGTCTGAAACGCCCCCCCCCCCCCAATGTTCTCTTGGTCTTCTACCGCCCCACCCTGAAGGTCTGGAACGCCCCCCCCCCTCCAAGGGAGCATTATCGCCCACGTTGAGAACCTATGCTCTAAACAGTAGTGAAAATATAGTAATCAACACGTACAATATTTTGTTTTTGTACAAAAACTAAACAACTTTCATTCCACAAGAGTTGGAATTATAATTTATTTAGAAGAATAATATTATATGCATGAAATGGGGTAGGAAAATATTGTAGATTAACATTTATAATGGTTGGATATTAATAGGTCAAAAAGGTAAGCCGTAATAAAATAGGTTCGCTTTATTAATGGAACTATAATAATAGAACCACATTAAATACCCAACAGTGTGCAGGAACCTAGAATAGAGCTACATTACTGAAAATATTCCAAAATTTAATATCTCTGATAAATATTTCGGTATATTCAGGGTTAAAACCAGAGCCAGGCTATCATTCCAATTAACCCTAAGTAAAGTTATCCCAAAAGGGCCTGCTCAGTGCTTACCTTTGACCGTCTATTCTGTCTCACGTGTCGTGGGCAAAGTTCCGCCTCTACCCTCAGGAAAGGTTCCAGAGGTCCGAACAAGACATGCGGGCTTGCTTCAAGAGAAAGGGAAATTAAAAAAAGAAAAACACAAAGTATAAAAGAACATGTACTTAAACTATCCCCTTTTCTCCTCCGTAAACGAGATTTAATTTTTAAGGCTTTTTCTTATATATTCAGAGGGATATTTTCTTTGTGGTATAAATTTCTTACCATTTTATACCGGAAAGTCTGTGTTTTTAGATTAAATTTATGATATGCGGGCTCTAAAAAGATGACGACTTTCTTTACTAGATACAAGGTTTTAGTACTCTCAGAAAATGAAACGTGGTTTGTGGTTGGCAGCGCAGTCAAAAGTTTAGTGCCTGGAAGAAGAGTATGCTCGTATTTTGGAACTATGACAAAAAAATTCACATTGAATTTTGAAGAAATTTATCACAAACTGTTAGATGAACAATCATATATTGTATTTTTAAAGAAAAAAAAATAACATGTTTAACAAAAATATGTAATAATAATATAAAACAATTTGTTTTTTAGTCCCTTACGCGGTACCTAAATCATTAATTTGATTGCGATGAAAATTTGGTGTATTGTAATGCGCATGCCCGGGAAGGTTTCCATATTCTCGTATAATGGTGACCTCTAGCGCTATGAAATTATTTCTATACCATTCATCCGATTGCGGTGAAACTTTTGTGAGTTGTTATGCGCACACACGCATATATTTCTATTTATAAAAGAGAGCTCTGGCGTTATGAGATTTCTTTGAAAATATAGTAATAGGTAGCGCGCAAGTTATTCGAAAAATGGGGAGGGAAAGAGGAAGGGAATGGGAACGAATGTGTAAGGACGTGCAGGGAGAAACCATTTCTTTATTTAAGTTTATTAATATAATTAACTGCACTTGTCGAGAGAAAGCTTCTGCATGGATTGTTTTAAATGGTCTTGGGTTGGAGCCCACTGTCTCCGTCACTACCTTATTTAAATGTGTTATCAGCGATTTCTGGTTCAGTACGATAATCATTTATAATTCTCTTTTTAAAATAGTTCTTCCTTAGACAAACATAGCTGGCTTAAGTCCTGACCCTCGGAAAGTTTTATATCTTACAATATGATCCCGGTTCAAGATCTGACTACCAATTAACTTTAATTATAAATATTAATGTATTATCCTATATATAAAGCAATGTCTTAGAGAGATTATCCGACAAGGTCACAGAATGAAACTATTTGTCTTTTCAAAATGGTATTCCATTATTTGCGAAAAGGTAATCATTTTTAAGATGTTCTTGCCCAATTACTTAATCTTAGATAAATCTAAACTAATACGCACTTGTGACAAAAATAACTAATAAAGAGAAAAATCGAAGACCGAAAGCGTTTGCCGCGCTTAATTGGATTCTAACCTCAAATTCTCAACGTATAGGGCAAGAGTGAAAATTTGGGTCTAAAAAGAAAGGAAAAAGTTTCTAACAAGGGCCGACCTTTCATCCAGATTGTGGGCAATTTTCTCGAGAAAATAAAATATCCACCATCTGTCAACCTGCAAGAATAAAGTTTTCAAGATAAAACTCATCAATTCCACCGCCACCCTCCGTTGGGGCCTATATACATAACTTAAACAGCCCCCAAAAAGTCGTTAGCCTTTTTGGGTTAAATACACCTCATACTTTAACATTTTTATCATCTCAACTTCTCCGTTACAAAAACAATTTATTATTAAGTCCCAGCTGTTCGTAAAAAAAATATTTATAAACCAATTAAGTCATTAACATAGAGTTGTGTACTTTATGCTTTACTTTGGATGACATGAAAATAATTTAATAAATAATTATTTTTTTTTAAATATTTACTGATAACCAATTTTTTTAAGTGCCTGTTAAGTAATTTTCGTGTCGCCATTATTACCGATTTAATTTAGCATTTAGGAAGAATCCGACTGCTAGGAATCGGTCGTTATATGATTTTTCCTTTGAAGAAATTTGATGAGATGGAAGAAATTTTGGAAATATAAGTAAGAGATGCGATAAATTTAAAAGAGAGAAGAGGAAGTTGGGAAAATTGTGCTTTTCAGATCTAGTAACTTATGCAAAAATATATTGAAACTTGGAAATGATAATATTATGAAGTATTCAATATTTCTATTTTTGATACTCACAGTTTGTGGTGGAATACCATTATAATAATATAATAAAACAATATACAGGTTGTTAACGGAAATACTTGACTTACTTTAACAAGTGATTCCTGACATTATTTGGAATGAAAAATGTAAAATTTTCATTCCAAATAAATGGGAGAGCAGTTGACCGGATATCAGAAGGACGCGGGTTTAAGTCCCGTCGGCGGCATTTATCTTATCTCGGGAGATTTTTTCAATGTTGATAAGTGTTTCAGGCTAATAATTATTGCTTATAATAATTGTTACCCTTTGTGCTATGCATAAAAATCTTGTCTTAAACATTAGTTTACCAATAAAAATAATAATTATGAATATTTGACAAGTTAAAGTATTTCACCAAAAAATGTAGACATAATTTGTCTCGACGCCATCTAGCGGGAGAGTTAGCAATTATCATGCCTTTCTCACAAAAAAATAAAGTTGGTTGTTTTCAGGTGAAAAATGTAATAAGCAGTAATTGTTGAATGAAACACTAGTATATATTGAATTATTTGGCGGGTGAGAGATAAGCCGACGTAGCTCAGTTGGGAGAGCAGTTGACCGGATATCAGAAGGACGCGGGTTCAAGTCCCGTCGGCGGCATTTATCTTTTCTCGGGAGATTTTTTCAATGTTGATAAGTGTTTCAGGCTAATAATTATTGCTTATAATAATTGTAAATAAGTTTTATATTGTTTTATTATATTATGAAGAATTCAGACAATTCAGTGATGTTTCATGGGTCTCCGCTGGTGTAATACTAATATAAACAAAAATTTTAACAAAACGAAAAACGACTTCAAAATATGCACTAAAAAGTAAAAAAATAATTTCGTACGATTGTTATTTTTGGAGTCGGTGTCAGCCAAGGTAACTACATACATACATAGGTTGTTTAGGTGAGATATGGAGATCTTGGCTTACACCGACTCCAAAAATAACAATCGTACGAAATTATTTTTTTTACTTTTTAGTGCATTTTTTTAGGTCGTTTTTTGTTTTGTTAAAATTTTTGTTTATTTTTTGATTTTTAGTGACGAGCGTGCGTAAAGAAGTTTTACTTCAAAAAAAATTCATCGAAATCTGTTGACGTAATATTGAGTTATTCGTCCATTTGTCGCGCACATACTTATTGCAAATTTAAGACATATATGGTTTTCTCATGGATCCCATTGTCAGAACTGAACCAAATTAAAATGGGACCACACGGGAAGCACCAGCTTTCTAATAAAAATATCGGTTCACCCAATTGAAAGTTCTGAGGTAACAAACATAAAAAAAATAAAAAAAATACCGCCGAATTGATAACCTCCTCCTTTTCGAAGTCGTTTAAAGGGGATTTTCCTTACGCATTCGAATAAAAATTCAACATTGTTCCGTTCCCTCTCACCCTTTTAAAATGCACATGCTTGACTCTGCGGATTGTACTTTCTGTGGTCTAGAAGGAACTTTACATTACATATTTTATAGTTATCCCTCTCTAAACAAAAATCTCCCTTCGATCAAGCCTTATTTGAAATTGCTTCCCCTCAGTTGAACATCGCATCTCCTCAAGCTCTGAACTCGACTCCAGTATTCCATATAATTATGAAATTTGCCCATTTAAATAAAAATCAATATATAAATTCACCCTCCCTCTTTCCATACATTGAAATGACGGCCCTTGAAGGATTAAGGTCAGAAACATTTGAAAACAATGAAATACAACATATTTAAAAATGTCCATTATTTTAGTAAGTTTATCCTAACATGACTTAACAAAATATAGTGTTTCAATCGAGAAATGGTCTTTAACCTACGATAGGGGATGGCGGGCAATCACCCCTTCCTTTCCCTATGACAAGATAATTTCCTACAACTGCCTGAGCTTTACTTGGTAACCATAAACCCTTGATCTTATGCTTGTATTATCTTGTGTCAATGTTTATTGTACCCGCAGGTCTTCCAACGAACATAAACACAGATTAATAATTAATTGAATGATTCGTATAAGAATCATTCAGACGTATTATCATTCTCTGTGTTCAGGGGAATTCGTTCGAGTAACTTTGTATTTTAGTTTCTTAGTTTTCGATGGGAGTAACTTTATTTACTATGCTATTGGCGCAAAAAACGCTTCATCATTCTTGGAACGATGGTTAATAAATCTAAAGCTGAAGCAATATTGAAAAATAATTGACTACATTTTTTAGTCATTTAATAGTGACAAAGTGAACAGTTGATGAATTTTTGTGGGTACTTACCAATTTTAATGGTCTCCGGTAGCGCGGTGAGCTGGCCAAAAAGTACGACCAGCAGGAGTGGAATGGACCACGTGGCCATCATGAGCAGTGCTTGAGGTCACACGTGCGATGGACCTCTCAATAGACCATGTCACCTTTCAAGGTTCACTAACACATTGCCGATATCTGAAAAAGAAAAGAGTTTATTGAAAACCAACTTGATGCAAAAAAATAAAAATAGAAATTTTGAAGTATAAAGAAGTCCCTAGGGTGGCTCGGGCTTTACACAGAGTTTTTAGAAATGAGACATGGACAGTAATTTACTTATACATTTATTTATAATTTATAATTTGGGAGGCGGGAATGGGTACCGCCGCCCGGGGAACCTTTATTGGATAACCAACACCTCTGCCATAGGTCACCCCAAGTGGTTCGCTACGTTTGGTAATTTAGCAGGGGTGCCGGGTTCATGCGGTGAGGTTTGTCTAAATATTGGAGGCGGATGACCAGGACACACTGAACTCCAGATTCCTACCCACCCCGTAAACCCTTTTCAGTTCCCAGAACTTTCCTCTCCTTCCTTTCCTTAAAAAAACCCTCCATGACATAGGCCTTGAGGAAAAGTATTTTCCTCAGGGCCTCCTGTGAGAAGATCATGTAAAAAAAAGAAGTTATTTAGACAACTGGTTACTCTTTGATTATTTTTTATTAATTTAATATAGGTACATATAAATACAATTATTACCTATTTTTAAATATATTTTAATATTTTATTTTGTATAATTTTTAAATGATAGGTACCTTTAGCCAATTAATCGTCACTCTTTGTAATACTTTTTTAAACTCCATATGTACTTTTGTGTTTATACTTGTTTGTCTTTTTTCATTTCGGGTAATAATTTTATACTTACAAAGGAAGCTGGTTTCGAAACACTTTGATAATTTTGATTACATGAGTGGTTTATGCAAGTGATTTGTTTTCCATTCATTAAAATGATGCCACAAAGTAAAATTGCGAATTTTGCAAAGTAATTTACTTTCCACTTAATTTGAATGTCAAGAGCGAACAATTTTATCAAAAAATATCTAATGGGGATCGGTGGTTTTTTCTAAAACTCGTGTGACCTTTTTATTGTTTTGAAGGTCAAAGCGCAAAGATTCACTAATTTCGCAATAAAACTGTAGATTTTTTTTCAAAAATAAGCTGGGTCACCTACTTGACACAGACACTCTTCTTTATATACCATATAGATAGATTTACGTCATTATGTTTGGTAAAACTGCCTACCAACTTGTTATTAATGAATAATACCTACTATATCCAAGTCATTCGGATAAGTAGGGTGAATAGAATGAGAAACAAGTTTAAGATGAATGAATTATTTTACCTACACATAGTAGATGGCAAGCATGTGATCAAAAGTGGAAAGATGAAAGAAAAAGGCGGGTCCTATAAAAAACCGGATTTACAGAAATTTTTTTTAATGAATCAATGAGTGTGTGCAAACAGAGTTGTTATGCTTTCTTTCGTCCATAAAACACTATGTGTAGCGTAATGTTTGCTGGTAAAAATCGAACCTAAACTTTGAAAGTCTATTCTAGCTCGATAAATTGGTTCACATCTTGAAAAGCATAAAATTCAGTTTATTTTTTTAATAATATCCGGTAAAAAAAGTTCTCATTTAATATATCTTCCTCGTATTTTTGAGAAAATTACATGGAAGTGATAACGTTACATCATAATATTGTGATTACATTAATGAGATTCTTTCCACAGAATTTTGGTTAGGTGAAAAATCTCTCAGCGGCATGAAAAGTTTTATTACAGCAGACCATTTTTATACAAATCTAATTAAACTTCTGAGTTTGCGGTTTGTTTTTTGCCAAAAAATTCAATTAAATAACTACAAAGATGCGATATGCAACTCCAATTGCTGCACTTGAAATTCTGGAATTAAATTAATTGGTTTGTAAACATCCTCTTAAGCCCATAAAAAAATCGTTTCATAATAAATAGTCAAGCAAACAAAAACATAAAGACGTTGAAAACATTAACTAAGATACCCCTCTCTGCCTTCACGTTGGAGAAAATTGGATAAGTTTTTTTTGCGTGAGAAATAGGCAATAGGGTGTGCGGTAAAAAAATGTTTTTTTCGAATTTTTCACCCTTTGAATTTTTTTTTTCATTTCAAGATTTTTTTTTTTTGTTTGCTACATTTGTCTTGATTTTTTTATATTAATTATAAATAAGGTCAAGTTTTTTTTGTAACTCACTTCATTTTTACAAAATATTTAAAATTGTTGCAAGAAGAAAATCATAAAGCAATATCTAGCAGAAAAAATAACCTAAGTGTCAATCTTCATTGGGTTACAATATTTTATATATGTTTTTCTTTCACACGTCCATAGTCCATATCTTAGAACTTCCATCGAAGTTAGTTTTTAATTGTTTTAATTGCAAGAAGGAAGAAAATAAACAAAATTTAAACAGAAATATCGCATATATCCTTGTCCAAAAGTCGTTTTAGTTGTAGGTTGGTGGAATGTATGTTGTAAGGAAGGTCGTGTGAATTGACCCGAGTAATAGATTTTCAAATATAATTAAAATGTTATAGGAAACTTAATTGGTTAATAGTGAAACAAATGCTGACCTTGAACACGTTGATATTTATTCACAAAATATTAAATAACATGTTACCAAAATACTTCTCAAATAAAATCGTATACAATAAGGACATTCACAGACATTACACAAGGAAATAAGATTAAACAAAAAGGAAAAAAACGAATACGCAAAACAGTTTGATCTACAAAGGAATTAAGTTATATAACACTCTACCAGAAATTCTAAAGTCCTCACCAATTGAAAAGTTCAAGATGTATTGCAGGAGCTGCATAAAAGAAGAAAAAAATATAGTGAGTTTCAAATATTATAATTAATTAGCTGCAATCTGAAATATTATAATAAATTAGAAATTTGTAACCTTAAATGAACAAATCACTAAAATAAAAAAAAAAAGTAAAAAAATTTGAATACTTATTTGACTAAAACTAAAATATTAGTTAAAGTAATAATATTATGCAATTGAAGTTGAAGATTAAAATTAAAATCCTGTTGACAAAATGCTTAGTTTAACGGGAAAAAACAATAAACAATAAAAAAATAATAAAAAATTACAATAAAACCTATAAGCATAACATTTTTTTCTTGAAAGTAAAAAAATTAAGTATTGATCGGTCAGTGAGTGAGCATCGCGTTTGGGTCCCCCCCAGGCGTTCCGTGTTCGATTCCTCGGCTGGCTAAGTCCTCCATCACGACTCAAGCAACATTTTCGGCTTACTGTGGTGGTAGTAGGAGTTTTTCAAATACTGTCGGGTTATTCGTAACCCAGGAATATTTGTATTTCTTTAAAACAAATGTCATTTTAAAAACACAATTACATTTAAAAAAAACAGAAATTCATTTAAATATAATTTAATTAAATTTTCACAAAAAGTCACACGAAACTCTTTACGACTAATTTTACATAAAACCATTACCGCTTTCAAAGTGACTTTTGAAAGAAACTGGCTTTTAAAGATTTGAACATTTCCTTGTAAAATCTATTGTATGTCACACTCAGTTGAGGAACTGGTGAAATGTGTGTACCTACTGTGTACTTGTACTACGTCAACAATATAACAATTAACACCTTTTATGACATCAATCTAATTCTATCATATATTTAGGCCTCGGAGGACTTAAAATAGATACAATTGAACCATAAAATTAAAAATGAGGTAATAATCTAAAATACCGTACGCAACTTTCAGAAAACGGTTACTGTATTTTTCTAACAACATTCTCGGACATCGTCGGATCTGCCGGATCTGTCCTGATGATGGACACTGCAACGCTTTTGAAAATGTCGGCTAAAGAAGGAGAAAGCTCAACACGGCATAACACCGCAAAAACAAACAATGAAAAACAACATTCTTCATTATATTGACGGCTCACCCTAATGTACGTATACAATATAAGCTTAAACGATGTATAGTACCTGAGGATTACGGGTGTAAGTAAATCGCACATCCCACTCTCATTATTCAGCCTTAACTCTACCTATAACAAAGCCTGATTGTTTGTTCACGGAAAGGAACAACATTAAGATAAATAATTAATTATCTCGAACAATATAGGCTCTTGCTTGCAACGAGGCCATTTTTCGTCCTTTTAGAGGTTGTATACAAGTCAAGAGAAGCTGTTAAGTTCATAAAATGTATTAGAAATACTTGTAAATGGACTCATGGGGCTTCCATCTGATAACACGTCAAGAAAAACATATTTTATTAAAACCGACATTTTTGGGGTCATATTTTGATCTGTCCGCAGCGTATAGGTGTTTTTTTTTTTATCAAATCGTTAATAGCACTGTCGAATCATTCATTGCGTTCATAGCATTGCAATATTCATTTTTTTAAATATGAGAAATGCAATCCCTATCAGATTAACCCACCCTTCTTGTCACGTGTTCGATTTTTGTTTTAATATTATTTTATTACAAATAATATACGAAGATAGATTCATCAAAAAAGAACATTTAATCATTTATTTTTTACTTACTTTATTAATTTTTATTTATTCTAGACTTAATTATTGATGTGCATTGCCTGTTGAGACCTATGAAATCCTGTATCGAGATCAGATAGTTTATTATAAAATACAAATAACAACAATATTCATTCTCGTGTTTCGAAGAGTGTCGCCCTCCGTCGATCTTCCAGAGAATTAGCGGTAGGTACGTCCTTCCTCCGAAAGCACTAAGCCAGAGATTATTTCTTTTCGCGACCACAGCTATCATCTCGAAAACCGACATTGTAAAGAGTAGCAATTTGTTGTTAAATCGATATAGGGGTTCGTAGTTTCGATTCCCTGCAAGATTAGGTTAGGCTAGGTTATATAGCTATATTAGGTTGGGATAGGTGAGGTTAGGATAGGATTTTATATTTATCAATATACTGGTTTCGAACTCGTAACGGGAGCATTATTACTCTAACACATGTGTAACGTCGGTCGTAAGAAGCGATAAAGCGTCTGCGACGAGACGCAACAATTGCGAGAATTTAACGAGTTTTCATTGAATTGTTGAAAACTCACCTGTTAAGCCCAACAAGCTAAATCCTAGCAAACAAATTGGAAAACTTTCAGCGGCGAAGCGTTGCAAGTACAAGCCCTCATACTCGTCACATTCGACATGCCTTTATGCCGAATGTGACGTGGATGCAACAAATGGTCTTAGGAATTAGCGGAAAAATTCATCGATTCACAGTTTGCAGAAGTAACATGATTTAGTAAGCCACAAATATACCAGCATTGGCAGATAAATAACTAAGTATCACCACTTCAGAATTATTAGCATTACAGCAAGAGGCATACGTCTGTCACTCCAGGACACATTGATCCCCAGATTCCTTCCAAGAAATTTCTTTCTAAAAAGACCGTCCATACAACATCCCCAAATATGAGACAGGGTTTTTTTTTCTTAGGGCCTCTTGTGTGGAGGTAACTTAAAAAAAAGATAATCAAAAACAAAAAAAAGACCACGTAAAATAATTGCGCATTGAATTGAAGGAACCAATGAAGACATAGCAATATAGAGCACATTTTATAAGACAATGCATGGTTGTCAATTAAGCAACGAGTTAATACCAAAACAAAATTGTGCAGCGGTCTATCTTCTCTGCACCCTTTTGGAGTAAATACGCGCATTATAAATAGTTAGTTCGTTAGACTTATTCCATGACTTCAATAAGACTCAAACACGGCCTAGAATTATTTTGGATTATCGTTTAGAATTATGTTTGAAAGTCTAGACTGAAAGGCGTTCAACAAAGCTGGAAACTCAAAACGATTATCATAAAACAAATATTGCCATTCTGGGTGTTCATAACAGTTATAAAACGTGATTGCGTTAATCGCTACTGAAACTAAAGTCAAAATATAATTTGATTAATCGTTGTTGGTATGGCCATAATTTAAACAGATTTTTTTTCTTTTTTTCTCAAGCTTTTGTAATGAAAGTTAGTTCACTCTGCAGGCTTGATTTATGATCTAGACAGCCAACCATCACATTAAACTATGACCTTTAAATGTGCCGTCAGAGTTCAAATTCGGGTATTTAACCCTGAAAAACCGGCACATGGAACAAGGGTCAAAATAGGAAAGGCTCTAAAATCAATTTATCTTTTATCCTCCTTTTTGCCTATAGGGAGATCAGTCGATAAATAAAAGGAAAATAAATATTGTTTTGGATTTTTCATTTGAAAATGATTTCACCAAAGATGAAAGGATTGAAAGTGGTAAGGCATTAAAATATGTTTGTTCGAAAAAATAGTTAAATACCTTAATTTATATCACAAGAATGGTGATTGACGCTCTTTGGATTTAGCAGAGACACCGAAATGGATTTTTCTAAAAAACTGCTAAAAACTGCTACAATGGATCAGAGATGGCGCCACTTATTAATTTGGAGAAATGTGCAGTGTTAAAATGTATTTCTTTTAAAAAAAGTTTTGTAACAAGTGAAAACTGCCATCATCTGTTTTTTTTTTATATCTTTTCTTTGTGAAATCTAATGTTGTGTAAGATTGACAACTAACTAACTACTAGTACATGTTTCAAAGTCACAAAAGGATTAAACTGGATTTTAAGTTGATAAAATTACGGAGGCCTCCCCAGCTGCAAAGAACTACATACAAGGTTGGTGAATCTGTTATTTTCCCTGGAGTTGTCAGATTGCTATTCTTTGTGATACATTGTCCGCGCAAGTAGATTTCATAATTTCATATCTTTGAGTATTAAGCTCAGAGGGTTTGGGGTTATTTACACGCCCCAGGCTCGCATATTACAATACAGAGTTTTATTTTTTTTTACAGATAAATCCATTTATCCACTTCAAAAAGTAAAAGATACTGCCGTGTTTTATTTTCTTATGAAAGCAATAAATTAAACATTAAAGGTTATAAATATATCATAATATTTTATGCTTCTAAAGAAAATTGAATTTTTTAGTGTCATTCACATTTTTCCCGAGAATCTCTAAAATTTTCAAGAACAGTTACGCATCATGATATGTCAGAAACGTCCGAACAACCTTTTTATACATCATCAATAACATCAAATATACATCGCTTTTGGGTCCTTCGTATATTATTTCCTGGTAAGAAAATGAATTTTGCGAGTTGACATATTATTGTCTCTTGGATTGGAAAGTAAAAATGTCAATGTTTTTGTCATTTAATTCTTAAGTGTTTGTGATATATTTCCTTTACGGGAAAAATGATCATGTGAGATATATAAGTTTTATTTTGTTCCGAGAAAAATTAAAAGCTGTTTCATTATAGAAATAAAAACTATGTGTTTCATTATTTTTAAATTTTAAAAGGTAATGGTAGGAGGAGGAAAAAATTAACATTAAATTTAGTTAAATGTAAATAATGGGTTAAGGAAATAATTTCTAGACGCTTTATATACGTCCATTTCAATCAATAAATTAACACAAAAGTTTAAAGTTGGAGCTCGTAGATACATAAAAAAAAAAACAAATTAAGAAAACGACCATGCATCAAGACTTCTAACTCAACGAATAAAAGATGCAGTTTTCAGAGTACGTTAAAAAGAATAATGTAAAATACATAACACTGTAATAGCCCATTATGGAGTTTAACATTAATAAATAAGTAAAATGTTGAATAAAATAAATGATAGCCTTCTTCTGATTTGTTGAATAAGCGAAAAAGGTCAAGCATGTTTTCAGAACGGATACAAGATTATTAATCAACGCGAAAACTTTCGCTTTCCCGTAAATCCACAACACAGTGAATAAATGTGTCCGATTTTGTTCAATATGTTAACAGAATCCACGTATACAAGCCAACTTCAAATGAAAACATTAAATTCCTCATACGAAACAAAGGAAACAAATAAAAAAGCATATTTGCTTTTCTTACCTACCACTGAAATTTGTTGTAATTTCCCACAGGCATTCTGAATGTTTTACCTCTTCCAATGTGTGGATCGTTTCAACAACCCTTACAACCTGTACAATATTTTATTCCATTCCACATCAAAAAACCCACAAATTTTATATTATACAAGCGCAGACTCGTGAATTATCACGGGATATTAAACTTTGAACGATTCATGAAGCTAAAAGTAATTTTAAACCGCAAGTATTCTTTTGAAAAATACGAAATCCATCAAAAATTTAAACGAACGAAATCCACATTTCAAATGTGATGTTGGTACCTGCTTTTTTGCTTGACCGAATGGTTCTCATAATCATTTCCAATTTTGGAAATCTAAGCAAATTCCAGTTCTAGAAGTCATTGAACCGGAGTCAGGCAAAGACGTGGAGAAACATCACCGAAAACATTATTTGTAAATTTCATTGTAATCATCATCTGAACTTACTCGTGTCTTTTTTTTTAAATTTAAGCTATATATAAATATTTTTTTTTAAATTTAAACCTTTTCAGGTTTCATGTAAATATAATTAATACGGATATATTTTATCAGAAAATCGTTATCAGAATTTATTTTAAACTACAGGAATTAATCAGGTACTATTTATTTATTTAATGCTTTTCACTGTACATCATCATTATCTTCTTCCCCTTGTCCTATTCGGGTCAGGGAACCATTGCATCGACAAGGCTCCTCCATACGTCCCTGTCTTGTGCTGATTGCTCGGCCTCCGTCCATGGAAGACCCATCCTCTCCTCACACAGTTTCTGGAGTTGCCTCGCCCAACTGTGTCTGGGGTAGCCCACTGGACGTCTACCCTTAACATAACCCTTCACTATACCTACATAAGTCATATATTTTTCACATAAACAAAATAATCTCACTAGGACATACGGGCTATTGTATTGAGGTTAACATTAACAAATTTGAGTGAACCAGCATAAGTTAAATCACTGCATAAAATATTAAAATATTATTCGGAGTAAGAAAAAAACATTACACGAGTGGCCATATGGGTAACTTGAGAATAAATTGTAACAATATTTAAACCATAAATAAATAAATAAAATAAAATAAAAAGCCTTTTATTTCTTGCAAATAGGTATGTTACTGAGTTATAAAAAAGTAAGAAAAAAAAGTATAATTAATGTTATTTACAATTTTGTTGAAAAATGTTACATAGATATCTTAAATTATTCATAAGCAAGAACCCCTCTCTCAGGCGTAGGTGAAGGCCTTCTCTAAGGAATTCCATTTATCTCTCTCTTGAGCTATTTGCGGCCAGCAGTGGCCAGCTATTTTTATTATTTCATCTGCCCATCTCGTGTGAGGTCTGCCTTTGAGACGCTTACCGTATGGGCCATTCCACTTTGTTGCCCTGTTAGTCCACCTGTCGTCCTCTAGCATCGCTACGTGCCCTGCCCACTTCCATTTTAGTTTTTCAGCGTAGCTCAGAACATCTTTTGCTTTGGTGATTTTTCTTATTTTTGTGTGGCAAATTTTTTGTATTTTTTTTAATGTCAAGCACGCTTCGTTCCATTCCGCTTTGACAGGTTATAATTTTGTTTTTGATTTTGGATGTGTATTTCCAAGTATGACATGCGTAGGTTAGGCATGGTAGGAGGCTTGATGTCATAACTTTTGTTTTGATAATCATTGGCATGTTGCTCTTAAATATGTCTCTTAAGGATCAGTATTTATTCCAAGTAATTTGTGCTCTTCTTTCTACTTCTAGCTCATTTTGTTTTCTGTCGAAGCCAATTTGTTTTCCAAGGTAGATGTATTTTTCTGTTTATTTCAAAGTTTCATTGTCTACTGATAGTCTTCTGTTTATCATGTTTGTCATGACCTTGTTTCGGAAAGATTCATTTCCAGTCCTACCTGTTTGATGGCTGCGATTAGCGAATCAAGCATGGTTTGTAGTTGTGTGCTAGATTCTGATAAGAGTACTAAATCATCTGCGAAGCGCGGGTGGCTTAAATATTTGCCGTTAATGTTGAGACCTGTTTTTTCCCAATTTAATCTATTTATTATTGACTCTAAAATACCTATATATAATTTTGGGGACAACGGGTCTCCTTGTTTCACTCCTCTTTTAATGGGAAATGTAGGACCAGTAGATTCTAGTTTTATTTTGGCTATGCTATTCTTGTAAATATTTCTGATTATTTCTATGTACTCTTGTTCAACTCCCTGAGCCTGCAGATCAGTCCATATACTTGAGTGTGACACGGTATCGAAAGCTTTTGTATAATCAATGAACGCGATGTAGAGCACTCTTTGCTTTTCCTGGCAAAGGGTGTCCGGTGGCAGAATCAGGATTTTAAATTTAAATAAAAAATGAACTGCTAAGGATATACATTTAGTTCAGTACCTTTTACAGAGAAGAGAAGTGCGGATTTTATTTCTTAAATTTTTTTTCGTGTAAATATAGACCATCACGTTGGACACACTCTTGGAATCTGGCCTCAGTATTTCGTGTCACTCGCTGGAGAAGTGACGTCAGGATACCATTAACTTCGCGAACGATATTTTCTTTTAGTGCAGAGATGGTCGCAGGGTTATTTTCATACACTTTATTTTTGAGGTACCCCCCATAGAAAAAAGTCCATAGGAGTGAGATCTGGTGACCTGGGTGGCCAAGGGATGTCACCAAAACGGGTAATCAGTTTTTTAGGGAAGACCTCACGAAGAAGCGCCATCGTCTCTCTAGCAGTGTGAGGCATGGCGCCATCTTGCTGGAACCATGTGTGTGAAGTGGAGGTAAGATGTTCTCTCATTTTTGGCAAAAAATAATCGTTAAGCATGCGCCAATAAGAAACCCCGTTCACAGTAATGGCTTGCCCTCGACGATTTTCAAAAAAATAGGGTCCGATTATTCCACTGCTTGACAAATCACACCAAACCGTCACTTTGGGACTGTGAAGTGGCTGTTGAGGTTTTAAACGTGGGTTCTGTCCTTTAGGTGACCAATAACGACAATTCTGCTTATTTACACTTCCATTTAAATGAAAATGGGCTTCATCACTCCAAAAGATAGTGTTTACCGTACGAAATCGCTCTTACATTGTCTCGCAGAAAATTTAACGTAAATTGTAATCATTAGGTTTAAGCGCTTGCACAATTTGAATCTTAAAAGGGTGAATTTTAAGGTCCTTCTTCAATATTTCATGCACAATAGTTTTTGGAAGCCCTAGGGTAGCCGCTCTCTCAGGTAGCGCACGGACTGACTCGGATTATCGCGCAAACTGTTCGTAACGAGTTCGATGTTTCGATTTGTTCTCGATGTCCTGCTGGGCCCCGGCCGTGGGTCGTATTCCGCCGAACTCTTTGACCGGAACCTCCGCACCCATGATCGAATCAAATCTTCACTTGGGGCATAACGTAAACGTCGAATATTCGACGCGCAGTTAAAATACATTTTATTATAGGCACGAAATACTGAGGCCAGATTCCAAGAGTTTGTCCGACGTGATGGTCTACATTTAGACGAAATAATTTTTAAGAAATAAAATCCGCACTTCTCTTCTCTGTAATAGGTATTGAAATAAATGTATATCCTTAGCACTTTATTTTTTATTTAAATTTTAAATCCTAATTCTGCCACGAGACACCCTTTATATGATCGATTGTCGAAAAGCTCTTTCGAAAACCTGCTTGTTCTATTGGTTGTTTTGCTTCTAGTGTAAAACTTATTCTTTTGTTTATGATGGAAGAAAAGAATTTGTAGATACACGAGAGTAAGCTTATAGGCCTGTAGATCGCAATGTCCTTTGGATCTCCTTTTTTGTAAATTAATACTATTTCTGACTCCAACCATTGCGATGGTATCTCAGCTGTTTCTAATGTATGGTAAAATAAATATGTTAGGGGTGGAGTCAGTAATTTGTAGGCGACCTTTATGGCTTCATTCGTAATATCGTCTGGTCCTGGACTTTTATCTATCTTTCACCTTTTTATTTCTTATATTACTTCATTTTCAGATATTGGTGTTATATTTCCGCTCTTGTTTATGTTTGTAGGAAAGGCATTATTATGGTTGGTACGCTCTTTTCCCTGGGCACTGTATAGAGCTTTGTAGAAATCTGTTGCTACCTCTATGATTTCTTTACGAAGAAGACAGAACCGTACTGTCTTCACTGTTTAAACCCTCTATCCAATATTTATGTGATCTTAATTCTTTAAGAGCTTTTTTTGAGCTTCCCGCTTGTTTCAAATGTTTTTCGATAGTCTTTGATCTGTAAGTTTTATAGTCATGTTTTATGCATTTACTTAATAGTTTGTATAGTGCTGATAATTCATTTTTGTGGCCCGAGTTTTGGTCTTAGAATGATGTAGCTCTTGTCTTCTTCTGATAAGGGCCAGTGTACGCTCTTTTAAAACTTTATGGGTACCTTTTGATATTTCGTTAGGCGTTCGAGCGTCTTGTAAGCTCTGAGATATAGCCTTTGTTAATGTGTTGTAATAAGCGCCTGTACTGATATTTTTCCTTGGCAGTTTTTTTATATCTTGTAAATGAGATGAAATGTCTTGTTTATAATTTATTATTTCTTGCTCAGTTTTTAGAGATGAATATCTATTGTTTTTATATCCTGTGCGTTTCTTATTTTGTTTTTTGATGGACAGAGTTGCTCTAATTGATCTGTGATCCGACGGAAAGTTAAGATTTACAACTTCTATATTTTGGAAGAGATTAGGTTGATTTGACATATGGAATCTATTTCGTTTTTATGTTTACCGTTCGATAATCGCCAGGCCCATCTTTGGTTCGGTTTTTTGTGGAAGAAAGTATTTAAAATTGCAAGTTTGTGTTCAAGGGCAAAGTCAAATAGCCCTCTCTGGTTTCTTTCGCCATAACCGTTTGGTTTCATTAATAAAAAATCGTGTTTTCTGGGTTGTCCTATTTTGGCATTTAAATCACCCATTATTAGATAGTTCTTATAAGGTCGATGGCCCATTGATATTCGAGTAGAAGGTGTTAATTTCCTCCTCGCAAGGTGTGTGGCCCGTGTAGCATAGTATGAAATTATTATGGTCTTCTATTAAAGTGCCCTGACGCTTTATTTCGCACAAGCTAATTATGTTCCTTTGATTGCTTCGCTTAGTTCGATTAAACGTTCGTGAGTAGATAATGTTCTGACGTTATAGGTAACTATGAAAAGCTCATCTTTTGTTTTGTTCTTAGGGTTAAGATTTTTTTGTGTTTGTATCACTTCTTGTATTTTTGAGGAAGTTTGGAATTTCTTCTTCAGAGGGTTTTGGTCTTGATCTTCCACGGTGACCAGCCGGGTTGGAGATGTGGTTTGGTTTTTATTGTTGTTTTGGTTTTTTGCAAGTTGCCTGTGTTGGAGGTTGGTTTAGTTAATGTTGTGGTAATATGGTTCCTGGTGTCGATGCAGCTTACATGTTTTTTGGAATTTCCGATAGTGAAGCCGACCTTCCTCATTCAACGTAGGAGAGTATGTTGGGTTTTATAATGTCTTTTCCTGAAGTTTTGGTGGAAGAGTTAATTTTTTTTTTATTTGAGGAGTTTGGAGAACCTGACTCTTCTCTTTTCCTTTTTTCTGGGTTGTTGTCAGTGTTTTTCTTCATTACTAGTTTATCATATTTTTTTAAATGCTATGTTTCCTTTTTTATTTTCTTCTTCAACTTGTAATTTCAACTGCTTCCTTATTTCTAACACTTCTAACCATAAATAAACATAAATAAATCACCAAGACGCTAAGTGAATGTTCAAAAAGACTAGGGTGACACTTTGATTTTGGCTAATGGAATCACTTACATAAAATACTAGCTGGGTTACCCGGCTTCGCTCAGGACAATTCGAGAGTGTTCTGGAATGTTCAACAATGATGTTCCCTATTCCCTATTCCTGAAAATTCCACGACATACCTACTTCGCCACTCCTTCCCAAACTTTCTAGAGCTCTATGGAACCTTCTAGAACTTTCCGGAAGACTGTTCTAGAAATTTCAAGAGGTTGAATCTTTCAGCCATATATCTTCAAAACCACGCCCTTTAGGTATAAATGGATACCCTTATTCCCTAGGGGGGATAGAGATCTACCATACCATATAACTCCTTTGATCGTACCGCGACTCGTTTCTGAGTTTTTGCGAGCCGCACGTTTTTTTGGACTTTCTTTTATTAAATATATTGATTATTATTTAAAAGAAGGACAAGGATGAAAAAATAATATGCCAAACCTCTGTCAACCCAAACATTATTTTTAAATTTTGCTAAGGAATTGGAAGACTTAATCTTATATAAATCTGAAATGAGTGGAGCTTGATATAAATAGTTTCTTTGGCAAAAATATGTTTTAGTACGTACCCGTACTGCCACAAAGTTCATAGTAGAGCCAATTCTAGTGGTATAGAGTTGTTGGGTTCTTTCTGCAGATTATGTTGATAAAAATCTACAAATTATTTCTGCGATATTCAACTGTTTTATACACATAAGTTTGGATTCCTTGTAAATTTAGGAATCAATTGGTGAGCAATATTTAGTGGCTCTGCATTAGACTTTAGACAGGATCCCCGGCGTATTACTATATATATAAGAAAGTCGAGATTGGACTAAGGCTATAAGGCTGAAACTCATAGATTTGATTAATTGGTTTACTTAGGCTGAATAAAAATGACGGTTGCACGTTAGATCAAAACTTCATTTAAAAATGATTTTGAAATCCATGTAGCCAACTGAATATTTCAAAAAAGTAAAAGTCGTATCAACTTTGCATTACATACGTTTCATCTTTGTAAATTAAAATTCGTTTTATTTTAAATAGTTTCCCACATAAATTATGTTACTTTCATAACACACAAAAAAACTCATCAGCCTTGAAATTAAAATCTATATTTTACGAACAATAAATCCCTTTGGCTAAATTGTTCCCGTTTGTTTACAGCTCATTTATTTTCATAGAAATCGTTGTACCGCCATTACTGTCGTAGTGAAAAACATGATCTAAACGGTGGTAGAAACAAAAAAAATACGTTTTGCATTCAAATAAAAAAAACACCCTCATAAAACCATGGTTTCCGACAGCAATTTGAAAAATGTATGAATCTATGATTTTTTATTAATTATTTTTGCATGAAACGTCAAAAAATGAGGAGTCTAAAAGAATCAGAGTGTTTTAAATTAATCTTTCAATTGTATTTTCTAGTAATAGACCGTTTTAATCCAGTACAGTGGACCCGCGGTAATCCTGACCTTGTATAATCCGGCGCCCCCCGTAATCCGACACTCTTATCGCTGTTGACTGTACACAAAAAATTCGGCAAATCTTCACTAATATAATGCATGATTGGACAGGTTGAAACTTGTACGCAAGATTTGGTTTTTGCTCTTGGTCAATCTTGGAATGCATTGCCCCCGTCTACTGTTACATCGTCGTGTTTTTTTTAAAAGTGTGTAAATTCATTTGTTTGAACATAGTTATTTCCGAACTTAAATAAGTTGTGTTATTATTTTTTGTAAGTTCTATAGCACTGATGATGTTATTTTTTTAATAAAATATTATCTCTCCAATGTAATGTTTAATTTACTAAATTCCACATACATATTAAATACATAGTTATGTAGTATGATTCGTAGTTCTAATAGATTTTTTGATTTGTAATTTGTCGGATAACGAGGTACTCTTATTCAATAAATTCCGGACTATAGAGGATTTTAGGCAGTTCCCTATAATCCAACATCGTCCTGCAAAACGTTCGTTGGATTACCGCGGGTCCACTATAATCGTATTATCGATACCACTATCGTATTATACAGTAATAGATGTATTTTTCTTTGAATAAGTTTTACTGCTCGTATTAAACTTTCGAAAACATAACTTTGGATGGTATTTTATTCGTTTTCATTACGTTGGTATTTACATCACGAGTACAGGATAGTGCAACAGTATATATGGATCAACTTAATTACTTATATTTTGAATGTCAATTCAGTTTTTAACCTTTTAACACAAAACCAAGCATTATGAAAAAAAGCAAATATATTAAATAAAAGAATATTTCGTTTATTACTTTTATTTCTGATCTAATTCTAACTGTACTTTATTGGCGGAATGTTGGAGAATAAAAAAACAAAAATGAATCGAATGATAATTCTACGAGTGTCCAATAACATTTTATGGATTTTAAGTTAGCACTCCTGACTTACGAATTTTTTAAAGAAATTATGAATGAGAAAATCCCTACTAATTATTCAAAAATTGAATTATTACAAGAGTCCCAACTGCTCCCATCTGGAGCCAATTTGGCATCCCTAATTGGGTGAGTATGCTTCAATAAAAAATACCAAACTCCTAAAACAATTCAAAAATATATGTGAAAAATCATTGTTTCTGTGCATTAATAAACGTAACTAAAAATGTAAGGCCTAAAATCATCAAATTCAAAGTATTCTTTTGAAAAAAATATTTAGGCATCGTTCGATTTTTAGACCACACAGCTCACATACAGATAAAATTAAATCATTCTTTCAAGTTCTTTGCTTTGTCGCTTGCGACATTTTCGGAAAACTGGGGTAAACGAACGGGGAAAATTTATAGACTAGTTTATTTTTATTTATAACCACCACGAGATGGTGGAGGCTCGTAAGTTTAAAGGAGTTTTGCAGCTTTCTCTTACCTCAAATATTACACCAAGCGGTTTATAATAACGTTTTAAAATTGTAATAGGCAATCAGTGAACTTGGATTATGTGACATTTTAAATGTACTATGGTGGTAACAAAAATGTCATATTATATAGCTACCTATTGATAGTTATGAAATGTCAAGAAGAAAGATAAAACATGACGTACTAGTCTTAGCGAGAGAATGTAAGTGACGTCATTGTTCTATTATCTTCTATTTTTTTCGTTTTCAAACAAGACGCTTGAGAAGAACGAGGATGAACGTCAACAACGTTCGTACGAGCTCTCGCTGGGACTAGTTTATTAAAAGTGTATCACGGATTTTATAAAGGAGGTCGGAATATAGGAAACAAAACATTTGGAAAACGAAAATACAATTTTTGCTACATTTGAAGAATTGATTATTTATTTAGAAGTGCTTAAAAATTCTAAAGGTGGTATCTATATATATAAATAAAAATGAATCGCCAACATGTATGTAAGGGCATAACTTCCGAACGACTGCACTAAATTAGATACTTAATTCTTTTTTTTTGTGTTCGTTAGGACAAGGTTTGTATAAACTACTGGTGAGCTCTGGCATTATGAAATTTAGATAAAAAAAATTGCAATTGGTGGCACGCGAGCTGCTTGAAAACTGAATGCACCGGGACTGAATGTATGGAATGCGGGAGGGGAGAGGGTAACCTGGGAAGGGGGGGGACTTGGTAGGGGTTTTTTTTCAGGGCGGCGGAAGGGGGGCAGTGGAGTGGGGTAAGGGAAGGTGGAAGAGGCGGAGTGAGAACGAGAGAGGGGAAGGGGACGCGGGAAAGGAAGGGGAGGCGGAAGCGGAACGGGACGAATGGGAAAGGACACGCAGGGAGAAACAATTTCTTTATTAAATGGCATAGCAACGCACGCCGGGTACCAGCTAGTTGAAGATAATAATTTATTGGTGCCTTTGAGAAAATGAACGGTACTCGTCGTGTAGCGTATATTGTTCACCACCCACTGCTGAATAATTCTATGAACCCGTCAAGTTATTACCTATTTTTGGCCATTTTAATCATATAATTAAAGTTCACAGAACTGCCCTAGGAGATCAGGAGCCTCTATTTTTCCTTGTGTTATACAATTTTGACAGCATACCAAATATACCCTTGTTTATTACTCTACAAACTCTACCTTATACTCTATATGCCGTAATAATTAATTTTCATGTGTATAGTTGTTTATCACTCGTGTAAAGTAAAAACACCTAATTTGAGGGGTAATTATTTTATTACAAGTAAAAACAACAACAATTCGGGAGACGGGTTTGGGTAGAGCCACCCCGAGAACGATTTAGTAGATAACTTATACCCCTGCCATTGGTCACCGTAAGTGGTTCGCTACATCTAGTGGCCTAGCAGGGGTGCCCGGGTTCTTTGCGTTAGGTTTATACGGGTCCTGGCGGTGGATGCGTCTGCCCACCAGCTGAATGGCAGGATAGAAAGGGAGAGAATGGTTGAGAGAGTCCCTTTGATCTCCCCAACTAGACTGCCTCAGGAACATCGCCTTGGATGGATAAATTCATACGTCCGTTACTCCTGGACACACTGACTCCAAAATACCTTCCCACCCCTAATTCCTTTTCCTTCCCAAAATTTTCTCCTTTTTTACATTAGCTCCACACAGGAAAATAATTCCCTCAGGAACTGTGTCATCTTTGGGGATGATGTTTGGAGGGTATTTTTAGGAAAGGAAGGAGGAAAAGTGTTGAGAAGGAAAATGGTATGAGGTGTGGGTAGAAATCTGAGGGTAGGTGTGTCCAGAAGTGACGGACGTTAAAACCCTTTCTTTCCACGATGGTGCAAGGTTATTTTACGAGAAAGTACGGCTGGAGAAGTCATAGGAACTCCCTCAACCCCTCTCTCTCGATCCAGCATCCTCCCTTTCCCTAAAAAGTCCCTCCACTAACTCATTCCTGAGCATGATATAGGCCTATAGAGGTGTGGAGCGACTGTCAAGAAAATAGTAAAGATAAGACCAACAATAAGGTATGTAGCTAACTTACGTTTTTTTGCGAAATTGAGATTTTTATAACCATGTGTACTTTACAATGTTCTTTACCATTGACAAAAAGGGATTCATGATAGAGGACATTATAAAGAACACTTGATACTCTCAATTTGGCAAAAATATGGTTAGCCACTTGTTATGAATATAAATATGCTTCTATTATGAAATATGTCAAGAGATTAAGAGTCGCTGTGAAGAGATTTCTTACAATCTCAAGGAACATAATGGTTCATATATTCAGAGCGTTATTAAATGTGGTATAAATACATTCATTTTATTCGCATTATATGCATGGGGAATTCTCAACCCTTCAGGCGCTGGTCCTTTGAATTATTTTCATATTTCATCAAATTAGCAGGGTCGGAAAAGCACTTACATTTATCTCGTACCTTTTGGCCGACTGTAATAATACGTTTCTCGATCTTCACAATTTATCAAGTCCTTCAAATTTGAAAGAGATCCGTCTTTAATGAAACAGGGTCTTTGAAAAAACGACTTTGGGATAATATATTATCATGACTAAAGAAGATGAACAGAAAATTCATAATTTATTTGTAGAATTTCAACCATTTTGACAATTTTTCTATGAATACGAATGAGATCGTTGCTTATTATTTTTGTCCATTAGGTGATAATTTCTGGTTTCTGAACATTAGCACCTAGTTGGCGCATTGGATGTTTGTTCCGAAAATGAAAAAGTTTTAATAGCCTACCCGACTTTAACATGCCAACTTAACCAAGCAACTTTAACTTGCTACTTAATGTAAGCTCCATTTTCATTATTTTATCATTAACTAATGTTTTTCTATAATTTTTTTCCTTTTTAATTCGTGGAAATCAAGTTTTTGCGCCCCGACGCAAGGAGCAATTTTTATTTTTTTTTATTATTTTGACACCTTACTATTGTTTGGGCTTACAACGCCTTCAAACCATTTGAAAATGGCCTTTCAGAGAGTTCGTAAGACGAAACACCTGTTACAATAATGAAAAAAACAAAAGTACTATTAGAACTAAATAAAAACATTATTATTTTTTTTTTAAATCTATTAATTCCGTTTTTGTATTTTTTTATTATTTTTAATAAGTTTAAGGTCAGTTAAGTCGATTTTAATAGGATCGACGAATGAAATCTGGGTTACACGGGCTAATATAAAATTTATTTATTAAATAAAAAAGTAGGTGCCAACTTACCAACGTGGTAAGTGCCAACGTGGCACCTACTCGTTCTTGAATTCAACAGCTCGGCTATGGAACTATTTGCCTGCCTCTGTGTTTCCTTGTTCCACAACATGAGTCTCTTCAAGACCAATGCTCATTCCTTTCTCTCTATAAAAAACCCTTCACACAGCGTCTCAGATGAAATAGGCCCTGAGAGAAATTATTTTCCTCCAAAGAGTGGGGAGACTACGAAGCACCTCACAAAGAGGAAACCGATTATTCTATCTCAAACCCTCGCAGGCAGAATTCTATAGATGTATGTGTTTGTCTATTTTTAGTGTTGCTTATTAGTTTCATCGAGTTTCAAATCACAACGGTGCTAAAGAAATTTTCATTTTAAACAAAAAAAACGTATACGCATGTATTACATAGGCCTGTTTCGGTAGAGACCCTCTTTAATAGGAATGTTTTTTTAAAAGATTATTTAAGATTCCACATAACTCCGACTGGGCACATATTTATTGCGTCAATCACATTCATTCACGCTACGAAAAATGTTTGTGTATTATTTTTAAAATAGTTTTCATTTTTAACGAAGTTAGTTAAAAGAACAAAAATAAATAAGTTGGTCAATAAAAATATTGTAATATTTTGTTATAAAGATAAACAAAGAAAAAAAATTAAAACTAAACATTCAAAACACACAATTCTATATATTTGGTAAAGAGTTGATAATAACTCTACAAAATAGTTGGAGAAACTCGAACATTAGCCTTTAGGGGTGGAGCATTAGAATATTGGCCCTATTTTCCACATAATATTGTTCGCTGCCTATTAGAGATGATTGTCATATTAAAGTTAACGAGTTGAAGTTGGGGGTGCAATGCGGGGTGGGTGTAGGGAAAGGTTGATAACTTATAGCGGTTGAGGGCCGCAGGGGGTTGTAGAAGGCTTTCGTGGGAATTCCTTTACACCCGTCGCGGCGTCGGTATTTCAATATCATGAAGATTGTGGAATCAATTATTGTGGTGTATGGGGCATTTACTGCATGGCTAATAGTGCGTTGTTTTACTACTGCTGCTTGTAGGTTTAATTATTTATTTACAATATGTATAAGTCAGAACCATTAAACGTTCTTTTAATTAATAAATAATAACTTCAGAATTCTATTCGTTCATCTTCTACAATTTTTTTTTAAATGAAATCTTTGCTGTTTGATCCTTTGTGGCGGATGATCCAAGACTTAATATCTGGTTTATATTTTGAATTCCTTGTGAAAATATATTAATGCAATGCTTTTCTCGGGATTTAAAAAAATAGGTAACTTTTTTTTTAATATTGATTAAACATCATTATGACGTTAATGTCCGTTACGTACATAAAACAATAAACTATAGTTATGACTCAAATTTGATTCAAAGGGCTTAAAATCGAATATTTTTGGAGGTTGGAATGGAAAAATACAATGTTTTTGCATATCAGTTAAATCTGAGTATTTACTAAAAGATTTCAAATGCAATAAGTAATCCCCTTTTCCACGCGAATGTGCATCAGTAATATTAATTGGCTGCATTATTCGACAAATATTCTACCAATTTTTTTTCATTAGCTCGACACAAGAGTCTCCGAGGAAAGCAATTTCCCTTGGGGCATATGTCATCTATGGGGATGCTGTGTGAGGGGTATTTTTAGGGAGATTGAGGAAAGGCAGTTCCGGGAAGGAAAAGGGTATAAGGGTTGGGTATGAATCTGGGGGTCAAAGTGTCCAGGAGTGACAGACATTTGAATCCATCCCTCTCATTGAGGTGTAAGCTAATTGATCGAGAGAGTCCGGCCGGAGAGATCAAGGTTAGTTTTCCCTCAACCAGTCTCTCCCGATCCGGCCCGCTAAGCAGAATGTGGGCAAACACATTCGTCACCAAGACCTACACAAACCTCACCCCATGAGGTCTGGCATCACTGCTAATTGATTAATGATTGAAATTACAACCCGGTTTTCCATAATATTATAATCTCCACTATCAGTATCGATTCCTGGTGATTTTAATCGTAACCATGGTAAAAATTTCCAAGAAAAGCTTTGACTAAAACGCATCGCGGTTTCATTCCAAAGGGTATTAAAACAGTAAGTAAAGAGGTTTACGATGGGAAACATTTGACTTAACAACCCCTCTGTTCTAACGGCGTAGCAAGATTTTCATGTTTTGTAGTTTTCCAGGTTTTGCAGTTTTATAGGTATATGATTGATGCCGTGAGGGTGAAACAGTGACTATTGATATACGTTTTAAACAATAAATTGCAGAGTGTTTGTTCGCGATCCATTGTTTCGGAAACACGAAATGAAATATACCAACACTGTTGAAAATTGATTTGCTTACTGGATTAGGAATGCTAAAATTTCAAGTGATTCATTGCAAGTTCCGACATACATACCTTTTATATGTGAATAGCGCATACAAGTACCACCTGTTCCCCACCGTCTGGAGCCAGTATTACTATGGAATCTACAATTTATTGGGGAATATTGTAAGGCTTAAGGAAATGGGGAAAGGAAGGAAATGAGAAAAAATACTTGGTTATTCGGATTAAAATTATTTAATTAAATTAATAAATCAATTAAAACCGGTCACCAAACACGACTGAAGCCATTTCCAGAAATGTTTCTGGTTGACGTTGAGGAAAGTTAGAACAAAAATAAATTAAAAATGAGTCGTTGCATCCTCAACACGAATTTACTTGATAATGTTCAGTTTTAATGTTGTTTTTACTCATTTTTTGATGCACAAATATGTTTGTGTAGCATATTTACAAATATATATTAACAAATTAATTATTATATTATTGGTTCCAGAACAAATCAACAAAGCGGCATTTCAACATACATTTGAAAAGTCATTAAAGGTTATGAAACTATTACACTATTCTACTGCAGCATTCATAAGCGGAACTACATTGCTCACTCTCCGATACAAAGATTTCTCACTATGGGAAATCAGTACTTAAGTGATGTTGACATATTCAACATCAACTTGGCGAATTTTGTGGATCTTGTAAAAAACTTATTCCAAAACTATTCCTAAACATGTATGTTTTTTTGTAAACTTATCAAATCGCTGTATTTTTGTGACTTGTGTGCATTTTTATCTAATTTTATTTTTATCATTTTTCTACCTGTTTAAAAATCATCTGTCATAAATAAATTGTACCTACTACTGTAAAAGCCCTCTGGGCGTTGAATAAATAATTAAATAAATAAATTATTCTTTTTTTAAATAACCTAGTTCTTTTTTTCATAAGTACACATTGTTGAGTTTCCGGTCACCAATATTATTTATTATTCAATGATATAAATTTATTGTAAAACATCTATATCTAACACTCTAACACTCAAAACATTTATATCTAACACTCACATGAATTATATTCCCAGTTAAAAGATTTGTCGGTGTAAAAAAACCCTACAATAATGGCAAAAAGGGAGAGCGCTGGCGTCTACGACATGATAATAGTAGGTGTGGTTGTCAGATTAAAATATAAAGATATAGCGTTAGTTTGTGTTTACGCTACCACCAACTTAAATGCGTAGCACTATCGTAAAGTATTCCTGATAATTGCCTTCTTCTCTTTTGATTACATCCTATTCTGTTAATTGCGGTATATAAAATGCCATCGCCCCCTAAAATAATAATAATTAATTAATTATATATCTTCCTGGAAAAATTAGATGAAATACTCTTTCCAGGCCCTACAAAGCCGATGGAAAAATAGCCTGGAAGTTTGCAAATTAGTTTAGTCATAAGAAACCAGGCCGCAGACGGTTCTCTCGCAAGGAAAATTCCCATAACTTTTGGATAGCGACCGGACTCGAGCGAAATAAAAGTTACTCATAACGGACCCGCCATCTCTTCTAATATCCTGCTACCCTGGTAGGATAAATAATATGATTTGGATTTTTATTTTATCGGATGCTGGTATTTCCGACCTGTTTCTACGACCTAAAGGGAAACTTAAACAGAGAAGCAGGCTGTAACGATAAGCGGATTTTTAACGGTTATTTTTAATAAAAAAGCAAACTGTTAACTGATTTAGCGTACCGAATTTCAGCAATGATACTATGTTTCTCCTCTAGCCTGTAACTATGGTGATACTATGTTTCTCCTGTAGCCTGTAACAATGATAATAATATATTTCTCCTGTAGCGTGTAACTATGATGATACTATGTATCTCCTGTAGCCTGGAACTATGATGATACTGTTTCTCATATAGCCAATAACTATGATGATACTATTATTTTTCCTGTAGCCTGTAACTATGTTTCTACTATGTAATACTATGTTTCTCCTATAGTCTGTAACTATGATGATACTATGTTTCTCCTATAGCCATTAGTACTCAAAGCGGGCACCGACCTACTTTACCGAAAAGATAAGTTTAAAGATACGGTCTCTAAAATAAAACCTTAGAGATTCCACCGTATCTAAAACAGAAAAAAACAAGTTCAAAACGTGTAAGTACCGACATATTTACAAGTTGTAATACTTCTTTTTTGAAAATATTTTTAACAATATCAACATCAATATAAGTAATCCCTCTCTACTATTTCGACAAAATTAGAGCTCGATGGTATTACGGCACCTATGTGTTCTGTTCGCGAGAGAAATTAAATATTTATGATAAATTAACCTTACAATAGTAGATTTAAAATGCACAGAGGTATTTATTTACAAAATTTTCAAATAATTGTTTTTGGAAAATTTAAAAAAATTAATAATCTTTTTTTGGCGCCCTGCGTCAAATACCTACACTTCAATAAATCTAAGAGGATATTTGTCATATCATTGTTAGTTGGTCGTCCGGGGTACCAAATCCCGAAATTCTCGGAAATTTATTCACCCCCTTAGATGTTCTGATCTTAATTATGCGATCTGCCTAAGGGGGGCGTGTCCGGTTAGTGCTTCAGAGACCATACCCTGATTAGGGATTCAGTTACAAGATCCCTGATCCCGATGTATCATAATATGTAGGTAGAGGTAACTGCCTATAAGTCAATTGCCTACCAAGAATTTACTCACTTGAACTGCGAATGTTGTGTTACCTACCAGAAATTTACTCACTTGAACTGTGTAGGAACTTTCTGAAAGGTAGGAAAAGGATGCATAAAAATACACTGAAGCAGGATAATGATGTCTATTGTCCAATAATACTTTCCACTTTGCGATTATAATTTTCATTACCAATTGTAATTGTGAAGGTTTTGTACGTAACTCGTAATTTTATGATTCGCAGTTAAGATATTGAGCATAGAACACTGCTATCATTGAATATTGTCAATGCACTGACCGTGTGATTTCACATAATATGTAATTAAAGGAATACTCTCTAACCGACTGACAGGTAATACGACAGTCGCGACTGTAATAATTTATTCACTTGAACTATTTTCTCCCTTTGATGACAGTTATTGCATAAGCGTAGAGGTCAGTACCTTTCTCTTGATGTATAATGTTGGTATAATTCGGAACCTCCTTATAAACGTTGGTGATTTTTTTCCTTTTTTTAAAAAGATTCCACTTTCATGAATAATTAAGAAGACAGGTATTTCTGACTATACAAGACTCTCACTTGCAACTCACGGATTCCCAACTATCGGCATCCAGTGCCAGTGAGACTATGGCATCCCCACCAGTGGCGTGCACAGAGTTTTTGATCAGGGTAGGCAGTAGGAAAACAGCCAAATTAATTCAAATAAATAAAAAAGAAACTTGCCACAGATGGCTCCCTTCGTACAAGTTTTCGCTAAGTGTACTTGCTGCTGGCTGTAGATGATGTAGGTTTGTAATATCTAAGCCACTTTAAATATAAAAAAATAATATTAATAATAAATAATCGCTTCATGTATGCGTATTATCACAAGCCAATCAATGGATATCCGAGGTGGCCTTGATAAAAGCAATTGGCGTTGTCTCACTTTCATACTTCAGATAACAACAGATGTCACTGTCGCCACTGATTGCCATTTGCTCATTTGTTCCAGAAAGCACTGCCTGATACTAACAAAAAAAACCCATAGAAGCAAATTCAAACGACAGTGCTACTCTATGCTACGTGCATTTCGTGAACATTGATATTATATCTTGTATGAAGTTAGCTCTAAGCAGAAATAATTCCTGCTTAGCCTGCATTTTAGTGAGGTAGTCGGAGGGCGCGTGTAGTTTTTAGTTACAGTTTATGTCACATTTGTAGTATGCCGTTTGATGTGGCGGTCGCGTAGTTTTGGTTGCTCAGCTTTGTCGCGCTTATTTTTGAAAGTGTGTATTTATTTTTAGTAATAATTTAATAAATTAAAATATATTATTTACATGCTTACGTTTTACAAATACGCTAGGGTAGGCAGTGCTTATGTGCCTATATGGAGTGCACGCCCCTGATCCCCACATGGGGTATATTGTGAGAATGAAGAAAGGAGAAGTAAATAATGGAAGAACTTCGGGAAGTATCCTTTTTTCAGATTTGGTCATCAATTATCTAAAGTAATTTTAAGCAAGGTTTGATTCTGAACAAATTGTATGTACTAAGGGCGTTAGTGAGAGTCTCTACCATTCTGGAAAGAGTTTACCTGCTTTGCTGTTATTTTAATAATTGAAAAAAAGAGTTATTATGTTTTTTTTGTTATTGTAGAAGAAAATACTAACAAATCTAAACGATATGTCGAAAAGAATAAGACACTAAAAGTTATGAAAATAAAATGGTTGTCACTGGGACTCAAACCTAAGTTATCTCGTCTTACTGGGATAAACGCTTTGACCATTCGGCCACTGAGTCCTCCTATTTTTAAGTCATTTTTGTCATTTTATAATTTTTTTGTACACTGTCGACGAAGTTGGTTGATGTATTATTTTGACTTCTGAGATAATATTCAAATATTATTTATTTATTTCTGATACAAGTACCTACCTTTATTATTAAGGTAAATTCACGAAAGTATATTGATTTATAAATTTATTACTGCGATGAAAGTAGTAAAAAGCTTCCTTTTTGAGTATTAAATGTGTCAACGTTATTCGTGATATGTTTTTTTTGACATTAGCTCCACACAGGAGGCCCTGAAGAAAATAATTTCCCGCAGGGCTTATGTCATCTCTGGGGATGCTGTGTGGAGGGTGTTCTTTAGGAAAAGGAAGGAAAGGAGAGTTATGTGAAGTAAAGGGGTTTAAGGGGTGGGTAGGAATCTAGGGTTTAGTGTGTCCTGGATATCCGCCTCCAAGACCCAGACAAACCTCACCCTATGAAGCCGGCACCCTTCCTAAATCACCAAACGTAGCGAACCACTAGGGGTGCTCTATGGCAGAGGTGTTGGTTATCCAATAAAGGTTCCCGGGGCGGCGGTATCCATTCCCGCCTCCCAAATTGTAATTTCTTAACTTTTTGTTTAAATTAAAACCAAATGATTATCAGAAAAAAACTATGAATAAATATAAATATACCCACTTGAGTGATTGTGATTTCTGACGGTTCGATTTGGAAATTTCCCACCCTCAACTAAATTTTTGATCGTGAACGAAAGTTTGATCCGAAAAATATTACATAGAATTTGGGTTCGCTGACTGCCAAAATTGAATGCACTCTATTAGGACATTGAAACATCTACCACAAAAATTTTGTATTATGAAACTGTTAATGAAAGATAAATTCTTTGTCAGCAATTAGAATAATCTCGATTCTTGCTTTATTTAGGCCAATAAATTGTTTTACACAGACAGCCTATTTCACAATTTAAAAAAAATGATATAGAGAATTCACACTTTGTTTAGAAGGAAAATGAACAATACCACTGTTATTTTTAATTAATAGATATGAGTTGAATGTTTACTAGATAAATAGTTAAATTACAGATACGCTAGTAAATAAATATGTAATAAAAGGTGAATAATACAAGTTTTTACACTATTTTAACATGGGCGCGTTCGATTACGAGTGTTTGTTAATTTGAGAATAAACAATATTGGATTTTAGACGTGTGTGAAAATGCGAGAGAGAAAAAGATTTTAATTCGAGACATACATCGATAAAATGGGAAAGTATTATATCAGCATTTTACTAACGCAAACTATGGATCGAGGGAAGGAAAAACATAAAAAATGTTTTCCGAAAATTAAATAAATTTGCCACATTATGGCAAGCGAACGCTCAAGTCGTTTTGCAAACTTGCCATAATATGCCAAAAATCGCTTTGAATACTATACTGAATTGTTATGTATATACCAAAGTGTAATTCTTCGTTTGGAAAAAGAAGTTCTGAATTTTTTGCAATAAAATAATATAACAAACTCCCACTTAGTATCAAACAAATTAAAACAAAAAAAAAGCTACATTAAGGACATTGAATGTTGGCTGAAGGAACTATCGGATAACGACTTCATTAGTAAAAACATCGACGTAGAAGTTTCTGGAAAACCTTATCCAAAGCATAGTCCCCTTGAGCACAGGAACTCCTAGTGAGGAGGACTGCGAATGTTATTTCTATTTTATAAATATTCATAACATTTTTCATATAATAATGAAAAAAGTAATACATAAAGTAATACATAAAAAAAAATATTAATAAAAAAGTTGAGTTGATAATGGAGTGGATGTTAACTGAATTCTTTTGTGTATCCACTCGACTATTCTTATTGTAGTCACTGTAAGAAAACATGACATAGGCTCTATAATTTCAAGGCATTCTTGATTTATATCCATTGATAAGTATCCTAGACTCAAAGTGAAATAAATCATTATGTAATACACAACAGAACTTGACTGGCCATAAACAACAAAAGGAAAATTTTACGTACTTACCTACATTATCGCTTTTCTGTCAAAACAGTAATCCCGGGATCTATAAATACATTAGTATTAAAAATGCTGATCAAACAAGTTGGATTCTTTATATTTCAGAGTATTTGAAATACCTTTATCTCAGAGTGAGGGTAAGTCTACAAAAACAAGGTCAATTAATTGATAATTTAAATGGAAGATTATTTGAATAGGCGCCAAGTTGCTGTTATGATGCCCTTCTACTTAGTTGTAGAAGGAGCCCTGGCATGAAAGCCGAAATCTACACAGATAATTTTTTTTATCGATAATATTGATTATTAGTTGAAAAATACGTCTGATAGTTGACATCGCGTAAAATATCATTTGTATATTGAAGGTTTTCACTTATATCCAATTTATCGTTGCTAAAATTTTATGCGAAAAACAACTTGCACAGACTTTTTTTGACGCTTAAACAAGTAGACACGCAATTGATAAAATGAGTGGGTCTTACCATGGTAGAGCTTTTTAACCCCACATTTATAAAATTATCGATATATTAAGCAGCGTCGGTCGAGTTTGGAAGAACAATAAACTTACATCGAGAGCCAATTGCATCCATTTTTTATTTATTTTTTTATGTGATTATCTCACAAGAGTCTCAGCTGCTCCCATCTGGAGCCAGTTATACCATGGCATTCCCAATTGCGGTACGTTGTGAGGCTGAAGGTATTAAAAAGGGGAAGGAGATGGGGGAGAGGACGGTGGGGAAGTACCTGGCTATTCAGATCTAGTCACCAAACACGGCTAAAGCCATTTCAAGCAACATTTCAATTCTGAATGTTGGTCTTACACCAAGGCGATACTGAGAGTATCTTCCACTTTGGAACGTGCCGCAAATATACAGTACATTATTTAAAATGAATTAATTGTGAAATAACACAAATTAATCAAATAAAATATATCTGCTCACGCCGGGATTCGATCCCGCGACCTTTGGATTGCGAGTGAAGAGCCTTATCGCTGGACCACGCCAGTCGGGGAATTTATCTTAGTTATTGATACGACCCCAGACTGAGGTCTGCAGTATTGAGATCCTTAGCTATGTATGATGAATATTAAAAAAAAATATTTCAACTACCTCAACGTCTAGAAGAAGTTAGTTTTCTTCAGGTGACTAATAGTTATCAATTAAACTCGTAAGTAAGCACTACTTCTCTTCTCTCGGGTCCTGTGGATGATTGAGTTCCACCAGTACCTGTCATCCATTAATCGTGCCACATGACCGGCATTGTTCTATGTGAGTTTGGCAACTGTGACGTAAATTTTGACCACCTTTGTCTTGTTCATCATTCCCTCATTAGTTTTCTATTCCCGCCACGTATGCCTTATATTATTATATACCAGTACCCAGCAGGACCCTTTCCGTGGCTCTTTGTGCGACTGAATTATATAACAGGTCCATAATAATTAACCGTCTGACAATCAGAAAATATTAGTGTTTTATTTGTCAATGTAGTTATGTAGGCAAACAAGAATATAGTTTGTTTTCATGCCATTTTTTAAAAGCTTAAATTTTTCTGTAAATGTCATCTCCCTATTACTTAAGTATTAAAATAGCTTCTAAGAAGCAATTGATCGAATAGAATCGAAGCAAGTAAAATAAACTCTAGTCGTAAAAATACATTATATTAATTAATTTCTTTAAGATACTTTTTGTTTGAAATTATAAAACGTAGATAGAAATTAATTACATATATGAAGAATAACATTCATAATCAACTTATTTAATTACTCAGATAGTATAGTAGTATTCTTGAGTCTAACTGGGAAGTTATTCTATTTATTAATGCTTAACAATATTTAAGGTACGTACACTGTCATTTACTCAGAAACAAGATAGTTTCAATAATTCTCATTTTAATACTAAAATATTAGAAAAATTGGACAGTACGTAACCAAGTGAAAAAGACAATTTAAAAATAAATAAATAGTGCAATAAATATTTATGTTTTTCTTTTTTGGTGATGAAATTTTGACAAAGAACACCGTTTAAGGTAAATAGACCGTTTTGTAACTCTATAAATGTATATTTCGTGTAGGAAATTTCCGATAAACTTTGTGGTATATCTTAATTTATTTCGCTTTAAATAAGTTATTTAAATATTGTTCACAAACCCTCTTTGTATTCATACCAGGATCATGGATAGGACTCAACGAATTCTAAATGCAAACGTAATAAAATCCGAAAGCTCTTAATTCAGAAATCCTGTTTGTAGGCTAACTAAAACAACCCGCAGAGAACTCTAAAGATCAGCCGAGCACTAAACTTATTATAAATGTTAATTGATAATCACGGGTAATACCACCTTAAAAGGAAACAGGAGTGAAAACGGATAGTGGAATCGAGGAAATTCTCCTTATGCATTGAAGGGATTTGCAATGCCGTATCGAGGATTACGAATATGGAAGACATTCAGTTTTGCATACGTCTGCCTTTAAATTTTG
Source organism: Limnephilus lunatus (assembly GCA_917563855.2). NCBI lineage: Eukaryota > Metazoa > Arthropoda > Insecta > Trichoptera > Limnephilidae > Limnephilus > Limnephilus lunatus. The sequence goes on from OU830593.1 coordinate 104,644,826, forward strand.
CATATATTTCCATTAAGTACATAAAGTCAATGGGAAATCGAATCAACGCTATTGGAATTCCAAAGCTGTCAAGACTTATGAAGCGTCATCTTGCGATCAAATTAAATTCCGCAGATTTGATTAAGTTGGGAAATGGAATTCTCTTTTTGACGAAACGCTCCCTAATAAATATGCAAATACGTAAAATCAATATAAGCGAGAAGATTTAAATGAGAAAAAAGATTGTTGGTTGTTAAACAGTTATTCCAAGGTTTAGTGTTAAGAAATTTGTTTCTCTTTCTTCTCAAGTGAGTAAGGTTTTAAAAGCGTTTTACAGTTCTGAGATTTATTTTGAAGTAGGTAGTTTTCGTTTTGCAAGCAAATGGGATGATTTTAAATAATGAGATGTTTTTTTTCGTGCGAAAGTTAAGATTTCCGAGTATATTAACAATCAGTAAGATGTTTACAATATTTCAAACAATCAATAATATTAATTTTGTTTTGAAGAGTTTTAATTATCAATGAACATTTGTTATTATTATTTTTTAATTTTCTGCTCCCGGTTTCGACACATCCGTGTCATTCACTAGCAAACTTAAAACTGACTTAAAAATTCTATTCAAGTACAAAACAATTAGAATTAATTGGGTGGGGGAAGTGGGAGGGGTGATTTTGGGGGAGGGGAAGAAAGGTGGGAGGAGTTGGCATTACATGGAAAAATTGTTAATAAGGGCGATTTGCAGGGTGTTATTATTTTATAAACTATTTTTTTTTGTTTATTTCCAAACAAAACAGACTATTTTAATAAAGTAAAAGATTTTTTAAATAGTGGTGATATTACAACGCCTTCAAAAGACCATACGAAGAAGTTTAAAGAAAACAATCCAGATCTGCCCTTTGATTGTCGGTAAACTTAAATAATCTAGTATTAACCAATCCTCAGCCACCTAAACTGTAAGGTTTGGCAAAAATTCACAAAAAGAGATCCCTATTAGACATGATGTTCCTGCTTATTAATATATTTAAGTTTACCGCCAATGAAAGGGAATATCTGGATTGTTGTCTTGAAAATTAGATTTTTTAAATATCACTATTTAAAAAATCTTCTAAGAAATAAACAAAAAAAATAAATCAAAAATTTATTTTGTTCATAAAATAATGGCACCCGGCAAATCGCCCTTATTAACAAATTTTCCATATAATGTCGACTCCTCCCACTTTTCTTCCTCTCCCCCAAAATCACCTCTCCTACTAACCCCACCCATTTAAATCTGATCGTTTTATACTTGCATAAAATTTTTAAGTCAATTTTAAGTTTGATAGTGAATGAAACGGATGCGTCAAAACCGTAGCGGAAAATTTAGAATATGAAATAACAAATGTACATTGAAAATTAAAACTCTTCAAAACAAAATGTATGGAAATTATTACGTAGTTAATGTCGAAAAAATACAAAAAATTGATAATTTTTACTGATAGCACAATTGATAATGTAAGTGTTGTTTACTAAGTTATTGTTTTATTTTAAATTATAATAGCACATCACAAATTAACTGCTTTATATGAACAAATTAATAATTATTGTTTAATGTTAAAACATCATTCACCGGAAAACAACTATTTTTAAACTCGTACAAAACGCAATATTCGTTTCTCAATAACTTTAAGTAAATAATCCACCCCGAAAACGTAGAACTCAATATAATATGTATTTTTTGGTTTAACACATCCGATATTTCCTTCACGTTATCTTAATAGAACCCCTTCCCAGCAGGAGATTGCTGGTGAAAATTAATAAATACTGGGCTTAATGTTCTTGAGAAGTTTACATTAAGTTCAGCTCAAATTTCAAGCAAAACTTTGAGTAAGCGTTTCTCACGTTTATATCGAACGCCGATGGTTTCTTGTCTTAGAACTTTTAAGTTGTTTTAAGCCTAGAACTTACCTCCTAAATGCCTCCAAAATCATGTTCTAACTTGTTGAATTGTATTGTTTGCACTAACCCATTAAATGTATCACATTAAACTTTTAATATTGCTTTGAAAACAAATAATCTTCATATTCTGAGAAAATGGAGGTTTGCATGATAAAACTTAACGATTTGCGTGGATCTTTAGAAAAACGTTATTAATTACTTGTGGTTCAGTAAAACGTGGAACCTAACATAATACGGAACTCCTTGCAATATACCAAGAAAAGGTAAATTACGTACCGCAACTTAATTTAATAATGAGTATTTATTTATTTATTTTGATACAATATTTTACATTTCAATAGTAATCCAGTAATGTTGGCCTCACTGGGTGACTTACCCGTGCTGAGGCCTCCATTTTATAAAATAAAATAAAAATAAAATATATGTAAGCATGCACATAATAAATTTAAAATATATATAAAAATTATGTGTGAAGGGTATGTTTTATTATTTTATGTTATGAAATTTTGGTAATATTAATTGTCTTTTTTGTTCTTTACTTTATTTTTGTTTTTTTCCATTTTATTTTCAAGGGTAAGACTGTTGAATGCTTTTATAACATGACATAGTGCCTTTGTCCAGCTTGTATTTACCGTCGGAGTTTTTATGTTTTCTTTATACCCTTGTCTAACTGGTCTATTAGTGATATATTGTGTTTGTTGAAGTATGTTTTTTTTGGTCAAAAATGTAGTTTAGTAGTGTTTTAACGTATAATTGGCATACATCTAGTACTTCACAACTGTTGAATATTTAGTTTGTGTCATTCAGTCTATGTTTTTTAAATATAACCTTTAAGATCATAAATTATAATAAAATTAAGTGTATACATTTTTAATTAAGTGTTTTCTCTTTCTAACACCGTTTAAATCATATTTCTAATCATGATAGTAAAGGAGGCACAACGATTTCTATGAGACCGACATGAGTTGTTCCGAAAATCGAACAGATTAGCCTGAGGGGCTAAAAACGAGATATTTCAACTTTAAATTTATTTTGATAAATACATTTTCCATAAAGATTTTGATTGCCTACTGCTGTTTTTCCTTAATGCCTCTTTTAATAAAAGAAGATAAATTATTTTAACCAAACAATACTCTTTTTTGGCAAGGCCATGAATCACTTAGCGGTGACACTGTTGCTATTCGACATGGGTTCGGGATTCCCAAAAGTCTGCCTGGGTACTTTATTGATCTTTCGAAGTTAAGTGGTTTTTGAAAGTTGTTGGTTTTGGTAATCGGACGAATTTATTAGTATGTTAGGTATCTTTGAAATGGAAACTTTGCTTGTTATTATGGTAAATACATTACATTTTAGCAAAGGGGTTTCATAATATTGCTGTGTTGGAATTCACGTTATGTTTAATAATAAAACTGTTTTGTTTCGTTGAACCGACGAAACGTTGTGTTAACATGTTTGTTATAATCTGCCTATAAAGTTGTTTTAAATATTTAGAGAAGGTTATTACTGTAAAACGATTTACTGAATCTACTGCTAAAATTATGTAAATTTATTTCACCCATATACAATTTTTTCATCATTTTATGTGACCGTTCATGCGACAAGGGCGTTATTTTATTTTATCTATACCAACAACAATAGTTATTGATTGTTTGTTTTAACCTTAATAGAAGGTGGTTTACATAGTTGCGGTTAAAATATAAATCACAAGCCTTTATGCTGTCACGTATTCTTCATATGTTTGCAGTGATAGTGGTCCAATCAATTTAATGAGGATCCGCACGATTGTCGCACGACATTTGGCTCGTAATAATGTATCTTAGTTCAAAGCATTTCCACCAAGGTAGGATATTAACACCGTAAACGAGTCGGTATTACTTAATACTCTATTTTCCACAAGTTGGTACTGTCTACTCATAACTGTTCATTCTCACTCCAGTTCCCATCCTTTGAACAGTTTTGTTGGGTTATTCAACCATCTACGCGAACTTTTGTTTATTTAATGCATGAGAGTTAAACACCAATATAAACATGCCGTTACTCTTTTTAGGGCTAAAAAAAGATACGTTTTTTTACAACATACTGAAAATACTTAAGTTTATCATCACTATTTGACAACGTGCGTCGTAACTCGTAACCTTACGAAATAAATAAAACATAAAGCATAATACGAAATAAACAACAACAAAAAACACGTGAAATTAGACTGTGTACGTTTTAGGGCCGTATAACTGTCTGTTTCCAACATTAAAGTAACGTAGGTACAGTCACGTCGTAAAAATACAGGCGACCCCGTATACCTACCTAATTCCCTTGTACCTTCGAGCGTTTAAATTAAAAATTCTAATGACTTTGACAAATACATACATCATCGCGCTGTTTACGGGTCAGAAGTTATTTTAACTTGGCCGCTCGGAAATCTGTGTGTGATTAATTAATATAAAAGAAGAGCGTTATTTTTATTACGTTATTTCTGCAAATTTCTACAACGCTGGAAAAATATGCAGACGAATTAAATCATCCAATTTATTTAGCCCGCTTCATTTTTTCGTTTTGCCAAATTATGAATGATTTGTGTTTGTTTAAAAAATTCAATAATAATTAAAGGTTTTTCATTTTTTTCTATACACATTTTTAACAGCGAAAGCAGTCCCTTAAAAGGCTTTAAAAATCAAAAAAATAAACATAACGTTTTTATTTCGTACATCCATTAATTTAGGAATCCAATTATTTATTAGACAACCAAAACCACTGGCTTTGCTACGATTGGTGACGTAGATATAAGGGTACCTGGTAGGTAATGCAATCCCGATCTCGCGGGATTTCGATCTCGCGAGATCTCGTGACATTTTTCGGAATCAATCCCGAAGCATAATATGACGAGATCCCGTTCGAGATCGACGGGATTGGGCGGTAGTAGTCATCGACGCTACACACGTCTACTCGGGGCGCGAGTGGTGCGCTGACCATAAATATACCAAACCACATATGCGCTGACTGACTGACAGTCGGGCGGGAGTGTCGATCGAAGAAAGAAAACCATCCAGAATATTTACGAATATAACTTCAAGAAAGCAGTTAATAATTTGACTGCTCAATGCAAGTTATTTAAAGCTGTTCTCAAAACCACATCCGGGTCTACAAAAGGTTTACACGTCCATGTGATGTCAATCAACAAAATTGACACAAAATCATTGAATGGGAGAATCGGAAGAACATCAAGTACTACTGAACCGGGTGTTGTCGATAATTTATCAGTAATAATATTTTCTTTTAATTAACGAGATCTCGAAAATTCCGAGATCTCAAATTTGCGATCTCGAGTCGAGATTGCATTCCCTAGTACCTGGCGAGCAGGGATTTTATAACTAATGCAATAATTAATTGTGTGGTTATTTGTATTTTTGTTAAAAAACTGCTTATTTTGTGATATGCGCCTGCTGTCTATACAGGAGTTCCTAATAAGACAATACATCACCAATGGGGTATTTCCACAAACAAGGGATTCTGTTGAAAATGTACGGAATATTTAAAGATCATTTTTCTGATTTTAATCATCCTACTAAAAATGTTTGTTTTTTTATGTTTGAGACAGACTGACAAAATCAAAACGGCCCGTTTTTTGCAAATGGGTTAAAGACGTCACAAGCGTAGCTCAGCTGAACAAGCATAAATAAACACTGTCAGGGAGCGTCCGCACTCCTGACGTCACACTATAGCCACGCCCCAAAATATCGTTTTAGCGGTAATTCAAAAATGGGAAACTTTATCTCGCTGTCGAAAATTTATTCATCAACATAAAAATGAAATGCTATAATCATCGTACTTTTTTTACCTAATTTTTTTAAGCAATAAAAAACGGTGATATTCCCCATTGTAATAGAATAAAAAAAAACTTTTATTCATATTTAATGCCATATTGCTTTGAGTTTTATTAAAATAATATTTTTCATGTACTTATGATAATAACTACCTGTAATTCTCATGTAAGTAGGTATTTATTAACTTTATTTATTCCCATATAAATAAGCCTTTAATTTCTGTTCCACAAAATATTGATAATACGGTCTTCAAAAATTTACGAGGATAAAGTAGCCTTTTATATTTACGAGTCCTGCCATATTTCTTGAAGCATTACGCTTGTACATCTTTAGTTAAAAGCTTTTCTATTATGTTTTTTTTCTCATAAAGGTCCATTTTCATCCTAAAATCTTAAACGGTATCTAGTCTTATATAAAATGCGATTTAAACAATATAAAGCCCGAAAAAAGGCAAACCTTATTCAGCCACTTCCGTTGTAGGAATAAATTGCCGAAAGCTCCCTAAACCCAAGGAAATTTGGATTTTTACACAAGAAAGGCTTTGTAAGCAGGATAAAAAATGAAATTTTCAGGATGCAGTAATTTGTGCTATGATATAGTATCACTCTAATATACGAGGATACTCCTCCTTATTGTTCAATGCTCTGGAGAAAGAGATGCTTATTTTTAAAGGAAGGGTTTCAGCTCAGGTTTCTGGAAATTGGAAAAAAGGCGTAATATTTTGTTTCGGAAAGGTGCGAAATAAGCCACCATAATAAAAAGGAAATTTACGCATACTTTGAGGTAAGCACAACGATTTAAATTTGTATATGGGTTAGACAAGATTTATTGCAGTGGTTTACTATAACTTATCATTGTTTCAATAATTATGACTTTTTAAATGTTTTTTTTATCAAAAAAACATACGCAAAATGTTGAAATATTTTCATATATGTATATTTTTTAAATGGTGGTAAATAAATCATTAAATATGGTTATTGATTTTAATTAATACCTCCTTAATTAGGAACTCATATTTTGGAATGGAGTGAGTTGTGTACATTAAATAATTTCAAAATAGATATTCCAATTAGTGAACACAGATGTACCTAGAAGCATACCTCTACACAAAAAGCAATCTGTACACTGAGAAAAAAAGAGAAAATTTAAATAATAAAATATCTATGTATAGTGTATATAATATGTATAACTTTATGGGACGTGTGGGATTGCACTATCCTCCCCACATCCTGGAATAAAACTTTATTATTATTATACCTACCTACATTTTTTTCAAGTGCATGCAATATTATATAACGCAAAAAAATTAGTTTGAGATAAAATGTATTTTAATTTGTTCTTAAGAATTCTTTTTTTTTAGCTTGTATTTCTTTCGACGGTTTTACTAAAATGTTACTAAATTGCAAAGCATTCGTATTGGTGTTAGGCGATTGTTTTATTGAGTTTAAGGATTATTATTTGTCCCGTGGTATAGAAGAGCATGTATGAGACGGTGTAAGAATGTGAATAAGGTAAGGAGTGTGTGCCAAGATCGAGTTGTTTGGCGGTCCGTCCTTTCTGCCTACCCCTGCGGGGAAACGGCGTGATGGTTATTTAGTTAGTGGTATAGTTACCAACATTTCATTAATTATTGTGAATTCAAACCTTCCTATGAGAATGAGAAAATTTAAAAGACTCTCGACATGAACCGACTCAACTATTTGGTTCTCTTTGTCATAGTATGCCTTCCTTGCGCGTCTCCGATGCACTTTCACGTCGTATACGTATATTTCCAACAAAAAACGAATAAATTCTAATAGATATTTTCAAATAACAGAATGTCCGCTCTACTGTAGGATTAATATTCCCAATTGCCCTATAAAAATCTGTGGGAATAGATATCACATCCATTTACGAAATAAAGTTAGCAAATAATAATACAAATTATCTCCGTTTATTCAAAAAAAGACATCTCGACCGTATCACTGCACATTCCCGGGAGTGTTAAATATTTAAAGTACGGATTTGGTCTCCCACGCGGCGCCCCTGATGAAAATTATTCTGCCGGGGAAAAAACTTCCATGAGGGAAACACCCCAACGATAACAACAGGATGGTTTAAAACGCAAATAAAATTTTCACTCTCCTCCACTGGGTTTTAATAATTGAGCACGGTACAATGCGGCGGAACTCTCGGTACACCCAGTCCATATTTACACGGGGGGTTCGTAATGATCTAGACGTGCTTTACAATACGAAAATCTGGAAAGGCTTTGTTAAGTTATTTGAATAAATATTTTTGTGCAGGTTTTACGGTCACGTCTCGTAAAACGGTTTTTTCGGAGTTATTGTTTTATTAAATTTATTAATATGACAAAGTTTAGTTTTTTATTATATTTTTATTTATATATTTTTTACTGAAATATTAAGTCGTTTTTTATTTTATTTAATAATTTTGATTTTGACATGTTACTTATTTATTTAATATAAAGAACATCTAAATAAGCACAACAAAAATCAAAGCAAAATCAAAAAAAAATGATAAACAAAATAGAAGACAAAATCAAAAACAATATCTATAACAAAAACAATTTTCAAAAACGAAATAAAATCAAAATTAAATACAACACAATGCAAGATGGAAAAATATAATACTTGTTACGTTTTTAGATTTTCATGGCCAAAAGTATTTTCGTTGTTTGTTTTTGGGGTGTTATGCCGTGTTGCGCTACCTCCTTCTTTAGCCAACCTTTCGGACAGCGTTGCAGTGTCCATCATCAGGGCAGATCCCGCAGATCTGACAGATGTGTCGGACAGATGTGATATCTGTCGGATCTGCCAGATCTGCCCTGACGATAGACACTGCAATGCTGTCCAAAACGTTGGTGAAAGAAGGAGGTAGCGCAACACGGCATAACATTCCAAAAACAAATAATGAAAATATAATACTAGGAAAAGTACAATACATAGGTAAGATAAGTCGAAGTAGAGCTACGTAGTTTGTTTAGTTAAATTAAATCAAATTTTATATTTTGGGGGGTATTATGCCATGCTGTGCAACTACCTTCTTTGGCTAAAGTTTCGGACAGCGTTACAATGTTCATCATCAAGGGAGATAGCGCAACACGGCTTACTACCTCAAAAATAAATTACGATAATACTTTTAGCGTGAAAATGTCAAATCATAAAGAAATTGTATTCAGTTGAGGCATTAAAATATGGCCACTATACTTGTCAGATATTCACAATCTATTTAAATTAAATCATATGTCTCACTTCAATACAAAATTAGCTAACTTAAACATAACTTTTCAGTCCTGCTGGGATATATAAACATCACCCAAAAACTCTACGGTTGGTTGTTGTTCATGAAGAATATCTCCCAAAATTGCCCAAAGGGTTGCTAATTGTTTCTCGGTCCCTTTCAGCTGTTAACCTTTCAAAAATTTGGCATTTTTTTCAAATAGTCAATATATTTTCGCATTACAATAAAATGCAAATATTTCTGTCACAGTCAAAAACTAAAAACTGTTTTAGAAAGGTGATGAAATACGCTTTCAAATTATATGATTCTAAATAAAAAAATATTTTTTTAATTATTAAATTTTTGCATACAAACATTAAAAAGTTTTAAAAATGGCTCACCTTACGTTTTTTCTAACTAAAGTTACTGATAATAAAAAAAATAAACTCACATACATATTTTGTTAGACAAACGTATAACACTATCGACTACTTGACTTCCATAATACGGGCATTTGCCTAGCTTGGTAGTCGAAAACCATGCAAAATGTAACAAACAAAATTCCTGAGGAATATAATTTCCCTCAGGGCCTATGTCATCTGAGATGCTGTGTGGATGATTTTTTTTTGAGGAGAGGAAGGAATGAAAATTGGTCTTGAAGAGACCCATGTGGTAGGAAGGAGGAAACACAGAGGCCGATAAATCGTTCCACAGCCGAGCTGTTGAATACAAGAACGAGTCGAAGAAGCGACCCGTTCTCATGTGACAAATGTCAACTGTGTACATATGTTGGGCACGCGTTTGGCGTTTTTCCTGGCTATGCACCGGTGCCAAAGAGTTCAATGATGCTAGTTCCTCGGAGCATCTTCCATTTGTCAGGGTTTGCAAATTTTTAAATAAATACTTTTATACGTAACCAAAAAAATCGAATGACAATATCTTTTTTTTTTAAAAAGAAAGACAAACAATCCCGGGTTACGAATAACCCAAAAATGTTTGAAAATCTCCTACTACCACCACAGAAAGCCGAAAATGTTGCTTGTGTTGTGATGGAGGACTTAGCCAGCAGAGGAATCGAACATGCGAAGCCCGGGTGGGACCCAAGCGCTATGCCCACTCAACCACTGACCGGTCAAATTGTATATTAAAATCGATCGAAAATTGGTCGATTTGTATATTAAAATCTCAAGGAATCTTTCATGTGCTTTCAAGTACAGTTTTTTTTAAAGACGTTCAAAAAAAGCGATTTTATCTGGAATCAAATATATTGGTAAAAAAAATACTTTCTGCGGAATTTGAATTCTGACAGTTCTAAGAGCAGTACATTGCAAAATGTCAGAGGCTTCAAGGGTTGAAATTCAGAACCGTTCGAATGCAAAAATGCTTTTGTTGTGCTTGACTGACAACTGACGTGCATTTTCGTTTTGCCAAAAATAAATGAACTGTTAAAGTTCTTGGATGCTATCGGAGTGTTTTCAAAAAATTGATTATTGTGATTTAAATCGTAAGCGTAATATTATAAGTAAATAAACCTCACCTTATTTTAGCCGTATTTGTATTGTAATGTGAATATACATTAGATAAAATATGTTTAACAGAAAAGTTAATATTTCGTTGATTTTTTTTTGCTCTTCTAATTTCCTTTTGAAGTGAAAACTTCTTTAGCACCGTTGTGATTTGGAAAACGGTTAAACGGAAAATAGCGACACTAAAAAGAAACAAACGTTATTATGATAAGGAACGATTGAGAGAGAATCAGATAAAATAAAATATTTATTTAATTCACAGGTACTCGGATTCCATATAATACGATAGATCCACGGTCCCACGCAAGTCTCCTTTGATCTAGCTGTATAAAGCGGCTTACGAACCTCTGCAGACATTTAGCGGATCGAGGATCGAATCTTAATTTTTATTTAAAAAAATCAATATCCAATCTTTAAACCACTCCAAAATGACAAGGAAAAAGAAAACACAAAAGAAAGCGACTCCGAAGAAGAAAACAAAAATATATAAGATAATAATGAGATGACCAAATTTACAGGATAAGGTGCACTGCAATTGGACGACAAAAATATGGAAAAATCATACTTCTCTTTAATTAAAAAAAAAGTGCTTCCTAGTCTTCCCGCTCTAGTCTACTTTAGTTTTCTGAAGGTTTCACCTCTACAGTGTGTGAATTGCACACTCTGATTTTTTTTTTGCTTTCAGCAGTACATTATTTTTATTTTATTTTACAATTTTGTAGAAAAATCTTACTGGGGTACTATGTTCTAAGGTGACTATATACAGACAAAGGTAACTTTTTGTAGATTTAAGTAAGAAGGTGCACTTTACGTATTAGAACTGTTAAAATTAGGCATTTTGTTGTGTATTTTTCTCTTTCTAAATTTGAATGTCATTATTTCATTGGCAAATGACATAAATATTTTTATTTTTAACTTTATGAGTAAAGTCTCAAATTATAATATTTAATTAAATGAAGACAATATTAACGAAACTCAATCAAAATCTGGAGACAAAAAAGAAATCGGTTCCACTTGGACTCGAACCCAGGTATGTAAGCATAGGGACCTAGGTTCGAGTCCCTGTGGAACCAATATCTTTTTCTGATATTTCTGTCTCCAGATATTGATTGAGTTTCGCTATTACTGTCTTCATTTACATAATTAGACATAAATATTCTTAACGCTGTTTTATATAAATTTATAAAACACTATTTATAATGCTAATAAATAAAATAAAATACTATTTTAAAAAATATTCTTAAAAATTAGTCTATCTGTTTTCAGTTTTGTGAAATTTCGAAAAAAAAATTATTTTATTTTTTGTTTATACTTTCATCTAGAATCGACTTCCGAAGTAATTTATTAATTACCTGTGAAGTACAATATAAATTAAGTCAAATATATTTATTGCTTAGTTATTTGCGATGATAATATATGCGCTTTCCTTAATTGTTAGACACCAGTGAAATTCGAGCGGTATATTGCATTACGCTGGTTATTTAGTAGTATAGAAATTGTCGTATCCGCACGGGTACAATGCATCGTGCGACACATGTCAACATGTTACTAACTGAGCGGACACGACTGAAAGATAAACCTATCACCAATGATAGTATGTTACCCATATTTGCAATACTAATACCAATATCTGCTTTGCAATTGAATTCTGAAAATAGATCACAGATGATCACGTCAAACATTACACGCATCGTTACTGTACCCTGTGTTCTCCCACAACATTTTTCGTACACAGGCAGTATAAGCATCCAACAATTCAGTGTTATTTGAGAAATTTCTTTGCAAGAGATTGAAAATAATATGTAAATCGCTGTTAGTAACAATCAGAATAAAATGAAACCGTTTAGTGTTCCCTAAACATCATTATTGAGTTTATCAGTGAAAGAATGGTCTAACCCAAAATTTTGGATAAATTGAGTAATAATATTGACTAGCAGGTAAAAACCCGCTTCCGCGGAAAAACTAAAAAACTTCGAAGACTTCAATAGTTTTTTTTATGAAATAGGCAATTATAGATGGCAGCACTTCCGTTTGTATCTATTACGTGAACCGAGTGTGTAAGACATACGCTAGCGTATTAATAATATCGATACAATCTACGCAACATATGATTTGAGATTTTTACTGCCAAAGGTATTATCGTGATTAATTTTTTGGGTTATAATTGCTTCTTCCTTATTTAGTCAATATTTCGGTCAGCGCTATAGTTTCCATCATCAGGAAAAATATGTAGATAAGTATGTGTTTATATATGTAGAATGATACCAGCGTGCGCCATCGAATTCTCTAAGGGTTGGTGTTTCGTTGTTTCATGAAAATCATGGGTGTGAATATTAATAAATGCTTATTGTTTTCGGCGTTTAGACATGGTGTTTGTTTTGTTAGATTTAGCAATAATGTACCAGATACCAAGAACTGTAATTAAGCTCGGCCCGGTTTCCTCTATTAACATTAATGGGCTTTCGTAGATTTAAATTTCCTGCGTAATTGGGCGTGCTCGATGCGTTTTGAGTATTTCCAGGATTTCAGAAACAAATCCAAAGTAAAGGCCGGATTCAATTGATAGCTAAACAAAGAGGAAGCGCAACACGGCATGATGCCCCAAAATAAATCACGGTAATCAACATCTACTTGTTATATACCTACCTAAGGGGAAAAACACCAGTATTTGAGATGGTGGTGAAACTATAACAACACGTTTAACTAATTGTTTTAACACATTTCAAAATACTTTTATGAAGACGTCTTCAAAACAACGCCTTTGACCACATAACACCACCCCAACCTGCCTTGCTCAATAACACGGAGGAGTAAAGCATTGAAAACCTTTTGACCTTACATTGAAATTTGAGTTTACTCTTGCACTAGTTGCCTCAATTATGCTTTCGCTTTAATTAAATAAGTAGGTATGCGAAGGAGTCTAAGAGGATTTTTCTGGTGCCATGTTTTATTTTAATACTTGATAATTTAATGTATAGCATATACGTACATATTCAGTACTTTGCTTTGGTCGGTTTACATCATGCTTTAGAATCTAAGAAACAATAAAATAAAATTTGTATCCACGTCTAAACATCATTGAATGAACATTATCCAATGAATGATCAGCGAACTCAGAATCATTATTGCCATTTAGAGCTCCGAGATGTTCTTTAACTCTTATTTCAAAGTTTTACATGGTTCTAGGGTTCTACCTGTATAAAAGTAATTGCAATTAATACAGTTGAGTTTATGAACTCCTGAGTTTAAATATCGAATATTGAAGTTATTATTTAGTTTGAATATTGCTATATTTATTGTTACGTATATATTTCTTCAATTTGTTATTAGTATTAAACGCCGGTTGAGTGGTAGGTACCTACCTGGAATGTTTTTATTTATAATTTTTGAGGTATCGTTATAAATTAATAGAATTCTAAGTAATTTTTTACATCTATCATTAGAAGTAGTGTAAAGTAAATATACAGTTAGAAGAAATTGTTTTATTTATTTTATTAAGACTCATCTTTCAATTTCATAGTGTGTCCATTATTATTTATTTTTGTTTGTGAGATTTAATTTAGAAGTGTAATTAAGAACCGGCAATAGAATCAAATTAATTAATTGTTATCTCTTATTTAATTAATCAACAAGATAAAAATCAAGCCCATATCATTTCTTACGCATCGAGCTGTCCACCTTAACAACAAAACAGAAACTGAAAATTTATTGATAATGTACGTAAATTTAAAAAAAACCGAAATAATATTATTTTGATACTCCTATAGCAATAAAAAATAGTACATAGTAAAAGTTTTTTTAAGGTTGTTTATTAAATAAAATATAATTCATACAATAAAAATTTACGTACTGCTTTCCCATTTTCAAATAACATCCTTCAAAACTAATTAATTGCAAAGTATTATGTGTATAAACACCTCACTGCAATGCAGAGTAATTACTATAAATGTAAGCGCCGTTCAGGCTTCCTGGGATACATCCAAAGGGGTTTGCAAATTTGCAGGCTCCCCGAGAAGCCTTAACTGCATTGGCAAAAGGCTTCGGCTAACCGCACGCAATCCCCGACATACGCCAATGCAAAGTGTTAACCACTTCCGCTTCCGCTACAAAATATATCGCCGACGATTCCACTGAAATCAATTTACGAAACAGCAACCAGGTTCCGATCGAAAATTTTGTATTTCTAAACAATTATTCTTCCTTTTTATGGGGGAGTGTTAAAACCTTGTTTGAAAGTGGCTTGATTTTGTTAATAACCGTGCCTTTACTAGCGGTAGTAAGATCAGTTTATTTGGAATCAGAAGTACGGTAGCGACCAAATAAGGAATGCGTCCGGGTTGAAATAATACGTCCGTTCATTAGCCACTCTCTGTTTTATTTATTAATAATACTATGAATGAAATTAATTTTAGGAAAATAGTAATTTCGGGTAGACCTTTATTAATAAAACACTGTAACTCTGGCGTGCCGAAGTTTTAGTGGTTTACATGTGAGCGTACCATAGAGTTAAAATGTTTCAATGCAATTATTGTTTAGCCAACATTTTGTATGGGATTCATGCATGGTAAAATATGAAAGTAACAGTATTAACCTGTGCTTTGTAGATTGCACAATATACATATTTGAGGCAATAGTTTTTGTTTTCAAATGAAAACGATTCGGGTTTTCTGGTTGATCGTTGATAACATTTGCAACTTCAATATGGGTTTCGGGACAACGCAATACGGGTTGATTCTACATTTTTTTTAGATATCCAACTCCTTTGTTTGAAATTTTCTCTGTTTGTATGCTATAAAACCACAATAATTGTATTAACCATCCGCATGCCTGATGAAATTATTTCAAAAATTTGGCCTGGTAGGTTCTGCAAGACCCGGCGATACTTAATCGATATTATTTGTATTCATTATTGCTTCTTTTTTTCTTTTTCTTTTCTTCTATTAAATTTATGTAATATAAATTAAAACTAAATATTTCAGAAATTATAACTCCTTTATTTGTCATGAGCCAAAAACAAATTCCCTGTATTTGGCAAAACTTTGACGCTTTTTTAAAATCGAACTAAAACTTAAAATATAATAAAATAATAAACGAAATGACGCGTTATGTGTTGTACAGGAATAATTTTTCAATATTTAAATTGCAAAATAGTATTTGTGTTTAAGCTTCATTAGAATTGGTTTGGAAAAAATGACAATTTTGGCAGCAGTAAATTGAGTGCTCTAAACAAATGTGTACTGCAAGAGTGACATGCGAGAATTTGTATTAGAACATGTTTTTCACCTGCGATTTGTATTGGGGAGATGGTTGAGAATCATCAAGACAACATTTAAAAGATAATATTTGTATCCGAATGTAAATGTACGAAACAACGGTTTATTAGAAATCCTTGTTTCTTTTCAATTAATAATACTACAATGTCCTCTGCGGTTAGTCCGAAAGACATGATGAATAGTGCAAAAAATTAAAACTTTGTAAAATAATGAATATTGATTAAAGAAAAGGATAAAAATATATGGCTACTAACAAAACAACTACTTCCTGTGCCTGGTAGGGTATACGCGAACGTTAACAACGTATACCTTCGAGGGCAGTGTGGGTAGAAAAAGTTCTCTTCACGTAATGGTAGCGTGACTCAACAGCGGTAGCTACTGAAACGCATGAAATTTACGCAACTTTTTTAAAATAGTTACAGCGATTTTAAAATGCCCTGGGTCTGTCAGACGAAATGTCATAATGATTTCTTTGTCTCCCATTGTACTGAATCAATTAATTTACCCTTGTAAAAAATCGAAATTTTGTTGTGTCCAAATTGAATTGCGCTTATATTTTTAATTTTTCCACTTTTTTAAAATATTGTAATCGTAAATTCTTCCACTATTTATACCTAATGATTAAATTTGCTCTCAAAAAATATCCTCCAACGAATTTTCATAAATGCAGGAGAATGATAGTCTTAACGCAGAGGGCAATATGCAATATTTAATTTAAGAAACATGTTAAGACAAATGAAAAAATACCAAAATATAATTAGGTATTATGCACAAAGTTTATATATAGATAAATTTTATTTTAAATGCTAGTGAATTAATATATTTCCACAACATTAACTATTATAGTAACCCGCTTTTACCAAGAAACGAAGAAGAATAAGGCCGAAATACACAAATTCAATTTTGAATCAAATGCGTGTCAAAAGCTACACGTTTTTGAAATCTCTTTTCACATAGATATGGAAGAGGAAGAAATATTGTGGTTGACTGATCAGACTGGCATCCCCGAAATCCATTTCCGATTTCCGCAAACCCGACGCATTCCAATGCTAAATCGATGCGATCCTCCCCCAGCACCCCCGTCCTTATCCACGCACACACATTCTGGCGAGTTATGGGCTGGAAAAACAACCCCTAATTTCCTCGGTGGCAAAAATGGATTCGGTCACCTCTTGAATTTGCCAAGTAATCGTTTCGGAATAAAGTGTGTTTAGGAAAGGGATGAACAATCATTTGAAATTTGTTTGTTTAGTACCTGAAAGGTATGTACGTATTTTAATACATTTTTTTAATGTAACAGTCAACAATAGTCTTGTGACTTCATATATGGTGACCCAATAATTTTAAAAATGCTCCCTTCAGAAATTTGGCGTACTTTTCAGATGGTCAAAATGTTTCCACTTTAAAATAAAATGTAAATAAATGGAATACTCTTAAACATATCCCAAAACTAAAACTGTTTTTGAAAGATGATAAAATACGCTGTCAAATGTTATAATAAAAAAAATATAACTTTTTAAATATAAAAAAATTGCATGCAAACTTAAAAAATCTAAATTGCTCACCTCGCGTTTTTTTTTCAACTAAAATTACTGATTACGAAAAAAAAATAAAAACAACATGCATATTTTATTATAAAAATGTATTATAAACGTTATTGTCACCTCACTTTTTTTAACTTTTCATATAAAAATAAATAATAAAAAATTCTCAAAAAACCATTTTTTTTTCAAATTGCGATTCAAAACTTTATTATTTTTTTTAGATTGGAGTATAAAGCGTTGTATTTTAACTTTCTAACACCATTTTGAACATATTTCTCACTCTGAGAGTAATGGAGTTACAGCGATTTAAAAAAAAAAAAAAAAATTATTTTTATTTTTTTTTATTATTAAAAACATACAACGAAGTTGCACTCCCATGATCGCCAATTGGTACTTTTGAGAAGTTAAACCCAACTCAACCCAATATGTAGACACAATGTATGAATAAAAAATTTACAAAACATTTCACAGAAGCAACATACAGACACAAACATATGAAGAATCACTTTACAAATATTTCACAGAAACATGTCATAAGATTTTATGAATTTGTATAACTCATTGACTCATTTGATTTATGTACTTTGGGTTTCAAAAAGTTAAAATAAAGTTTCCTCCATGATGGACTAATGAGATGGACTAAGAAATGCATAGATAACACAAAATCAGGAAAATACAATATAAGGTACGGGCTCAAAAATATACAGACCTAATACAAGATGTTTACATACAAATACATGACGAGATTTAAGAAAGGTATAAACCGCGCCCATCATATTATAAGTTTAGTATTTGAAGATAATCAGGGCTATCAGAACAGAGTTTGTACCTACTTATGACTCGTTTTCCAAATAACATTTGAAAAAATATATTTTCAATATATCATTTCGAGATTTGTTGGAGGCATATTCCTGTCTCAAATTTTCAGGCAGTTTTTTGTAGTTAGTGTAGGCAATGTATTCTAATAATTTCAGTCCGAACTTTGTTGAGTGTATTTTTTATATGTGTAGTTTGTTGTGTTGTCGTGTATTATATTGGTGAACGTCGTTATTATAGTTCAGTTTTATATTTGTGTGGGTGTTGCACTGAATAATATTTAAAATGGTGTTTGTTATCTCAAAGCAGGAACAATCTTAAATGGCAATACAAGTGCGTGACGGTAAATATCTTTAACAGGTGTATCCCAAGGCAAGCCAAAAATGTTACGTAGGGCTCTATTTTGGATTATTTGCACCTCTGATATCATCATATGAGACATCTGGGAGTTGGGATAAATATGGTCTTTTGCCATTAAGGCGGTTAATTTTTTTAAAAAGATTTAATGTTTCTCGCTTTTGGAAGTCATCTTCAAGCAGTGGTCTACGGTGCAGGTTCTCTGCTTTTGATTTCGATTTAGAAGTTTAATCATCAATCATCATCATTCCCTGGAGTTATAACGTTTTGAGAGTCTTACAGTAGATCAGTTCATAGTTATTGCAAGGCTACAGTGTTAGCCTCTACGACCTTCCAACAATTTCGTCGTGTAGACTTTTATAAATGTTTCATTCCCTTTCATCGATGTTACAAGTCGAACCCAGTGGAACCAATTCCTTTTAAGTGAGTGCGTTTGGACATTGGGCTTGGATGAGGTATATTTATAAAAAAATCGTAAAACATGTTATTTATTTTTTCTTCTTATTGTGCCCTGTCCGTTTAACGGACGTTGGCTATCATTTTGGCTATGCAGATCTTGTTTACTGCGGCCCGGAACAGCTCTATGGTAGACTGGCCAAACCACTGTCTCCTTCTTCCAGGGCCAATTATTTGCATATTATTTGCTATTCCATAATAGTTTCAAATACATTCCTATAAATACCCGTTTCGGAACAGACTTTGTCTAGGGAGTTAGATAAAAGAAAACTATGAATTGAAACTGAAACTGCAATGGAAACTCTTACTACTGTCAGTATGAAATGCTTTTCCAGCTTAGGGCTACGAAAATGGTGTTTTTTTATCCAATGAGCAGATAAAAATGAAGAACTGAGATTTAAAGGCTTATTACACGACTGACGCATTCAACTAATAACCTTTACATTTCAGCGCGTTTATCAAAATGAAAGTACACTTCTGCTATCAGTGTAATAAATCTTAAGAGTCATTATGTTACGAAAATCCCAGTAACCGTTTTCCTCTCCAGCAATACCTAATACTGTGCGCTAACACGGAGCAACGATGCCATTGATGCCGGCTTTAATTAATGATTTTATTCATGCGAATTTCGTTTTTAGCCGTTATTAATAAGTCGGGATGTTAAAGCGTGTTACAGTGGATATGGTTTTAAGCAAGTAGTCACATAGTCAGCGCATCGTGGAAACGTTGAGAATGCAATGGATCGATTCTCAAAAATCTTACATCATTCAAATTTAATAAATTACGTTTATCACTTAAATGAGCGAATGTTGACATTGACAACATAAAAATGGAGTAAACAAAACAATACATGTGTTTGTCCTCACTTTAAATTAAAACGAAAGAAAATGTAAAAGTAAATGTCGAATGTTCAATAATAATAAATATTCCAGAATGCATGTAGGGGTTGTCAATGCAATGAAATTCACATTTCGAAATAATTCAAAGAAAAATTAGACAAAAAAGTAATAATACGTAGGTACATAGAATGAAAACTGAAAACATTTTGAAACATTAAATACAATAATTTAATGTGTGAAGTGCTCTGAACGTGTGCACTCGCCCCTTCAGGAACATTTTCGTAGCCCTGCAATATCTAGGTAGGCGGAATAATTAGCGATGAACAATATTGTGGGCGACTGGCTTATGCTATTGAGATGCAGTGTAATCCAACCCATAGTTCAGACGTATACAGCGATGTATAGTGACGCGTTGAATAGTAACCTTTTGACGTTTGTATATCAGCATGTCTGCTGATATCTCTCTTCTTTGTCCTTCTATAATAATATATGATATGGGATAACACGTCCCAAAACTTTAATTCTACGGCTAACATCAATTTTCCTTCCCATTTTTACATTTGAAAATCATGAGAACTGGTTTTCACGTATTATAAACAAGGTAATGATTTTTTTTTCCGAAATCTTAACATATTTTGAGTAGTTTCTTTAGTGCGTTAAGTGAAGGTGCTAGAAAGCTATTATGAATTACATTTATGAATTTTGTAGTCATTTAATAGATTTTTTTCTATTTATTTTCGTTACAATTGAAGATATCTATATCAGAGAAAATGTTATTAAATGTTGAACACAATCTAATAAGGCAAGCATTTTGGTTTGAATTGGTTTTACAGTGTTTTTCCTTAAAAATATTACACGAACGTGTGTGCCGTGTAGGTACTTTAAAATCTATTCTGTTCAATAATTCAGGACAGTCGGTTATGTTATTTACGATTTTACAAGCAACATCGCATCTGAGAATTGTCTGTGTACACTCAATGCATCAATTTTGAAGAAATTTATTGCATCAAGATAATTATTAAATCGATTTTACGATTTGTAAGAAAGTTGTTTTATGATTTTTTTCTGAATCGATTCAATTGTGTTTATATGAATACATTTACACGTTAATAAATGTCTCCCCTCCTCGGCCGATATATATTATAATTGTTTCTAAAATTAACTAATCATCACGCCATTTCCCCGTAGGGGTATGCAGAGAGGACGGACCACCAAACAACTTGGTATTGGCACATACTCTTTACTTCATTCACATTCATCCATTGTCTCAAATATACTTTACTATATTCCGACTTTTGACATGGCCCTACTCAAGTATCTGATTCACTCGATCGTGCCATGTCTAGACGTCCCCGACTTCTTCTACCATTCACATTTACGCTATATATTCTTCTTATACTCCTTTCTTCGGTTATTTGCTCTACATGCCCAAACCATCGGATGGTTCCTTTCTTAATCTTACTCATTACACATATTTCTCACATATTGTTTTACATATTTTCACATGATCATAAATAGTTTTATCATACATACGCCTCAGGGATCTCATGTCAATAGCATTCAGTCTACTTTCATCCTACCTCTGCCATGTCTCACTGCCATATATCAGGGTAGGTACCAGCACTTCATTGTTGACTGCTAGCTTCATTTCTTTTGACATTTAGTCTTCCAATGATGAAGTTACCTGCATTTACTCTCTTTTCAATATTTCTATCAGTCTTCCCATCCCTCATAAACATATTACCCAGATACTCGATACACCTGCTCCAATTATTCATCATTCAAAACTAAATTGTTCACTGTTTTCATACTCTCCCTTTCAAACGCCATGACTTTAGACATACTAAACTTGCATTCATCATTAACTCATTCTTCATACTTATTTGTTGAGCTTCCATAAACATACTTGCATTCATCATTAACTCATTCTTCGTACTTATTTGTTGAGCTTCCATAAACATTTTGAATCCCTTTTGAGAAATTCAATACTATTTTCAATGATTGATAATTTCCTTTTCATCCTTCCTGTTTATCGAAGCAGTATATCGTTGAAAATTATAGAACTATCCATACTTGATGGAATAATTTTCCAAAATTCAATATTTCAAAGTCCACAAAGGCATCCGGCTGCCAAATACAAGAGACTCGCATATAGCAGAAGCCGCTTTCAACATCAAAGGTAAAAATTATACCACTAATCCTTTAACTAAAACTTTTCCAATTCCGACGAACCACGTCGTCTACCCCTTTCTTTAGTAACCCATTTCTAGGAAAGCTGGGTTCAATTAGGCGTCTCCATGTATGTAGGTCAACTTTCGGTCAAAACAACTGTCAAGTTCATATAAGCATGGCCTATTTGTATTATATTTACATAAGCGTTATGTGCGATGATTCATTGAACGGCTTACTTAAGTTTATACGTTCATAAATGGTTGTTACCTCTTCAACCCAAAGATATTACCTTTCATTAAAAAAGCATGACTACAAATTTCAAAAATGTTACAGAAGTAGTATTGAATTGAGAATTTCAGTTACACATCGTTAATGGACTTGACGGCTTTGCTCGATTTTATTCTGTGAATGCAGATTAAAGCACATACATTATTTTTGTCACTGGGAGAAATAAAGCGATATGTGATCGATCATACGTTTGTAGGGTTTGTGGATAAAGTAAATAATTGTTGAAAGACGTAAAATATCATTCTTTAATATATTCGGTATGGAGAGAGACACAGTACAACAACTTCAATAGAAGAGCTAGCGATCTAAAAATGACTGCCTACGTAAAATATTAAACTGGACACTTTTGTAAAGCCAAGGTCCAAAGCTAAACACCAGAAGATTTGCGAAGAAGAATAACAACCTTCTTTAGGTTGTTCAACAATAGTGAACTTGGTTGTTTTACTTTAATTCTAAAAGCTACGGTGTGGTTATCCGTTAAATATAATACTCGTGTATAATTTTTGATGTGTTACTACTAAATACTAGCTTTGAATATTTCATTCTAGCTCAGTAAACTCGAGGGCATCCACTTTCCGCCTGAAATCCGCGGCACTACCATACGTTTTATAAACGTAAACCAATTTAAAGTACCGGCGCGTTTGCTATCGCGCCACCAACAAAACAACGCGATGTGAATATTCATGAAGGACCGTAACAAAAAAGTTCGCTTATGCCTTCCCTCGCGAACAGGGCGGATGAAAAAATGAACAAAATACACAACGGATGAAAAAATAATCTCGTACGTACGGCGTTCCGCAGCATCCCGCGATACGATGGCGCATAACTAACTCTAAATCAACCAAATTGGCCAATTGAAAACGAAAAAAAATCTTGCCAAGTAGAATAAAAGTTAGGTATTGGATATTTTTAAAGGTTTTTTATAGTCTTATTTGCTTACTCTTGACGCAGTGTCATTTTGGAAAATAATTAACAACCCTTTCCTAACCTACCTATTGGCCAATTGAAAACGAAAAAAATCTCGCCAAGTAGAATAAAAGTTAGGTATTGGATATTTTTAAAGGTTTTTTATAGTCTTATTTGCTTACTCTTGACGCAGTGTCATTTTGGAAAATAATTAACAATCCTTTCCTAACCTACCTATTGGCCAATTGAAAACGAAAAAAATCTCGCCAAGTAGAATAAAAGTTAGGTATTGGATATTTTTACAGGTTTTTTACTGTTGCCGCAGTGCAATTTTGGTAAATAATTAAAAATCCTTTCCTAAAATGTACGTCACTTTTCGCTTGTTTGGATTTGAAAAGATTGAAGTATATACATATACACAAATAAAAATTAAATCATTTTTTTCCACGATGATGGTAACGTCTTTTTATTAAAACTCCTTTAAAAAAATATTTGTTTCATTTCATGAAATTTATTACCGACCTTGGTATAAAAAAAACCCTACTTTTTTCGAATTTCTCAATGAATGTAATTTTTTCATTGTATTATTTGATTTGTTAGAGCAAATGAATGAAGAAAGTAGTGCAAGAGACCCTCAAAAAGACAGAATAATAGAAGAGAACTCAGGAGACGATGTATCAATGTGAAAGAGTGTTATTTGGATTGATTTTAAAACTGAGTTATTTGTTGGTTATTTGGCGGCCTGTCCTTTCTACCTACTGAGATGGTTAGGTTAGTTAAGTAACAACAATCTGATATGAAAATGCGAATAAATAATGGTAAGGTAGAAAAACAAATCATTGTTTAAATAAAACGGCGCTTGAAGAGAAAAATGTGTATCATATAGAAATGAAAGGATGTTTGCGAAACAACAGATTGCAGATGAAAATGATCAATTTATGTAATAAAGAGAATCCCGTGTGTACCATATACACTTTATATAGAAATATGGTTTCATTTCCTTTGCTGAATTCGCACTGCCGGAAAACATAGCTTCTTCAACTGTTTTTAAAATCAAACACAAATTTTAAACTTTGTTAAAACAAATTAAAGCAAATTTTAAGCTTTGTTAAAACCGCAGATGCGATTTAATTACTAAACATAAAATGAATTAATCTTCGTTGAGACTGAACATATATTTTACAAATTAATTTTGGTGAAGTATTTTAAGTTTATAAAAATTAGATTTTACAATTAGTTAATTAACATCTTAAGATTTATATTGTTGGATGTTGTGATTGTCATATTTTATATTTAACGTCATTTAGCACTGAACACTTTTAATTTTCTCATTTACTTAATCTAGATATGTAGAGCCTTTTACCTTAAACTTTCATGTCTATGCCACCTCTACTAAAATATTGTAATGAATCTTGTGGCTATAATCTCTTTTATCTATGATCACGTCAACTTTCTATTTTAGTTTATAAAACGGCGTGTTATCCTTTGCAATGTCATTCTTCCAGCAATATTCGCGACTCAATTCAGTTCTTTATTTAACTACCTACTAATTGCCAGTTGTGATAACCCCCCCCCTCTTTACGAAGTAGTAAAACCTTCACCCCCCCCCTATCGACGAAGTAGTAAAACCTTCACTTGGTTTCCAACCGCTGCTACAGTGCTACAGCTACAGGCGCAACCCCGCCCGGCCTTTAAAACTCGTAGCTCGCCCGTTCTCGCGTCTCTCCCCTCAATTTCTTTTGCAGCGCCTTCTCAACCCCATCACGTAATACTTTTATGCAAACGTGACGAGATGCTCTCAATTAATCAATTGTAATTAACCCCACAACGTTGTGTACTTTTTTGTTTGAGTGGTTTGGTATAGTTAATCCAATTTAATTAATAATTTATTTGTGGTAAACCCTTGTTCTTTTAGATATGGCGTGTTACAATTTGCAAGGCTTCGAATAACAATGACTGAGTCTGACTAGCTTGAAAATTAACTAATTATCTATCTATATTCGTTCAGCTTCCTCCCCTAGCACCTGTTATACACCTACGCTCATCGACGACTATTTTTATTGAAGTAATCTGCATTTTCCCTCCTAGCATCTAATATATAAATTTACATTCAAACGGCGAATTGAGAAGATCCTACCTTTCGATGCGATGTCACGTACTCTCTGCAGCCCTATAAAATGCTATCATGAAAATAATTTGACATTTATGTATATTCTAACAAAAGATTTACACTCAAAGCAGTACGGAGTGCAATAATTCTACACTTACAGTGTTAGATGCAGTTTGTTAGTTAGCTAGCTTGTTTTATTTTGTTAATTTGATTCTACGGGTAGGTATTTTGGATTAACATGAGACAGAACATGTGCTGTTTAAATAATTGGACTCCTCCATAGCCCAACTGATAAGGTGATGGTCATAGACCGCCGAATCAGCTTCCAATTCCAACGCCTCCGGAGAATGTTAAGGTCGCAAGCGACGAATGAAAATCGACATGTTTTGCCTTCTGTCGGGAAAGAGTTTGATGTGTGTTTCTGGATCATAGAGTGGTAATGGGAATAATATCGACCACTACGCCGCCAAATTATAAATGTGTTGATGATGATGATGGAAGGTCATCTCATACCGTTTGATATGAGGGTCTGGTTCATAGAGTGGTAATGGGAATAATATCGACCACTACGCCGCCAAATTATAAATGTGTTGATGATGATGACGAAAGGTCATCTCATACCGTTTGATATGAGGGTCTGCTCCGATTAATGGCGTGATAGCCGATGTCAGGAACTGTTCAGGAAATGCGTGGGTGGCACGAGGTTTTAGATCGTGACATCCTACTCTGGATTGATGATGATGATGATGATTTTGAAGTTCTTCAGCATGCCGATGACTTGAGTTCCATTTACTCCTAAAGTACCGGCATAAACATTAAACCGAAGTTGATTAGACAATCGGCAATGTCAGGAGATCGGTGGGGCCGCTCTCTCCTCTGATCTGGCGATGTATGAATTTAATTAAAGAAGATTTTGATGTCACCGATCCTCGCCTTGGCAGTCACTCATGTCCTCAATAGTCCCGTTCTCCGTCCAGCACGCCGCCTCGAACCAGTAGAAATAATGATTACGTTTTTCCTAGGCACGCTACAGAAACGTGCGCCAGCCTGCAATCGCGATGGTCATCGGTATTTGATTTGAATGAAAAATACGTCCCCTCGCATAACATACACAGGCGTAACGTGGGACCTTCCCCGAAATGTCACGGGCATATGCTCTACGATAGGCGTACCCCAACCTCAAACTCAAATATCAGCTCAAAGAAAGAAATGTCAAGCTCGGCTTCCAGGGTGCTGGGTCCAAGAATGAAAGGCACCAGGTCGTGAATCTGGCTTCCCTCCCTTCTATTTTCCCGGCTGCCCTTTCGTCCAGAGTACATTCCCACCCTGATGCTGGATGATCCCTATTCCTATTGTGAGGGAGTTAAGAGAACTGTTGCTACTTATGTAGGTGGATATAACGCATTACGCTTAAAATATGAATACCTACTGACGGCTTCATTCAACCGACAATGTGAAAGTTTTTGGCTAAATCGAATATCGAAGGAAATATACCTACCTAAGCGTAAACCAAAAGTAGTTAAGAAAACTTATCCGGATTCCAACAAAGAACCGCCGATCGGTTGCCAAACGATTCCATATGTCATGTGCCCTTCGTTCCGACGACAAGGCAGACCCCACACGAGCGTAACCTAAAAGGTAGTGAAGCCCACGCAAATTTCGTCACTTCGTTTCCCCCATGACGAAGGTAGTCCGGCCAGATCGTAATCTTCGTCCTGCATCAAACTGGTCTCCCGCGACGACAACTTTTATCCGCTGGTACCTCGGAGCGGCGGTAGAAGGAGGGCGAAATGGGTGCACGTCCTTTGTTCTCCTGAAGTCCCCCAATGCCTTAGTGACGTACATACGTCGACATCATGGAATGGCTCCGGCCACGCTTCCAATCCAGTCTAGAGCGGGTACGAGATCCACGTTACCGAGATGTGATCACAAGGGATTCCAATTTGCTCGGACCAGACACGACCATCGCTTACTTCGCCTCCACATTAGAAAAATAGTGTAGCCCACCTGCATTTCGATCACATCGCCCCCGATAAAGTCGCGTGAGATACTTCCTCATGGTGAAATAGGAAAGCCGGACTCGTTAATTCATTCGACAACCGCCGTCCATTCTCGAGTCGTAACCCGCTCAATTAAGTTTGAAGAAAAAGAGTTTGTTAATTAAGTAGGTGGATATAGCGCATCACGCTAAAATGTGAATACCTACCGACGGCTGCATTCAACCGACAATATGAAGTTTTTTGCTAAGTCGAAAGAAATATACCTAAACGTGAACCAAAGGTGATTATATGATTAGATATCGAACCAAGTTTATGCAAAGTCCTATGTAATAGACTTGTTGTGATACCTAAAATTTGGAATAAGATATGGGAAATTTTTGGAATGGGAATTCAATTATGTCAGATTTTGTTAGTAATCAAAAATGCCCATGCTACGCACCCTTCATAAACCGTTATATTACCCAATGCCTTTTCAAAAAACCCTTCCTGAATATAATCCCCTAACTACGTTTAAAATTATTATTACGAAACTCGTAAATAATAATTAACACCTCAAGGGCGCTTCACACATTAATTTATACCTACATTCTATACCTATGTATTTTGTTACCCGTTATGCATTGGAGAATACCCAGTAACCTAGTTTTCTAGATCACCAACAAAGCACTTTTGAAGGATCCTATTTTTGTTTTGTGATTTCAAAATCCCGTCTTTTTAAATGAAGTCTCTCGTCTAAGATTTATTGCCCGAAAGCGCACTTTGTGCTTCAAATGCTAGTTAGTTAATTGTATCCCAAAATTATTATTTTACAACGTTATTGTCTCAAGAATAACTTCACCCAACAAAGGTAATTGCTAGCCGGTCAACCCGGAAACGTGCAAAGCCCCTCGCTTCCCATCGCTCGACAAAAAAAAGGGGTCCTAGATTCCTAAGGCTTGTAGTATATAAACCCTAATTGACTCTTCCCTGCAAGGTCCGTACTAAATATGTTAATAATTTTTATACAAACTTACCAAATTCGCCTTGTTGCACAAAATAATTTCACAAATCAATTCACTACAATAATATTTAATTCAAACAAGCACTTATAAACCACAACCCGTCATGCAGTTATTTATTCCAAGATGCAGCCGTCAAACACAATTCTCGCGTAGATTTCTTTTTTAAATTTCACCCTGACCCTGATAGGCGCCCCGAAAGTACGTCCCGACCGCCTCAATTTACAAATTATATTATTTAACTTCACCGATATGAACTCGCAAGCCTCAATCTCTGACTTCCCTATTCGCGTGGACCCTTTTTGTTTAATAAAACGGAATTTCCTTTGTTTAATTAAAATGAAATATCCCCGGTTTAGACGCACCAAACTGGTCTCCTCGCGACTATCGAACCTCGATCCCTTAATTTAAACCTTGCTTCCCAACGACCAAATCTTGACTCCCCTCAATCGCGTGAACTATTTTCCTTTAATTTTATGAATTATTCCCGGTTTACGCGCACCAAATTATTACTCTGCCGTTTATCAAAACTCGATGATTTTTTCCCCGTCTGCGCGGCCCTAGGTTCCTTCCCTGACTGTCCTTTCTTATTATATATTACTATCTGAATTATTCCCGGTTTACGCGCACCAAATTATTATTCTGCCGTCTATCAAAACTCGATGATTTTTTATCCCGTCTGCGCGGCCCTAGGTTCCTTCCCTGACTGTCCTCTAACACTCCTCTACCCCGACTGTCCTTCCAACCCCCTCCCCCTGACTCCCCCCCATCTACTTGTGTGGTTTCAATAATTTATTAGTCACTTTTTTCAAATCTTAAGTGATAAGCACATCTCCCAATATGCATATATCAACTTTAATAGTCAAAATGTCACACTTTAACTATTATTTCAGAGAATTTTGTGAAGGAACCATGTTCGTTATTTTTTGTGGTGTAAACTAATTTCGTCTGAGCCGGAGTCATAAACTATCCCAATAACGCTTAAAAGAAGAGCTCAGTGGCGTACTTCAATCTAATACTCTTTCTCAATACTTGCGTTGACTCTATTGGTTATATAATAACATTATATATTCATTGTCCGAACACGCTTTTGTCCTTTCTACGTGCGTCACTATTTAACGAATTCTGCAATCCTATTTCGACAAATATGTCAAATATTTCAACCCGTAATCGGCGCGTCGCGCTAGTATATTTAAATGCACCAACGAGCAATCCTTATTGACTAATTTTCAATTTTCCTACTGCCATAGAAAATTCACCAGATAATTGTTTCGTAAATCCAATCTGCCCGCGTTAAGATCAACCACCCCACGGGCAAATATCCATCGGTCGCCCCTGACTTGATAATGAACCTGAAATATCCATTAGAATTCCTCCTCCAACCAAAGTATTTTGGCACACGTGTTTTTCCTAGTAATGACCCGGTTTCATAAATCACCCTTAAGAGTTGGAACAGAGAATTGTATGCCATTCCATGTTACAAAATTAAATATATTTCTAAATCGATCTCTCAATTTTAAAAGAATTATTTCGTAGGCCCAAAGGCGAGATCATCACAGTCTCCCCTTTATGGAAAAAAATAGTGGAGGTAGATAGAAATCCAAACTACAATCACCTATTTTGTTCCAGAACTTCAGCAGTAGTCAGCCCGTTTGAACTCGCCTTAAATCTTTGTGCCCTTTTTTTCCAAAATTGTAATGATGAATATTTCCTAAACCGGTCCTGTCCTGTACGTCATCGCATCCCTTCCCTATTCCGTTTTTTTCGTCGGCCTTGCCCAATGTTTGTCTAATGTTGAAACTACGGTCAATGTACCTTGCGTTATGCCTACATATTTCCAGGAATTTGTGCCGGTTACGACCTACAACGGTACCTAGTCATGGTACTCTAACTGTCTCCTATTGTACTCCCCACATAAACCGACAATATATTATGTGAGTATTTAGGTGTCTAATATTGTCTCCAAACCAATTAATCCAAATTTTAATTTCTGCCTAACTTTATCACCTATTTACACTGATTTTAAATACCCACCGCTTCACAATAAACTTTGTTTGCGTAATTTGTAAACCCTTCCACAATCTACTACTAAACATTGTGAATGTTTCAATGCTCCACATCTCACTGTGTCTAAATTCATAATGTATTTTTCTCTATAGAATAACCCTGAGTGTTTTCCCCAATTCGGCTCTGTCATTGTTAACGGTAATACGGCTATCACTCGTAAACTTGCTCCGTCTATGTTCCCCTGTTTTCAAAACACTGTTGAAACTGTATTTGCTTAGCCGCGGCTATCTGTTATCTGATTTTAAGAGGCGATCAGGTGACGTTTCA
This sequence comes from Limnephilus lunatus, assembly GCA_917563855.2. NCBI lineage: Eukaryota > Metazoa > Arthropoda > Insecta > Trichoptera > Limnephilidae > Limnephilus > Limnephilus lunatus. Next base: position 104,675,400 of record OU830593.1, read on the forward strand.
CCCATACAACTCCCCTTACAAAATTGCAAGTATCTGCTCGCACAGAGCGCTTAAATCGGTACGTCTCTCCTTAATCGGTACTTTCGGTTTCACATAATGGCCGTCTCGAAGATCCGTCTGCATTTTTTTTTCCCATAAATATCCCTACCGTAATTATACGAGTGTGACCGACCTTTCCTTATTTTTTCGTTTGTTTTTTTCGTTAAAGGAACTTTGCCCAAAATGGAGAAATGCCAATTGTCTACAGTAGGTACCTAGTCCTTTTATTTCTCCAGATTCATACGTTTGAGTACGTAATTATTATTGTAGTCCTTTAAATCTAGTGCATTATTAGAATTAAACATTTTGGATACGCTTATTCTGTAAGTCGGGTTGAATATTAGCAAACAATTTATTTTTAAAATTTTAATTTGCCATCAAGAACCGACTTCCTCCCCTCACATCGGAATACCTTTTATTCCCTATACTTATCGGAGGTTGCCTAACATTTTACCTACCTCTCCTATCTTTAATTTGGTTTTATTGTCTTCACGCCTAATCCGGTTCACGTCACTAATGTTTATTCTGCATGTATTTTGTTTCTCAACAGATTCTGTTTCTTTGAACTATTTAGTTAAACTAATTTCGTTCAATCCTGTACAGATTATTTTGAAATTACGTTTCAAAATAATGCTTTTATTCCGACTGTCACCCACTTCTTGTGATGACCGGCTGTAGGGAGGGTTTCAATTTACCGTTACGTTAAACGCACAAACCTATTTGACACATATCTCCGCTAGTCGGCACTCGGTTTAATGACCTCCCTTTTTTTTGTTCTTCACGCTGAGTGTTAAATGTTTAAATGATCTACCCTCAAAATGAAAGGGACCCTTTTTTCTATCGTTTGTTGGTGCCCCTTTTTTTTGTTAAACTATCTCTATTCAATATAACGATTAGGGTAGATTATCTATGTTTACTCTGGTAAACAGAACTACTCAACGCTGGTCCGATTGCATAATTTTTAAACTAATCGTCCGGTATCCAATTTACCAAACGTTCAAACCCAATTAAAGGTTGACTAACATCAATATTATCACCCCGGCGATCTGATATTGAATGCATTATTGAAGGACTATCTCCCCTAATAACGTAACACCCTTTCTCACTTTATCGAAGGTGGGATATCATTAGTTTCTCTTGATTAATTTTTGTTCCAAATATTATTGGAGTACAGCGCTCCTCCCCTCAAAATATGATACCTTTAATCTGCGTCTTATCAGAAATTGGACATCATCAACCAACCTCTCCTAAATTTATCTGGTTAAGCTAACGTGTACATTATTGCACTACCTACTCTCTTGATTAATTTTGTTTCACCTTTTATAGACGTACGGCGCTACTCCCCTCAAAACATGACACCTTTAACCTGCGTCTCATCGGAAGTTGGAGATTATCGGCCTATCTTTCCTATATTTATCTAGTTAAGCTAATGTAAACGTTATTGTTTCTAATTCCTCTACCACACATCTATTGTCCTAATATTTTACTTTTTTTTTTTCGTTGAATTTTCAGTCATTTTCGGATGACATTTGAACCTGTTTCTAATTCCTCTGCTACACATCTATTGGCCTAGTATTTTACCTTTTTTTTCGTTGTGTTTTCAGTCATTTTCGGATGACATTTGAACCTGTTTCTAATTCCTCTGCTACACATCTATTGGCCTAGTATTTTACTTTTTTTTTTCGTTGTGTTTCCAGTCATCTTCGGATGACATGCGAACCGTTATACCTACTGTATTATTTTTTTTTCTATTCTTGTTTAAGTCATTGTATAAAGCCCAGCAAAATGCAACACTTTGTAATACCATACCTCCTGGTCACTTAGCAAAACTGTGATAACCCCCCCCCTCTTTACGAAGTAGTAAAACCTTCACCCCCCCCCTATCGACGAAGTAGTAAAACCTTCACTTGGTTTCCAACCGCTGCTACAGTGCTACAGCTACAGGCGCAACCCCGCCCGGCCTTTAAAACTCGTAGCTCGCCCGTTCTCGCGTCTCTCCCCTCAATTTCTTTTGCAGCGCCTTCTCAACCCCATCACGTAATACTTTTATGCAAACGTGACGAGATGCTCTCAATTAATCAATTGTAATTAACCCCACAACGTTGTGTACTTTTTTGTTTGAGTGGTTTGGTATAGTTAATCCAATTTAATTAATAATTTATTTGTGGTAAACCCTTGTTCTTTTAGATATGGCGTGTTACAATTTGCAAGGCTTCGAATAACAATGACTGAGTCTGACTAGCTTGAAAATTAACTAATTATCTATCTATATTCGTTCAGCTTCCTCCCCTAGCACCTGTTATACACCTACGCTCATCGACGACTATTTTTATTGAAGTAATCTGCATTTTCCCTCCTAGCATCTAATATATAAATTTACATTCAAACGGCGAATTGAGAAGATCCTACCTTTCGATGCGATGTCACGTACTCTCTGCAGCCCTATAAAATGCTATCATGAAAATAATTTGACATTTATGTATATTCTAACAAAAGATTTACACTCAAAGCAGTACGGAGTGCAATAATTCTACACTTACAGTGTTAGATGCAGTTTGTTAGTTAGCTAGCTTGTTTTATTTTGTTAATTTGATTCTACGGGTAGGTATTTTGGATTAACATGAGACAGAACATGTGCTGTTTAAATAATTGGACTCCTCCATAGCCCAACTGATAAGGTGATGGTCATAGACCGCCGAATCAGCTTCCAATTCCAACGCCTCCGGAGAATGTTAAGGTCGCAAGCGACGAATGAAAATCGACATGTTTTGCCTTCTGTCGGGAAAGAGTTTGATGTGTGTTTCTGGATCATAGAGTGGTAATGGGAATAATATCGACCACTACGCCGCCAAATTATAAATGTGTTGATGATGATGATGGAAGGTCATCTCATACCGTTTGATATGAGGGTCTGGTTCATAGAGTGGTAATGGGAATAATATCGACCACTACGCCGCCAAATTATAAATGTGTTGATGATGATGACGAAAGGTCATCTCATACCGTTTGATATGAGGGTCTGCTCCGATTAATGGCGTGATAGCCGATGTCAGGAACTGTTCAGGAAATGCGTGGGTGGCACGAGGTTTTAGATCGTGACATCCTACTCTGGATTGATGATGATGATGATGATTTTGAAGTTCTTCAGCATGCCGATGACTTGAGTTCCATTTACTCCTAAAGTACCGGCATAAACATTAAACCGAAGTTGATTAGACAATCGGCAATGTCAGGAGATCGGTGGGGCCGCTCTCTCCTCTGATCTGGCGATGTATGAATTTAATTAAAGAAGATTTTGATGTCACCGATCCTCGCCTTGGCAGTCACTCATGTCCTCAATAGTCCCGTTCTCCGTCCAGCACGCCGCCTCGAACCAGTAGAAATAATGATTACGTTTTTCCTAGGCACGCTACAGAAACGTGCGCCAGCCTGCAATCGCGATGGTCATCGGTATTTGATTTGAATGAAAAATACGTCCCCTCGCATAACATACACAGGCGTAACGTGGGACCTTCCCCGAAATGTCACGGGCATATGCTCTACGATAGGCGTACCCCAACCTCAAACTCAAATATCAGCTCAAAGAAAGAAATGTCAAGCTCGGCTTCCAGGGTGCTGGGTCCAAGAATGAAAGGCACCAGGTCGTGAATCTGGCTTCCCTCCCTTCTATTTTCCCGGCTGCCCTTTCGTCCAGAGTACATTCCCACCCTGATGCTGGATGATCCCTATTCCTATTGTGAGGGAGTTAAGAGAACTGTTGCTACTTATGTAGGTGGATATAACGCATTACGCTTAAAATATGAATACCTACTGACGGCTTCATTCAACCGACAATGTGAAAGTTTTTGGCTAAATCGAATATCGAAGGAAATATACCTACCTAAGCGTAAACCAAAAGTAGTTAAGAAAACTTATCCGGATTCCAACAAAGAACCGCCGATCGGTTGCCAAACGATTCCATATGTCATGTGCCCTTCGTTCCGACGACAAGGCAGACCCCACACGAGCGTAACCTAAAAGGTAGTGAAGCCCACGCAAATTTCGTCACTTCGTTTCCCCCATGACGAAGGTAGTCCGGCCAGATCGTAATCTTCGTCCTGCATCAAACTGGTCTCCCGCGACGACAACTTTTATCCGCTGGTACCTCGGAGCGGCGGTAGAAGGAGGGCGAAATGGGTGCACGTCCTTTGTTCTCCTGAAGTCCCCCAATGCCTTAGTGACGTACATACGTCGACATCATGGAATGGCTCCGGCCACGCTTCCAATCCAGTCTAGAGCGGGTACGAGATCCACGTTACCGAGATGTGATCACAAGGGATTCCAATTTGCTCGGACCAGACACGACCATCGCTTACTTCGCCTCCACATTAGAAAAATAGTGTAGCCCACCTGCATTTCGATCACATCGCCCCCGATAAAGTCGCGTGAGATACTTCCTCATGGTGAAATAGGAAAGCCGGACTCGTTAATTCATTCGACAACCGCCGTCCATTCTCGAGTCGTAACCCGCTCAATTAAGTTTGAAGAAAAAGAGTTTGTTAATTAAGTAGGTGGATATAGCGCATCACGCTAAAATGTGAATACCTACCGACGGCTGCATTCAACCGACAATATGAAAGTTTTTTGCTAAGTCGAAAGAAATATACCTAAACGTGAACCAAAGGTGATTATATGATTAGATATCGAACCAAGTTTATGCAAAGTCCTATGTAATAGACTTGTTGTGATACCTAAAATTTGGAATAAGATATGGGAAATTTTTGGAATGGGAATTCAATTATGTCAGATTTTGTTAGTAATCAAAAATGCCCATGCTACGCACCCTTCATAAACCGTTATATTACCCAATGCCTTTTCAAAAAACCCTTCCTGAATATAATCCCCTAACTACGTTTAAAATTATTATTACGAAACTCGTAAATAATAATTAACACCTCAAGGGCGCTTCACACATTAATTTATACCTACATTCTATACCTATGTATTTTGTTACCCGTTATGCATTGGAGAATACCCAGTAACCTAGTTTTCTAGATCACCAACAAAGCACTTTTGAAGGATCCTATTTTTGTTTTGTGATTTCAAAATCCCGTCTTTTTAAATGAAGTCTCTCGTCTAAGATTTATTGCCCGAAAGCGCACTTTGTGCTTCAAATGCTAGTTAGTTAATTGTATCCCAAAATTATTATTTTACAACGTTATTGTCTCAAGAATAACTTCACCCAACAAAGGTAATTGCTAGCCGGTCAACCCGGAAACGTGCAAAGCCCCTCGCTTCCCATCGCTCGACAAAAAAAAGGGGTCCTAGATTCCTAAGGCTTGTAGTATATAAACCCTAATTGACTCTTCCCTGCAAGGTCCGTACTAAATATGTTAATAATTTTTATACAAACTTACCAAATTCGCCTTGTTGCACAAAATAATTTCACAAATCAATTCACTACAATAATATTTAATTCAAACAAGCACTTATAAACCACAACCCGTCATGCAGTTATTTATTCCAAGATGCAGCCGTCAAACACAATTCTCGCGTAGATTTCTTTTTTAAATTTCACCCTGACCCTGATAGGCGCCCCGAAAGTACGTCCCGACCGCCTCAATTTACAAATTATATTATTTAACTTCACCGATATGAACTCGCAAGCCTCAATCTCTGACTTCCCTATTCGCGTGGACCCTTTTTGTTTAATAAAACGGAATTTCCTTTGTTTAATTAAAATGAAATATCCCCGGTTTAGACGCACCAAACTGGTCTCCTCGCGACTATCGAACCTCGATCCCTTAATTTAAACCTTGCTTCCCAACGACCAAATCTTGACTCCCCTCAATCGCGTGAACTATTTTCCTTTAATTTTATGAATTATTCCCGGTTTACGCGCACCAAATTATTACTCTGCCGTTTATCAAAACTCGATGATTTTTTCCCCGTCTGCGCGGCCCTAGGTTCCTTCCCTGACTGTCCTTTCTTATTATATATTACTATCTGAATTATTCCCGGTTTACGCGCACCAAATTATTATTCTGCCGTCTATCAAAACTCGATGATTTTTTATCCCGTCTGCGCGGCCCTAGGTTCCTTCCCTGACTGTCCTCTAACACTCCTCTACCCCGACTGTCCTTCCAACCCCCTCCCCCTGACTCCCCCCCATCTACTTGTGTGGTTTCAATAATTTATTAGTCACTTTTTTCAAATCTTAAGTGATAAGCACATCTCCCAATATGCATATATCAACTTTAATAGTCAAAATGTCACACTTTAACTATTATTTCAGAGAATTTTGTGAAGGAACCATGTTCGTTATTTTTTGTGGTGTAAACTAATTTCGTCTGAGCCGGAGTCATAAACTATCCCAATAACGCTTAAAAGAAGAGCTCAGTGGCGTACTTCAATCTAATACTCTTTCTCAATACTTGCGTTGACTCTATTGGTTATATAATAACATTATATATTCATTGTCCGAACACGCTTTTGTCCTTTCTACGTGCGTCACTATTTAACGAATTCTGCAATCCTATTTCGACAAATATGTCAAATATTTCAACCCGTAATCGGCGCGTCGCGCTAGTATATTTAAATGCACCAACGAGCAATCCTTATTGACTAATTTTCAATTTTCCTACTGCCATAGAAAATTCACCAGATAATTGTTTCGTAAATCCAATCTGCCCGCGTTAAGATCAACCACCCCACGGGCAAATATCCATCGGTCGCCCCTGACTTGATAATGAACCTGAAATATCCATTAGAATTCCTCCTCCAACCAAAGTATTTTGGCACACGTGTTTTTCCTAGTAATGACCCGGTTTCATAAATCACCCTTAAGAGTTGGAACAGAGAATTGTATGCCATTCCATGTTACAAAATTAAATATATTTCTAAATCGATCTCTCAATTTTAAAAGAATTATTTCGTAGGCCCAAAGGCGAGATCATCACACAGTCAAGTGTTCAGAATCACTCTCTCTCTCTCTCTGTGAATGTATTATCTGAATAAACTAAAGTAACAACAATATCTAGTATAAACATAAGTGTTTTACTTAAAAAGGATAACCTATCAAACATCAATCTCTCGCAAACTGTTCGCCAATCTTGGAACCGAAGGAAGCCATCAAAAGCAGCACAGACTTACACCGACTGCAGACTTCTGGAGATCACGACCCAGGACGCTACGCATATATCACCCTTCCATTAAAAGCATTTGCTTGCGGATGAAAGAGGAGTGTAAATGCAGAAAAAAATTAAATTATATATTATGCATGCATCGCTATGTTATTAAACAGGTAAGGAAAAATACGTGAGTCGTAGGTAGGTCGTAGGCAAGATAATGAAAATAAAATAAAAGTTTATTATGTATTTAGTAAGCAGAGGTAAAAATTATAGAGGAAAAATAGAATATTACAGGATTAATTAATGTGTGATTAATTCCAGTGAAAATTGTGGAAACAGTTTTTTGAAAACAAACTCTAATAGGAAACACAAACTTAAAGTATACCTGTAAGATGATAGTTCTCTATGTACCGCCCCGGTGAAAGACCTTCACTTTTATTTATTTATTTACATATATACGGCACAACACGTGCCATTAACATAGTATTTTTAGTATTTTTATGAAAAAGGCCGCACAGCTGTTCCTCTTAAAGGCAGCATTTTCAAAAAAATTCGTTCAAAATGATCTGCATAAATATTTTTTTTTGATATAGCAATTTATCACGTCCTCGTGTTTCAGCAAAACAACTGTTTTTTCGGGATGTTTCATGCGAATGAAGTAGTGAAGAGGGTATATAATTCCCCAAAGAGCTATATTTCATGCCGACTTTTATCAATCTAATAAAAAAATCATCTCATCCTTAGAGTTGCATTCCTTTGATAAAAATAAGTATCGAAAATACCCTAACAAATTATTTGACAGCATATTGATGGTAAATTTAAAAAAATGAACAAGAACTTTGAGAAATGGTGTTTAGTTCTCTCTCCTTTCTTCAGATATGAGATATTTCCTCTTACACTTTCTCGTGTACCGAATTCTATTATCTCTTATTCTCTTGTAGGATCATTCTTTCTTCTCCAAGGACTAGATTGCTACTGCCTTTTGCTCCTTAGACAATATTCTTTCAGACATTATATCAGGATGTCAGAAAAAAGATTAGACAATTGCGGAGGAGACAAAATATTTTTTCCTCACAAATCACATTTTTTGCGGTTGCAAGTTTTAGCTGTTAGAAAAAATGGACAAATCAAGAAATAAATATATCGGAAATGTTTCATATTATTTTGATTTTGCCATTTTCTCACCTAAAACAATGGACTATTTTTCGGGATTGATTCTATTATGGAGTTATTACTACTTCAAATACTCGTAGATAATAAACACTTGACTTTCAGGACTTGATGATTAACAAAATCAAAGAATCGTCACCTTCAATATGTATGTCAAATGTTTTAACCTATTTATTTTTTTTTTTTTTAAAGAAAGACAAACATTCCCGGAATACGAATAACCCAACAATATTTGAAAGCTGAAAATGTTGCTTGTGTTGTGATGGAGGACTTAGCAAGCCGAGGAATCGAACACGCGACGCCCTGGTGAGACCCAAGCGCTATGCCCACTCAACCACTGACCGGTCCTTACGTCCCTCTATTATAAATAAATTATTCTTATTTATATGTGGTTTAAAAATATATTATTTGGCTTATCACCTCAAGTCTTGAAGTTAAAGAAGAAGTATTAAATTTATCTATGTTTAATTCGCAGAACTCAATTTATTTTTTGTTAAATTAAATTCAATATTGGTTTTTTTACGGTGCTCCAGATTTTATGTCCGGGTTAAATCTTTCCCAAATGGAAGACTAAACCCTTCCACACACTTTTCCACAAATGATTATCTAGTAAATTCACGCAATGTAAGTGCACTATATAAGTATAATAAATACAAAACAATACAAGAACAATACGTCAATCCACTAGAAATATAATGGGAAAATATTTCACCGACTCCAGATATTTTCATATCAGAGGGTTCGGCTCTGATGAAATCCTAACTGGTCCGATAAATCCTACTGATCCCTCAATATAAATATTTAAAAAATCTAGTCCTGCAAGTGTTTTTTTATTATTATTATGACTAATGATTCGGCTAACAAGGCTATTTTCAAACTGTATTTGTTAAATTTTGTAAGTATATATATATTTTTTAAATTATAGAAGAATGTTTTCAAATTTAGCGATTCGTTATTTTAAATACTGATTTAATATGTAGATATTTTTCTACATTTTAAAACCCGCCAAATTGGATTGAATATGAGAAGAGTGGAGATATTTCCAATCGTTTTAAGCTTAAGAGAATCACATTTGCTTTGAAACATTAAGATTATTATTGTTATATTTACATCATTTAAGTTAAATAAAAACGAGTTTATTTTATTACCTATTCAAAATCACTTGGGAATATAATATCACCTTGGCCAAAAAATATTTTAAATGCGTTCGCACTTGAAACCCGGTCCACTCAATCATACAAAAAACCAAACAGCATATAAAACAAAAAATAAACAATTCGTTGAATTTAAAAATCTGAAACTGAAACATAACCTGTCAAAAACAAAGTTCATTCCTTGGGAATAGAAAGGATGTTTTGTAATATACAAGGGAAACATAAAAGCAAAGCGTACGAAATATGTGAATAAAACATAAAGTTTTCTCCGCCGACAAATGTACACGCCTAGACGTTGAAATGAATTTTATATAAATGTAATACACTAATAAAAATATTGTGACATGTTTTCGTCTTAACTTGATTCTAGGCTTTTATATAAATTAAATCTTACCACCGTTGTATTGAAGTTCAAACAAAGAACAAATATCGTAATATTATCAGGTTTCATACTATGGAATTTAAAAGCTGAAAAAAAAAACAAACAACCCTTGTTGTTTTATCAATCCATTTGAATTTTAAAGCGCTTAAGAGTTCATTAGTTCATTTTAATAGGAACTTAAGATTTCGAGTGCTTTTTCAGATCTGCTCTGGATCATCAAGTTACTGAATTGTCATGGGATACAAGACAAACAAAAAAATAAGCAAAATTTCGGAACGAAATTATACAAAACTTAAGACTGTGCTAACATAATAATATTGAGAGCGCAGATTTTTGATGTTTTTAATGTAGGTTTGCTGTTTCTTATTGTGGTTAAGAGAGTAAAGTTGCTTTTTCATTCGAATGGATTAAAGGATATTACGTCAATTGTTTATTTCGTGAGATGGTCGATAGTCCGATAAATTGGATGATCGCCTAAATGTCACGGGTGAAGTTCGATTCTCACAGCGGGTACAAAAGTACAGACTTGCTCTCATTTCAGAATAATAAATTTGAATGTTATGCGACGTAAGATGTGTAAATCACAGGTTTTATTAATCTCTTACCTGGAAAACATTATAAGTGCCCAAAAGATTTTTCAATCGTTGCAAATCTAACTGGGAACTAAAAAAAAGAGTGTGCAATTAATATGCGGAAGAATGAAATCTTTAGAAAACTAAAGTAGAGAAGAGTGGGGAGAACGATAGACTACGAAGCAACGCACAAAGAGGAGACCGCTAAAACTATCTTATTCTCTCGCAGTCTAAATCCTACAGACGTATGTGTTTATCTCATTTTAGTGTGGCAATTTTTCATTTTATCGAGTTCCAAATCAAGAAATAAATCAAAGAAGTTCTTATTTCTAAAAAATTCCTTATGATTTGGAACAAAATTAACAAAGGAAGACTTAAAATTAATTCGATAGTTACTTTACAATGAGACTCAAGCGTCAAAATTCATCCTCTATCTCTGAATTTTCGCAATTTTAATTATGTGCTTAAATTACACCTGAAATATTTAACGGAGTAACATTGTTTAATCTCGTTCAGCAGACAAAAGTCCCGAATTAGTGCGGAGTTATCAATTTTGAATTAGTACCCACCCCACAACGGAACGCCCACCGTTCGGTTACGTCCCTGAAAACTTCCCGAAAAGGCTGTGGAATTGATTACCCATACAATGCGGCACCTGCGTGCTTGTGAGGGAATCAGGCCTATTTTCAGAAGATTAGGCAGCATTTATAAATGCCAGAAGGATCATTTTCAGGCTGCTAACGGTTTTTTGTTCTGTTAACCCAATTCGTAAAAGACTGATCTGTGATTCAAAAAACACTTAACTTTGCACAAAAATATTGAATCATTGACTAGGTTTTTCGTAGTTTCTTTAAATAGGTTTATACATTTGCCACAAAATTCTATCGAAAAACATCATATATTTGAAATTTTATTATTTGACTATCAAAAAACATCGGATAAATTTTATTAAAGACTATAGCACTTTGTGAAGCTTTTTGGATATTAATTCTCTTCAAGGCCTATGTCATCTTTGGGATACTGTACGGAGGGTCTTTTTAGGGAAAGAAAGGGGAGGATGTAGTGGGAAGGAAAAGGGTATGAAGGGTGAGTAGGAATCTGGGTGCCAATGTGTCTAGGAGTGACAGACGTATGAATTTATCCTTCCCACTGCGGTGTTAAGAGAGAGAGAGAGTACCCAAAACCCCGATAAACCTCACTCCGTGATCCCGGGCACCCCTGTTAAGTCACCAAACGTAGCCAACCACTCGGGGTGACCTACAGCAGAGGTATTGGTACCCATACCCGCCTCCCAAAATGAGCTGAAAGACATATTTAAAAAAAATTGCCTCAAGGTTTTTTCATTTCAAACTGATCAAAATGATCTTTCAAACTGATCTGACTTTCAAATTGATCCTCCATTCAGCAGCTGAACAAGCTTTTGAAACGAAAAACGACTGTATCGGGTAAATACACAATACATCTAGCAGAAAAAACATTTTTAAACCACTTGATTTGTTATTCAATTGCAACACTCAATGTTTCAAACTATGGTTACATTTGAATAGTAAAACATTTCCCCGAGAAAGATGTAAAAGAATTCCAACCGGAAAACTTTTCCAACCTTCAATCAATAAATTAACCCCTTTGCATTATTCAAAACCTGTGGGTATTCCATTGTACTACCCCTTTGTACTGCCGCATGATTGTGCCCCGGAGTAAAGGGTACCGCGATCATCCCTCAACTTATGTATTAGGTAATCGGTTACATCGGCCGTAACTGAAACTTGTATAACTTTAAATGTTTGATATTATTGTTAACTGGGCAATTTCCGGAATTACGTTGTTCACGTTAACCATTTCGGTCCGTGCATATATTTCAAGAATTTAAATTTTTTTTTCGCCTATCTATCTTTTTTACTCTGAATACCACACAAGAATCTCAACTGCTCCCGTCTGGAGCCAGTGAGACTATGGCATCCCCAATTGGGGTATGTTGTGAGGCTGAAGGTAGTGGGGAGGGGGCGGAGGTGGGGAAGAGGAAGGTTGGGAAGTACCTGGCTATTCAGATCTGGTTACCAAACACGGCTAAAGCCATTTTCAAGCAACGTTTCAATTCTGAATGGTGGTCTTACACCAGGGCGATACTGATAGTATCTTCCACTCTGGAACGTGCCGCAAATATACTATATATTATTTTCAATTAATTAATTGTGAAATAACACAAATTAATCAAATAAAATTTATTTGCGCACGCCGGGTTCGAACCCGCGACCTCCGGATTGTGAGTCAAGAGTCTTAGCCACTGGACTAAGCAAGGATAAAATAGCAGTTTTCGTTTTCCAATTACTGGCCATACTAGCTGTGCTTTTTGTCTTATTCAATGCGAACTACTCGTTTAGGCCATGTTTATAATAATTGACTAATGATGCCTAAATGGTTTTTTCGAAGCTAAACTTTGAAGTTGCCAATAATTTAACTGTTTTATTTTTATATTTAATATTTCGAATTAAGTTTTGTGTTTATTGTATGCAGATATACGTATACCTTGTAGACAGTATAAGGTTTTTTTAAATGTAAAACTTCTTTACGCACGCTTGACTTTGGGAGTAAGCTGGTGAATGCGTGACGAGAGCGTTACGAAAAGTGTTGTCGGGTGAGGCAAATGGAATTTGAGAGGGAGATATAAGTTAGGAAAGATATAAAGAGAAAGAGTTACGTTTCGTATATTACTGTAGGGGCAAGATTGAGAGGTGCGAGCACACATTTTCTTTATCTCTTTCTCTCATAGCCAGTTGCGTTTCGTTTATCTAAGACACAGTGCAGGCTTATTGTCTGTATCATACTGTAGGAGCAAGAGAGAGCAGATAATTTCTATCTCTCTTCTTTTATAAGTTAGTGAAGTTTTACTTCAGTCGTGTGGTCTAGAGCACACTCCTTTTATTCTTTTTTTACATTAGCTCCACACAAGAGGCCCCGAGGAAAATAATTTTCCTTAGGGCCTATTTCATCTTTGGGGATGCTGCGTGGAGGGTTTTTGTAAGGTTATAAAGAAGAGGAAGTTTTGGGATGGAAATAGGTATGAAGGGTGGGTAGCGGACGGATTAATCCATCCAAGGCAATGGGTCGAATTCTATTTTTGGAGAGGTCAAAAGACCTCCTCATCCAGAACCTCTCAATCCGGCTCGCCACGCAGCAGGTGCAACTTGTGGGCAGACACACCAGCCGCCAAGACCTTGACAAACCTCACCCCATGAAACCGGGCACCGCTGCGAAGTCACCAAACGTAGCGAACCACTCGGGGTGACTATGGCAGAGGTATTTGTTATCCAATAAATGATTTAAGCCATGTTTATAGTATATGACCGATGGCGTACTCGTTAAATGATTTTTTCGAAGCTAAGCTTTGAAATTGCCTATGATTTAACTGCTTTGTTCAGGTCTAAAAGGGTTAATGGAAACAATTCATGTGTGCTTCAAACATCAAAACTAATATTCCGTGTTCATTGAATGTGATTGAGAGGAATCATTATTTGCATTAACATAAATGTATTTATAAATGATGCGCGTTGCTAGTAAAATAGACAAACGGACAATGTGGGATCTGAACTGATAGACAATTAAATTATTTCGTGACATGAATATTTTGCGGTAATCTATTAACAATTATTCAATATTAATAATTTATTTTTTTTAATTTAGAAGATGAACAGATTTTAAACATATCTTCGAAACTAAATCACTATCATATTTGTTGCCACAACAATGTGGTACATTTAATTTCTGATTCTAAAAGAGCAAAATTTGAAACATTTTATTTTTAAAACACTGAATAATGCACCACACATAACTGGAACATTTGGTTCCTTAGAACAGGCAATCTGCTTAGCGAGAAACTAAAATCGACCTAACAAAGCACAAGAGCAATATAGTTGTACACAATTTAAACTATAATTTTTTTGTATTTTCCGAAATTTTAACAATTGTTACTAATGATATGATTGATTATTCCTGTTTACATTATAATAATATGACGACATTTTACATGTATGTCTACATGATTTGGACAAAACCCTAGTACGATAGTGAAAAGAATACTACAAAGGTAATGTAAAATTTATGTAATAAAAAATTAAAAAGAAACAAAAACGTAATTTTTCGTAATTTTTCTGTACCCAAAAAAATAACAAAGAACCTCGCAGTGTAATTTTCATTTGTACTTTAATTGATTTTAATCTGACACCATTAAGAATACCATATTAGAATATTTGGGTTTTATTTAGATATCAAACTATGTCAAACAATAACTCATTTGAGTTTTGGTAATTCGTTTAGTTATCTCATAAATAAATATTCTCGTAAATAATGTAATTTTAACATTCAATCTCATCCATTATATTCTCACTGCTCGGAAGGGAATTCATAAAGAGAATTCATGTTTAATTCACATCATCTCTTTTCAAGGTTAAATTTGAGAACTTGTCCCAATGGAATGGTATGGAATCCTTTTCAACTGACATGTTTTTTTTTAAAAAAAAGCCTATTTCAATATGATAAATGTATTTAAACTTATCAAGGGTTTTATATGTTTGAAAAAAAGGTCTTTCATTGCTTTAAGATTAAATTTAAAATTCAAGGCGATATTAACATACTTCTCTTTGAGAGATTCCGCGCATTGAACTCAAAGAAGTTGTTTGGAGATTTATTTTTTTATTATAATTTGGATTTGCTTTACGTATACACTAGTGGACTTAAGTATGGACACTTTTCGAGATTTCTTGTATCTTGTCGTTTGCCTTATAAAAAAATGACTTATTTTGTTACGGAACCCTTCTAAGTTTTTTTTTCTTGTTACTTGTGCTATTGTTGATTAAAAAACATACCATACGATATGCCACATGGTGATTCAAAATTCCTATCACTCTTTATGAGAAATGGGAGCAAACACCTTTAAATCAACCAATTTTTGAGAATAACGTTTTTGAGTTTTGGCAACTCTACAATGTCTTGTGTTCTATCTTAACTAACCAAAAAGTACAGAGGATCGTCGTGGGCTCCAATCAAAACACTTTAAGATGCAACACGAATAAGTTCTACACCCGTGTTAGTCAGTCATCCATTGAAGAAAAGTTATTTTTTTTTTTTTTAATAAATATTATTAAAATGGCTCCTTAGGTGCAAAAACGTGCCGATTGGTCACCCAAAGAGAAGCAGAGGTATTGCACTTTGTGTAGAAGGCTACACATTCAAAGAAATTGCAAAAATATTGGGTGGAGGAGCTTCCAAGTCTGGAGTAAGAAAGGTTTGCCAACGCTGCAAGTTACTAAAACTACAAAAACAGACCGAAAATCGTCCAAAACCCAAAGGTTATGCCACAAAATGAAAGAAGCATATGTTGCCATACCCTGCAGAACCATCGTCAAATATCCAAAAAAGGTCAAAGGTCATTAAAGCTGCTGGACTCGATAATACAGATAAAACATTTAGGAAGAAATTAGGCAAGAATAATAAAAGTCTAACCATAACACGAAACAGAGGTATAAACAACTGAAATGGGCTGTAACACATAAGAAATGGACTTCAGAAGACTGGGCAAAGGTGATATGGAGTGATGAGACCAAAATTTTCACTTTTGAGAGTGATGGAATCAGATTTGTTCGTTGCCATCAAGTTGAAGATTTGATACCAGAATGCACTACTGCGACAATCAAACTTCCTCTGAATGTCATGGTGCGGGCTTGCATGGTAAGGGACAGTTTTGGATGTCTGGAAGTGGTAGAAGGCACAATTAAGGCTAACAGACATCAATATGTGATTCTGGAGCCAAAATTATTGCCCAGCACAATGATTTGTTCGAGTGTAACCGTGGTTAATGCAATTTCCAGCAGCATGGACCCCCATGCCACATAGCAAAACGAACATGAAATGGTTACAGAACCACCATATTGTTGTTTTACCTTGGCCAGGGAACCACCTGGACTCGAATCCTATTGAAAATCTCTGATCTAGATTGAAAATACTGGTTTCTCGTCACAAACCCAGAAATAAAAGAGAAATAATTGAAGTGATTATTCAAGCATGGTTCCATGTCATCAAACCTGAAAACTAGTGACGTTTGGTGGACTCCATGTGTAGAAGAATTGAGGAAGTTATTAAACTTAAAGGATTTCCAAGGAAATAGTAACATTAAAATGTTAATTTGAAATATTATGCAAAATCTTCGTAATTAATAAATAATTTGTGTTTTGCCATGACGTTGTTTTATTCAGCTTTTTTATTATTTTTCTGAACAAAACTTTCAAATCTATTCAAAATATAACAGTTCAATATGTGGTTGAATTAATTAGCTAACAAAATTACTGTTAAACACCAACGTGATTTAAAAAAGAGCGAATGAACATCAAATACAAGAAATTTATAAAAAGTGTCCATACATAAGTCCACTAGTGTAGTCATTTGTATTCGTTTTCGTACAATATATTCTGTTTGAATAAATACATTTTTGAAATAATTCTTGGAGCGAAACTAATCAGAATGTTGGCAGGGTAAATAAGTGAATCCAATAATTATTTATATAAATGAATAATAAAAATATCAATCAGATCTTTTGAGATTGTTCACTTGTCGTAAGATTTTGTATCTAGAGAAGCAATACAAAGACGACCTTGGAAAACAAGGATTTTTGTATTTAAGTTTATTTAGGATTCACACAATTATATAAATAAATAAAGTTTACATTTAGTGGTGAATGTAATATAAACTAGGTTCCATTTATAATATTTTTTATTATGGTTACAGGTAAGGAAACAAGTAGATATTAAACGTTATTTTATTACATAGAATAAGTAAAAAAAATTTAAAAAAAAAAACAATAAAGAAATAATCGTTTCGATTAAAGTATGTTGTAAGGTTAATTTGATTTTTAACTTCTGAAGGGTACGGTGGAAAATATTAATGCCTCTTAGGACATGTCGGTAAAAGTCCCAATGCCGTCTAGGCCAGTAGTTCTTAACCTGGGTTCGATTGAACCCCAGGGGTTCGGTGAGTCAGTCTCGTGGGTTTGGTGGAGGTCAAGTGATACCCCCGACTCATATGATTCGTGATGATACGCCCCGCTTTAAGAAGGGTTCGATGAATCCGAATTTGAAACTGGTGGTTTCAAAAAATTCAACAAGGTTAAGAACCACTGGTCTAGGCATTACTGTATATCTTTTACACTGTAATATTCATTTAGCAACAATCAACGCTGTCAAAATCTGTGGCGGTTAATTTCGTTATGTATGGCAGACAAAAATAGAAATTTTATTGAAAAGTATTTCAGAAATTGTTTCATTAATTTTTCATATATTTCCTGAACAGAAAGAAAGGATAAATTTAAGTAAGGAGAACAATGAAAAAGAGGGAAGACAAATATCAGTTTGTGATATTCAAATCACTAGCTTGCAGTATTGCATATCTTGCTTTCTAAGATTTGAGTAGCTAAAGTTACGATGTCTTGAACATGTTGAGTATTTAAATATCATTGCAATGGTGTAATTTAAATATGTTATTATAATAATAATTAAAATATTATGAGTTTCATTAAAATATAACAGTCTACTTTGTAACGCATTTTCGTTAAAAAAATGGCGATGCATTGTTTGTGCTCTAAGTCATCGTGGTGAATATTAGGGAGCCGAGGTTCAAGAATTGAAGAGGTGGATACAACAACTGATAAAATTCTGTATGTAGTGAAATATTGGTGACGAAAATTAGTTAAGATAATTATGGTAAGTATTTTCTTCGTAAACGATGGTGAATGATACAAATTTAACAATTGATGAAGAAAACAAACCTCCGCCGTCTGGATTGATGTTGACCGAAAATTGTTGTTACTTACCTGAAACAAAGAAAAACATTATTAATTTTAAATATATAAGACATGGGTATAATCTAAAAAATACTCTCACCAATGTAGGATTTAAAATTAAAAAAAAAAAATTTATTAAACCTTTTAACGAAGTAATTTGGGCAAAATCTCCACAACGCTCGTAAAAAACTATAAAAACAGGAACGCAACTCTGAAATATGTAACCTTCTGGCTATTTAATTAATTTAACATTTAAAGTGCTTTTAGCTTCAGAATGAAAATAAAACGTCTCTCTTTTAGTTTGCTAAATAATTATCTATTAAAAATTCTAGCAGTGAATAAGGTAAACAAAAGCTTTTCCACCGCAGTCACAACATTATTTGCGGCCGCTCGCTTCCCGCGATCATAAATACAAGTGAAGGGAATGTAAATACGGACGAAAACCACCCCATATTCTGGGGGATGGTTTTTGGAAGGCGGTAGAGGCGGGAGGCTCGTGAATGGCTACTTGAAGAGTCGTGACTGCGCGCCTGAAAAAATGACCCAGTTTTGCGTAACTCTTCTGAACGAGTGAATGCCCCGAGTCCATAAAATAGAACTTATTTCCGCACTGGAACAAACTCTGTCTGTAGTACTCGATAAAAAAATTATTTGCTTTTAAAGTTTTCAGCAGGCTTGATTAATTTACTACGAGTCCTTTTTTCTGATAACAAAAGCATTGTCAAATAATTTTTCCTTTTTCGAATTTAATACAATAAAAAATTTGAAAAAGGCCATAACCTGAGCATTTTATTGTCGTTTACTTATCGTATTTGCTCTTTTTAATAAAATATCAATACATTCTTTATTTACTACGAAAGTTAGTCTTGTAAACATTGAACAGGTTTTTTCAAACAATAATAATGCATTTCCAACAGTTACTCATGTTTGGAGTGTATTCATGAATGTTCATTAAAATGTAAACTTAAATAAAAATAGCTGTAATACAAAGAGCTTCTTCGGAGATAAAAATACGAGTAAGCGGTTAAAAAAATGTATTAAAGTACTTAAAAAAGCTATCACTATCTTTTTACTTTAAATATGTCCTTGACACGTAGTAAGAATAGCAGATGTAATTCCATCTTCATCAAATAGCATCCTTGGAGGAGACAAAGGAGGTCGCCCAAATAATTTTTTAAACCGAAAAGCTAAATATATCAACGGCCGACTGCAGTTAAGATAAAGTCGCCAAAAATCGGTACAATTAATTTGGAATCGTGTAAAAAAACAAAGGATCTTTTCCGATTTCCGATAACCAATTTGCTAGTAGGCTGTCTTTGATTAAATTGAATACAGATATGTAATTTTTTTGATGAATTAGCATCAACGTTTACAGACGATTCTAGATTGCAAAAATCAAATTTCAGTATTGTAATGGCAGAATAATACGCCTTATATCATCCACATTCTCGAAAAAACTCATATATTCCTCTTCTAAAACAGGTAATGTTTGTTCACTATTAAGATATTCGGCAACACGAAAATATTTCGGAATAAACCGCGAAAAATAAACCAATTCTTTTACTTATTATTTTTAATTGATACACTAACGTTTAAACAAGATTTTTATGCATAGCACAAAGGGTAGATAACAAATATTATAATCAATAATTATCAGCCTGAAACACTCATCTACATTGAAAAAAAAGTATCTTTTCTCGGAAGACTTTTTCAATGTAGATGAGTGTTTCAGGCTGATAATTATTGATTATAATATTTGTTATCAATTTTTTTACACTCAATATAATATTTCGATCATAAAAATCTGCACGGTAAATTATTAAACCTTAAGTAATAAACATCAATTATTATTTTTAATTGATAAACTAACGTTCAAACAAGATTTTTATGCATAGCACAGGGACACGGGTTCAATTCCCGTTGGCGGTCAGTATCTTTTCTCGGAAGATTTTTTCAATGTAGATGAGTGTTTCAGGCTGATAATTATTGATTATAATATTTGTAATAAACATAAATAATCACACAGGTTTGCTCTCGGTGGAAGCTTTAGTGAAAATATTTACAAGAAAGCAATCGATGTGAACCGGTTTTCCTCCCGTGTGCTCATAAATTCATGTTTTAAATCCAATATTATACACGAAAATTTTTAAAAAGGGATTTTTGTAAGACGTATTAATGTTCAACAAAGGCCCTGAAATTAAAAAGAACATAATGTTTTGCAATCATTTTTGACAGATTTATAAAAAAATGCATTAATATATCGACAAGTTGCCGGATAAAGTATTTTTACGAGCATTTGGATGATATAGACTTCTTTTTGTGCTGTTACAAAACGCAAATCCCTTAAAGTAGTTTCATACAATGTCGCTCCAAGTGCATAGATAACAACAAACATTCACAAAGAGATGAGTACCTACAAATTAGTATAACACATCAATCCGTGGCGTCATACAAACAAAGGCGCCTTTGTGCAACCTAATCATGGAGCTAATACACTACCCAGTTGAGATTAAACTATGAATTATGAAAGGGGAATCTTTTTGGGATCTAACGACTTTAAAGCCACAAAGCACAAACACAACCAAATGACGCAAGGGGAAATTTTCCTCAGCTTTCATCCTGACACAAATCTGAACACATGAACCTGAAATATTATGGGCCTTTGGGCTGACAACCCTACTTCCCGTACCAAACAAACATCGTTTATCTTAATTCACAACATTTTTTCGTGCTGCGCGCAACGTTCAGCACAACACCGTAAACACTCTCATGACAAGACGATAATAACACGAGACTTCTCGGTAGTAAATAACTCAACGTGTGAGGAATGATAAATTAGGTGATAGGACATAAAAAAAAGGACAACCTTTAAGAAAAAATAATAATTATATTATTTCCAAACATTCAGTTGAAAAACATTAGGTATTTACACTGAAATCATTAAACATTGTATATCATAGTATTATTAAGGATGGATGAAAAATATTTTTCGATTTCAAGTAGAACGGAATAAATACAAAACACCGCACTGCGACATTACACGTTGTAAACGCTTAAAAACTTAAAATGAAGAAATTTATTCTTTTAAACCACCCACTTTAAGTTTATTAATTTTTCAGTTTCATGCAAACAATCCTTCAATAAATGGTTCACGTGACTTTATAAAGTTAATGATTTTCAACAAATTTTAGAAAGCCGTCCATTAATATATCGGCAAGTTGCCGGGGTGAGGTTTGTCTAGGTCTTGGAGGCGGATGACCAGGACACACTGAAACCCAGATTCCTACCCACCCCTTAAACCCTCTTCCTTCCCAGAACTCTCCTCTCCTTCCTTTCCTTTAAAAAAACCCACCTCATAGTATCCCCAAAGATGACATAGGCCCTGAGGGAAATTATTTTCCTCAAGGCCTCCAGTGTGGAGCTCATTTAAAAAATAAAAAGTCTGTGAACAAAAAAATTTTTATGACTTTGAATAGCTAGTATGTAATATCTTTTCTTATTATAATAAACTCTCATTTTGAACAGAAAATATTAATGTTGTGCAATGCGCAATGTACACGTACACCCTAAACAAGCCAGAAAAAATGTTTTTCAATTTAAGTTTATTTTATTATTTTAAAACATTATAAATTCCATCAAAATCTAACATTATGATTTCAAATATAAAAAAAAAAAACAAAATCAGGTTTCGATGAAATCTCAGTAACATTGGCAAAACTGTCATAACACGTGAAATTTTGAAATTTTTGACTAACAAACGGAATCCTAATATATCTTTTACCATTTTTCGATTTACATAGTTGTCTATCATTGTAATCATGTAAGTTAAATCGAATTGTTATTTCAAAAAATATTCGTTTAATGTATTTTCAGTTAGTGTTAGAGATTACGAAGCTTTTTTAAACGAAACAGAATAAGATGAATAAAAGTTGTAGAAAAATAACGACGAAGTTCCAAAATGTTGCTATCTGCTTACTTTTGCATGGAAATTGCTTTATATAGGGTGTGAGACCTAGGTGACTTTCTTGAACCACAGAGATTCCCGACATTATTCAGAATAAAAAATGTTCATAATATTTATTCTCCGGTGACATCATCGACTGTTTTTAACTCATAACAAAAAATTGTAGGTATTGGACAGGTAGAATCGGGGTGAGAGATTGAGCGGTTCATTGGCTAAGCGACCAAGCTTTATTTTTGTTTTGTTTTGAAGAAAAAAGGTTAAAAACAAAAAACAATTAAAAAGTCACCGAAGTCGAAAATTTCATTAATATTTTTTTTCTCCAAAAAATTTCAGGAATCAATGGTTAAAGTAAGTCAAGTACGTTCCTTAACACCTTGTTTATAAGTAATATTATGCTCTTGTAAGCGTATTATCGGTTCGCATTTTTTTTAACCAACTCAGATCAAAAGCTGAAATAAAATAATTCTTTTTTTACTTAATTTTTTTTTACTAATTTTGGAAGAAAATAAATAAATGCTAGAATCAGAAAAAAACAAGGCTTGCAGATTGTTTCTGTGATGAAACCTGATATTATAGAATGAAGAAAGAGCCGATTCTCCGAATTTCTACCCATTTCTTGCAAATCTCCCTTAAACATTTAAAGTTTTTGAGCACTATCACGCCGTTTCACTAGTTTTTGAAGAGATGATATACCGCTATTGAACTCTATCTCGGTGCACACTCATTAAAATCGCATTCTTATATCCTATCATACATACTCAGTCTTTCTAAATAAATATCAACTATACTTTTGGCACTAACGTTCTCGTAAATGAAATATCAACAGAGATAGGTGTAGGTGTAGATAAGTGTATATGTAAAATCATGCAATATCCAGTGTTTTAACTATAGAGTCCTTCACGAGTCGTAGGTAAGTCGTGGCTTCGTCGACCATAAACTTTCTGATAAAAGTGTGTTCATCAGAATAGACCTGCCTGGTAAGTAAGTAAGTTTATTTATTTGAAAAAAAAATAGATAGAGCCTAAGAAATCATAATAAATTGTACAGCGCCCTTGAGGTGACTTTTCACAAAAAAGGTACTTGTTTACATTAACTCCACCCAGGAGGCCCTGAGGAAAATAATTTCTATCAGGGCCTATGTCATCTTTGTGGATGCTGTGTAGAGAGTCTTTTAGACGAGAGGAAGGAATGAACATGGGTCTTGAAGAGTACAATGTTTTAGGAGGGAGGAAACCCAGAGGCGGCAAATCGTTCCACAATCGAGCTGTTGAACTCAATAACGAGTCGTAGAAACGACCCGTTCTCATGTGACAAATATCAACCATGTACATATGTTGGGCGCGTGTTTGGCGTGTTTCCCGGTTACGCCCCGGTACCGAGGAGATCTATGCAGTTAGTTCCTAGCATATTTCATTGAAATACCGATGGAACTAGGACAGCATTCCCATCCGACTGTGCTCTAAGGAGTGTAATCCTTTTTTTAATATAGGATCACACGGGGCGCCCATTTTTGCATATATTCGAGGGTTTTTTCAAGTATTTTGGGACTCCAGCCCAGATGTAGCTGCCAAATTCAACCTTGGGGAGTACTTGGATTTTGTACAGGGTTTACAGTATACTATTAAAGTATCTGCTTGCCCTGTACAGTACGACAGTTTCTGACTCTGGCTTCGATGGCCGTAGCTGAGCTAGTCACTTAGAGTAAAACAAAGCACATTAAAGGAGGAAAGATCTGTTCGGAAGACTTCTTCCGTTGAACGAGACTAGATTTTCATATCGTTCCCTTTTAGACGTAATCAGACATGATTGAGTGTTTGAAACATTGGGCGGTCTACAAATTATCCAATTATTATTATTATTATTATACTATTCTGTTATTACACTTGGCATAACCCAATAAAACTCTGAAGTAGATATAAACCGAAATTTATATATTCAAACTTGCTTTAATTCCATAAAATGTCATAGAATACAATGAGTAAACTTTGCCAGTGATAGTAGCGAAGACTTATCACCACTCAAGTCTCCCAGGAACAAGTTTTCTTGCAACTTAGGTTTAAGTACACAGGTATGGGTACTTTATGCTTCAACTTCACTTATACATATAACACCACTAACATGTACTTGTATTTGAAGTAGATTAGGATGTAACAAAGACAATTTTACGTAATGAAGAAATTCTAATAAAGTACATAATACACAAATAAATCTTTTATTTAACTGAAAGTATTATTACATAAATCGTGAATAATAATAATAAATTAAAGAAACAAATTGAAATCTCTGTGAAACTAATTACAAAAAAGGAGAGAAGTTTTTAAGCCTACGTACACAAATAAATTATAAAAACTTTTTCTTAAAAATTGGAGTAAACACATTGACGGCCTCTATGGTCTAAAGGTTAAGGCTCTCGACTTGCGATCCGGAAGTCGAGGGTTCAAATCACAGTATGAGCAAGAAATTTTTATTTTATTGATTTGCGTTTTTTCACAATTTAATCAATAAAATTCGTATTTGTAGTAGATTTGCGGCACGTTCCAGAGATGAAGTTACTCCCAGTATCGCCCTGGTGTAAGACCACCATTCAGAATTGAAACGTTGCTTGAAATGGATTTAGCAGTGTTTGTTGACTAGATCTGAATATCCAGGTATGCCACCTTTCTCTTCCCCATCTCCTTCCCCTCTCCAATTCCTTAAGCCTTTCAACCTACCACAATTTTGGATATCTCACTGGCTCCAGGCAGTTGGGACTCTTGTATTCACATAAAAAAGCCACGTAATATTTTGAAAGTCATTTTGAACCATTCATAATACCATGGGCGAGCTGTTGCAATACTTTTGTTAATTTCGCAATTTTTGAAAACATGTTTAATGTACAATTTTTTTCTTGGACCTTCTAATTGTTTTTCCATTCTAAAAATGGGTACCGCCACTCCGGAAAACATTCATTGGATAGCCAACACCTCTGCCACAGGTCACCTCAAGTGGTTCGCTACATTTGGTGACTTAGCAGAGGTGTCCGGGTTCATGGAGTGAGGTTTGCCCGGAACATGGCAGGCTGAATCGAGGGAGAATAGTTGAGGGAGTTTCTTTGACTTCTCCAGCTGTAGTCTCTCAGAAAATCGCCTTGCACTGCAGTGGGAGAAATGGATTCATACGTTCGTCACTCCTGGACACACTGACCCCCAGATTCCTAACCACCCTTAATACCCTTTTCCTTCCTAGAACTTCTTTACTTTCCTTTCGTAAAAAGACCCTCCACACAGCATCCCCAAATATGATATAGGCCCTGAGGAGAATTATTTTCTTCAGGGCCTCCTTTGTGCATCTAATTTTTTAAAAATTGTTTCTGGGACCTCGCGATTATTTTTCTGTTCTAACGATGTAAAACCACTAAAAAAAAAATATTAATTTCGAAATATAAGTCACGGCACGCCTTTGCTGCCTGCTGATGTTCTTGCAGAAAACAGCGATGGCATCGCACAAAGCCGTAAAATTAATGAAATTTTCCTTTATTTAAAATTTTGTATTATTTTTCCAGAATTTACGAGCGCCACGCTTTCGCCGTTTAGAGTCATATTTCAGAGCTCGAGTTAACTGGTAGCTAAGCAGAAAGCAGGCCTAATGCAGCAGTAAATATGCGCGATGGGTCTTCCGTCTCTGTCCACCGGAAGAAGGGGGTAATAACCGAGCTCGCCGACAGATGGCTGCGAGGGCGAAGCAAACCACGTGGGTGTCTCATTTCCGGAGTATTCCATCCATTCGGAGGGTATTAACCTACATTTGTACAAACATCGGGTGCATATCTACTGGGTATAGACTGGCTGAATTTTCATTCACCCATAAGGCTTATTAAGACCTCGATTTCATAAAAATTTATCTATGTATATAAATATAAAAAAAAATTAAAAAAATAAAAATAAAAATATAAAATTCAAAATATGCTTATATGCCAATATAATGCTCAAACCATACATCCGGTTGCGATGAAACTTTGTGAATTTGATGTGTGCATGCCCGCGATAATTTCTATATATACTGGTGAGCTCTGGCATTATGAAATTCATATGAAAAAATTGCAATAGTCAGCACGCGAGCTGTTTGAAAACTGAATGCACCGGGACTGAATGTATGGAATACGGGAGGGGGAGGGGGGTTGCTTGACGGGGAAAGCGGGAGTGGGGAGTGGGGAGTGGGGAGTGGGGAGTGGGGAGTGGGGAGTGGGGAGTGGGGAGTGGGGAGTGGGGAGTGGGGAGTGGGGAGTGGGGAGTGGGGAGTGGGGAGTGGGTAGTTGGGAGTGGGGAGTGGGGAGTGGGGAGTGGGGAGTGGGGAGTGGGGAGTGGGGAGTTGGGAGTGGGGAGTGGGGAGTGGGGAGTGGGAGTGGGGAGTGGGGAGTGGGGAGTGGGGAGTGGGGAGTGGGGAGTGGGGAGTGGGGAGTGGGGAGTGGGGAGTGGGGAGTGGGGAGTGGGGAGTGGGGAGTGGGGAGTGGGGAGTGGGGAGTGGGGAGTGGGGAGTGGGGAGTGGGGAGTGGGGAGTGGGGAGTGGGGAGTGGGGAGTGGGGAGTGGGGAGTGGGGAGTGGGGAGTGGGGAGTGGGGAGTGGGGAGTGGGGAGTGGGGAGTGGGGAGTGGGGAGTGGGGAGTGGGGAGTGGGGAGTGGGGAGTGGGGAGTGGGGAGTGGGGAGTGGGGAGTGGGGAGTGGGGAGTGGGGAGTGGGGAGTGGGGAGTGGGGAGTGGGGAGTGGGGAGTGGGGAGTGGGGAGTGGGGAGTGGGGAGAGGGGAGTGGGGAGAGGGGAGAAGGAAGACGGAGTAGGAACGCGTGAGGGGAAGAGGACGCTAGAGAGGAATGGGAGGCGGAAGAGGAACGGGACAATTGGGAATGGACCCGCAGGGAGAAACAATTTATTTCTGTGAATGGCATAGCAATGCATGCCGGGTACCAGCTAGCAGCTAGGTACCAGTTACCAATAATAATTATATGAATATTTTGTCGTTGGTAATAAATTCGAATCTAACTTTTATATAAAAATAACAATTATTTTAGACACATATAAGTGGCATAGCAACGCATGCCATGAACTCTCTAGTATTTAATAAATTTTTCGGCCTCCTCACAACACCGGTCGTTACAATTCGTTTCACTAACGTGTTTTACGTGTGGTGAGTACACGAACAAAATCAGCAGGCCACATACAGCTGCCCGTGTGAGAAGCATGGATTTTCAAAATTTAGCGTTACTATTTCTCCTTTTCAATCCCTCCCTCTGCACCACTCTCATCCCCCATCGTCCAACATTGTCAACCCTCCCCTGCGTGTCTTTTCCGATGTCTTCCCATTCTCGCCCCCGGTCCCCTCATGCGTTCCCTTCCGCGTTTCCCTTCATCTGAATGATTTAGGAACACATACGAGGTAAACAAAGAAACATTCATTTTTGTATGCATATAAATATAAAGAGAATTAATTTTCACTTTTATGTCAGTACTGTGCGATTTAATGTGAACACGTGATAATTAGCACAATAATCTTGTTTTTCGCAGTTGTATGCAGCATATTATAATAGCAGCCATTTTGTGTTCTTGTTCAATCATTCAATGAGTTACGAGACACACCAAACTACAGATGCATTAAATTTTGTAATTTTTTAGAATTACAGTTTTTTTGCAGAGGTAAACTTAACTAAAGTTTTTTTTTTCTTATTTTGAAGATGCATATTTCTCTTAAAAACACATTAAGATTGTTAATATTTCAAAGACAAAAAAAATACATACCTTGAATAGCCAGGTAACTATCCGGATCTTAATCCAATTGAAAATCGGTGGGCTATAGTTAAAGCCAGACAAGCACAACAAAAAGCAAGCTGATTGAGACAGTAATTCAGATATGGTTTATAGACACGCAAATATCAGAAAATTGTAAAAAAACTTGCTGATTCTATGCCAAAGCATGTACAAGAAGTTAAAAAAGTTAAGGGAGGACACACTTGGTATTAAAAAAAAAATGATTGTAATTGTTTCTCTATTTTTTTTTTTTTCCAATTGATCACTTGTGTTCACATTAATTCGAACAGTACTGTAAGACGCTATGTGAGACCAGTAATTCTAAGTCACGAACTTGCTATGGTGACGTACACCCATGCCAAAACCCAAAACTAATTTGCTAATACATTGATAACAATGCTATAAAGATTAGAGGTTATGTTTTAAAAACTATTTACCGTTATTATTCCTTAATACCTTACTATAATTTAAATTTCGTACTAAAAAAATGTTGATGAAAATTCTGTTGAACTTTTCTCGAGGTTTTGACGTCTAACTACATTATAAACTAAGGTAAGTAAGTATACTTTTACACTATAAAAATAATGTTTATCACAAACAACGTTTCAAATATGTCACGTTTTCGGTTATTTTCGAAGTTTTCTATTTTAACTTGCTTAACAGTTACCGGCAGACTATCCCTATGGATATGCAGCATATTATGAATACTATGCGTAAGTACAATTAAACATTATTACACTTGATGGAGTAGAGGTGATGAAATGGCGGAGATGAGAAAATATTGCGTCATCAGGCAGATGACACAGATAATCGCGATGCTGAAAATACTATATGCAGTGAATATTCACGCAGAAAATACAAAAATGTATTGACAAAGAGGTCGAAAAAGAAATAATATCCCAAAATTTACGGGGTGTTTGAAAAAAAATGGCAATATTCTAATCGGGGAAAAATTCAAATAAAGGATTAAAAATTCTACGGTCGTTAGAATTTGAAGCGTTACCTAACAGGCTAACGATTTTTGTTAGAAAAAATTGTGTTGGTTTTTTATTTGGATATAGCACAGGAGTTATAATTGCGTGGAGTCATTGATACTATGGCCAATTATGTTATATTGTTAAGTTTCAAGGAGTATAAAGAGACAGCAAAGAGGAAAATAAAACTTTCGAAAGATTTGCATATTCAGATCTGGTCTCGTAGCTACAGACATCACAAGTAATTTTTCCGTTCCGAATGGTCTATACCTAAATATTGCATAGTCGGGAAACACGCCAAACACGCGCCCAACATTTGTACACGGTTGACACTAGTCACATGAGAACGGGTCGTTTTTACGACTCGTTCTTGAGTTCAACAGCTCGGATGTGGAATGATTTACCAGCCTCCGTGTTTCCTCCCTCCTACAACATGGTTCTCTTCAAGACACAAGTTCACTCCTTCCTTTCCTCAAAAAGACCCTCCATACAGCATCCTCAAAGATGACATAGGCCCTGAGGGAAATTATTTTCCTCAGGGCCTCCTGTGTGTAGTTAATGTAAAAAAAAAAAAAATACCCAGGGGATATTGAGAGTAACTTTTACTTTGAAATGTGCCGCAAATACAGGTAGGTACTATATATAAAAAATTTGCACACCAGCCTTCAACCAACCAACACTTACTTAATCCGGAGTTAAGGATCTTAACTGATCTTTCACGGAAGTTTTCTTATTTTTATAGTGAAACTATCAGACCCGGCCACACTTTGCTGTGGCTAACGAAACACAACGCCATTACCCAACCTTTATAAAATCCACACCACCCGCTTGCCAGCTGCCCGCTGACCGCTGCCTGAATTGAATATTTGAATTTCTTGGCTTTTCTCTACTATAATAAGCATGTTACACATTTAAACTTTCCTCTTGAATCACGCTATCTATTGGTGAAAACCGCATGAAAATTTGTTACGTAGTTTAAAAGATCTAAGCGCACAAACATTTTGAGCGACTTCATTTTATACTATGTAATGATGAATATTTGAATTTCTCAGATTTTCTCTAGTAAAATAAGCATATATTACACATATAAACCTTTTTCTTGAATCACTCTACCTATTGGTGAAAACCGTATGAAAATCCGTTGGGTAGTTTAAAAGATCTAAGCGCACAAACATTTTGAGCGACTTCACTTTATACTATGTGCAATGAACAATCATTGCTTGTAATACGAATCATGTCTTGTCAATTCACCAAAAATTATAATATTTAATGATGATATGCAAATTATAATATTTATAATTATAATATTTAATGATGATATGCAAAGCGGGTTTTTAAAAAATGGGTCAGTTTTTCAGTGTAAAACTCTCAAGATCGTAAATATGCCAGAAGGCTCTTGAATTTGAATAAACACGTTAATAGGATATTATTGAGGTACTGATTCCTTAAAGGTATGTATAAGACATTTCAATCTAGATTATCCGGATTTTAGGATTATTCACAGTGGAATCAGAATCCGGATCATCGGAATTTGAGAATTGAAAAAACGATATTGTAATAAAATGAATCATTTAACGGGCTTACAGGCACCCAATACTAGGTACATAATATGTAATCATTTATTAGTTACGATTACATACTTAATAATAAGGTTGTTCACCCAATAGCCAAAAAATGTTCCCATCAAGAACAGATAAAAGATTCCGTGAATCATAAACAGATACAAAGAAGTTTGTTCATTTTTAGTGAAGATATATTAAACTTAATATAGGTAATGTAAGAAAGAGAAAGTATAGAAACGAATATAACCTTAATTTAAGAACGCCTGATAAGTGGGATTTTTATTAATATTACACCGGGAACCATCTTAATATTATAATCTTTAAATATCAATAGTTTCTGGGTTATTTTTTTTTTCGTTTCCTGAAAATGAAATAGTTACTATTTACTATATGGATATTTTAAATTGTTTTCATTTTATTTTATTAGTAAGGCTGTTTGTTTTTTATTGCCCATCCATTACATTGTGCGTGTATGAACGCACTTCCTTTTTTATGTTGTAATCACGTTTGGAGGACGCGCGCCTCGTACTGAACAAGTGTTTGGGAGGGGAATTGGCGTTACAAACCCGTGCACAGTAGGATGCCGCTTGCCTTCTACTGGAAACGGGTTTGGAGGAGGAATGGCGTAACAAACCCGTATTGATTTCGAGGCATGGTTGCCTCGTATTGAACACGGATAAGGAAATACGAAACCCGGATTTTGAGTTTTAATAAATCTGTAAATAAGAATTTAAAAAACGCTTTTAGTTTTGCAATCCATATAATTATGTAACGGTATCCAGGGCCTACTGTTTTATGTTAGGTTAAGAATAGTTAGACACGGACACACATGCATTTATTAGTTTTAATTGTAAAATAACATTCCTGATAAAAAATCTTACCGTGTAGGTGTGAAGGTATCGTTAACAAACTTTTCGAAAAAAATATTTTTTTTATCAATAATTATTACGATAAAAAAGAGTTGACAAAGTTTATAATATATTTGCCTAATAAAGTATGTGTGTATCAGTAATCTGTTTGTGTGTATACGTGAGGTGAACCGTTTTTAAATACATTTTAACGTTTGCATTATTTTTTTTTGTATTCCAAATATTAAATGTTTATTTAAAATTATAAAATTTGTAAGCGTATTTCATCACCTATCAAAAAGAGTTTTTCGTTTTCGGATGCTTTCAAAAATATTACATTTATTTCTAATTTTATTGCAAAGCGGAAATATTTTGACCTTCCGAAAAATTAAGGGTTAAAGTGACACATTGTTCTTTATCTCTTTGCCTCACATCCAGCTAAGGTTTTTTGTTAATTTAAAACCCTTTTTCAATCTCCATGGAAAAACAAACACCAATTTATTAATTAACCGACTGGGAATACCCGTACCCCTTCAGTTACATTAAAGGATTAAAATCGTGTGAAAATAATACCTTTATTATAAAAAGGTTTATTAAAAGTCAAAATTAAAACGATTTTGAGACGCACTTCCATGACTGCTCTACTGACGTGAAAAATAAACTTTTTGTGGTAGATTGAATTGGGTGTTCACTTCATGCAATAAATTAAATTATAGTGGTCGTCCTTCATTATTATTTTACAACTGAATAACGGGTTTTGGTAAATCGCCAGCCATGCATCATATCGGAAAATATGTATTCATCAAAGCTAAGCTATTAAATAATAATGCTCATAAATATTTACAATTGATTATTCAGGCTGAAAATAACGTATTGATAAATTATTATAATATTACATCCTAGCACAAAAAATAAATAAAAGTCAACAAGTTATAATACACTAAAAATATATTTTTTTGATGTAACTTTCGGTCTTGGAAATCTCAAATTACTTCACAAATTGTAAAACTAGTAACATGGCTGGTCGTAAGAATACCTTCCACCTTGAAAAATAATAATGACAAAAGCTAAAAGGAAAGGCTTATCTAACAGTATGGAAGATCTACAGTCTCTCGTATGTAGGATGAACAAAGTATGTACGAAGAATGAGTTAATGATAAATGTAAGTAAGTCTAAAGTCATGGTATTTGAAAGAGAGAGTACGAAAACAATGTCCAACATAGTTGTCAATGATGAATACTTGGAGCAGGTGGATGAGTTTGTTTATCTGGGAAGTATGTTTACGAGAGATGGGAAGGCTGATAGAGATATTGAAAGGAGGGTGAATGCAGGTAACTCTATTAATGGAGGACTGAACGCCGTTGGCACCAACAAAAAACTGTCCAAAGAAGCGAAGCTAGCCGTCCATAATGGAGTGCTGGTACCTACCCTGATGTATGACAGTGAGGCATGGAACTGGCAGAGGAAGGATGAAAGTAGACTGAATGCTGTAGAAATGAGATCCCTGAGGCGAAAAGAATGCAACACTGATGAAAGCGTGATGGTTAAGATTAAGAAAGGGACTCTCCGATGGTTTGGGCATGTAGAGCGAATGAACGAGGACAGGAGTGTAAGGAGAATATATGACGCAAATGTGAATGGTAGAAGAAGTCGGGGACGCCCGAGAAAGACATGGCACGACCAAGTGAATCAGATACTTGAGTCGGGCCATGTGAAGAGTCGGAATAATAGAAGAGCATGAATAGGACGATGTATGAATGTGAACGAGGCAAAGAGTGTGTGCCAAGATCGAGTTGTGTGGCGGTCCGTCCTCTCTGCCTACCCCTGCGGGGAAACGGCGTGATGATTAGTTAGTTAGTTACTTAGCTAAAAGGAAGCTTTTTTCATACAAAAGCTGAATTTGGATACCAAAACACCTAAGCAAACTAAATAATATTTTTTTATTCAATAGGTATAGCGTGTATCAAATAAGGATATGTGTCACTTTATTTATTTATATTTTAAAATATTGACCAATAAAGAATTCCAATTTTCGTGATTTTAGTGGCGACTTTTGCAATTATTTGTGAGTTTATGATAATTATAAGAAAATTATTTTACTGTATTTACTATTCATAGATATATGATGAAATTTAAAATAAAATATAGATACAATTTGTTAAAAAAAAAATTTTAAGGGCGTATTATTTTGCAAATTGGTAGTGTATAAAAAAATTTCTATCGAAAAGTACCCATTTTTTACGACATTTAATTCTTTATTTTATTTTTCATTATATTAACTCAGTAATTAGGGCATGGCTATTTTTACAATGCTTATAATTAACTCGCAAAAAAAGGTCTAAAATTACCTCTAAAATCATGAACAGTTAAATTCTTATTGTCTCTAATATAAAAACACACAGCAGCCCATATACGTACTAGATATTTGCTATATTATTCTCTGAAAATTGTTAAGTTTAGTTGGGTAATTTGGCCTCAAATCCAAATATGAGTTTCATATGAAAAATGCCGGACGGTCTATTATTATTATGAAAAATAATCACAGTTTCCTAAGGGTGCCATTATTAATTTTACTAAAATTACAAAATAAACCAAAGGCAAGATTAAAAAACATTACATAAATCAGCTAAAACCATAAAACCAACCATAGACAAGTTTAAAAACTTCAGTGGTTAAGTGGCCACCCAGGCGTTCCGTATTCGATTCCTCAGCTGGCTGATTCCTCCATCACGACTCAAACAACATTTTCGGCTTACTGTGGTGGTAGTAGGAGATTTTCAAATATTTTCGGCTTAATCGTAACCCAGGAATGTATGTCTTTCTTTTAAAAAAAAATCTCATCTCCTAAAACCACAAAACCAATGCATGGACAAGATGAAAAGCATTAATTAGCTGATCAGCTAAAACCACGAAACCAAACCATAGACAAGATTAAGAGCATTACTTAATCAGCTAAAACCACAAAACCAACCTATAGACAAGATTAAAGACTTAAATGTATCATGTTTCCTTGAATAACAATCTTAAAACTCCAACATTAAAACTATGTCGGAGCAGGGACCCGTTCGCAATGAATAAGTGCATTCCCATTTGGTCGTACAATTATTTAAATGGCCACATTATACGAGTCCGAAATACTCCCATAAAACACATATGTCCCAATTCAAATAAGAACTCTGTTTGCAAATAGCGAGAACAGAGCTTTCGGCACAAAAGCCTTGCCCGAGGGAGGGCATTGTGTTCAAGGGTAGATAGATATCTCCTGGGGAAGGTAAATAGGAGTATAGCCTCCGATAGCTGGCTACCCGCTCTATTGGCCCGAAGGAAAATCCGTCGTTTCTTATCCTAGATTCGTCGCTTGAAATGAATGTCAGAGAATATTGATATGGAAGTGATGGCCGAACGTCGAGTGTTGGTTATATTTAATTATTTATTGACCAAGATAATATAAGCACAAAAATACATTTTTTTTACAGTTTGAAGTACCTACAATTTATTTTATTATTTTTTTGGTATATACCACCTCACTAGGCTGAGCCTGTTCCGAGGTGGCAGGAATTTAATGAAATTTTGATTACTTTATCTTGTAGGATAAAATTAAATAAAAAATTTAATTTGCATTTGAAAAGATAAATTGAATGAAGGGAAAATAAAAAGAAAATAAAAAGAGAAGTGTTGAGAAATATAACAAATAAGAAATATTAAAATATAAAATAATTATTTAAGAATAATAAGAAATACAAAAAAATAAAAACAAATATTATTATTTGATAGGAAAAGAGAAAAATATAGGCGTTTAGTTGTTATTTGTTATAAGTTATCTGCCTGCAGTATACAATGCCTTTGTTGAATATCCACGTATAAATTTTGGTTTTTAGATCAACATTTTTTGTCATATGAATATCTTTAATATCTGTTTCAATTAAATTTAAAAATTTTGGAGCCAAATTGTGGTAATGTCTTTGTCCATAGGTAGTTTTTGTCTTTGGAGTCATGTGTTGGTGTCTGTGTCTTGTGTCGTAATTATGTTGTGCAGTATGATGGTTTAGTTTGTCTTTTTGGTAATGTATAGATATAATTTTGATGTACAGTTGTTGTATGTTCAATACAGCAAAGTCCTTAAATAACTGAATTGTCGAAAATCTATAAGGTCTCTTTGTAATAACTTTAATTAAAGCTTTCTGTGCTTTGTCGAGAGGGTCCATATTAGTTTTAGCAGCACCACCCCAACCAATCATACCGTGAGTGATAATTGATTGGGCTAGCGCATAGTATATCGTTTTTAGAGTCTTCATTGGCATTATGTTTCGTATGTTTTTAAAAAAATATATTAGTTTTCTAACTTTACCCGCTGTTTTATTTATTTGTTCTGTCCATCTAAAATAGTTATCAATATAAATGCCTAAGTACTTGATTACCTGAGTCCGAGTTAGTGGGTTGCATAGACAGTTTTTTTTGGATGTGCAGTCATGTATGGTTAAGCTTTCATCAAGTCTTGGTTGTCGTCTGGAATCTATGCTAAAAGTCATGTACTTTGTTTTGTCAGTATTTAATGTCAGTAGGTTGTTGTCTAACCAATATTTAATCCTATTTATTCCTTCTGTAGCTTTCTTGTATACACTTGTCCAAGAGTCAGAAGTGAAAATAAGAACAGTGTCATCTGCAAAGCAAATAACATCTCCGCTAATGTCGAGCTGGCACAAGGAATTTATGTATAGTAAAAATAGGATGGGTCCTAATGTACTTCCTTGGGGAACTCCATAAGTAATGTGTCGGTTTTCGCTTGTTACGTTGCCTACTTTTAGCGAGTGGCTGCGGTCAGTTATATATGATTTGAACCAGTCGTACGCAGAATTTTTAATACCTATGTTTATTAGTTTTTTAAGGAGGATTTTATGAGATACCGTGTCAAAGGCTTTGCTTAGATCGAGAAAAACGGCAATGCAGCTTTTTTTTTGGTCAACATTTTTTAAAATGGTCTCTGTTACTCTTAATATTGCATCCTGTACTCCCATATTCTTTCGA
This sequence comes from Limnephilus lunatus, assembly GCA_917563855.2. NCBI lineage: Eukaryota > Metazoa > Arthropoda > Insecta > Trichoptera > Limnephilidae > Limnephilus > Limnephilus lunatus. The sequence goes on from OU830593.1 coordinate 104,711,801, forward strand.
AAACCATACTGATTTTCTGATAAGATTTTGTGTTTGTCTAAGTAGTCTACAAGTTGGATTTTCACTAGATTTTCGAGCACTTTTGTGAGCACATTTCAAAGTGACATAGGTCTATAGTTTGAGGGATTATTTTTTTCTCCGGATTTGTAAATAGGTACTATGTTTGCTTTTTTAAAGTGGCTGGGGAATATGCCGCTAGTAATACTAAGATTACAGATATAGGTGAAGGGAAGAGCTATTTGATATTTTATTTCTTTTATTAGTTTAGTGTCAAGTTTGTCGAGTCCAGTCGCGCAGTCATTTCTCAGTCTATTTATATGTTGTATTATGTCTTTGATTTGGAAAGTTTCTACTCTAAAGTTATTGTTATTTTGGGCATTAGTGGTATATTTCTTAGCAAGTGTATATTCGTCCGTATTCATTTTATTTAAAAGTTTTTGGGCTAATTTTTGACCAATGTCTGCGAAATGATTATTTAACGTGTTAGCTATATCAGTCTTGTCAGTTATTATTGTATCATTAATTTGTATTTGTTTAAAATTTGCTGCTGGTTTCTTATTTATATTGTTAATTTCCTTCACTGCGTTCCATAATACCTTCGGGTCTTCTTTGTTTTCTTCAATTTTGCGTCTATAGTAATCTTCTTTAGTCGGTTTCACTATTGATCATATTGGCATATTTCACTATTGAGTTGTTTTATAGCCGGGATGCTCTCTCCGAACTTTATGACTCGGCGACAATAGATTTCGAGATATTCCGAGATTATCGGCAATATTTTTACGAAAAGCAATAAAATATATTATTTGTCTATTGGAATACCAATAAAACATTATTATACGACGATAAAAAAATGTGGCGTTACTAGAATTGTGATATATAATTTCAAAATAAGTAAGAAAAATAAGAATAAATACACAAGTTATTAGTGTTCAATTGCCATGAAAATTTGCAATAAATAAAAGCATAAGTTTTGTAAGAGAAATGCACTCATTGAAAGCATTAAAATAAAATCTTCTTTACAATATAATGAACATTGACTCAATGCAATTAACATACGAAAACACACCAACAATTGGGTAGAAGTTTAAGCAATTAATAGTATGAATTTTTCGTATCGTATTCGTGTGTTATTTTTTATTATATGTTAGAGACTTTCTCAATAAGCAAGTCGTACAACTACATCGGTAAACATAACACATATTATTTTTTCATCGATTCCTAAAGCTGAATCAATGAGTCGTCATAATATTTGACTGGCAAATTAACTCTCATCTCGTTATTTCATGTCGAATAAATCTAAATAATAACGCGTACCTATTACTTGAAATCGAATATTAATTTAACCATTAAAATTCTTTTACCATCGTTTTTTTATTGAATAATAATAACTTTCACCATATCCAATCCAAAAATGGAAGAAAAACAAAAATATTTTTTTGCAACAGCCTCACAACATCCCCAATTGGGGTATGTTGTTAGGCTGAAGATAAGTGGGGAGGACAAGGAGATGAGGAAGAGGAGAGTGGGGAAGTACCTGGCTATTCACATCTAGTTACCAAACCATTTCAAGCAACGTTTCAATTGTGAATGGTGGTCTTACACCAGGAAGATACTGATTACCTGCCGCAAATAAACCTTATATTATTTTATATGATCCAATTGTTAAAACACAGTTGCCAGAAATGGCTTTAGCCATATTTGGTAACAAGATCCGAATAGCAAGGTACTTCCTTACCTTTCTATTTCCCATTTCCTTTCCCTCCCCACTACCTTCAGCCTCACTACATAACCCAATTGGGGGTACCAGGCTCACTGGCTCCAATTAGTTGGGACTCTTGTGCGGTATTCACTTGAAAATAATCTATTTTGATGAATTTGTATTTAATTTCAAATAAACATAATATATTGGAATTGGAATCGTATTGACTTTTATGTTTCGCATTTATTGAAAAAAAGAGATTTCTATAAAAATATTTTGAAGATCTCTCAATGCTGAAAACTTAAATATATCGAGTCGAATGAGAAAACGAAACCTTCTTAGAAGGAATCGGTGACGGGCATCTTTATACCAAATGAAGGTTAACGTAAGTAATGAGATTTTGTATTCATAATATACTTAAAAGTACGCAACACTCCGAAATGAAAATTGTTTTTTTTGTACGGTTTTTTGGACTGCTTATCTCTTTCCGCTTTGCGTTTTTTTCTTCATAAAAATACGTTTTCATTTACGGGTATATGAAAATAAACTAAATTAATCTTGAACTTTATTTCTTCACAATCATTTACAAATACCTATGTTTCTTTATATTTTAATGAAGAATACAAATTAGCTAAATTATTGATCACCACAAGAAGAGGGTTTGACAGATTATGTTTTCATAATCAATAGTTTGGACAATTTCTGATGACGAAAGACAAACTTAATGAAAAATTATTCTGAATCCATATAAGCCAAGTAGTTAGGCTACGCTATCATGAAAGTATGTAGTATTATAGGCTTTTGCCCGAGGAATTTTAAAATTATTTATGGAAGTGTTTTTATGTAAAAAGCAGCTGTAATGATTTATTAATATATCTGAAAAAGCCCATTTTAACGAGCAAAACTATGTGCGAAATCGTTTCATTTAACATTTAACTATTTTCTAAATCATTTCAAAGCTTCATAACCAAATAAAACTTATTTTCATAAAAAACTATTATTTAATAGATATAAACATTTTAATTCGCGTAATTAATTCTGAAAAACCCATTCTCGGTTCGAATCCTGTTGAATTCGAGTTTTCTGTATTTTATTTGATCAATTCCAATAAACCAAATGCAAATTGAATTAGTAAATCTTCGGAATGGGATGACTATTCGCGCAGCAGCAGGTACCCACATTATTTAGAATCCATTTCCGAGGAAATTACCCTTTCGGCGGTAATGCGAACACGTGAATAATTCCACGTTAGCGCAGAGGGTCGTGGCCCCTTGAGCAAAGCTTATATTAAAATCATACGGTGGATGCATGGAAAATGTTGCATACTTTCACGAATTATGAGAAAAAGCGGGTTCCACAAAAAAAAGTTGGAATACGGGAACGACCAATGGGATCTATCACATTCAGATGTCAATTAAGTTTACTTATTAATTTACTTCTTTGTAACTCAGATTTTTGCAACGTTTCACAATTACCTAATGGACATCTGAACCCTCGACACCAAAGTTTGAAATAGAAACCTTTTCCTGTCACAAATGCACTCTTTTAGTCCACTTTTATTGCTATGACGTTCGTTTACTGCGAGCACTTCTTTTCCGATATTATAAACTAATTAACTAACGTATTCTTACAATATTCTCTTCGTCATGTTTTTTTATTAATTCTCTTCCCGTCGCGCCTTTAGACATTTTATGTCTTATTTTAACTGATTATAGTCAGGTGATAATGACAGAATTAAAATAAAAAGAAATATTAAAAATTAGATATTTATTTTCAATTCAAAAGCTTAAAAATCAACAAGGAACATTTTTTTAAATTTTGAATCATACATTTTTAATAGTAAACTTACAAAAAAAATCTCTCCAATTTCTATCAAACTTATAACTATTTGAGATTGATAAAAACTTATTATTATTACAACCAAAAAAATCAACAAAATACAATGAAAAAATATATAAACTTGACTTTGCATGGTATTCTGTTGTTTTTTTTTAGCCTCACGCCGAAACACAAGTCTGCATCTCACATCACATATGCGCAGACTAAATGTACGCGGCGCTAGCGTCAAGTAAAGTCCCATTTAGGAAGCTACCTAAAGTAAGGAATCAGTGGCAACTTTTAAAATGCACATCATTAGCATTTCTGTAAAACTGTAAAACTTGAGCTTTAAAAGACCCCACGCGAAGGGTCGAGGGTTAATAAAGGTATTCATTTTATCTTTTTCTATAATATTTAAAATGAACTTTGCATCTTGCCATGACCTCTGTACTGAATATTCATTCCCTCAAGAGAATTCTTAATACGAGACGGTACATAGGTACCGTACTCAGCTTAGCTCAGAGTTCAAAGGCTTCTAGTGTCTTCTCTGTTGTTTTTGAAAGGGTTCAAACGTCTATTCCTGATGTAAATATTGATTTCAAAATGAAGTTGAAGATCGATATTATTTCATAATTTATTGTCAGTTTTTCCGATGCAAAATAAGCAGAAATCCATATTATTTGCAAATATGCAATCAGGGAACCAAAACTAAAATTTTTAAAAATTTAATGGTTCTTTGTCATGCGTCTTGACTTTTGCTTCACAGCTGGAAACCTTATCATAGTAGGAAACCTTGTCACAAAATTAGAATTTCCAGGGAAGAAAATATCAAACGCAACAAGGCAAACCTGCTGTAACCCTGGGAAAGATTGATTAAAGACGACGCGTCGTCTTTAATCAATCGCGACGTAAGGAAGATTCCGTCAATTATGGCTTCCAAACTTTTAAACTGATACAACTTGTTCCCGGAGGAGGTTAGCTGAGTTGTTCCAAACTGAGGAAGCACGTGAATGTTCCAATCATCCATCCCATCCCAGAGAAGCTCGGGACAAGACGAAGATAAAAATTATATAATGTTTTATTTCTCCAAATATTTTACAAGAACAGCATTCCATAATTATTTTATGTTATCTTAATTTTCAAGGTTTACGCAGACCTCTCCGCGGTTATTTTAATCAAAATTGCATTGTTCTTGTTAATTACCCAAGTAAGGGGCGAAAGATGTATTTACATACATAAGAAGCAATTTAATAATACTTGATTCGAAGGCTCTGTTGACACGAGGGTAAGACATTATACAACTGCGGGTGGTGATGGATCATATTACATTAATAACACATTTATTAGATTGAGTCATCTCAAATGACACAAAAAGCCTATTACAAGAACGTTATTTAATTAAATATTGTTTGGATTAAGTACTTGATATTATTTAGTGATTTTCCTTTTTTTTAGAACTGAGCGACAATCATGCAAGCGTTCTGTTTTTTTCGTTGTATTTGTGATGATCTCGCCTTTGGGCCTACGAAATAATTCCTTTAAAATTGAGAGATCAATTTAGAATTATATTTAATTTTTGTAACATGGAATGGTTTCAGCATACGATTCTCTGTTTCAATTCATGGGGGTGATTTATGGGTCCTTACCACTAAATAACCACATGTGTTTGCTTAGCTCAAGTGCACGCGAGCCCCGGCAAAGGCCATTATTCACAAAACTAAGAAGGGACCCAGAATAACATTTAGAGGGATTTTTTCAGGTTCATTATCAAGTCAGGGGCGGCCGATGGATATTTGCCCGAGTGGTGACTGGCTTTAACGCGAGCAAATTGATTTGCGAAACAATTGTCTTGTGAATTTTCTATGGCAGTAGGAAATTGAAAACTAGGCAATAAAGATTAATCTTGGTGCATTTAAATATACTAGCGCGACGCGCCGATTACGGGTTAAAATATTTGACATATTTGTCAAAATAAGATTGCAGAATTCGTTAAATAGTGACGCACGCAGAAAGAACGAAAACGTGTACAGACAATGCTTATATAATGTTATTATATAACCAATAAAGTCGACGCAAGTAATTAGGATGAGTAGTGAATTGAAGTGCGCCACTGAGCTCTTCTTTTAAGCGCTATTGGGATACTTTATGACTCCGGCGCAGACAAAATTAGTTTGTATTCTGTTATCTAAAGGTTACACACAAAAAAATAGCAAACATGAAAGTTGCACTGATTTCTTGGAATTTGGGACCTAATGTGAGAGAAAACTATTAAAACGATTGAAATATGCATATTGGGAGATGTGTTTATCACTTAAGATTTGAAGAAGTGGCTAATATATTATTGAAACCACACAAGGAGATGGATGGGAGTCAGGGGGCAGAGAGTTGGAACAGGACAGTCGGGGAGAGATTCTGGAGACGCACGGGCGAGCGAAAAAATCATCGAGGTTGAATACACGATAGAATAATAACTCTGTGCGCGTAAACCGGGAATAATTCATTTAATTAAAGGATAATAGTTCACGCGATTGAGGGGAGTCAAGATTTGGTCGTTGGGAAGCAAGGTTTAAATTAAGGGATCGAGGTCCGATAGTCGCGAGGAGACCAGTTTGGTGCGCCTAAATCGGGGATATTTCATTTTAATTAAACAAAGGAAATTCCGTTTTATTAAACAAAAAAGAGTCCACGCGAATAGGGAGGTCAGAGATTGAGGCTTGCGAGTTCATATCTGTGAAGTTGGATAATATAATTTGTAAATTGAGGCGGTCGGGACGTACTTGCGGGGCACTTGGCAGAGTCAGGATAAAACAAATCAACGCGAGAATTGTGTTCGACGGCTGCATCTTGGAATAAATAACTGCATGACGGGTTGTGTTTTGGAAGTGCTTGTTTGAATTGAATATTATTGTAGTGAATTGACTTGTGAAATTATTTTGTGCAACAAGGCGAATTTGGTGAGTTTGTATAAAATTATTAACATATTTAGTACGGGCCTTGCAGGAAAGAGTCAATTAGGGTTTATATACAAGCCTTAGGAATCTAGGACCTTTTTTTTGTCGAGCGGAGCTTCGCACGTTTCCGGGTTGACCGGCTAGCAAGTACCTTTGTTGGGTGAAGTTATTCTTGAGACAAGACCGTTGTAAAATAATAATTTAGTTAACTAAATAGCATTTGAAACACAAAGTGCGCTTTCGGGCAATAAATCTTAGACGAGAGACTTCATTTAAAAGACGGGATTTTGAAACCACAAAACAATAATAAAATCCTTTAAAAGTGCTTTGTTGGTGATCTAGAAAACTAGGTTACTGGGTATTCTCCAATACATAACGGGTACCAAAATACATAGGTATAGAATGTAGGTATAAATTAATGTGTAAAGCGCCTTTGAGGTGATAATCATTATTTTCGAGTCTCGGAATGATATTTTAAACGTAGCTAGGGGACTATATTCAGGAAGGTTTTTTTGAAAAGGCATTAGTTAATATAACAGTTTATGGAAGGTGCGTAGCATGGGCATCTTTGCTTACTAACAAAATCTGACATAATTAAATTCCCACTCCTAAAAATTTCCCATATCTTATTCCAAAATTTAGGTATCACGACAAGTCTATTACATAGGACTATACATAAAATTATCGTATAATCCTCACCTTTTGGTTTACGCTTAGGTAGGTATATTTCATTCGATATTCGATTTAGCAAAAACTTTCACATTGTCGGTTGAATGAAGCCGTCGGTAGGTATTCATATTTTAAGCGTAATGCGTTATATCCACCTACATAAGTAGCAAAAGTTTTCTTAACTCCCTCACACTAGGAATAGGGATCATCCAGCATCAGGGTGGGATTGTACTCTGGACGAAAGAGCAGCGGGGGAAATAAAAGGAAAGGAAGCCAGATTCACGACCTGGTGCCTTTCATTCTCGGACCCGGCACCCTGGAAACCGAGCTTGACATTCCTTCTTTGAGCTGATTTTTGAGTTTGAGCCTGGGGTACGCCTATCGTAGAGCATATGCCCGTGACAAATATAGGGGAAGGTCCCAAGTTACGCCTGTGTATGTTATGCGAGAGGATGTATTTTTCATTCAAATCAAACATCGATGACCATCGCGATTGCAGGCTGGCGCATGTTTCTGTAACGTGCCTAGAAAAAAACGTAATCAATATTTCTACTGGTTCGACGTTTCTTTGTTGGAATTCGGATAAGTTTTCTTAACTCCCTCACACTAGGAATAGGGATCATCCAGCATCAGGGTGGGAATGTACTCTGGACGAAAGCGCAGCGGGGGAAATAGAAGGGAGGGAAGCCAGATTCACGACCTGGTGCCTTTCATTCTTGGACCCGGCACCCTGGAAACCGAGCTTGACATTCCTTCTTTGAGCTGATTTTTGAGCTTGAGGTTGGGGTACGCCTATCGTAGAGCATATGCCCGTAACACATATAGGGGAAAGTCCCAAGTTACGCTTGTGTATGTTATGCGAGAGGACGTATTTTTCATTCAAATCAAATACCGATGACCATCGCGATTGCAGGCTGGCGCATGTTTTGTAGCGTGCCTAGGAAAAACGTAATCATTATTTCTACTGGTTCGAGGCGGCGTGCTGGACGGAGAACGGGACTATTGAGGACATGAGTGACTGCCAAGGCGAGGATCGGTGACATCAAAATCTTCCTTAATTAAATTCATACATCGCCAGATCAGAGGAGAGAGCGGCCCCACCGATCTCCTGACATTGCCGATTGTCTAATCAACTTCGGTTTAATGTTTATGCCGGTGCTTTAGGAGTTAATGGAACTCAAGTCATCGGCATGCTGAAGAACTTCAACATCATCATCAATCCAGAGTAGGATGTCAAGTTCCAAAACCTCGTGCCACCCACACATTTCCTGAACAGTTCCTGACATCGGCTATCACACCATTAATCGGAGCAGACCCTCATATCAAACGGTATGAGATGACCTCTCATCATCATCATCAACATATTTATAATTTGGCGGCTTATTGATCGATAATATTCCCATTACCACTCTATGATCCAGAAACACACATCAAACCCTTTCCCGACAGAAGGCAAAACATGTCGATTTTCATTCGTCGCTTGCGACCTTAACATTCTCCGGAGACGTTGGAATTGGAAGCTGATTCGGCGGTCTATGACCATCACCTTATCAGTTGGGCTATGGAGGAGTCCAATTATTTAAACAGCACATGTTCTGTCTCATGTTAATCCAAAATACCTACCCGTAGAATCAAATTAACAAAATAAAACAAGCTAGCTAATTAACAAACTGCTTCTAGCACTGTAAGTGTAGAATTGTTGCACTCCGTACTGCTTTGAGTGTAAATCTTTTGTTAGAATATACATAAATGTCAAATTATTTTCATGATAGCATTTTATCGAGCTGCAGAGAGTACGCGACATCGCATCGAAAGGTAGGATCTTCTCAATTCGCCGTTTGAATGTAAATTTATATACTGGATGCTAGGAGGGAAAATGCAGATTACTTCAATAAAATTAGTCGTCGATGAGCGTAGGTGTATAACAGGTGCTAGGGGAGGAAGCTGGATGAATATAGATAGATAATTAGTTAATTTTCAAGCTAGTCAGACTCAGTCATTGTTATTCGAAGCCTTGCAAATTGTAACACGCCATACCTAAAAGAACAAGGGTTTACCACAAATAAATTATTAATTAAATTGGATTAACTATACCAAACCACTAAAACAAAAAAGTACACAACGTTGTGGGGTTAATTACAATTGATTAATTGAGAGCATCTCGTCACGTTTGCATAAAAGTATTACGTGATGGGGTTGAAAAGGCGCTGCAAAAGGAATGCAGGGGAGAGTCGCGAGAACGGGCGAGCTACGAGTTTTAAAGGCCGGCCGGGGTTGCGCCTGTAGGTGTAGCACTGTAGCAGCATTCGGATTCAAAAGTTAGGTACTACTTCGTAGGGGGGGGGGGTTTATCACATATTCTATGTCAAGCATACTGTTTTTTTTTTGTATTCTATGTCATCTAGAGTGAGGTGATAATTAATTGACCGTTACATAAGAACAATATCACGTAGTAATATTTATAAGTAATCCCCGTCCTGACAATTGTTTGGTTATCAAATTTAATAAGGCTTTCTAAAATGTGTTTGTTTTTATTAAATCAAAAATAAAACACAGACACACATTTGAAATTATCTAACTTAAAACGCCCAATCTCATTTTATTTCAAAAATACTCATCTCGTAATAATATAATTTAATTTTGCGAGGCACAATATCATGAAGACATTATACTTAAATGTAATCAGAAATCACAATTACATTTTGAATAGCGCCTACAAAAAAACGTGAATATTTATATAATGTAGAATTTAATTAAAATTTATAAAATGCGTTCTTCTAAATAAAAAATAAAAATAAGTGTCTGACAAGAAATATTAGAGCAAAGCCCGTTGTCAATATAAAATCCAAGATTTTCTGTCTCAAAGCTTTTGTGAATTGATATTCTTAACCAATTTTTTTATTTTCTGAATGGAAATAAGTTTCCAGAGTAGATAAATAAGCGATAGTCATAAAATAAATCAGCATGAAGAAAAATAAACCAGTCTGAAGACGGTTTTAAGAAGCTGAAACCGTTTACTGTCAAATAAATTAAAGTGGAAATAAGTTTCATATATTTTTTTCTCTAATTTATGATAAAATTAAGATAAATTCAAAATATTTCACAGAGTTTTCGTGCTATATCGAATCGTTTATGTAAATTGAAATAACTTATAACAACATATTTTGTTATGATATTTTGGAATCGGCTATCTTTTTTTCTATTTTGACGAGAAAAAAAAATTGTTTCATCCAAAAACATTAAGTTTTAAGAGATCTAACAGAAGTAATTAACAAATAACCGGTTTCCACAACTTACATATGTACATTTTAAGTTTTTCCTGACAATCATAATCAGTCTTCTGTTCTTCCTATCTTATCCTAATCTTTTTTCCCTTTCTGCCTCTGCATCTCGATCAACACCAACACCAACACAACATAGAATCTACCTATAAATATTAAAGAACGCTTTTAGACATGGGTTACTGAAATTCTGCAGCCTACTATGTATCTATCTATATTATATATAAATAAAAATGAATCGCCGAAATGTACGTACGCGCATAACTTCCGACAAGGTTTGTACGAAACTACTGGTGAGCCCTGGCATTATGAAATTTGTATAAAATAAATTCCAATAGGTGGCACGCGAGCTGTTTGAAAACTGAATGTACCGGGAAATAATGTATGGAATGTGGGAGGTGGGAGGTAACCAGGGTAGAGGAAGAAGGGGAACCAAGGAGAGAGGAGGGGAACCTGGGAGGGGAGAGGGGAACTCAGGAGGGGAAGGGGGGATTGGAGTGGGGAGAGGGAAGGTGGAGGAGGTGGAATGAGAACGCGAGAAGGGAAGGGGACGCGGGAGAGGTAGGGGAGACGGAAGGGGAACGGGACGAATGGGAAAGGACACGCAGAGAGAAACAATTTCTTTATTAAATGGCATATCAACGCATGCCGGGTACCAGCTAGTAAATTATAATTACATTTGTTTTCATAATGAACAGTAGACGGCCTGCGTAGCGCAGCGATAAGACGCTTGATTCGCACACCGAAGGTCGCGGGATCGAATCCCGGCGAGGCAAATAAATTTTTTTTTGATTAATTTCACAATTTATTCATTTAAAATAATATATAGTATATTTGCGGCACGTTCCAGAGTGGAAGATACTATCAGTATCGCCCTGGTGTAAGACCACCATTCAGAATTGAAACGTTGCTTGAAAATGGCTTTAGCCGTGTTTGGTAACCAGATCTGAATAGCCAGGTACTTCCCAACCTTCCTCTTCCCCACCTCCGTCCCCCCCCCACTACCTTCAGCCTCACAACATACCACAATTGGGGATGCCATAGTTCCACAGGCTCCAGACGGGAGCAGTTGGGACTCTTGTGCGGTATTCATATAAAAAAAAATTAAAAAAAACACGCTCATAAGATTTTTTGTACAGGGTGTTTGCTACTATTTAAAAAAATGAGTTCTTTTTAATTTAAAAAAAATCTACGCTTATGGCTTTCATTCATTGTATTCGTGTTATTTTTCCATTTGAAAAAATTCGCTTCAGGTAGCTTTAACGAATTGCGTGAAATTTTTTTCCACAGATGATAAAGGTTTACTTATTTTCATTTCGCCGAATTGTAAATAAATATAATCATGATCTGGGAAAATCTTCAGTAGGTATTTGTATTTTTTAGAATATCCACTTATCTTCAAAATGATGAAATTAAAAACAATGAAATAATAAATGATAGGTATATATTTTTACTTTCTTGATTTTAGTTGACCAATGAGCGTTAATTCTTAAAATTCCCAAATATGAATTCAAACGCTCCTGTGGCATAATGTAAAAATCGTAGTAAGCTTTAAAAGAAAAGAATAATATGATTTTAAAGGAAGATATGTAAATATGAATGTTAAAGAGAGCGCACTAATAATAAAAATTCATAATCACTTGTTGAATTAACATCTGTATTATTATTTTTTTAAATTGCTGCTTAGTTCTGTTTTTATTTTTTCTGTTTTTCTTAAATTTTCGAGTTCACATTCACTTACTTTTATGTTTCTAAATACCTATCTGTGAACATTAATAATTGTCTGTTTTTTTGCCATCCTCTTATGTATATTTTATTACTATGACTGTTTATGTTCCTTAAATAAATAAATAAATAAATAATAATTAAGCGAAAATCGTGAAAACATTTAATAAAACACGACTCCTTTAAATAAAGGAAAAATCTCTCGACAACCGCCCAAGTTGCATTTAACGATATACTGTGCATTTTTTCACACCTATCTAAAACATGTTAAATAACGCAACAAAATGTTTTCGATAATTTTCGGAGCACACGTTATAATTTTTTTCTACCCAGCTAATTAATATTATTAATTAATATTTATGTAAATATCTTATTGGTTCTGCAAATGTATAGATATTATCTTAAAAAAAAGCATATTTTTTTTTAGGAACTTAAAAGTATTCAAAATAAATATGTTATAAATAGGAAGAAATTCGGAATGTGGGGCCTTAAAACCGCTCCGATATAACGCGAATGTGTGAGTTTTTCGTCTTAAACGAAATGTCAGATTGACAACCACTTTGTGTTATTTCTACTTCACAATAGTTGTGAAGCTAGATTCATAGAACTTTAATTATTAAAGCTCTACGAATTAAACTTTTCTGAACGTAGAAAACTGTTTTTGAAAGGTTATGAAATAAGCTTTCAAATTGTTATATTATTACAAATAAATATTAAGATTTGTAAATATTAAAATTTAGAATGCAAACATTAAAAAAATGACTCTCGTGATGTTTTTATAAGAAAACGGTACTTAATTCACGGATAATGTAAAAAGCAATACTTATTCTATCGTAACAATTTAGTCACCTCACTTTTTTATCATTTCATACAAGCATGCAAGGATATTTAATAAAAAAAATAACAATATCTGACAGAATAGGTATTTTTATTTATTTCTATGGATAATTTTAATAGTGATGTGTAACTTAATTTATTATCAATCTTCTATTTTTTGTTTTAGGGATGTCACTAGAACAATAACGGAGTTATAACGATTTCTGTGAAAACACATACGTTGAAGTGAAGACAAGCTTTTTGTACTTGACTGCTATCGTTTTATTATCGTGTATAACCGCTTACGTATAGGGAGTGGTTAAAAGTTGTTGATATGTTGGCTATGTGTGAAAACTGACACAGGTACCAACATTCAAACATTCCTCGAAAAGCATCAGTATCAATATTAAACATGGCACGTCAAGAGAACAGAGTATATTCGAGGTGAGGCTTACATTCAACTAGCAAGTATGCATAATAATTATTCATGAATGTTCGTAATCTTGTGTGAAGGATGCAAGAGGTGTTTCCGTGTCCCGGGCGGAAGACTTTTGATATGAATTTGTATGTTAATTGAATTAAGAGCAAGTGTATGAAACACGTACAAAGGAATTTAATTATTTAAGCAATTAGGCAGCAAAATTTACCTGTTTTGTAAGTTAACCCTGTAGACGTAAGATCACATTACAAGCGCGCATGTCTTCCAGCATTAATGCGCTTTAAATAAGCTTGTTATTGCCTTTGAGAAAGCTTTGCTGGAATTAATATAAACAATCCTACATCTGGCTGTAAAACGTATAAAGTTACCGTGAATTAACTAACTTGTGCTATTTGTATGTTGACAGTGCCTACATCTAATGAAATTAAATACATAAAAGTAAACCGTTGTAAGTAAGTAAATAATTAAGAAAGTATGTTTGTATTCAAACACTTTATTCTATTCGGTGGGTTTTAATGGGTAAGATTAGGTTTCTGGGTTTCATCACGCTTTTCAACGTCAACGTCTGTTTGAACTCATTATATGACATGTAATCATACCGGTAACACATTTGAAGGATACACAGCAAAAACAGGCTCATTGACAAAGTGATAATTTCATATTTTCTCTCTCAGTCCCTAAGAATGAATTATCATTCTTATGATGTTTCATATAATTCCATAAACTGAAGACATTTCTTATTTTTTAACTAAAAATTATTTTACGTTATTCTCTCTCTCTACATGTGAAAAAGAAATTAAAATAACATGTCGAGTAGTTGTTGCCATAAAGTAATAGCAAACTTAAAGATTTTTTTTTAACTCCAACTTTCTTTTTCTTTTTTAAAATTCAGAAGTTAGTTAATGTAAGTTTTTCGCAAAATTATCTCTTTAATTAATCAAAGTTCTAAACAAAGGGGTTTTTTGTGTGAGAAAACACGATATTAAACAACTTCTAATACTTAAACTTTTTCCGTCCAACACTCGTCCGATAACCTCTTACAAAATATCAAACCCTAGTCAGATGGGGAGGTACCAACCTTCGAGACAACTTACCCTCTTTTCGATAAAAGGCTTATTTCAATCTAAAACTTTTTGTGTTTAGTTGGGAGAAAAACTAACTTTTCTATAATTTTCTTAAATTAGTTTGTAAGATATCAGATTATTTAAAAAAAATCTTTCACTAGTTTACCAATGACATTGATTTGTTGTGTAATTATAAAATACGCCCGAATAAATTATCCTCTAGAATTTTAGAATATGGAGAGCTCTGTTGGTATAAATTTGAATATTTTTTCAAGTTGCCTAGAAAAGAATATATTTTTTTTTATTGGTGCCCTTTTTTACTCATTTAAAGTACGCTCTAGCGTGTTTAAATCGCACTTCATGGAACGCGCGTTTTTTAAAGTTACCATGGCAACATCAACAAATCAACAAAATGTGAAGTCTAAAGTGGGTGATCGACGTACGAGCCTATACCGCGGTTTTAAAAACCGTCGGTTTTACTCGCGGCTCGTTGGTGATGATCGACTAGCGAGTAAAACAGTCGTATCGTAGTCGAATTGAGGTTAACATGTCTTGTTCGGCGTCTGAAGCTTTGTGTTATCTTGGTATTATAGCATACCACGAAATTAAGAAAAAAAGCGAAAACGCCCGAGAGTTTGGGTTAAAAGTTGGATTGAGAAAAGACAAGCGTTATCGCATACAAATTATTTAATTCGAGAATTGTCAGCAGAACCACTCGATTACAGAAATTATCTGAGAATGTCTGAAGAATTGTACAACGAATTATTGTATCTAGTAACACCTATGATACAAAAGCAAAACACTATAATGCGAGAAGTTATTTCTCTTTTTTGTATTATGTTTAATATCCAGTTTATTATGCTACATATTACATGCTTAAACTCCTAAATAACCTATGTATCTAATAACATGATATTGTAAAAGCCTTCAAATAAATATATTTTTATTCATCCCTGATGAAGGTTCAGGTCGAACCGAAACCGGTTGGATAAGGAAATAATAAAGTGGAATCAATACAAAGTTATACATATAATTGTGTTTATTATTATTTTTTAAACTTTATTTTCCCAAATTTTACATTTGATGTATACAATATTATGATATAGGTAATAAGAATAATGGGAACCCACTAAGGTGCAGCCTGTGCGTGGGTAATATAGTTTAATGTATTTTATTTGTACCTAGAAAGAACAAACAATTTTTTGTATTCGCTTGATTTAATTTGCCATAAACAGGGCCACTCTCGGTAGCTATTTATGAATTCTACGATGAAATCGTGAATGCGAATTCGCAGATCCATTATTACGTGACGTCCATGTGACGTCAGTCCTCTAGCGCTGTCGCCGATAACTGACGGCTTGGCTCGCCGGCCGTGATCGACATGCAGTTTTGAACGACGAGCCGAGTAAAATATCAAGCAAACATGACGAGCCACGAGCCAGGCTCGTCAACTCACAAAACCGCGGTTTTGCAATGATACACCGGCGAGCTTTACCGACGAGCCATAAGACCGCGGTTTTACTCGCTCGTCGATCAGGGCCTTTAATGTCAACTTTTAACTATAAATCTGACAGGAATATTTTAAACGTCAAATAAAACATTACAAATGTTTCAAATCAATGTTAGAACTCATTTTACAACACACAATAACTATTAAAAACTGTGATGTCAACTATTAATCTTATGTGACAGATTGCAAATTAATGTTTGTGTTTTTCATTTCCATGACAACAAGATATTGTGATGTCACATCACGAATTCATTGATAGTTCTTATTTCCAAATTTTTAATAATAATATCAATATTTATGTTTTCAAAGTGTACCAATAAAAAAAAATAGCGTAAAGTATTCGTGGATAACTGGTCTTTAAAACACTTGCTCTATTTCGAGCAATCGCGCGCGTTTTAAAGACCTGTTTATCCACTTATATTTTAATATACTATTGTAGGACACTCCGAATATTTTCATTTGTTGTATTTCATTGAACGCAGAATGCTTTTGACTTTACTTGGGTAACGAATCCGATGTGGTTGAAGTATTACATCGAAAGCTAATTCAGTTTTTTACTTTCTTAATGTTTATTTTTTTTACATTAGCTCAACACAGAAGTTCCTGAGGAAAAAAAATCTCTCAGGGCCTATGACATCTTTGGGGATGCTGTGTGGAGGATCTTTTGGTGGAGAGGAAGGATAGGATGCGTCTGAAAGGAAAAAAAGTATGAGGGGTGAATAGGAATCTGGGAGTCAATAAGTGCAAGAATTTTTCTTTTTTTACATGAGCTCCACACAGGAGGCCCTAAGGAAAATAATTTCCCTCAGGGCCTATGTCATCTTTGGGGATGCTGTGTTGAGGATTTTTTAAGGAAAGGGAGGAGAAGAGAGTTCTGGGAAGGAAAAGGGTTTAAGGGGTGGGTAGGAATCTGGGGTTCAGAGTGTCCTGGTCATCCGCCTCCAAGACCTAGACAAACCTCACCCCATGAAGCCGGGCGCCCCTGCTAAGTCACCAAACGTAGCGAACCACTTAGGGTGATATAATAAATGGTTCCCGAAGCCACGGCGGTACCCATTCCCGCCTCCCAAATTCGTTCTGTTTTACTATAAAAAGTCAAGTTTATGTAACTATGTGAAAGATCTAGTCATTTAAGTGTGATAATAACTTACAAAAATCCTTAGATAAAGCATTCGAGATTTTACTTAGCTTATAATATAATGCCATCGAAATGGAATACATGTTTGAATCTAATTTAATATTCCGATCATAATTGGTACGACTCTTTCTGGCAAACTTGGCTTCATTTGAATGCAATTTGCCAGGCACGATATAATATATAATTATCTTGAAGATTTAAAAAAAATTAGGTCATCAATTTGAAATCAAATAACATTAAAAATGATAAACAGATACGATTCAAATTCACAAAAGTGCGTTAACCTATCCGCGGTCTGCACTCGAATCAGCAACGTTAGTCTCGGAGTACTGGTTGTTATAGTATAACTTAATTCTACCGAATCGTTCTAAGTGTTTTTATAAAATTCACAGCTTCATAAATATTCAGGTTCGTATCTAAATATTTTATTCAACAAAAAACCTCAACCGGAATATGTTCAGCTCAAACGTTTGTGTTTATTTCTGACAAAAACAATTTATTATTTTTATTCCAGCCACAAGATCAAACAAACTGTTTGGTCTATTTTAATGTTTCACCTTTTTAACAAGCACATTCCGGGAATACCGTTTCTTCTTATCTCAATCCCAAGTTTACACAAAGCCCGCAAAAGCTGTCACCACAGAGATAGTTGGATAAATACGAAAAAAAATTGGTAACTGTTTATTTAGTAGATAGGGAGAATGGAAACAACAATAGAAGGAAAACAATGGAACCGCGACATTTCCTTTGCATTGTTCTTGGGGGAATGTAAAATTATCTTTGGAACTCGGCTGACTTCAAATCGTCCCCTCGACACATGTAGAAGCTGGAGTTTTTGTTCTTCGATAGCCTTTAAGGCAAAAATATAAAGGAACACTGGAGTACGCGGTTGGGACCATTATTGTAGTGTTTGTCCTGCGCACTTTTTGAGGCGACTACTGTTTATTCTTCAAATCATCACAATTTTAGAGCTAAGCGTTCGAGAAACTGGGCTAAATTTTTTTATAAGTAAATAATATTTTTAGTTAACTCTTAATAAGCGTGAATTCTTTAATGAGCAGCAGTTTTGACAGTCTTCGTGGTCGACCGGAAAACCCTCGACCAACAAATCTGTCACTGGTTCAAATTCCGGCGTGCGCATGTAAATTTTATTCGATGAAATTTTATTATTTCCCAATTAATTAATTAAAAATAACATACATTTCTTTTGCGGTATCTTCCAGAGTGATACTCACAGTTTTCTCTGCTGTATAAAACCATCATTAAAAATTGAAACGTTGCTTAAAATAGCTTAAGCCGTGTTTGGTGATCTTTATCGTCCTATTCCCTACATCCTTCCCCTACTCACTACCTCCAGGCTCCTTTTGGCTCGAGGTGGTTGGGATTATGTGCGGTTTTGAAATAAAAAAGTTTTAAATTATTGTGTGTTAACTAAAGTGAGAAACTATCAATTCATGCTTACTATAAAAGTTATTATTTGTTAAAACATCCGTACAAGAAAATATGTTTAGATACTCTTTACATTTACACGAGTTTTATCATTTACACCAAATACCCTCTAATATTTTATGGAATTTGTTCACATTTTCTAAATGATTATTACAAAAATTTCAATCAAAAATTGATAAAAAAAATTGCGAAACCTTTACCCCTGCTGTGTACAAGAACTTTCGAGTATTTATCTTATTTTTATTACGTTGTTTCTTTTATTTTTTATAATTTAGTTGAAATTATTTTAGTATAATTTAATTTTACAATATCTATATTCGCCCTTTTAATCGTTTTTTTTTCAGATTTTACTTTTCTATTATTTCGACTATATTTTTTTCTTTAATCATTCATGTTTTTTTAATATATAATACGAATCTTATCCTGAAACTTCACTTGTTCATGCAATCGCGTATAATTTTTTTAACAAAATGTGTATAACGGTTTCTTTTCCCAATAGATAAAAATTAAATAAAAAACAAAAAGGAGAAACATTTAAATGCAATTTAAATGTTTCATTTGTCAATTTCACTTTAAATCCCCTTGCAAAGAAAACCAAACACATACATAATAGAGTGCCACAACCCATCAAATTGAAAAATCAATGCTATATTTCCGACAAAAGAGTTAAAATGGAGTGTTGATTAATTTTTCTAAAGTTGTTATTTATTTTCCTGGAAATGTTAGAGAAACATGGATTAAAATTAATCATGCTTAGCCAATTCGAAAACGAAATCAAAATTGCATGTCAATAAGTTGAGGTCCTTTCAGGAAATTTATTAGTTTGTTTTGAAAATGTTTTCTCCCTTAAAGATGGTTTACACTCATGTTTCTACACCATTATGATTAAATATTATGCTTGAGGCTATTTGCCGCTTCGACAAACAGATTTTCTGCTTCCCAGATAAGTTACATTATCTCACAAAATTCGTTGATTTTCTGCTCCATGGATAAAGTTTATAATCTAACAAAATTCGTTGATCGTGACTAATCTGACTTCCATCCCTCATCTAAATATACATTCAGATATTTGAAATCTTGCGGGTTTTCCATTATAATTATTTAGATGAGTCGTTTCTTCAAAATTATATCAGTCTTAGAATTTCTGAAAATGCAAACCATTATTTGGAGAGCTTTTCAGAACGAAATTATAAAATTTAAAAGTTTTTTTTTCAAATTTATTTAATAAACGTTTCCCATCAGAAGGGGTCGAACTTCGTAAACAAACCCAACATTATTAAACTTTGGAATTTAGCATTTTTTTGACTAGCAATTTTGCCAAGGTTCCAAATTTATAAAAAAAATACTCGAAAATTAGACTCAGGAATAATATTGGCGATGTCGACAGGTGGAAACTTGGATTGAGATTACCTAATACTATGGAGGTTGCAAGTATTTTAAACTTTTTTTTTTCATTTATTTATTACATAAGATACATTATTTATACAGCAAAAATAACATATAAAATATAATATTTACATTTCAAAATAACCTTTTTTGATACAAATAAACTGTGAGTGAGAAGTGACTTAACAAATTCCGATTTTTAAAAAAAAGTAGTTTTCATAGTAAAAGCAGAAAACTTATAAGTTTTTGTACTTACTTCTTGGTAATTTTGAGTATTTAGTTCGACTTTATTATTTTATTTGGTTTTTAGGACAATACAAATTATTATTATATGAAAAAATTGTTAAAAAATATATATTGTGCGATTCGACCTGATTCAGCCGTTTTTAATACCTACAGAAATCTATACATATAAACATTTAGGTTCCGTATTTTTGGGTTCGCAGATCTCGGAAAGTAATCAATGGATTGACTCAAAAAATTTACAGAACATTTCATTTTAGCGGAAGAATGTTTCTATATATATGGTGCTGAAAAAATTAAAAGTTGTTAAAGTAAACCCTGAATATAACACAAAACTAAAGTTGATGTGATACATCCATTAAGTACAGAAAAAGTTAAATTTTGCCGGATACATTCGGATAAATTTTTAAAAGTCTCGATGAATTCAAAACTTAAAGAAAAAATACGTTTTGAAAAATCGTTATTTCAATATTTTTTATCACACTAAAACACAAGTTAAATAGTTATGATAATCACCTGATTTACTAGATTTCATCATAAAGGTTCAGAAAAACACAGTAGTTATATCTGAATAATCCATCACATGTCCATCTGCGCGAGAGATCTAAACTTGACTGATATGAAATTACTCGTTCGCTTTTCGAGGTAGTGCGTATTTGCGATGGTGCCATAGGTCGCAATCAGCCAAAAAAAAATTTTTTTTTTTTAAATTTAAAGATTTGCCATTTAGGTACCCAATTAAATTAAAATGAAATCCAGATAGAAACCTAGGATTTTATAATAAAGTCGAGCTAGATACCTTGAATAATTGTAAACTGTGCTACGTGTGGATTTGTTTAAGGCATATTTGAACCAATTCTAATGAAATGTAATTGGAGTGAGAGATCTTGGAAACTTTGAGGAATGAATTGTTGAATAACTCATCCTTTACGAATTTAATGATTATTTTGTTCAACACGTAAACCAGCGTGCAAACGGTTACATGACGAAATTACACAGGCGTGAATTTCACGTACCAATCACTGTCACAATAATACACGGATGGAATCATTCATGGACGAAATTATATGTCAAGAGTATTACGCCTACCGAAATTACACATGATAAATAAAAAAAAAAGTTTTAAATTAAATAAAAACAGTTTTAATATTCTCCTGTGGTTTTATGACATGTTTATGTGTAATTCCTGCACGAGTAATGTAGGTAGGTATACGTAATTCTTTCCATGTGTTTTTTCGTCAATTTGTAATTTTGCCTATGTGAATGTTTTAAATTAAATGAAAGAACATCACTTTACATACACTACTTATTTAATCAAAATCATTAACATGTTTCGAAACCAACAGTTTCTTCATCAGTCTAAAATGATAAAAAAATATTATTTTATTTTATTTGATTTTATTTAATTTACTAAGTGAATTTGCGAATATTGAAGGAGAAAATAAAGATTTTTTTAAGGTCTAAAATTTTAAAGTTGCCAAATAAATATCACGTTTGAAAGAAAACAAATGTTATATTAGGTTTTATGACGTGTTTAAGTGCAGGCATAATGTAAGTATTCATAATTCTCTCCATATGTAATTTGGTCAATTTGTAATTTAGCTCATATGAAATTCATGCCTGTGGAGTTTCGTAATGTAACCTACGTATGCTAGTTAAAAACTAATAAAAACGTTCCGTCATTCTTTTTTATGGATAAAAAAGGAAATGCTTTTTTTACAACACGCTGAAAATAACACGCGTCACTTATATCAATATTTGACAACGCACTTCATAACCTTAGGAAATAAATAATACTTACGCATATTACTAAAGAAAAAAAATACAATATTGTTCCACCCATTCCAATAACCTCCGTATATACATGCTGAACAAAAATTTCATGAGCATGTAATTCTACCTAAACATATTCAAATTACTAATAAAATATTGCACTGTCTAAAAGAATTAAAATTATGGCAGCATACTTTATGTATTGATAAACTATTTGTAAAAAGTCTGTGTAAGCTTTAACGTTTCACTTCTCACTGCAGCATTACACACAGAAAAATATATAGGTACTTACCGAAGCTTTGTAAAATAAAATAGTATAGGTACCTATGTAAAACTAAGGGGAAAAATAAACATTAAAAAAAAAATTAAAAAATAGAACCACCTCGTCAATAATAATAATAATGGGATAATTAGCTTAGCGCTGTTTATGTAAAAAAAAATCAAATTGGCGCAGGGGCGTTCGTGTATTTCTATTATATATATAAACAATATGTAGAGGAGATGTACCGAATATGGAATAGCTTAGGTAAGAAATCTCTGATTTATTTTAATTGAATCGTTTATTGAGTATTATACATTGAAATCTTTGGAAATATAGTTACGGAACTTAATATGTCAACGAAGTATTAAAAGAAACACACAAACGTCTTCATTTTAAACGAAAGGTAAAACAATAGAAAAAACGATTATTAAAAAAGGTGCACCTATTATGGGATGCACTGATTTTTTTAAATTTTGCATACAATAATCACATCAAAAATCAATATTATCGGCTCCCGAATACTTAAAATGGCATCACTGGCGGCAGACTAAACATTGGATCCACTCTTCGTCTCTGATATCCCATGGTCTTCGATTATACAGCTTCCATGACTTTTATAATTTTTTTTTGTCCCACGTCTTCCGCTGTTTCTTCTACGACATTGTTTCACATTGTTTCGACTACGACAGGCCAAAATACAAACTAGAATAGCAAAAAGAAATTTAGTTCTATTAGAATTCCATATTGGAAACACTTTTCCTTATATGAGATAGTATTCCATATTAGGGTCATCAAAAAATCCCATATTAGGAACAAGATCAATACGAACAAATATATTCGTAGAATAAAATCTACTTGAATTTAACTTTAAATTATTATGAAAACATAAAATTAAATAATAATATTGTCCATCCATTATTGAAACTTACGTAAAAAAACAAACTAAATTTTTAAAAACTTAATCACTCTCTCAGGTGAGTGTGGTGTGTTCGGCGTCCGAACGAGTACTTACCTTTTCAAGGTCGGTCGGTGGGGAATCGGGAACGCTAGGTTTTATAGAGGCTTTCCTTACATACATTTTGAGAAACACCACCATCTCATATTAGGGACGTATGCCATATTTGGTACATCTCCTCTACATATGTTTTTACTTACACAATGTATTATATTTATATCCGCGCTGTGCATTGAGTTTTCTACACAACATTGGGATGTATTTATCTTTCGGCATTTTTCACTTTATTTTTTATAATCTCAAAGCGCGCTCCATTCATTCTCCAACTCCTTAAATCCATCGGTTGGTAGAAGTTAGGAGAAGCAGTGGATAGTAGGAGAAATGGGTGACCTTTGGGTGGTTCGCGGGTAAAGTGGGTGGTGCCGGGAGGCCCTCGGGTCGCCCTGATTAGAGCCTCAGTCATGGGGTGGAATTTCAATTTAGCCTCAGCATTTCAGGTAGAAACTAAGGTACGCTTAAATTAAAAGGAGGCCCCCTCTTCCGAATAGCGCACACACTTGAAAGAGTATTAAATTGGCCGGTATCTTTTTGTCTAATGCATACAGTCTCTTCAAATAATGTCCGGGGATTTGAAGACTTTTGAACACCTTATTTCGCAGGAGAACGATTTAAATATTTTCTCCTTTTCAGAGTATAAGTACACATTATGAAAAAAATAAAGTATTAGGATAGTCAATAAGACCATATTTTTTTTGTAAATTTAAACAGATATAATATTAACTAACTTACCATTGCCCCGCAGCGGTAGGCTGAGAAGACAGATCGCCATGCAACTCCGTCTCGGCACATACTCCTTGCTTCATTCACGTTCAAATACCATCTCATACATACTCTCCTATTATTCTGACTCTTGATATGACACGACTCAAGAATTAGGATTCAATTGTGCCATATCTTCCTCGGGCGTCCTGGACAACTTATTTCACTTAAGATGAAGTCATACTAAATAATGTAAACTCATACAAAATCATATGTTTTTTGTTTTGAAAACTTGATCGCTTAGAAGTATTATAGATGCTTCAATTAAATACTGCGTGTAGAACATACCATGTCCCTTAAAAATATTGGTTATTTTTAAAATAAATCTTTTAATAAGTCTAAAAAAAAAAATTATTAGGTCTATAAAAACACTTTCCAAAAATCGCAAAAAAATTGATATTTACGTCCGAACTTCACAAAATAAAATAAAACATGCATTTTCTCGTTGTTATTTTTGACATCAATCAATACGGCCCGCACTCTATGAATTTGGTTCTTGAAGTAACCCTTATGGCATATCAGTCACGCCCGGGCCATAGCGGGAAACAGACGTGTTTCTCCGCGCCGCGCCGCTTGTTTTCGTGAAATCAACTTTAAATTTGCGTTTTATTACAATAAACAATGCGTAAAAAAGGAATTAATATTTTTTACAGGCCTTTACGAAATCAACCTGTAATTTTTTTTCTCAAATACCTATTCCAACCTTTCCGAGAGCTTTTTCTCAAGTATTTTTAAACTCCTCCCATAAAGGGCGTGAAATCCGATTTCGATTTTTTCCTGTACTATTGGATCGCCTTAAGTCTCTAGTATTCTCCCCTTACTCATTTCTACGTTATCCAAACCATCCAAGTGTCCTTTTCTTAATCTACAACAATTTTGCCTTTGCATTTTTTCGGAAACTCTACACGATTGCGGTTTTACCACACATCCACTTATTAAATATAAGACATTTTAAATTTTATCAAATAAACGCTTCTAAGATCTAATGTCTGAAGCATTCAGTCTACTCTCATCCTTCTTCTGCCAATTCCATGCCTCACTGCCATACATCAGGGTCGATATAAACACTCCATTATGGTCTGATAGTAATCACTACATTAAGAAATTTTGCAGTGTCAAGTTTTGCTTTAGGAAACACAAAACTGCACAACAAAAATTCTTAGAATTGCTATCCTGGAAAGATTTTTTTATAATATGTGATAGGGCTGACAGTCACCAACTTCTAAAGTCATATCACGATCTCCACCACCAGAAATAATTTTTAATCGTTTTTCTTGCCATAAAAAGATATATTATGTATACTGTGTGGGTACAAACTTATAATGCTTTTACATTTAAAAAACTGGATAGTTTTCGTTTGCTGACTTTTGGAGTAGTGGACTGTCATATGCTTACAATTTGTTTTGCGGTACCTACCTAACGTTTCGAGAGCCTCGCAGTGTCCGCCATCAAGGCATATGTTAATGGATTAAGTAAAATAGCTTAAACATAATTTTTATGTTTTTTGAAGTTAAAACTTCTTTAGCAACTTATTATCTGAAACTCAAATAGCGAGACTAAAAAGATACGAACACATGTTATCGTCCTTTTGCGGTGCTTCGTAGCCTCCCCAATCTTGCCTACTTTAATGTTCTGAAGGTTTCACTTCTACCCGTTGTGAATTACACACTCGGCTTTTTTGTTTGTTTGTTTTTTTTTAATATAAGTATGCAATAATAGTATTATTTAACTTATAAGACAGTTTATTTATAAAAAATAGTAGGGGAGGCTTTGATGCTAAATGGGTAGTTACTCGAGCGTCGTGGGGATCTATTGGATTGCAAAAATTAGATGCAAAAAATAAAAAAAAGTTTATATCATGTGTGCCCTAAAAAGTTTATATCGTAAAATATTTATTCCAACACTATTCCTAAACACATCTTGTATTTTTGTAAACCTCTCAAATAACTGTATTTTTGACTTTCTGTTTCTTGTATTTTTAAGTCTTGTGCGCATTTTTCATCAAATGTAATTTATTTTTATTTTCTTGCTTAAGTTTTAAAATTATCTGTCATATTAAAATTGTACTACCAATTATGTAAAAGCCAGGCGTTAAATAAATAAATCAACATATTTAAGAAATATGTTTCATTGCGAACCTTATTTCATCGAAATTTTTTTAGCTACATATATCCCAGATTAATATGTATAACGAGTACATTTAAACGTGACGATTCCTAGTGAAATTTCTTCCTAAACAATATTACAAACAAACTCTCTCTAAAATATACAAACTGTCTGTCGCAGATGATAAGCTGCTAGTATTTATGTAAGGCATTAACCTCCTGTTATTATATTTAACCAACACTGCGCCGTTCATTTAAATGGAGCTACAATAAAACTCTTTAGATTGCTCTTTGCTAAGTCAATAAGTTGCTTCGTGTAAAAGCAAATGTTTTGAAGTACCTTCAACCTACAATGGTGTAAGTGTTTTTAGTATGATGTACCTTACTTAGTACAGATTAAGAAGAAAGACTAGTGGATATCTCAAATTTGCAGGTGCTTGTTTTTTTAATCCGGTCAAAATGGATCTTAACACTAGCTATAATTTAACGCGTTTCGTAATCATAGTATTTATTACCTCTCTTTCACTTCTTAGAAATGTAGTTTTTGATGGGTAGGCATTGATAAGCTAAGCCACTTGAAGTTTTTATCATAAACTTTCCATTAAATAAATTTTTCCATTTAGGTAAGTTTAAGCTTCAAAATTTCAAGATTGTTCAGGAAATGGAAAAATAATTATACGTCTTATTTTACATTAAATTTCATCATTACAAAAACGGTGACCGCTTAGCTTTTATCCAAGAACTTTCCTAATTATTCATTTACAATATCGGAGGTATGAGTACTGCCGCCCCGGTAACCATTTATTGGATAATTAGTACTTCTTCCATAGATCACCCTAAGTGGCTCACTACGTTTTATAACTTAGCTGGGGTGCCGGGTTCATGGATGTTGTTGGATATTATATGAATATTCATAAGGACTAGTAGTAAAAAACCCTCTCCGCAGGTTTTTGCGGCTAGGCCCTGAGGGCGGCTTTTATTTCGGCTTCGCCCGGTTTGAGTGTTTGTGACCATTTTATAAATCCGATAGGAATTTGTCCTAAAATAGCCAGTTCCTCAGATCAACTTATCGACTGTGGTCCAGTGACCATTGACAGGCGACAGCTAGACACCGTCGGTGACTCACTGAGACAAAGTAACAGTGACAAAATAATCGAGACACGCAATGACGTCATATGTAATTTATAACCACTTCGTCATTGCCGACAATCTTTCTAAATCCAGAAGGATACTTGAAGAATTAAAATCCGTAGCACTTATACATAGGGGGTATTAATCACACGCGATTGTTGACGGAAGTAGTGACATCTCGTGACGAATACTTGAATTTAAAACCAAACTAAAATAGTAGCTTTGTGTGAAACTCCACGTACACAGATGTTATTTGTGGCACGGCGTATAAGGCGTGACTTCGGACATGCAATGGAAGTCGGGTTCTGGAATTCAACCACACGCAGACGATAAGCTATTAATATTCATAAGCATTGTCTAGTTCTTGTTGGCGGGTGCGTTTCCCATCTAGTGTATGGCGGGCTGGATTTGGAGAGACTAGTTGAAAGAAAACTTTTTACCTCTCCAGCAGGACCCTCTCGACATATCGCCTAGCATCACAGTTGGGAGGTGGATTCATACGTCCATCACTCCTGGACACTTCCTTCTCTTCCTTTCCTTAAACAAACCCTCCACACAGAATCCCCAAATATGGCACAAGCCCCGAGGAATTTTTTTCCTAAAGGGCTTCCTGTGTAAAAAAAATTAAAACGAGAATCGAAGTTTATCGTTTTCTCTGTGTATTTAAAACTTTCGTAATTTATATTTTTTCAATTAGAAACCAAGGTACGTAATGTATGACCGATATTATTATATTTTTTTATGTTTGATCGCTTTGTCGAAGTGATGTCATCCAGTAAAAACTATTCAACATTTTAATTTTACTCATCAAGCATACATATTTTCTCGTCAGCTTATGTATCCATCCTTTTCTGAACAATGCCATTTTATGTAATTCTTATAATATAAATATTTTTTAATACATTTAAGGACATAACAAGCAGAAATTTTGGAGAAGGTTTTCATCTTATTTTTAACAAGGTTAAAAATAAAGCCATACTGTTTTATTTCCTGTTTATATATGCATGCCAACTTCTAGCTTATAATTAGGTTCCAATCTTCGCTGTTGGAGTTTCTGAGACCCAATTTGAATAAAGTACGAGCCTAATTATACATTCTCTAGAGTAGTAAAAATTAAATTCATGGACACTTCCTTATAAGTCGTATAATTTTCTTTTTCCATACTACGAAACTTCTTTTTCGATTAGTAATATGTAATCTTCATGTAATGTAATCTTCATTAGTGATATTTCTCCCATTTTGTCTATTTTATTTATTCATTGTGAAAAAAATATCTAGAAAATAGTCAAATAAAAGGACGACAATGAGTATTTTAATTTAAGGCTATTTGAAAATTGTACAATATTCATATAAAAAAAAGCATTAAAATAATTCCAGTTTCATCTCAAGAATATTTTCTTTGACGCCTGCTTCTGAGTGGAAATGTTAACAGCTTCTGTGTGATAAAGTAGAAGGATAAAATGTGATATGGATTAAAATAATATTATAATATCTATAATATATCTTTGCTATCCTCGAGTTGTCAGCTTTCACAGTTATTTGTATGAGAGGTTTATTAAACTCACTCTGAATAAATATTTTTAGGCTCCACATACAGATATATTTGATGTATTTTTATACGAAGATAAGTGTGTGTTTTAATATGAAAAGGTGTTTATCCATGCGTTGTGTAAGCGAGAAATATGCCACTGGCTCTGTACATTTTGTGAATATTTTTTTAAACACCAGTTAATGAGACATTGTGAAAAAAAGCTGGCATCAATGCAGAGAAAGTCACTAACATTATATCTAAGAATAATGTACATAATGTAAATAAGAAAATTATTAAATTAAACAATAGATTTCAACAATGTATGCGAAGAAGATCTCTGCTTCCATTAATAGTGCGAGTATCTATACAGCAGTGATAATTTGTTCAGGGTGTAATTTCAACAAGAATTTGTGATATTTTTTAACGATGTTACGTGAGAAAGAATAAATGTGTTTAACAATCCACTATAATTATGCTTTTTGTTCATATGAAGCAGATACTTTGTGATGTGACATTATAATCTTATAGATACAAAGGCGAAAGTTTGTATGGATGTGTGTTCGTTACTCTTTCACGCAATAAATACCGAATGAAATTTAAAAATTCTATTGGTAGGCTCTGGCGTAATGAATAAGCTGTGGCGTAATGAATAAGCTGTGGCGTTAAGAAATTATTTATTATACGTTTATTGGCAAAGCGTGTTGCTAAGTAAATGTTTGACGTGGGCTGTCATTTTGTTATTTGTTTAGGTTACTATAGAAATTTCTTTGATAGCAAAAATTCAAATATGAGTATTCTAATATGGATATTTGGTGTACTATAAAATAGTTACTAATCTACATTTTGACCTAAGCCAACAGCTATACTAATATTATGAATGCGAAACGGCGCGTATTTGATTGTTTGTTGATTGGGGGAAGGGTAGTGCGGGGGGAGTGGGAGGGGTGGGAAGGGTTTGGGGAAGGGGGGGAGGCGAACATGCGAGCGAAGCCGGGGGCAAAAGCTAGTTTAAAATAAAACAATAACTTTGTAAACACCACTTTTATATTATGCCCACCGGGTTTCGCTACAACCGTAGCTTTTTCAGGGCAGTATAATACTTTACTAACATTAAGTTACACGTGTGTTGTAGATAATACATGATTTAACAAAATGGGCTGGACTCCTCAGCGGTTGTAGCGAAAGCCAGTCGGCATAAAGAATTTATATAAAATAAAAGTGGTGTTTACAAAGTTATGGTTTTATTTTAAATTATAATTACACTGTTAATAAGTTGTAAATAAGTTTGTCGGTGTGATAATCTCAGTAGGTATGTCGAATGCCGCGAAGTAACCTGTTTTTCGATTCTTAAAAAAATTCTGGTGGACGTTTTTAACGAGCGGTATACTCTTCTAGCCTCTGTAAGCGTCTTGAAGGTATCTAGTATTTCGTTAAAATTGGTACAAAACTTTAATATTTTTTTAAACACTGAATATAATATCATGTAGCCTTTACATTACTCTACCTCTACATATTTTCCTAGTGGTGTAAAAAAATTTCTTCACTAAACTTTACGATAAAAAGTCAATTTACAAAACAAAGTAAATTATTTTCAAATTTTAATAATAAAAGAAAATATTTTCGGTTGATATAAGAAATCGAGTTATAAAACAATTTCCGCCAAATTGACGAAACGTGGTAATCTAATCAAGAGAGGCTTTTGTAAAATAAAGTTTTGATAAGCAGGTATAATGAAGCAAAAATATTCAGTTTTGATAGAAAATAGAATAAACTATCGTTTTTACGAGCACTAATCTGTAAAACGTACTACTCTCTACATAATATGTATATATTATATTGTCTCTTCATCCGCCATAAAGTAACGGTCGGCTTCAAGAAAGGGCAAAATGTAAAATTGTCCTGCGAAAACTATAATATCTTTAAAGTTCAAAGAAGAGATTTCTTGAACGATTTTAACTTTTTTTAAATACGAAAGCAGCTTATTACTGTCTTTGTTTATGGTTTCCGGTGAAGAACCAAAATGGTTTTTTTTTTATATTAAATATTTTTATTTGTAAGTAAAATCATGGTTTTTTTATCATAATTTTTTAACAAAAGCTAAGTGAAATGAAAAATACCTTGATAATTTTGACGGTGTTGGGGTGAGAATCAAACGTACGTACTACCTTTCAGAATAAAATCATATTTGAAGGACTATTTTTTTTAACTTTTTTAACATTATCTCCAAACAGGAGGTCCTTTATCATCTTAGAGGATGCTATGTGTATGGTATTTTTAGGAAAAGGAAGGAGTGGGAAGTAAAAATATGAGGGGTGGGTAGGAATCGGAGAGCCAATATATTCAAGAGTGACGGATAAATACATCCACCTATTGTAGTGGAAGGCAATGGGTTAATCTCAACCAATCTCTCCCGATCCAACTCGCCACGCAGTAGGTGGGCAAACGTGTTTGCCGATAAGACCTGAACAAACCTCACTCCATGAACCGGGCTCCTCTGTTAAGTTACCAAACGTAGGGGTGACCTATGGCAGGGGTGTTGGTTATCCAATAAATGGTTTCCAGGCGACGGTACCCATACCCGCCCCCCAAATGGAAAACCTTGGAGGCTGTATGCCTTGACTAGAGAAAAACCATCATTCAGAATCGAAATGATGCTTGAACTGGCTTTAACCGTGTTTGGTGACCAAATCCAATGACGGGTACGCCATATTGCCCATCTCCTTGCCTATTTAGCACACTCAATACTACAATACATTCCAATTAGGGATGCCATAGTCCCATAGGCTCCGGACAGCTAGCAACCGTTGAGAGTATCACGCGGTATTCATGTTAAATAAAAGCTGCCATTACGAGAACTACTGACTCCTATTTGTGGAATAAACTAAATTAATTTGATCAGTAGCATATTTAAAGTAATAATATTTTAATTATGATGATAACATAATAAAAAATGACTAATATCTTTAATTTTTGCCTTGCATACCTAAATGTATTTTTTGTTTGTTTACTTACTGTCAGGTTTTATACGAATATTGATCCATCTTTGTCCCTGCCGTCATATCTACATGTTAAATGTGACCCTAGGGGTGGTTTTACGGGCCAACGCACTATAAAAAAACTAGCAAAATGGCTATGTGTCGCCACCCCCTTTAGGAAATGTCAAGAAACGCAATGGTGCCGTAAGATATAGGCTTTTTATCATATCTATTTACTTTTGAATACTGAATCAACAATGACAATGGTGAAGAAACAGCATTTCAATTCGCTTTAACAATAAAAAGATTGAAAGATTTTATTTGTTCAAGGAAATTTATTACACAGTTAGGCAAACAGATAGTGATCGAAGCGAAAATAGCTTTTCTAATATAAACAATTTGTTTTTGTGATAACTGAAGTATTTGCTTTGGAATACCAAGTAAACAATGACAGTGGTGAAGAAATTACATCTGAATTCGCAACAATAAAAGGTTGAAAGATGTGTACACAAATTTATTACTCGTTTAGGCAAACATATAATATTGATCGAAGCGAAAATATTTCTTCTTACGCAGAAAATCTCTTGAACGATGATATTTGAATAATTTTTTTTGACAGCAACTGTAAAGTAAGCCCAACTATTTCCAACTAGCAAACTTTATTTCCATAATGCGGTACGATTCAGAGATATTATCCATTTAATGGACCGAAACCTAAATAAGTTGCAATATCATTTTGTTCCATATTTTAGATATTAATGGGGAAAAAAATAGAGTAGGCGTTCCAGGATTCCAGCTGCTGAAATGAGATTTTGAAGAGGTGTGGCAGATGTTACAAAATGGGATCGAATAAGAAACTCGACGATGCGATTTGAGCTAAACATCGAACAGCTCCTCTTCATAGAAACAGACAGGTGGCTTGATCATGTTCTAAGAATGCAAGGATATCAAATTCCGCTGAAAATTCTGGATGACATTTCAGAGGGAAGACGTCCAGTGGGCCACCCCAGACTTTAGGATAAACTATTCCAGAACCCGTGCTAGGAGAGGAGAGGCCTGCTATGAACGCAGGCATCCAAAGTAGCGCAGGCCAGGGACGCTTGGAGTCGTTTTGTCGATAAAATGGGTCTCTCCGACCCGAATAATACAAAGAGTACAGTAAGAATAGTACGAAGAGTATCTACGGTCTTTTGAGAGACAAAAATATTTTTCCTGTTTTTTTACAGATATATTAATATCTCAATACAGAAAGCGTTGAAAAGACGTACTTGACTTACTTTAAATCCAGTGATTTCTGACATTATTTGAATTAAAAAATGTTATTAAATGTTCGTATCCAGTGCTATTTTTCAGGTTTTTTTCATAAAAAAACATTTTTAAAATCAGCACCTAGGTATTGGATAGTTAGGGACGGGAAGGGGGGTTGGGCGGTTACTAAGCTGAGTGCCGCTGTAAACAGCTGTGGAAGACATTTTTTCCGTTTGTTTTAAAAAAACACGACCAAAAATCACCGGAGACCAAAATTTCATTTACACCTTTTACTACAAATAATGTCAGAAATCACTGGTTAAAGAAAGTCAATAACATTCCTTAACACCCTATATAAAGAAATATAAATTATTGTGCAAGCTAGTCACGTACATATTCCGTTAGTGAAATTATTAAATTAATTATAAAAATTATATTTCTATCCGAATTCCCCGCTTCGCTGTAGAGAAATGGGTCTCAGAATATGTGTCGTGCGGTTGGATGCAACAGCTATGCATTTTAAATGTGAATAAATCAAGCGTCCCGACGTCGACGCTTGCGATGCGACGCCTGGCGTCGACCTTCCATCGCCGTGGCGCTACACGCTCATATTGTGAAAACATGTTACATAACGAACACTTCCGGACGTGATCTCTTAAGGCTTACGTAAATAAACAATGTGTCGGTACATTTACGGTTGGTTACTTTTGTGCAGGTTTTTTGAAATGATCAAAAAATATATGTCGTCAGGTTTTGCAAGTGAAGAATCAAGGAAAAAATATGTTGTATTCAATTATGAAAAGTTTCGTGTGTGAATTAAGCACCTACACACTAATTAAATTATTTTTGGATAAAAAGGGTGAAGTCAGTGCGAATAAAATGATCTTTAGTAAGTAGATTAGTTAAATCAATGTTTATATACAGAAACTTAAAGTCAGTTTACATAATTAAAACAATTAACCCCGATTAGGGCAACCGTAGTGGGGTTAATAATGCTAAAAATATATTTAAATTATGAAGGAGCAATAAATAAATACAAATAATTGTAAAATGAAAGAGTTTCGTACCTTTTGTGTGTTTAATAACTTTCGTCGTATGTTTCGTAAAAAAATGCAATAAGTTTTATAAAATCAAAACATTTTTTTTTAACAATTTGTTTGACTAGCAGTGTTTTCCCTTTCCTGAATTTATGACTGCGTGAAAATTAAAATAAATATATTAAAGTAACAAATACCTACATCATCCTACCGTATCTTACTTTTTAACAAAGCATTAAACATGTTTATATTAATTTTTATAAATGCATTTATTAAATGATGATGTGGGTATTTGTTACTTTAATACGTTTATTTTAATTTCCACGCAGTCATATATTCAGGAAAGGGAAAACACTACTTGTCTGACAAATCGTTAAAAAACATTGTTTTGATTTTATAAAACTTATTGCGATTTTTTACGAAACGTACGGCGAAAGTTATTTTACACACAAAAGGTATGAAAATCTTTCATTTTCTAATTATTTGTTAATTTGTTTAAAAAATATCGTTAAAAAACAGGAGGCTGGTGAAATAATTTATACATTTTGCTCACATTGCTTCATTTTTAGTCTACGTTCTCGTCTACACATACCTACTACCTATTTACAATAAATGCTAATAAACATTCCCACATGTAATATAAGCAAACATGTTTACAAGTTAGGCCATGTATATTCAGTGACCGAGCTAATCAAGAAAACCTATAATATTATGTCGTGGATTAATGGCAAAGTTATGGGAACTGCCACTCAAAGCTAAACAGACTGCTACTGAATATGATTAATAGTTAGTCGAAATTTAATTTCCACGTGGTAAAACATACTTCATCAAAGCTCGGGGTCTTCCAAACTTCGGACTTCGGTAATTTGTATGCAGAGCAAACACATTTGATTACATCGGGGGTAGGAGTATTGGCAGGCTCTTTGGAACAACAAGGACGGGGCGGTATGTGGGCGATGTTGGATAGGAATTTAATACCGATAAGATTAAGCAGTAGGCGCGGACGGGCGGAGATATCCACAGAATATTGAGAGAAATCCACTTGATATATTTCTGTTCATCTTTCTTCCAAGAACAGTAAAGTTGAGGGTTTTTGCGGGAAAGCTATATTACATTATGTTTACTTCAACCACCCACAATATGAATAGGGTAAATGCAGGAGAGACGCCAGGGGAGGAGATACGCTACACTCCTTATATCTTAAATGCGATGGAGATACGACTATTTATCAAATATTGTTCGATAAAGGCATTGCATTTGAACGTTGATGAAAATTTTACACGAAAAAAACGAGAAAGTTTTACGCCATTGTCGTTCTGGTGCTGATTACAAACTTATCGGAGACATAATAAACTGAGCGATCATTATTTCTTTGAATTTAGCCTTTTTAACGTCTATAAATAATTTTTTAAATTTTTACAAGTGTGATGACACTGTGGTATGGTATAGAATTTCTAACACGATATTGGAAGAGATGCCATACCGAACAAGATGCGCTTTTTTTGCCCTTCTTAACTTTTTTTAAAATTATTTTAGGACGCCGAGGAAGTATATCTGAAGAAACGACATTATCTACGTTCGATACAGCAGTAAATCCGAGAGGGAAAAATTTCGCGCAAAAGAGTCAACATTTTTAAAAAAAGACCTCTTATACATCACCTCCAAGACGTGGCATCTCAACCATACATGAACGAGATACGCCACTTTTCCAACACTTTTATCATTTATTGTTTAATTTATGTATTTATTAACACCCCTTTTCGGGGCTTTTACATTACATATATAAATTGTAAGAAATACACAGCATTCATTGTACGTAACTGAACTGTCTCGGAAACAATATTTTATTGTTTCATAATGCTTTCACACAAACGAAGTATTGAATTCTGAGATTATCTTCCACTCTGGAACGTGCCGCAAATATACTTTATATTATTTTAACTGAATAAATTGTAAAATAACACAAATTAATCAAATAAAATTCCAGATTCGATCCCGCGACCTTCGGAGTGGCAGTCAAGCGCATTAGCACTGCGTGGGCGTTAGCACCGACTACGCCGGCCGTCAAATATGGTAGTTAGTCCCAGAATTTCTGCACTAAAATAAATACTGACTACTAGTATTACGTTGTGGAATCCGGAAGCTTATCAATTCAAGCAATACCGGACTATCAACTAAATCATTTAGAATTTTATTATAGTCAGTGAAAATTCTTAAGACATTGTTACAGTATGAAAACATTAACTAACAGTTAGTGAAAATTCTTAAGACATTGTTACAGTATGAAAACATTAACTAACTAACTAACTAACCATCACGCCGTTTCCCCGCAGGGGTAGGCAGAGAGGACGGACCGCCAAACAACTCGGTCTTGGCACACACTCTTTGCCTCACTCACATTCATACATCGTCTCATACATTCTCTTCTATTATTCTGACTTTTGACATGGCCCGACTCAAGTATCTGATTCACTTGATCGTGCCATGTCTTCCTCGGACGTCCACGACTTATTCTACCATTCACATTTGCGTCGTATATTCTTCTTACACTGCTTTCTTCGTTCATTCGCTCTACATGCCCAAACCATCTGAGGGTCCCTTTCTTAATCTTACTCATTATGCATACATCAGCCTTACATTCTTTGCGGATATCCACATTTCTCACACGATCATACATTGTTTTACCACACATACGCCTCAGGGATCTCATTTCAACAGCATTCAGTTTACTTTCATCCTTCCTCTGCCAGTTCCATGCCTCACTGCCATACATCAGGGTAGGTACCAGGACTCCATTGTGGACTGCTAGTTTCGCTTCTTTTGACAGTTTTTTATTAGCGCCAACGGCATTCAGTCTTCCATTAATGGATTTACCAGCATTCACCCTTCTTTCAATATCCCTATCAGCCTTCCCATCTCTCGTAAACATACTACCCAGATACACAAACTCATCCACCTGCTCCAAGTATTCATCATTCACAACTATATTACATACTGTTTTCGTACTCTCTCTTTCAAACACCATGACTTTAGACTTACTTACATTCATCATTAACTCATTCTTCATACATACTTCGTTCATCCTAGATACGAGAGACTGTAGATCTTCCATGGTATTAGAAATCAACACCGCATCATCAGCATACAACAGGCAACATACTTTCAGATTACTCAATTTCGCGCCCAATCCCACTTCTTTCAATTCTTGCATATAATTATCCATGTACAGATTGAATAACCATGGTGACATTACACAGCCTTGCTTAACACCTTTTGTGATGTCAAACCACCCCGTAAAACCACCGTTCACCCTAACACATGCAACGCTTCCCTCGTACAGAGACGCAATTGCCTGTATGAGATTTGTATTCACTCCATACTTGGACAACACCTTCCAAAGCTTTTTCCTATCGACCCGGTCGTATGCTTTTTGTAGATCTACAAAGGCGCAGAAAAGTTTCTGGTTTTTCGCCAGAAACTTCTCAGTGAGCATACGCAAGGAGAAAATCTGGTCCATGCCCTTCCACTCATAAAGGCACCTTGCACATCCCATATTTTATCCTTTGTTTCCATTCTTACCCTTTCAATCAATATTCTTCCGTACAGCTTACCGACTGAACTTAGCAGGCTAATAGCCCTATGATTCCCACATTCCATACGCGACCCTTTACCTTTGTATAACGGCATGATTACAGCCCTTCTCCAATCTAATGGCGTGTAACCCTCCTCTAGACACTGGTTAAAAAGTTTGCACAACCATGTGAGAATAATATGGCTATCTCCTTTAAAGTATTCGGCAGCAATATTGTCGAAACCAACAGCCTTACCATTTTTCATGCATTTTATCGATTTTTTAATTTCATCCACGCTGATTTTAGTAACATTCACTCCGTCATCGTTCATACCCGATTCACCGCTGGTCTCACTGTCACCCGGGTTGCTTTCGAAGACTTCCTCAAAATATTTCATCCATCTTTCTTTTATTTCTTCCTCATTCGTCAACATTCTTCCATCTTTCGATTTTATCACTTTCACACTTCCGTTCTCTGAACCACTTCTGGACCTTTTGACCTCCTTCCAAAACAGTTTAATGTTTTCTTGGAAGTGTTTTGTCATTTTTATTCCCTCTTCCTCTTCCAGACGATTCTTTCGTTCTTTCACTCCAACACTTACTCTTTTCTTGCATCCCTTATATACTTCTTTCGCTCTATCTCTCTCTTCGCTAGAAGCGGTGCCAGCCGCTATCAGACATAACCATGCTTTCTTCTTCTCTGAAACCAATGCTTTGATCTCGTCATCCCACCATGCGTCACCTTTCTTCCTACCTTGCGTACTTATTCCACATACATCTCTAGCAGATTCACAAAGACTCACCTTTATGTGGTTCCATGTTTCATCAATGCTTAGACCGTCCATTTCCTTCTCATTCAATCTCATCTCTGCACAATTCTCATACTCACTTCTGACATTTGCGTTTTGCAATTTTTCTACTTTGACTCTTGTTGGAGTCGATATCGTTTTCACTTTAGAGCGCCAGCCGCGAAAGAGGTTTACTCTCGACACCACCAGAAAGTGGTCAGTTTCAACCTCCGCCCCTCTGAAAACTCTTGTGTCCTCGGTAACGGCTCTCAACCTAGAGTCAATTACCACAAAGTCAATTATTGATCTTTCATTTCCTCTTTCCCACGTATATTGGTGGATACCTTTATGATCGAAAAAAGTATTCGATACAAACAGGTTCCACTCTAAACATACTTCAAGTATTCTGTTCCCATTGTCATTCGTTCTTTTATCCCCGAACTTACCTAAGGCTGAATCAAATCCGTCACGTCCGATTCCCACCCACCCATTCAAATCGCCCGCCATTATAATCATTTCATTCAAATTTTTTAATCTCATAACGTCGTTCACACCAGTCCAAAAATCATCTTTCACTTCGTCGCTTTCAGAATTGACAGGAGCATAGCAAATAACCAGAAACACCCTTGTCAAACCAATTTTGAATCGGATCCACATTATTCTCGGACTTACACATTCATATTGCAACATACATTCCACCATTCTGGGAGACAGTAGCGCTGCAACACCCTGACAAGCCCTCTCCGTATCTGGTCTCCCAGACCAGATGACGAGCCTATCGTTATGCTGCATTGTACCGCTCTCTTTTTTCATACTCTCTGTCACACAAAGTACGTCCAAACATTTCCTATCCATTGTATCGCATAATTCATTCATCTTTCTTTCCATCCCTCCTCTGATATTCCACGTACCAATTCGACATTGTTCACGTTTCGTCCTCCTCTTTGCGCTACTAAAGGGTTGGCGATGTGATGGGTAGCGAGCCTCATCGACACTACATTATATTGCGGCAAAAACAAAAGAGTTATATACATATATTTTAATGGATCTCTACGCCAATTTTATTTTTATTGTTTTTGTAAAGGATTAGTGTATATTTATTATAAAAATAATTCCCTTAATTTAATTGGGAAAACAGATTTTTTATTACGACGTCTCTCCTGTTTTTACCCTTTGCAAAGTTAATCTCGTCTCTCATAATAAACACTATCCAAATGCTTACACGAATTTATTTAATTAGAAAGTATAAATATTAGCATGACGCATCATTGTTTTCAGACAAAATTGCCCCAAGCTATTGTGAAAATGGCATTCCCCATAGTAGGGTATTTTGTGATGTTACAAAAATATGAACGAGATGCATAAGGTAAAATTATGGTTTTAAATACTTTACTACTTAGACAAAGCTACTTAACTAGACGCTACAGCTAAAACCACGGAAGGCAAACATTTTGTATATAATTATGGGCCGCAAACATGATATCTCTGAAGCATCTCTAGGTTAATTGTAAACTAATATATGTAAGATTGTTTGAATTTAATGTGTAAAGCATAAAAATCAGGAATGAGTGAACTATTTCATTTTCCAAGGCAAATAATTAAAAAATGAAATGGATTCATAGCATTTTATTAGTAAAGCAAATCCAACTGAATTTATCTGAAATCAGAGATTGTTGATACTCGAGCGCCTACTTTAATAAATTGGAAAAAGGTATCACTTGATTACTTCCTGGTACGAGAAAATCTAAAAGTAAAAGTACCTACCTATTTGAAAAATATTCCGCGAAGCGAAGTCAAGTTAGAGTCACGTAGTACCACAAACAAATAATGCTGAAAACCCTTGATCGAACCAGAAGTAAATAATCTCGTGGAAATGATTCTAAGAAGAAGCCAATCATAACAAATGAAAATCTTTATTACTTCCTCTGATTTTGATTAAGAGCAAAGCATTTGTTGGGAATATTTGACGCTACGAGATGACGTGAAGCTTTTAACATAATTCTATATTTTGGCAAGAGTTTAATTTTAGTAATGGACTAATCCATTTTCTTTGTCCCGGTAGAATTATTCCTCAAACAAATATTTTCAACAGTTCTGTCGCATTCTCCAACTTCCGTCTGCTAAGGGATGGCTGAGATTAATTGAAATGGCTCTTTCAATATCTTATTCAAGGCTTTCAACAATAAATCATTGAATTCGTTTTCAAAATGTGAAGCGCCGTTGTTCAGTTCAGATATTGTATCTCCTTAATCAGAGAAATCACAAGTCGGGAAAGGGACGGTGTTTTGATTGATGTACCCATAAATTTATCCGAATAATAAAAGCGGGGAATACGGTTTGAATTCGTTAACGCTTTGACCAATTTTAAAAAATCATTTCAGCACTGCGTACCGTAGATTGACGTTATTGTATCCGAAATCCTGGAACCGGATTTATGTGAAGAATCTAATTAACCTTTAGTGTGCCAAGAAATCCAGCGTGGAATTCTGACGTTTTTACCCATCGCGTCGTTTGCTGACGAATTCAATGTGGATTTGATGGCAGCTCACCGCACTTTATTTTTACGCCTCGATTTTATGGTATTTTGAACCATAAAAAATCAACCTGTGAAAACAAAGATTTTTGACTAAAATATGTCTATTTTCAATGTTCATAATATGAACATGGACTGATTAGTAGGCAATTTCAGACAAATGCGTATGAGTGTCACCAGGTTGATAGAGTGCATTGTCATTGACAACGAGACTAGTTTCGGAAATGTTGTACAGTTTAGATGTAATCACTAGACCAGTATGGAATGCTGATCTAGTATCAAACAAGATGAACTTCGAGTGCCGCAGAAAGTATACAAAGGTATGGGTGGAGAGTCTGATTTTAGAGTCGCTGATTAGTTACAAATTACTAAGCAGAATCCAAATTGCATTGCTACTGACGGTTCTCTCTATTCTCTTCCTTTTACATTAGTAATGCTCAGATTTTATATTTTGTTTTATCCTCTGTATAATTTGTATCTACTACGACGCTACTTCGAAATTTTGATATCTTTTTTTAATTATGTGCTTAAAATTTTATTTGATTGCTTTTTGTTGTATTTCTCTTGAATTTAGGCTCGTGATTAGTAAGCACCGAACTGTGTCCGATCGCAATGATAAAGCCATCGCTCAACTTTCCACATTTGTGACCACTAATACTAAATCATCTCTTGTGATTTACCTGGAACGTTTATTTTTCATTCTCATTTTTTTTTCTCATTCACTCTACAGGATACGCGCCTGTGGGCTATGAACTAAACAACATTTTGTCACGTCCAGCAATTCCCATTTAGGCAGTGGAATAGACCTCGTCCCTGCATCCTACAGGGGTTCGGTTACAAGGGCCTCCCCCCGGGACAGGTGCAAGTCCGAGGAATGACTGAAAGAGCCGTCAACTGTCCGCCCTGCCTCCAGAGATCCGATGCTTTTATCCTTAGGGTCTTTAGGTTTCTTCCCCATTTTCCAAGTTACTTTTCTTCTGGGTGTACAGGAAACGGAAAATTTAAGGGCGAGGATGACTTCGTGCACGGTCATTCTGAAATCCATGCACTTTCTCCTCGGGACTGCTAACTGAATGATTAGTACCTACACCTTAATAACTATACTTTTTACATTTCTTATTTTTGTTATTTGATTTACCATGTTTTATTTGCAGATGCTTGCAGTCCCATAGACAACAATTTTGTCCTTTTATTTCTTTTGTCCTTTTTTCTTATAGTCATTAAGTGGCTCTTTAGAAATAAAGACCACTGCCCGAAGGAGCGGCCATTTGTTATCTCTAATGACTACTAACACTTTGCCGTCCTGTACTTTTGTAAGCTTTTGTATATATAGATTTGTACTTTCAAAAAAATTAGAGTCCTTGTGAGAGCTTTGAAGGAGTATCCATAAATTATTTATTTCAGGACAGGAAAGTGGTGGGGCTCT
Organism: Limnephilus lunatus; assembly: GCA_917563855.2. Taxonomy (NCBI): domain Eukaryota; kingdom Metazoa; phylum Arthropoda; class Insecta; order Trichoptera; family Limnephilidae; genus Limnephilus; species Limnephilus lunatus. Next base: position 104,754,143 of record OU830593.1, read on the forward strand.
TCAAATGCTGAGTTCAGCTCAATCAGATGACGGGAAGTGGGTTTATTTTCAATTCCAAGACAAAAATTCATTCTGTCACGAAAAAAAATCTAAATTTAAAAGAAGAATTTTAAAATGCTCCTAGCATACTATGTAACATGTAGTTTATTAACTTGGCAATAAAATATTGCATCTCAATATTAATCAAGCTGATAGTTTCGTAACTTGAAAACTTGGTTATTGTTTCTGTTAAAAATCCCGTCGCAAAATTTCGAGCCAAATGTCCTAATAAGGAACTCCAGTAAAAATATTATGACTTGAAAAAAATATGTTCATACAGACCAATAAATGCTGATTCTGAATATATAAGTTTTATATATTAGTATTAAAAGTAGAGTTTAAAAAAAATATTAAAAAGTGCATTTTTAATACTGCTGTTGAAACACGCCGTCAAGTTGGTATTACTAAAATGTTTAATGGTGACGTCACTGGTCACCATAAAGTTATTATACGGGAATGTAGGTATAACACAAGCCATCGTATTAACAATATTTTATCGTATTCTTTTATTTACATACTGTTTACAGAGATTTAGTTGTTGTGTTTATTGAAACATTATTTAGGCCTAAATAATTCAGTTTAAAAATAAAGATACCTCTTATAATTTTAGTTTATCTCTATTATTGAAAATATTTAATAACTACTGTACAAAAAATAGTATTGCTACTTCTAGGGAAATTTATTTGAATTTGGAATTTCAAATTGGCAGCGGGTCGAACAGCTGATTGCGCGACTTATAGTAGATGACGTGATTGATGACGTCATACGATACCACCATAGATACGGTGGTTTTCGGGGATCTAATAAAAAAACTTTGACAATCATTTTAACTATTAAAACTAACTCTAAAAATAAAAATAAATATGCAGTTATGTAAGAATGTCATTATTCAATAAAAAAAAATTAAAAATTGGAGTGGAGTTCTCTATTCTGATTTAAAAGACATAGTGCTCTATTCATTTACAGGAACACTTAATACGGCTTGTTTGTATTGTGAAGAACCCTGATTTAGCTGGATAATTTTACAAAACCTAAGAATATTTTCTAACGTTTTCATAATTTTTTTTTTTTTTTTTTTTTTTTTTATTATTTCATAAATTTTTACAAGTTACATAATACAGCCAATTTTTTAAACTACCATACTAGGCTATTGCCCGTGCTGTGGTAGTCATATATGATACATTATTTTAAATAAACATGTAATAAAATATATAAAAAGGAAAGAAAAAAAGAACATATTTAGGGATAAATAAAATTAAATATAAATACTAATACAGATAAAAATATAAGAATTAAATAAAAAGTGTATAAAGATATTTAAAAAAAAGATTGAAATAAAAGGTAGAAATAAAATTTGTCAAGTATTCTTCCCATTGACGTATGATATCTTGGTCGATGATTATGTTTATGTTCAGTTTTGAAGTTCTTTCTGCGAAAGAAATAGGAGAATATATGCGCCAGAGTAGTTTTTTTTTTAAATATAATGTTAAGCTCTTATGTGTTTTTTGAAGAAATCTCTTCCTTTTTCAGATATCCAAAGTTTTAAATGGGATTTGAAAAGAGATTTAGAATTATGTGACTTTATGTCGGCACTCAAAGCATTATATATTTTAGGAGCGATGAACCAGAATTGTCTTTGAGCGAATGAGGTTTTAGTTTTAGGGACCACGCAGCCCAGGTTTGAAGAGAAACGAGTGTGTGCTTGATGTTGTGGAGCAACCAGTTGGTTTTTTTGCCATGTGTAACATACGCTAATCTGAGTAAATAACTGTCGAATATCTAAGACCTTGAGTTTAGCGAAGAGTTCCTTTGAGGGATGGGTAGGTTTGCATTTAAATATGATTCTCAAAATTAGTTTTTGAACTTTAATAATTGGATTGATGATGGATTCAGCACAACCACCCCATCCCACAATACCATATGTTGCTATGGATTGGAAGAGGAATAATTAAGTTCGTACTATTTTTTTAGAGTTAAAAAACTCTAAATACATTAGTAACTATCATGGAGAAATTACATAAGATGGATGCATACAATTTTTATAAATACATAAACAGCTTATCTGGAAAGACGATACAATTGACAAAAACATCATTTTTCAAGAAACATGTAAATTATTACGAAAATAGTTACAGCCGTCGTGCGTCGTACGGCCAGCGAGCTGCATTTTACTCCTGGTAGCGAAGAAGTTTCTCCGAGTTAAGTACTATTATTTGTTTGTGAATCTAAGTTAGTGATGATGGAAAAATAAGAGAATTGCAGTTATAGAGAATTGCACTCCAACTAGCATACTTCTTAATTCATACCCATCTGTTATTCTGACATTTGTCATAGCCCGACACAAAATTTTGGTTTACTTGATCATGCTATATCTTTTTCGGGCATCCTGTGATAATTATAATATCTTTAGTGTGATAAAAAATAAAGCTCGATGCCAGTCGAAGTATGGTAGACTCAGAATTGAGAGAATTCTACCATGCCAAAGAAATAAGGTTCGGATCCCGGCTTTTAGAATAACATAAGACAAAATACTTGTTAGTCAATCGTAATATAAACCAAAATTCATGTAAATAGGAAAGTATGTCAATCATCATTGAAGATATTTCAAAATTTTATATTTTTCTCATAAAACCAATTAGTGATGTTGCCAATATTCACACATTGTAATAATATAGTAATACATACATAAATTATATGTAATATTGTAAATTTTAATGTAGTTTCTCCTATAATCGTACTATGTATTCAAAGTTCACACTTCTAAACACATAACCTAACATAACTTCATATCTTTGTTGTAAATAAGTATAAATAAATCTTATTGTAATTCTTCCGTCTTGTTATCAGGTACCTGGTTTACACTTTTCAATACTACTAACTTACCTACTTATTTTATACTCTGTAAATCTGAAAATATTATATGTTACCAGGTTGATTCGGTAAATCCTATTATAATATATATGCTACCAAATTAATTTTTCTACATTGTCACAAAAAAGTATGTAAATATGTTATATATATACATTTTCTTTATTACACAGCTTGGTTTCAGAGAAAAATGAAATTTTTTGTTTTTTGTTTTAGTTTTTGTTATGTATTAATGTACATTTCTTGGAATAATATGAACTAAACCTGTCAATTTGTCTGTCCTGGAACGGGAAACTTTCCTAGTTGGACAGGCAAAGCTTGCTAAAATGTAATTTGTGCTTTCTTTTGTATCTATCTTTAATAAATAAATAAATCTTTTTTTTATTGATAATGCATTGATTGCAAGTACCTATAATAAGGGTAAAGTTAAATTGTTATAACGTATTCTAGATTAATCTAATTAACCTACATTAAATAATTTTAAATCAATTAGAATAATATTTCCAATCGTGTTTTCATAACGAACAATTGAATCTCTCTATGAGGGTGAATACCTTAACACCTTCATGTAACAAATCCGCCGGGAAGTAAAAACGGCAGATAAAAGTACTAAATCTAGGAAAAGGGTTTATGCTTGTTTTCCCCACGGCCAAAAGGTCCATGAATAATTTAATCTAAAATATTCACAATTTTCTGTCCAATCTCGTTCACCGACCAGCGGGCAATTCAAGTCAACTGCATTCAAATTCGTAGGTAATTTTCACAGCGTATATGGAAGGCTTTCACGGGCTAACCACACTTCATCTGTTACCTATTCAGGAGTGAAAGGCTTTCCCGCTTAATGCTGTAGTTACATCGAGAGAACGAGCCAAGTCTGACTCCAGATGCAACTTTCTAACGGTTGTCCTGGTTGGCAAATGTTTGAATGAGGTGCGAGTATCAATCAAAGAGCTTCGGATTTTCTGTTTTAAATAACGTGAACGGCAATAAATTGGTGGAGAGTTAATGTGGAAACGATAAACATATATGTATACCTTGTAATGCAGCGCTCATCACACACTAACATCAATCAGTTTTTGTTATAGTACCATAACACTTTTTATAAATTGTTTTTATCCCAACCCCACGTTGGGCGCCAGTTTATAACATTCATGGATTGGTTACAAATCAATTTATACGCGGGTTCAAAAACAAAGACTTTTATGCAATAGTAAAAGAAAAAAAATTATAATAAGCGATGAATAGTTGTCAGTTATACATAAACAAACTAGCTGAAACCCGGCATACGTTGCAATATCTTTCAAATAAATAAATTGTTTCTCTATGCTTGTCCATTCCCATGCGTCCCCGTTCCCCTCCCGCGTCCCCTTCTCTTATCCCTCCCTCGTCACCCTTCCCGTGAACCCCACCCCCATTTATTACCCATCCCCACCTGCCTGCCCTGCCTAGCGCTAAAATAGAAATAACCACTCGCGCACGTAGTAATTTTTTTACACAAATTTCATAACGGCAGAGCTTACCATTATGTATAAAACACTCTTCTGCTAAAATGCAATGTTCTGTAAAAAAATTGAGTCAGTGTTTCGATTATTTTCGAGTTATGCGGACACAAATATACGGAACCTAAATTAGGGACACCGTAATCACCTAGCGGTATGAAATTCTCCTATTCTACCTATTCTCATACCCACCAAATATACATGTAAAAATTTAAAAATATCGGTAGAGCTGTTTTGGAGGAGTGCGACCACAAACACCATGACACGAGATTTTTTTATATATAGATATAACCACGCTCGCGGGAAAGGTAACACGGCGCATTTACGTCCCTCTGTATTCAGAGAATAGAAATTTTATAGTCTAGGTACCCTTTAACCTATCTGAAAGGGACGACTCATTTCACTATCAATATCAGATATTGAGCCTAGGGCTTGATCCGGATCTCTGAAAACCGTGCATTCGCTTAAATAGGCTGCTCGCAGAACAGCATTTGTTAGGTAGCAGGAGGGCGAGCCAATTATTAGTGAACTACGTATCCAATACTAGATCCACGATGTCCTCCGTTCGTAGACAATGATTTTTCATTAGGTCTGAACGAGAAAGTATTCATCTCGAGCGGCTTCGTCTCAAAATACAAAACATTATAAACACAAAAAAACTGACGAACTAAAATACAAAATACACTTACGACACCAACTCCAAGAACTAAATATTTACAAAAAACAATTCATTCCCTAGTAAACACAAGCTTTTAGCAGCTTTATGAATACTCTGGCAAAATTCAATTGAAATTTTATAAAAACATTTAAAAAAAACAGAACTTATAAACCAGTGATTCAATCATCTAACACACATAAAAAAAAAAAAAAAAATAAAATAAACACACTATATAAAGAGGTAATATTTGTTTGTTTGTTTGTTTGTTTGTTTGTGTGTTTGTTTGCATCGAATAGGCTCCGAAACTACTGAACCGATTTGAAAAATTCTTTCACTGTTGGGAAGCTACACTATCCCTGGGTGACATATGCTATATTATATTGAAAAAAAATAGACATCCTTACTAAAACTTCAATAATGTAACCCAGGGTGTAAAAAAATTACCTAAAATATTCTTTAAATCGCGTGCGCTGCGAAAACTATTGATGATAGAATAAAATAATGTACTACAATTTTATAGAACACATCATTATTGACAAAAAAAGTCGCGACAGCATATGTATAACTATTATGGTTATGCCACAATAAGTATTCTTTTATTTTAAAATTTTAATTAATATGTCGCCGCTTGAAAAGGATCTTTATTTGTATCTTGATTTTAATCCTTATCAAAATAAATTACTTCGTATTCAAGACAACTTCAATACCTTTATTTAACTTTTTGAATTTTTCAATTCGGATATTTAATTAGAAAGATATCACGAGTTTAAAAATGTTAGTATTAGAAAAAAGTTTCGGCTACGGGCCGCGCGGGAGAAGAGTCAAGAAATGCAGTGCCAGGGGGGTTGGCGGGACGGGGGAGCGGGAGAGCGGTGGCGGGGAAGGTGGAAGTGGAACGCTGGAGGGGAACGCACGAGAAAGGACATGTAAGGAGTAACATTTTATTTATTTGAATATGGCATGTATTATAAAAGAAAGTCCAAAAAACGTGCAGCTCGCAAAAACTCAGAAAAGAGTCCCGGTACAATCAAGGGAGCTATATGGTGTGGTAGATCTCTATCCCCCCTAGAGGATTACGGTTCCAGTTTTTACCTAAAAGGCGTGCTTTTGAAGATATAAGGGCTGGAATTTTCACCCTCTTGAAATTTCTAGAACAGTCTTCCGGAAAGTTCTAGAAGGTTCCATAGAGCTCTAGAAAGTTCTGGAAGGAGTGGCATAGTATGTCGTGGAAAGTTCAGGAATAGAGAATCGGGAACATCATTATGGAACATTCCAAAAATGAACACTCTAGAATGTTGTCCTGAGCGAAGCCGGGTAACCCAGCTAGTGTTTTATATAATAATACTTGCCTAATTTATATAGCGCCGTTTTTGTGAGAAATCACCCAAAGGGCGCTGTGCAAGTAAATATATAATAAAATTGGTATAAGTAGATTTGTAGCGACTTTTTTATTTATTTATTTATTTATTTATCTATAATATAATATATTTACATTAGTTTTATTTGTATGCCTGTCTCACTAGGGTATACCTGTGTCGCGACAATAACAGACAACAGACTTAAACAACAACAGACAACAGACTTATATCTAAGACTTGTAGCTAGTGACTTATGACTAAGACTTATGATAGTTGACTTAACTAGTGGTTAATGATATACATATTTATAACTGCGACATTGACTTTCCTAGAACGGGAGACCTTCCTAGTTGGACAGTTAAAGCTTCATTAAACAATAAAAAATAAATAAAAACAAAAAGTACCAACATTTCAAAATACTTTATTTGCCAGGGTTGTCAGTGATAGCGATAACGTTAAAAACCAAACAACAAACAAGTTTTGAAGGTATATGTACAAACTCGTAACATAGAAAAGTTATTGCTGCAAGTCGAAGCACGTTTTATACATATTATAATCTATTTATATCTAGAAGGAGGTAGTTCTTATATAATATTACAATAATTAAAGAACACGGATGCAATAATGATCTTATTGGATTTATGGGTGCAGTAATGATTTTAGCTGGATTTATAGGAAAGTATAAGGAGTACCTAATCTATCTAGTGCGTACAGATATATTTCCTATACGGATTGTTATATATTTTGGAAAAATATTATGCTCATTTAATTACTTTCATCGGTATTTTTATTGTAATGTGTTCATTTATTCATAATTTCGTGCAATTCTAAAATACCTACCAAGAACAAGTTAAAATAAAAGAGACAAAAGTTACCGGACTACTAACATCCTGAACTTGATGAAAAAGACTGAACGTTTTTTCAGAAAATATCAAATCATTCTTAGATATAATAATACCTATTTTTTCTAAATTTATTCCATTGAAATAGGCACCCATTGTCTTTGAAGTTCATCTACGTTTTCACGTCACGCATCTCCTTTGGACACATAGATTCCAAATGGCGCCCCATTGTCATACACTCCTCCGCAAAACCAATAAAAGTTAGGGCGCATAAACCACAACGCCTCAAACAGAATTTGAAGAGCGCTGCGGAGCCCAGTTCTAATCCCGGTAAGGTCCTTTCACCCGTCTGGGGCTCATATAAAATTCCCAGAAATTCTCCGGTCGGTCGCTAGCGGTCTCCGGGGAGGTGGGGGATTAACCCGACCTTCTCCCATTGACCCTTACCATAAACCACGTGATTATCTCCTTCAACCCCCTTCCGTATTAAATCGCCCTCAACCTCGTTTCTTATTATTCCCATTCGACATGGTATAGATTGGATGTCTTTCAAACCGGCTTTAGCGTTATGAAGGCCCTATTTTTTGCTCTTTATTAATTTTAACTAATGCTTTGATAACATGATATATTATTTTAAGGAATGTTAAAGTACCTACGCGCAATAAAAATATAAAATATAATAAAATACTAAATTTTCAAAGAGGTATTTCTTTCCAGTCAAAAACATTCCATCTACCCTATGTAATTTAGACAGTGACCGGACAACTCGGAATGAAATCAAGTTAGAACCTTTTTAAAGAGCGATTGAGTTGACTCTATTCTGAGTTGGAATGGAATCACTATAGACCAACCAATAAGAATAAAACAAAAATACAGACCGTAATGTAATATACAAAGTGCTAAATGTCTCGCTTTCCTACAAAACTGCGAAATTCCTATAAAGATTAAAAGTCCGTGTTCAAATTTCGTTAGTTTTTACTAATAAGAAACCTGAAAGAAAAATATTATGACTAAAGTTGTATTATATAATTTATATAGAATAAATGGTGGCGCTTTTTACGCTCTTGTTTGATTTCAGGTGGAGGTTTTCTGTGGTACTCACTTTTGTAAATCAAACGCTTGTTTTGTGTTTGTTTGTCTGGTCATAATTTATTATTCTTTTATTTACATAATCCTGATTTTTTATAAGATTTATATTGTGATCTGCTTGTTGGAACACATTTTTTTTACGTAAGAAATGGAAGCTACCTTCCTTTGTTCTTCTATAGAACTATTTGAATAATGGAACAAAAAAGAAAATAATAAAATTAGGTAGGTACTTACCTAGAAGTAATTGCCCATAGAACAAGTACCTACTCAATAAGCATCAATTTTAACCAAATGGTCATAAAAAATATCAAAACCGTAAGACATTTCGAGCAATTTATTTCACGAGAATTCTTGTCATTCATTAGAAATCTTGCTAAATATTTAATAAGGGATTTTTTTTTTATTTCTACTGACCCGAGTGCGATTAACCTTACTTTTAACCCAGGTACGTATGACGTCATTTGTAAGGAAAGTTGTTTAGAAAACACAATATTCATTTAATTGTTTTTAGGTACTCTAGTGTATAGGAATGGAGTGATTAATTTAATAATTAATTGTAATGACTACTATTAATATCTATTAAAAAGACATGAAAGCAAATACCGAAATGAAAGGTGCTCTGTCCCTCTCAAGTTGCATCGCCGGAAGATGGAGCAAGCTAAACAACAAAAACCGTGGAAAATTTCAAGTGCGCATTATCCTGATGTTTACTAAGACTATTTATCATAATAATAAAATCATGTTAGCACTGTGGATAAATTTATAATAATATTATTATAATTCATAAAGCTGAAGGACAACTCTAATCTTGTGTCTCTGCAGTGTAGCCAGTAGGGAAAATAGAATTTTCTCGACTGGTTCTCGACACGGCTGTTTGTTTGTTGAGAGATTTTGGTGCAAAATGTTAACATGTCACGTCCACTCGGCTTCACATAATCTCTTGCGGCGGTGTTGTTTGGTTCCGCTGATTTGGGGCGCATTGTTTGCTCCTTCACATCTTGAATATATTTGAGTAAAGTGGGAAGGCGAGAGAACAATAACGGTATGACTGTATGAAATGTACGAAAATGTACAATTATAGTTGATTTCAAGCATAGATTTATTTATTGCAAAGATAAAATTATATTCAATTTTTGAAGTAAAACTTCTTAACACTAGAAAGACCGGGTACTGCTCCATACCTATAAAGACCACGACCGTCATTTTGACGGCTGATCACTTTTTTTCAAATTGGGAGGCGGATATACCGCTGCCCCGGGAACCATTTATTGGATAACCAACGCCTCTGCCATAGGACACTGCAAGTGGTTCGCTACGTTTAGTAACCTAGCAGGGGTGTCCGGGTTCATTGGGTGAGGTTTGTCTGGGTCTAGGTGGCGAATACGTTTGCCCACCTACTGCATAGCGAACTGGGTCTAGTAACACTTGTTGAGGGAGATCTTATCTATTCCTCTCTAGCTTGACCTTTCTCGTCCCGTCGCCTTGCACCGCAGTGGGAAGGATGGATTCATTCGTTACTTCTTGATACATTTACGAATTTTTCCTATTCACCTCGCACAGTTTATCCTTCCCAGAACTTCGTCTCCTTCCCTTCCCTAAACACACCAATGCACACATTGATGCACACAGCATCCCCAAAGACGACATAGGCCCTGAGGGTTTTTCCCTCGGGGCTTCCTGGAAAAAAACATGTGAGTGCAAATTGCTGTTATTTTAATACAAGCATGTGTTATGTTTCTACAATATCGAATTATAAAATCGAATGCACTCCCCGCAAACGGTTTCTTACAATTATCATACGTGTCATTTTTCTGTTTTTTTATTATATATTTTTTAAATTTGGCGCAGTCGTCTTTTAGAAGTTTAATTTTCCGGTTTCTTTTCTTTTTCGTTTACATTAGTTCCACCAAAAAGCCCTAAGGAAATTAATTCCCTTCAGGGCATTTGTCATCTTTTGAGATGCTGTGTGGAGGGTACCTTCAAGGAAAGGAAGAAGAATAGGTTCTGGGAAGGAAATGAGGTATGAGGGTGTTATGAGTTGCCCATAAATCGTACGAACGAACTATACAAGCGGCAGGCAGCTGTGTGTCACGTGCACAGTACATGTACATTCTCGCATGATTATTGCTGTCCCTCTCAGGCTGGCAGAAGACATTACCATATATGGCCACACGGCGCGAATTCCAGCCAATGGCAGAAGACATTACCTTATAGGGCACGCGTTCGAGTCTTCCGTCTCGCTCATCACGGGCAGAGAGATCCAGCCACCGATCGCAAAAGGACAGACATATTTCAGACAACGGCGCGAGCGGTCGTACGCACTACTACGTACTGTCGGGCAGTATGCCACCCTTCGACGTGACTAATTAAGTCTTCACCTACGATCCAAGTATGGCGCTATCACCACAGACGCCTGTATAATCCTACTGCCGCCTATTTAATACCATAACATTAGACGCGCCCGGCTTTTAATCCGCCTACGTGCCGACGAGCCGAGTAATTCACAACTGCCGCCTACTTAATACCATGGCAGCCCAGACGCGCCCGGCTTTTAATCCGCCTACGTGCCGACGAGCCGAGTAATTCACAACTGCCGCCTACTTAATACCATGGCAGCCCAGACGCGCCCGGCTTTTAATCCGCCTACATTGCCGATAGCCGCTTAATTCACCGTTATCACCCACCGGTTCGGTAAGCTGACCGAATCCGCCCACCATGACGCCGAGAAGCCGCCCTCTCCCGCCGAGCCGCCCAGTTCCTGCACACAGTCTATGAGCTTTGCTCTAGACCTCTCCACTTCGTAGGGAAGCTGCCTGCATCCGTACGACGCCACGTGAGATTCTAACCCTCTTATAGTCTTTCCGAGCCTAAATTCCGTAGTATTTCTAGTGCCTCACTCTCTCTAATGCTAGGCCTTAAACAGCTTACCTGGTTGCCTGTACTGTTCACCCTTGCATTATTGAATACATTTGAATTGTGCCCAAACCTTGTTTCATTGGAGTCAACCATCGACAGCCTCGGAGGAGCCCTACGACCCTGAGCTGAGCCTTCCAAGCCGAGGCATATGGCCCCCGGGGGGCCTGCTTAACACTTGTCCCCCCCCGGGAGGGACATATTTCTGGAGACCAGAAGTATAACACTGGACCCTACGTGGCTTCAGTATCACCCTGGCCCCAGGAAGTATGACACTGGCGCGCCAACTGGGCCGAAGTCTTGTCGATTGTTGTCTCCCTAGAAACATAATTATGTAATCTTAGCTATAAATATTTTATATTTGTGCTCCCATCAACAACGGTAGCTCTGTGTGAATTATTCCAAACGTCGCGAGTCCGTCGGCTAGTGCTATTCGAGGTTAGGTATTTTAAACATCGCTTATTACCGTAACGTTGTAGCTCTGTGTGAATTATTCCAAACGTCGCGAGTCCGTCGGCTAGTGCTATTCGAGTGTTAGGTATTTTAAACATCGCTTACTACCGTAGCATTCATTCTCACGCTATTACGTTTCTATCGCGGCAGTCAGAGTTGTTCGTCATTCGCGCGGAATTTTTTTTAATTGAGTAATGAATCTCGTTATTTTAAAATCTCCACCTGGGTGCTGTGTAAGTTGTATTATTTCTTCCTTGAAGAGCAGTGGTTGTTTCCAATAAAAGGTAGTAACTACTGTCGGATTGTGCTCGTCCACATCCGTTTCCCTGTAATAGGAGGATATAATTACGACTGCCAGCAACTGCTCTCGTCTTCTATAATCGTCCGAAATTTTTTTTTTTGCTTTGTTCATTATAATAACGCATAATCATGGAGGCCACCATACCAATAATGGATAGAATATTAAATTTCGAGAAAGCAAACGCGTCGGTAATAAGAAAAATGTTAATGGATAGAGGCGTAGTTCCCAAAAGGGCTTTTTTAACTTTACGGAAACAATGTGTTGAGTTTAACGAATCCCGGAAGTTGAATTATAAAATAAACGTTAAACGAAAAGTTCAATAAATAATGAGTACAAGTTATAAAGTTAGTTTTCGTTTCTCTCAATAGGTAGTTTTAAAACGCAAAATGGAAAACGACGTTACATAATGTTATAAAAGAGAAATTTTTAAAGCAACAAATTATTAATTTTCAAAACAGAATAAGTTAATATGGAAAGTTTCCCTTGTAATATTAGTTAAAGCCACAATTGTTATTTTTCTTCATAGAAGTTTTGATTTATTGTTGATGCATCATAATAAATTAGAATTGTAATTTTGATTGTTGATTGTCTAGGGCAGAGTAGCTAACTGCGTATTGGATTAATGAACAGTTCAGGACAAATGTAGATTAATAACATAAATTTTTGAAAAAAAAAAAGGTATAAACAAAATTCAGTCAAAAGTTTTTTTTTAAGAAACAGAAGTTTAGGTACAGATCGGTTAAAAATAGTAAAGTTCTTAGAAGTTTAATGTTGTTTCGTTTGAAAATCATGAGTGTCATGAACCCACGGTTAGAGATCATACATCATTGAATTAATATTCCATATTTCACAAATTAGAAAACACAATGTTGTTAAAGTAATAAACGTTCGGGAAAGGAAACAAACTTGTATATAAAAATGTATATAAACAAGGCAACGTGTATATCAATGTATATAATTGGCTAAGTGTTTTTTTGTTAGTTTAAGTTCTTGAAATCTATCTGAATTGCTTTCGTATTAAAGTGGTAGAAAATTAAATAAATTAGTGAAAAACAGTAGAACATCATTTAAAGAATAAATTCCAAACAACAAGGTATATGTTACTAGATACTTGTTTTTTTTTTCGAATGGTTATCTAAGGAAGGTTTAATAATAAAATTTTGTATATGCTATAGGTATTTACCATAGAGACAGTATTGGAACATGCATTGTTTTTTAATCGGGACTATCCCACTCTAAATAGTAGTATGCGGATAATAAAATAAACTATCGTTGGTAAAGACACTTCAGAGGAAACAAGTGAATAGCATCATATGTTCAAATTAGCAATATAAATAAAAAATAACGAAGAATTTTTAAAGTGAAATCCTTGTAAAATTTAGCAGAATAAACTCTCGAACAAAGTACATTTAAATGTTTAGCTTCAATAAGTTTTTTTTTCATAAGAATGTAGGAATGATTTCGGCAATAAATTTACATGAATGAATAACAGCATAATGGACTTCAGGATAGAAAAGATAAAATAGGTTTTTTTTGGAAACATCTGTGGAAAATTATTAAAACATAAAATTAAAAAGTAAACCACTACAGTTAAATCGAGATTGTCATTTAGTAACAAAAACAAATAGTGAATAGAATCCAATTATTAATGTCTTACTTGTAATGAAGGAAAGGGTTATAAAATTATAAGAAATTGTCTTCTTCATTTTTTCTCGTATTCATAAATATGTCAACGTGATCGTTGTAAGGAAATTATATCATATTAGATATTGAGTTAATAGACTCAAGAAATGTACTACGGATACATAGGTACCCGCGTATACAATTCTGGTTTCAAACCGTTATAGGAATGCCTTCCTCAGAATTAGGGCAAATAGTGGGATTGTTAAGATGTGAAATCTTGAACAAAAAAAAAAAGGAATTGTGATATAGGAAAGAATTGGAATTAGAGAATTAACCCCTCAAGTAAGCTTTAGGTAATTGTAAATTCGTATAGTTTTGACATAGCTATTTTAGAAAAATGTCATGGCGCCCTTTTATAGTTAAATACAATGGAATTTTTTTTAACAAAATGATGGTAAAGTAAACAAAAGTTAAAAAAGTTATGAACAGAAAGTTGAGATTAATCTGAGACTTATAGTGAAAAGTTATTAGTAAAAAAAGTTATCACCGGATAATATTGTTAAATTAAGAGTAAATAAATAATAGACACGGAATTTTTTTAAAAAAAAGGAATTTTCAAATAATCAGTCAAACAGGTAAAAGTTTTAAATTTTGGAAGATAGTAAGAAGCAACGTCGTTAGCAATTCAGTTATGATTCAATTTTTTTTATGTATATAAAATTGCTAGCTTATAACATGTAATGTTAAAGGTAAACACACGAATTGAATACTTAGGTATTTGAGCGACTTAGTCAGTGTGTATAACGCATCGTATAGCGGTGTTATAAATCTGTGTTATTAAAATTTGGAAACGATTCTTGTTAAATATAGAGTAACCTTTTAAAGAAAGATTTTATAGAAATTGTAGTATCATAAATTTTAAAATAATTAATGAAGTTCTGTTTTTTTGGATATTGTGTTATTTTTATGTGTTTTTTTTGCCGAAGCACAGGCATTTGAGGAAGGAAATTTCTCATTTGTGTTGGTGAACTAAGGCAAGGTTACGGTTCTCTGAACGTAACGGTGTGGCCACACGGAGATAGACGTTTGCAAACGTATCTCTTGAAAACACGAGAGGATTATAGTATAGCCTTATAATTATACGACGCTATAGGAGAGATCCTTATAATATGCCAAACGCTATAGGAGGTATCCTTATAATATGACCGACGCTATAGGAGGCGTATCCTGAGAATTACACGGAGAGGAAAACAGAATAACAGAACAGAGTATGGAAATTAGTCCATCAGTAGGATAATAAATTGGTTACAAATTATAATAACACAGTAAATTTAAACACGAGGTGCATGTATTGTATTGTCCTCTACATAAGGTTGTAAAATGCGAATATGTATCAGTTTCATTGATTACATGACTTAGTCAGCATTATTGTCCATCATTGGATGACCTTAATAAAAAATTGTAAATTTATTCACGAGGTACATGTATTGTATTGTCTTTTATATATAACCCAAGGACGTCATGAACCCTAGTGGTTAGTACGAGGTTATAACGCATATAACTTAACCTTTGTTATTAGAGAAGTATTCAATTCCCTTCTTAATGGATCGTCATCACAAGTATTGACAATCCGGGACGCCGGTATGTCTTGTGATGATCTCGCCTTTGGGCCTACGAAATAATTCCTTTAAAATTGAGAGATCGATTTAGAAATATATTTAATTTGTAACATGGAATGTTTTCAGCATACGATTCTCTGTTTCCAATTCATGGGGGTGATTTATGGGTCCTTACCACTAAGTAACCACATGTGTTTGCGTGCCTCAAGTGCATGCGAGCCCCGGCAAAGGCCATTTTTCACAAAACTAAGAAGGGACCCAGAATAACATTTAGAGGGATTTTTTCAGGTTCATTATCAAGTCAGGGGCGGCCGATGGATATTTGCCCGAGTGGTGACTGACTTTAACGCGAGCAAATTGATTTGTGAAACAATTGTCTTGTGCATTTTCTATGGCAGTGGGGAGTTGAAAAATTAGGCAATAAAGATTGATCGTTGGTGCATTTAAATATACGAGAGCGACGCGCCGATTACGGGTTGAAATATTTGACATATATGTCAAAATAAGATTGCAGAATTCGTTAAATAGTGACGCACGCAGAAAGAACGAAAACGTGTACAGACAATGCTTATATAATGTTATTATATAACCAATAAAGTCGACGCAAGTAATGAGGCGGTCCTAACTAGATTGAAGTACGCCACTGAGCTCTTCTTTTAAGCGCTATTGGGATAATTTATGACTTCGGCGCAGACAAAATTAGTTTGTATTCTGTTATCTAAAGGTTACACACAAAAAAATAGCAAACATGAAAGTTGCACTGATTTCTTGGAATTTGGGATGTAATGTGACAGAACACTATTAAAACGATTGAAATATGCATATTGGGAGATGTGTTTATCACTTAAGTTTTAAAAAAGAGGGACTAATATATTATTGAAACCACACAAGTAGATGGGTGGGAGTCGGGGGGCAGGGAGTTGGAACAGGACAGTCAGGGAAGGAACCTAGGGCCGCGCAGACGGGATAAAAATCATCGAGTTTTGATAAACGGCAGAATAATAATTTGGTGCGCGTAAACCGGGAATAATTCAGATAGTAATATATAATAAGAAAGGACAGTCAGGGAAGGAACCTAGGGCCGCGCAGACGGGATAAAAATCATCGAGTTTTGATAAACGGCAGAATAATAATTTGGTGCGCGTAAACCGGGAATAATTCAGATAGTAATATATAATAAGAAAGCACAGTCAGGGAAGGAACCTAGGGCCGCGCAGACGGGATAAAAATCATCGAGTTTTGATAAACGGCAGAATAATAATTTGGTGCGCGTAAACCGGGAATAATTCAGATAGTAATATATAATAAGAAAGCACAGTGAAGGAAGGAACCTGGAGGCGCGCGGACGGGATAAAAATCATCGAGTTTTGATAAACGGCAGAGTAATAATTTGGTGCGCGTAAACCGGGAATAATTCAGATAGTAATATATAATAATAGATAGTCGGGGTACAGAAGTGTTGGTGGACGGTCGGTGAAAGAACCTGGAGACGCACGGTCGGGATTAAAGTCATCGAGGTTGAATACACGATAGAATAATAACTCTGTGCGCGTAAACCGGGAATAAGTCATTTAATTAAAGGATAATAGTTCACGCGATTGAGGGGAGTCAAGATTTGGTCGTTGGGAAGCAAGGTTTAAATTAAGGGATCGAGGTCCGATAGTCGCGAGGAGACCAGTTTGGTGCGCCTAAATCGGGGATATTTCATTTTAATTAAACAAAGGATATTTCGTTTTATTAAACAAAAAAGAGTCCACGCGAATAAGGAAATCAGAGATTGCGGCTTGCGAGTTCATATCTGTGAAGTTAAATGAATATAATTTGTAAATTGAGACGGTCAACATCAATACGGGACGTACTTTTGGGGCGGTTGTCAGGGAGGATAAAATTTAATACAAACCGACGCGACAGTTAGACCGAAATAATAAGTGCTGTAATTAGTGATTAATCAATTAGTGCACGAGGGATGCTGGTTTTCGGATTGTGATTCGTGCATGTCAAGGTTTTGTGTGCATGAGAGGGGTAAGTTTGACAAATTGAATTAATTATTAACAACATTAATGTTCGGATTTCGTACAAAGTAGGGTTAAAACAATAGAATCATCATTACTCCCCGAGTATTTTAATTGTTTATAATTGTTCGTCTAGCTTGCAGTTTTCTAGATTTAAACATGTATTCTAGTTTGTATAGCGCCCTTGAGGTGATTTTCCATAAAAAGCGGTGCTTTGTGGTTCGTTCAAATATTAGTATTATTATTATAGCTACGGTAATGAGGCCTTTAATAAGGAACCATGTCATCTAAGTCGGATGCTCTAATCGGAAAAAAAAGGGCGTTCCCTCCGTAAGTCGATCCGGGGCTGCCTGATGTTGACCGGCGACAATTTCTTGAGACAAGACCGTTGTAAAGTAATAATTTGGGGTTCAATGGACTAAAATAGCATTTGAAGCACAAAGTGCGCTTTAGGGCAATAAATCTTAGACGAGAGACTTCATTTAAAAGACGGGATTTTGAAGCCACAAAACAATAATAAAGTCCTTTAAAGGTGTTCTGTTGGTGGTCGAGAAAACTAGGTTACTGGGTATTCTCCAATACATAACGGGTAACAAAATACATAGGTGTAGAAAATAGGTATAAATGAATGTGTAAAGCGCCTTTGAGGTGTTAATTATTATTTACGAGTTTCGTAATAATATTTTTAAACGTAGCTAGGGGATTATATTCAGGAAGGTTTTTTTTGAAAAGGCATTGGGTAATTTAACAGTTTATAAAATGGTGCGTAGCATGGGCATTTTTGATTACTAACAAAATCTGACATAATTGAATTCCCATTCCAAAAATTTCCCACACCTTATTCCAAATTTTAGGTATCACAACAAGTCTACTACATAGGACTTTGCATAAACTTGGTTCGATATCTTATCATATAATCGCCTTTGGTTCACGGTTAGGTATATTTCTTTCGACTTAGCGAAAAACTTTCATATTGTCGGTTGAATGAAGCCGTCGGTAGGTGTTCACATTTTAGCGTGATGCGCTATATCCACCTACTTAATTAACAAACTCTTTTTCTTCAAACTTAATTGAGCGGGTTACGACTCGAGAATGGACGGCGGTTGTCGAATGGATTAACGGGTCCGGCTTTCCTATTTCACCATGAGGAAGTATCTCACGCGACTTTATCGGGGGCGATGTGATCGAAATGCAGGTGGGCTTACACTATTTTTCTAATGTGGAGGCGAAGTAAGCGATGGTCGTGTCTGGTCCGAGCAAATTGGAATCCCTTGTGATCACATCTCGGTAACGTGGATCTCGTACCCGCTCTAGACTGGATTGGAAGCGTGGCCGGAGCCATTTCATGATGTCGACGTATGTACGTCACTAAGGCATTGGGGGACTTCAGGAGAACAAAGGACGTGCACCCATTTCCCCCTCCCTCTACCGCCGCTCCGAGGTACCAGCGGATAAAAGTTGTCGTCGCGGGAGGCCAGTTTGATGCAGGACGAAGATTACGATCTGGCCGGACTACCTTCGTCATGGGGGAAACGAAGTGACGAAATTTGCGTGGGCTTCACTACCTTTTAGGTTACGCTCGTGTGGGGTCTGCCTTGTCGGCGGAACGAAGGGAACATGACATATGGAATCGTTTGGCAACCGATCGGCGGTTCTTTGTTGGAATCCGGATAAGTTTTCTTAACTACCTTTTGGTTTACGCTTAGGTAGGTATATTTCATTCGATATATTCGATTTAGCAAAAACTTTCACATTGTCGGTTGAACGAGGCCGTCGGTAGGTATTCATATTTTAAGCGTAATGCGTTATATCCACCTTCATAAGTAGCAAAAGTTTTCTTAACTTCCTCACACTAGGAATAGGGATCATCCAGCATCAGGGTGGGATTGTACTCTGGCCGAAGGCGCAGCGGGGGAAATAGAAGGGAGGGAAGCCAGATTCACGACCTGGTGCCTTTCATTCTTGGACCCAGCACCCCGGAAGCCGAGCTTGACATTCCTTTCTTTGAGCTGATATTTGAGTTTGAGGTTGGGGTACGCCTATCGTAGAGCATATGCCCGTGACATTTCGGGGAAGGTCCCACGTTACGCTTGTGTATGTTATGCGAGAGGACGTATTTTTCATTCAAATCAAATACCGATGACCATCGCGATTGCAGGCTGGCGCATGTTTTGTAGCGTGCCTAGGAAAAACGTAATCATCATTTCTACTGGTTCGAGGCGGCGTGCTGGACGGAGAACGGGACTATTGAGGACATGAGTGACTGCCAAGGCGAGGATCGGTGACATCAAAATCTTCCTTAATTAAATTCATACATCGCCAGATCAGAGGAGAGAGCGGCCCCACCGATCTCCTGACATTGCCGATTGTCTAATCAACTTCGGTTTAATGTTTATGCCGATGCTTTAGGAGTTAATGGAACTCAAGTCATCGGCATGCTGAAGAACTTCAAAATCATCACCATCATCATCAATCCAGAGTAGGATGTCACGATCTAAAACCTCGTGCCACCCACGCATTTCCTGAACAGTTCCTGACATCGGCTATCACGCCATTAATCGGAGCAGACCCTCATATCAAACGGTATGAGATGACCTCTCATCATCATCATCTACATATTTATAATTTGACGGCGTATTGGTCGATAATATTCCCATTACCACTCTATGATCCAGAAACACACATCAAACCCTTTCCCGACAGAAGGCAAAACATGTCGATTTTCATTCGTCGCTTGCGACCTTAACATTCTCCGGAGGCGTTGGAATTGGAAGCTGATTCGGCGGTCTATGACCATCACCTTATCAGTTGGGCTATGGAGGAGTCCAATTATTTAAACAGCACATGTTCTGTCTCATGTTAATCCAAAATACCTACCCGTAGAATCAAATTAACAAAATAAAACAAGCTAGCTAACTAACAAACTGCATCTAGAACATAAGTGTAGAATTATTGCACTCAGTACTGCTTTGAGTGTAAATCTTTTGTTAGAATGTACATAAATGTCAAATTATTTTCATGATAGAATTTTATAGAGCTGCAGAGAGTACGTGACATCGCATCGAAAGGTAGGATCTTCTCAATTCGCCGTTTGAATGTAAATTTATATATTAGATGCTAGGAGGGAAAATGCAGATTACTTCAATAAAAATAGTCGTCGATGAGTGTAGGTGTATAACAGGTGCTAGGGGAGGAAGCTGAACGAATATAGATAGATAATTAGTTAATTTTCAAGCTAGTCAGACTCAGTCATTGTTATTCGAAGCCTTGCAAATTGTAACACGCCATATCTAAAAGAACAAGGGTTTACCACAAATAAATTATTAATTAAATTGGATTAACTATACCAAACCACTCAAACAAAAAAGTACACAACGTTGTGGGGTTAATTACAATTGATTAATTAAGAGCATCTCGTCACGTTTGCATAAAAGTATTGCGTGATGGGGTTGAAAAGGCGCTGCAAAAGAAATGCAGGGGAGAGACGCGAGAACGGACGAGCTACGAGCTTTTAAAGGCCGGCCGGGGTTGCGCCTGTAGCTGTAGCAATGTAGCAGCATTGGGAATTCAAAAGTTAGACGTTACTTCGTAGAGGGGGGGGGGTTTATCACAGTCTGCACGTGAAGACTTGTGTTATTATTGTTATTATTATAAAAAAAGAGGTAACTCACCTTACACTAGTGAAATTACTGATGCGATATTTAGTTCATTTATTGTAATGACTATTATTGGTAGTAATAATTTATTACTTTCTCCTAGTGCGTAGCCACTTAGGTTGTTTTTTTTAAAAAAAAAAATGTTTTTTAAATTTATATATGAATATGGTTACATAAGTATATAAATTCGTCTAAGAAACACGACACGATACACTGATTGAGGGCGTAGTTCAAGGAACCCTAAATTAGGCTAGGTTTTTCATTAGAAAAAACTGCGTTAGGTATTCAGTATCCTGCCCGGGACCGAAGTAGAGACCTAATTTCTATTTTCGTGGAACAATTTGCATTCTAAAAAGTACTTAATTTTAGATGCAATGAAAGAATATGCAAGCATATTCTTTTCTTTTCGTTGGCAAGAGACGGCATAAGAAAATTCTTGTACAAGTGGTAGGTATAAAGGCACCTAGCTCTCATCATACTGGGGTAGGTCATTGGGTAGTAAGAAACTTAGGAACCTTATGGTTGTAAATAACCTTGTGTATATATTAATATAAGGTCATGTATAAATGGAAATATCATTTCAATTATAATTTTTTTTTATTTTTTTGTCCTTTTTTTTTTCGGGTTTTTCAATCTCTTTCATTGTCGAATTATTCTCACATGTAGGTTAAATCGTTATAGTATTGGACATCTCACACGTTGCGATATAGGAGAAATTGGGGCGGTAAAACGTTCACAATCGGGTAGTTACCCACTCCTTAACGGGGTATGTCTCAATTCTAGCGTATGTTGGAGTGAATTCACGATGAAAAGGCAATGTAATAATTATATTACCACATTTTTGTTATCAGAATAGGCCCAATAGACAACACTATTCGGTTCACATAGGTTGTGGTGGTATCGAATTTTAACCTTCTTCCGCGAACATATAACAACGGTTACTCGTTGTGTGGTATTATAGAACTGTTACAAGTCCGATAGGATGGAACTTGGGTATCGACCTAACGTGTCATTCGGCTGTTAGCTATAATCCAAAGCGTGATAGGATGGCTAAACTCCTTAGAATTAGAGCAGGAAGATTGTTGGAAACGCGAATTTCCGAACAAGGGAAGTATATATGATTCCGGTGTTAGGAAGAAATTCGTTACTCAATTAAGGAAATTTTTTCCTCTTCTAATAACATTGTCGGTAGTATTAAATTTTCGTATTTTTTGGTAAAAATACGTGGCGTTGTTGTTATTTATTTTAATTTTTTTTTTTCTTCTCTCCTTACGTAGTCAAACCCTGAGAGTTTAAGTTGAGTTGAAACAAACTCGAATTGAAAGTTATTTAACAAAATTGTACTCACACACATAGAGTTTTTGGTGGGTAAACAAATGTATATTCAAGTGTTTTAATTATGATAAATGTAATTAATTAAATTACTATATAAATATTTTGTAAACACGTAATTGATTACTTCGGTATCAATATGGTAAGCCAGCGTGTAAAGTCCTTGCCATATCAGGACGCAATTGTACGGTGTTTTGTAACTTGCTATATCACTGTATTCAAATAAGGAGTAGTACTTCTCGTAGTAAGAAGATTTAAGAGTATGCACCCAGTTGAGTAAATTAGCTCGGTAATGTCATAAAGTTATGTCATTCGGGTCGTATTGTTCTTATTAGAGAATAATGTAATTGCACTTATGGTCATTACGGTTCGTCTGGTTATTTTGGTGGGAACACCTAGAGGGTGTCCTATGTGGTTTCGTCGAACGCAAGTTCACCGTGAGGATTCCAAGGGATCTATCCGGTTGTCTATGTCGTTGCGGCAAGGGTATATTTCTAGTATACCAAGTACAGCGCTGTACGGGTCACCGAGGGTGAGTCGAGAAAACATGAGAGGATTCATATTATGCCTGAAAATTAATATTCATGATAGGTTTTGTAGCATTACCTTACAATTATATGCGAACATGAGAGGATGGTCGTTTATGCCTGATAATTAAATGCAAACCAGACAAACCATGACAAGCTGAGAGTGCGGGAAACTAACATTTGGGTTAGAATTGAATTGTGAAAATAGCATAAAGTGTATAAAAACAAAGTTGTATAATTTTAAGAATTCTATTGTAAGACGCGAATATGAGTTGGTTTCGATCATTTCATGACATTGGTCAGCGTACAATATTCCATAACAGGAATAAAGTGTATAAAAACAAAGTTGTATAATTTTAAGAATTCTATTGTAAGACGCGAATATGAGTTGGTTTCGATCATTTCATGACATTGGTCAGCGTACAATATTCCATAACAGGAATAGGGTTGGAAATTTTTTGTCTAATTTTAAGATTTTTACATGGTAGTAATCCTTCTCGGAAGGGTCATGTTTTCCTTATTTCTTCATGCACCTTCGTTAGCGTGTCTTGTATCGCACTAGGTACGTCACATTTTTTTAATTTCTTGAGAGAGTTGGCAACCTTTGTTCAGTTATTGCTAGTTTTTTTTAGCTTGGCTCACAGGTAGTTAAAATTTTGTTGGCTCTTAGGTAGGGAGTGTTTAAATCCTGGTGAAGAGGTAGCTCTGTACCTCACATTGTGGCAACCATCGCATCACATGCTGTATGGAAGGTCGTGGTCCCCTGCATCAGCCTCGCTGCCTTTTCCCTTCATTTTTCAGGGGGAGGAGGGTAGTGTTATGAGTTGCCCATAAATCGTACGAACGAACTATACAAGCGGCAGGCAGCTGTGTGTCACGTGCACAGTACATGTACATTCTCGCATGATTATTGCTGTCCCTCTCAGGCTGGCAGAAGACATTACCATATATGGCCACACGGCGCGAATTCCAGCCAATGGCAGAAGACATTACCTTATAGGGCACGCGTTCGAGTCTTCCGTCTCGCTCATCACGGGCAGAGAGATCCAGCCACCGATCGCAAAAGGACAGACATATTTCAGACAACGGCGCGAGCGGTCGTACGCACTACTACGTACTGTCGGGCAGTATGCCACCCTTCGACGTGACTAATTAAGTCTTCACCTACGATCCAAGTATGGCGCTATCACCACAGACGCCTGTATAATCCTACTGCCGCCTATTTAATACCATAACATTAGACGCGCCCGGCTTTTAATCCGCCTACGTGCCGACGAGCCGAGTAATTCACAACTGCCGCCTACTTAATACCATGGCAGCCCAGACGCGCCCGGCTTTTAATCCGCCTACGTGCCGACGAGCCGAGTAATTCACAACTGCCGCCTACTTAATACCATGGCAGCCCAGACGCGCCCGGCTTTTAATCCGCCTACATTGCCGATAGCCGCTTAATTCACCGTTATCACCCACCGGTTCGGTAAGCTGACCGAATCCGCCCACCATGACGCCGAGAAGCCGCCCTCTCCCGCCGAGCCGCCCAGTTCCTGCACACAGTCTATGAGCTTTGCTCTAGACCTCTCCACTTCGTAGGGAAGCTGCCTGCATCCGTACGACGCCACGTGAGATTCTAACCCTCTTATAGTCTTTCCGAGCCTAAATTCCGTAGTATTTCTAGTGCCTCACTCTCTCTAATGCTAGGCCTTAAACAGCTTACCTGGTTGCCTGTACTGTTCACCCTTGCATTATTGAATACATTTGAATTGTGCCCAAACCTTGTTTCATTGGAGTCAACCATCGACAGCCTCGGAGGAGCCCTACGACCCTGAGCTGAGCCTTCCAAGCCGAGGCATATGGCCCCCGGGGGGCCTGCTTAACACTTGTCCCCCCCCGGGAGGGACATATTTCTGGAGACCAGAAGTATAACACTGGACCCTACGTGGCTTCAGTATCACCCTGGCCCCAGGAAGTATGACAAGGGGTGGGTAGGAAACTGGGGTTCAGTGTGTTCAAGAGTGGCGGACGTATGAATATGTCCCTGCCACTGCGGTGCAAGGCAATGTTCTGAGAGCCCTGCTGGCGAGGTCAAAAGATCACCCTCAACCATTCTTTGCCGATCTGGCCTGCCACGCAGTTGTTTGAAAGACGCATCCGTCACCAAGATCCGGGCAAACCTAACCCCCTGCTAAGTCACAAAACATAGCAAACTTCTTAGGATGACCTATGGAGACTTAGAGACGTGATGGTTATCCAATAAATGATTTCTTCAGTTCTTCAGGAGCTAACGCAGCTGGATCAACTCAGCTGGTATCTGTATATTCTGTCCTTCTACAACAAATCATACAATTAATTTGGGCGAGAGATATATTTTTATAAATTATGTTACAGTGACCAATAAACCTACAGATTGAGTTCGAATGATAAACAGTACCGAAGGAAAGGGACAAACATAATTGTACTATCATAAACGAGGAGGAATGGGTATGTTGTTAACTTGGGTAAAGAAGGTTGTAAACAAACTCAGCATAATGGCCCAAACCGTCACATTGACGGCGGCGGTCTTTGTAGGTATAAGTCAATATATCTCAAAAAGCAATTAAGATACGTAGCTGTTTTTTTCACCATAGTTGTTAAACCATAAATCATGAAATGTAAAAAAAAATCATACCAATACAATAATTATTAAGCATTATATCGTCACTTTACTTCGGGCTGCCGTCAAAATGAAGGCTCTGGTCTTTCTAGTGTTAACGCACGCTTGACATGGGGGGTAAGCTGGTGAGAAAAAGTATAAATATATTTTATGCAAACGGTAATCGATGCGAGCGGTGATCGATGGTAACGGTTATCGATGCGAACGGAGATCGATGCGAACTGTGGTCGATGCGAACGGTGATCGGGTGAGGCGAACGGTCGGGCCTTTACGCACGCTTCACTTGGGGAGTGATAAGGATAAGGATAAGGATAAGGATAAGGATAAGGATAAGGATAAGGATAAGGATAAGGATAAGGATAAGGATAAGGATAAGGATAAGGATAAGGATAAGGATAAGGATAAGGATAAGGATAAGGATAAGGATAAGGATAAGGATAAGGATAAGGATAAGGATAAGGATAAGGATAAGGATAAGGATAAGGATAAGGATAAGGATAAGGATAAGGATAAGGATAAGGATAAGGATAAGGATAAGGATAAGGATAAGGATAAGGATAAGGATAAGGATAAGGATAAGGATAAGGATAAG
Source organism: Limnephilus lunatus (assembly GCA_917563855.2). Lineage (NCBI taxonomy): Eukaryota > Metazoa > Arthropoda > Insecta > Trichoptera > Limnephilidae > Limnephilus > Limnephilus lunatus. The sequence continues at coordinate 104,780,174 of OU830593.1, forward strand.
GATAAGGATAAGGATAAGGATAAGGATAAGGATAAGGATAAGGATAAGGATAAGGATAAGGATAAGGATAAGGATAAGGATAAGGATAATGATAAGGATAAGGATGGTCATCCCAAGGTCATAGGTCACCACAAGGTCGTAGGTCACCCCAAGGTCGTAGGTCACCCCAAGGTCATAGGTCACCCCAAGGTCATGGGTCACCCCATGGTCATATTTCACCCCAATGTCATATGTCACCCCTAGGTCATAGGTCACCCCGTTCGCTAAGTTTGGTAACTTAGCAGGGATACCGGTGGTTCATGGGGCGAGGTTTGTCTTGTAGTTTTACTTCAGTCGTGTGGTCTAAAGCACACTCGTTTTTTTATCAGAAAAACTCTCTTTTTATAACTTTTGAATGTTATTCCCATCAATTTAATACGTTATTGAAGAAGAAGATAAAAATAATAATCTAAACGAAAATATGAAAAAACAAGACACAGAAAAATAGAAAAAGACAATGGTCGCAACTGGGACTCGAACCCAGAACTCTCGTCTAACCGGGACGTTTGCTATTGCCACCTTCTGTCAAACCGTCATATTTGTCAATCTCATATTTCAAATTTTAGAATTAACAATATTATCTTCAACTAATACTTTTTCCATATTATGGGCAACTACAATCATTCTAACAATTGGCTTGTAACCTGGATAGCTTCTCGGATAAAAATATCTGAATTTATTCATATGGAACTATTGACTTTTTACAAAAATCTAAATGAATATTCTTTTTTTATAAGAAAAAAACACTATTTTTATAACTTTTGGAGGTTATTCCCATCAAATAATATATTATTGAAGAAGAAGATCACAATAATAATCTAAACGAAAATATGGTGAAAATATGGAAAAAGAATTAGTTGAAGATAATATTGTTAATTCTAAAATTTGAAATACGATATTTTCAAATATTACGGTTTGACAGAAGGTGGCAAAAGCGAAATTGGTTAAAGCGCACGTCCCGGTTAGATGAGAGTTCTGGGTTCGAGTCCCAGTTGCGTCTTTTTCTATTTTTCTATGTCTTTTCTGTTTTCTCTCATATTTTCGTTGAGATTATTATTATTAGCTTCTTTTTCATTAACCTTATATTATTATTATTTTTAATTTGCCTAGTTAAGTTCTTGCCCGTAGAACGTCAAAATCAAATTTATATGAATAATTGATATAACATTTCCGCAATTTAACCTGAAATTGAGCCCCCGGTTGATTAGTCAGACGTCTTCGAAAAATCAAAATTTCAGATAAATATACAGTTACATGTAAAAGTGTACCCTCTATCTGGGAAAATTCTCAGATTGTTCATAAACACCACCAAATCAATTATTATAATGCAAAAAAACTTATACTTAGTGAATATAACGAAATGTTTATGTTTTGTGGGTCACTAGTAGGATATTTCAAAATGTCATACTAATGTATTGTTATGACTCCCATCTTATTTTATAGCATAATTAATATGTAAAACACAGACACGTGTAAATAATATTTGAAATAAATAAAAAGAAAATACTTTGTTTTAGGTCACTTTATTGATATTTTATAGTCTACCGGTTTCGGTACCTCCGTACCATCCTCAGGACTGTTATAAAAATACTAACAAATACAGAGTAATATACATATATATAAACAAAATTGTTGAGAAAGAAAGAGACGGTAAATTAGAGCGGGTCAATGCGACAGTCGTGCGGGGGAGGGGAGTGTGGGATAACGGGAAACTTTATTATGATATATATATAAATTGTTAAGAAAGAAAGAGACAGTAAATTAGAGTGGGACAGTGCGTCAGTTATGGGAGGGAAGTGGGGGAGGAGAGTGTGGGATAACCGGAAACATACTTATAATAGGGCTGAATGTTAAATTAAGTTGATTATTGATGATGTCGGCCTTTGAATTAACCGATTTTTTTTATTTCCAATGCCTCTAAATTATTTAATCTTAAGCCTATCCCATTTTTGTGTAGCACTTTAATACCCGTATCCCGGTTAAACGTGTGATCTTTATTAATTAAATGTGCGAATTCCGAAAAACCTGAACTTGTTAGGCATCTTAAATGTTCTTTAATTCTAGTTTCTACATTGCGTCACGTTTGACCTATGTAGAACGCGCCACAATCAATACAATTAATTTTATAAATGCCCGAGTGGCTTAGAACATCCTCTTTGTCTTTGGCATTAATTAAAAATTTTCCTAGGTTGTTATTAGTATAAAATGCTGGTTTGATTTCATGTGGGAATTTAAAAGTACATGAAAAGGAAAGGTTATTAATATACAAAATTCTTCGCCATTGAAGGTTATTATTGTTATAAATTTCTGGACTATTGTAAACGTATTTATTTATGGAAATTAATCTTAATTTTTTTGCTAGGATTCTATCAATAAGGCCTGTTTCAAATCCATTATTATGAGCTATTAGTTTTATTGAACTTAATTCATTAGCATAATAAAAAAATAAAAATTTTTGGAAAATTAAATAATATTTGATTTATGATGAGCATTCGATTTTGTTTTCCTCGTTATCCCTCAAAACTTCATATTCGGAGATGTCTTTCTAATGAACTGGTTTCCCTTATATATTTTACGCGTTAATCAAATTTCCTTGACGTTAAATCAATATTATTAACTCATTTAACGTAAAAATATGGTTAGCTTTTTCAACATAGCACTTGGATTGCTGGGTGTGGCTTTTTCCGTGCTGTGGATCCAACTGCCTTAGCCCATTCTTAGAATTGGTAGTTACTCCTTAATTCAACTTTTAAACCGACGCTGACGCAAATTCAAAAGTTACGACTTTGTAATTAGAGTCAAAGCTAAAATAATTTAAACTTTTCCACAATGTAATTATGATTCCATAAAACACCATTTGATTCTGACAGCAAGAACGTTGTACCAATGTTGGAGGTATGAAAATATACTGATATCAAATACAGGCTAAAACCGAATCTACCGAACTGAATTAAAAAAACACTATCTTATTTCAAATTAATAAATTGCTTTGTTTTTACCACTATAATTGATTATATAAAAAAAGACATGTTTCGTAAGCCAAGTTTACTTCATCAGGGTTTTAATAATACTATTTTTTTTTTAAATAGACATAGAACATGGTGTCAATAGAAAAATAACAAACATAAACAAATAATAAACATAGACACAGTAACAATGTAAAAATGAGAATGGGTAGGGACAATATGGAACAATTTACAAAGGAAATAAGTTTAATATTGGATCATTTAAAAACAATTTTTGATTATAATTAATAATTTTCAATAAAATAAAAACTATCTTATTTATTTTATAATTACTTTTAAAAATACTACATGATAATATGTTTATAACGAATTCATATTAATTTCTTATAATTAAATTATAATATGTCAATGAAATCCTCAGCACGGGAGATCCCAGTGAGGATATCATTATCTCTATATGTTACTAAGAAAAGAAGACAATAAATCATTATTATTATTATTATGAAGTGGGGCTCTGCATTTTCATTATCATTTCATTTCGTGTTCATTCATAATACAAAATGCCTACGATAATAACCTTTAATACCAATAGGTGCTTTGTATTTACTTCCTTGTTTGTGAATCTCGGAATATCAGATAACAGTGACCCGAAAGGCTCAAATTACTCCTCAATTACCTCTCAATTATCTCCCAATACCTCCCATGTATTTTGTTTATCAGTCCCGATTATAATACAAAGTCAAATGATCTTCCGGGCATAGTCCGTGATCAGAATGAAGAACACGTACGTGATGCTCAATACAAGCAGAGTTAGTTGTAACTTTCATTAGGGGGAACACGAGTTAACTTGGTAACCTCTATTGAAAGCGATAGCGGCTTTTGTGAATAGCCTTTATACAGTGTGTGGGTAAGTTCGGGGGAACAAAAATGCCGGAGTTCTGCCTGATGTATGGGGCTTTCAATGCCAATACATTTCGTGGAAACGTTCTGGAACATTCTGGAACACTGGCCCGCCGGTAGAATACTAATGACACCTATCAGGAAAGTCGACAAGCTAGCCTCAAAATCCGCTTTATACCCTTCAAAAACTGGATGAAAAGTAATGATTTTCAGTTTATCTTAATTTCTTATTTGGCCGCACGCAAAAACAACCACGAATGTGTGTGTTTTTAAATTATTGGTTGAAATAAGTCAGGAAATAATACTCTAAATCATTGTATCTCAACGTGGGCGATAACGCCTCCTTGTTGGCGTTTGAGACTCTCAGGAGGGCAGTAGAAGACCTAGAGAAAATGGTCTAAAAAAGACACGCTAATCATGTACTAATGAAGCAAAGTAAGCTTTAATATTGGTTAATTTTTGTTATGTATTGTAATCATTTTTTTCAAGTGTGCAAAAATTCAAATATTTCGGTAGTTGGGGAAGTGAATGAAAATTCAACTGAAAGATTGCATTACATTCAGATCTGCAATTAATTGGAAGATATGAAATTTTTTATTTTTTATAATGTAATATTATAATCTTACATGTATTATTATTATTATGAATTCACACTATGCCATGAATACAAGAAGGAAGAAATATTGCTTTTTTAAATAATTTAATTTTTTTTTTGATTCCGTGACACTTGAGCCCCCTCCCATAAGTAAAATACTCTAAATCGTAGCGTTTAACATTTTTTGTGCTATTAATTAGCGTTATAACTCTGTAGTATTTATTTTACGGCTTTATAAGTGGGTAGGTAAGTAATATGTTTAAACACTTTTTTCAATAAATGTGTTTTTACGCAACTTGATAACAAGCTTGCACACGAATGTGGAACTGACAATTACTGAAGCCATAGCCAATAATCATACAATAAGCTATATCATAAGCAAGAACTTTCATTTCAATCAGGCGTCGTTTAACAGCTTTTTAGTAAAACTACCCCCTAAAAGGAAAAACAAAGTATGTAAAAAAAACCACAAAATTTACTTTTATCAAACTTTTATAAAACTATCTTCATAATAATGTGTTGAATATGAAAGATTGACAACCAACTAATTGAAATGTCGGCTGACAAAACTTTACAACCAGAAATTTGTCTCAAGATTTAGATGAGTGTTGGCTTGCACGACGTTGTTAATATGGATGCTCAGTAAGGGATGCTTTGAAAACATTGATCCCATTTTGCCGCTTCTTAAGTTTGTGTAAAAAGTCGAAATCAAATAAATTAATTTCAAAATCTAACCCCAGAAATCATATATTATCACTTAAAAATATTTTTTTACGTATGTTTCAAATATCGATCCACGTATAGAAAAACCTTTTCAAATGAAAACCAAACTGAACCGTTCCATTATTTAACTAATAAACATATCTTTATTAAAAAGTTTATTAGGAAGTAGCTATAAATACCAATAATTACTTGAAATGTAATAACTTCGTTCACAAGACTTATTTAGTTAACAGATCGCGACCCCTGGTTGATAAACGATGTTCTATTCTGAATTCAGAAACTGCACAACTCAAAGGTGAAGTTTTATATTCTTGACACGTTTTCAATGTATACCGATACACTTTACTATCTGGGTGAAAGATTTATTTATCGGAAAGAAACATCGTTCTATGATTGCATCGCGCACTAAAGTAATTTAAGTTTTTATTAAATGACGAATTTCGATTTGTACGCTGAGCGCAGTTGCTTTCTGTGATGCTTTAATTATATATATTTTACATTAGCTAAACATAGGAAGCCTTGAGGAAAATAATTCTCCTCAGGGCCTATGTCATCTTCGAGGATCCTGTATGGAGGGTCGTTTTAGGAAAGGAAGGGGAGAAAGTTCTGGGATGGAAAAGGGTTAGAGGGGTGGGAGGGAATCGGAAGTCAGTGTGTCCAGGAGTAACGGTCTTATGAATCCATCCCTACACTGCGGTGGAAGGCGATGTTCCGAGAAAGTAAATCGAGGACGGCTAAAGGGACTCAATCAACCATTCTCTCCCGATCCGGCCTGCCATGCAGCTTGTGGCAGACGCACCCGCCGCCAAGACCCGGACAACCTCACCCCATAAACCCGGGAACCCCTGATAAGTCACCAAACGTAGCGAACCACTTGGGGTGACCTATGGCAGAGGTTATCCAATAAATGGTTTGCGCAATAAATGCGGTACTTAAACCCGCCTCCCAAATTGTAGATATATTTTTATATAAAAAAAAATAAAATAAATAAAAAACAAAAAAAAATAAATAAATAAAAATAAAAAAACATAGTTATATATCCAAGTAATATAATATGCTAATATAATTTGTAAACATTTTTGTAATTTTTTATTCGAAAATTCCGAGTGTCCATCACCGTTGACCCATAAAAACACCTTAATCGTGTCAAAGGCTTGAATCTGGTTTCAGATTCCGTTCATGGCAAATGCTTTAGATTGACGAGCACCAACTTTTAGAACCTTCACATTAAAACGCCCTTTCAAAGTATTAAATCATCCCATCCCCCTCAATCTATGGGTATTTAACTGAACATCTCATTACAGCCTCTTTGTTGGCCGAATCACAATATAGGAACGACATTACGAAGTTTGGCAAACTATGTCGATTGGTCGACGTTGTTTAATGATTTGTAGTGGCTCTTTTGGTATGTTTGTTTAGAGAAGATAAATTATTTGTGACGGTAAATTTGGTTCAAGCTGGACTTGATCGTTTTCGACCGCAATAACAATAGTTAACTAGAAACAAATGACGTGTACCTAACGTAATTAATTTTGGGAACTGAGTTACTCGAAAGTGCACAACTAAAGTAAACTTTTACAAATTTCGCATGTCAAATAACGTTATCTACAAAAAAACAACAACCTTGAAGTCAAGCGACGTTTTCTGCAAAAAGACAAACAACTCATTACTTTTGGTATGTTTTTAGGCAGTTAAAGTTGTTTGATTATAAACCGTCGAGTTATTGGTTTTTTTTTTTTTTGTGGATAATGTTGATTGATTTTAAGCCCTAGCGTTTTTATTACATTTGTTGGGAATTGTTTGTGTGTGTTTGTGGATAACGTTTTATAACATGAAGCCCTCGAAATCGAGTCCGTTTTTTAATTGTTTTTTGTATTAAAGACCTAATAGGGCCGGTAAATAAATAGGGACATACTCGTAAAATGAACACTGTTCATTCTTTCCTCTCCTCAAACAGACCCTCCACACAGCATCTCAAATGACGTATGTCCTGAGAGAGTTTTTTTTTTACATTAACTCCGCACAGGAGGCCCTAAGGAAAATAATTTCCCTCAGAACCTATGTCATCTTTGAGGATTCTGTGTGAAGGGTCTTTTTGAGAAAAGGAAGGAGTGAACTTGGGTCTTGAAGAGACCCATGTTGTAGGAGGGAGGAAACACAGAGAAAATAATCAGTATGCAGTTCACACGCAGTAGATGTGAAACCTTCATAAAGTTAAACTTCGAAAGAATGAGACGAATGCGGAGTATCAAGTGTAGGATAATTGTAGGGTTTATTTATTATAATATTGTTACAGAGTAAAATTATTTTAGATTTTATTTTACCAAGCACCGCACAACGAGAAGGCTGATAGGCTACGAAGCACCGCATACAAACCGATTATACTATCTCATTTTCTCGCAGGCTAAATCCTAGAGATGTTTTGTGTGTTGTCACTTTTAAGAGTCGCTCGTTTCCTTTTCATTGAGTTTCAAATCACAATGGTGCTAAAAAGTAGTAATAGTAGTTTGTTATGCTACGTTTATAAAATATCCTAATTTAGTGCATTAAAATTTGACAGTTCGCGAAACCTAATCATATTAAAAATAATTACCACAAATATTTAAAAAAACTGTTAATGATTAAAAATTTAGTTTTCTAGTGGATATTTGTATCCATGATTATCGAGTAGACTATAAAAAATATATAGAAATAGAAAATATTCATTGAATACTCCGGTATTAAATAATATTTATTGGTGACACTCTCGGCAAGTTTAAAGGTGCTAACACATAGAATTCCGTTAATTTGTAAAGATAATGTTTTTTTATAAATCTAGATAAAATATAAAATATAGATGAATTAATAACAATATAGATGAATTCATTAGCTATGCAGCACTTTAACCAGTTTTTATGTGTTCATATTAAATTCAGAGAAATTATATTTTTTAAATGTGGGCGGGAAATTTCCAAATAGGTCAACTTTTTTTAAAATAAAATAATTGACGCGATCGTTCGAGTGTTTAGGGATGGTTATGTTAAGTGCTTGACTGCAATTATAGGTGTTAAGCGATATATTTGTTGTTATATCTATATTAAATTCAGTTTAGAAATAACTCACATATTTTTTTATCATCTTCATTCAGTTTTGCCATCATTTTGAACTCTGAAATCATGTATGCAGTAAGTACGTACGGTAATTTCATCATTTTTTGTAATAAGCTTTATCCGTCTACACGCACTACTATACACTATTAATTCCTAATAATTACTAATCTAATAAATTGTGTACTCAGTCAATGAGTATTATTAATAAGCCTGTAATATTTTCATGAACGTAATACCAATAGAATTTTGTGGGATTGCCTATGTTGTTTTGCACGGCTAAAATCATATGGCGTACAATGTGACTAGGGTTGCTTTCGAAAATTTAATTAAATCAACAAAATTGGGTTAGTTCCCGCGCCTATTGTTAAGCACATTATAATTTGTAGCACTGTGTCGGTTAGGTAAATGGATATATTATTTTATGGTGGAGAAAACTACGCAAAGGGTTTTCGCATGCCAAAGATTTGATCCACGAAAGCAAAGAACAAATTAAAATACTTGTTGTTACGTAGGTGGAGGTCAAAAACGCTCATTAAGGATCCTAATATTGAATTCATACGGATTTAGAAAACAAATCTCATTACATACACCACTTATTTAATCAAAATTATTAACAGCTTTCAAAACCAATGGTCTCGTTGTTATGATAAAATTAATTTTCTATTTTAATTTTATCCTGACTAAGAAACCATGGGTTTCGAAAAGTGTTGAAAATTTTGATTAATTAAGTGGTGTGTACAGTGTGGCTTTTTTATAATCGTAATAATTAAATTTAGACACTTTCAAAACATTGACATTTGAAAACGTATAAATAGGTCGCCTCAATGTGGATTAACCACAGTTTAAAAATGGTCTTGAAAACTGAAACAGCTTTAACAAAAATACATACCAAAATACTTGCAGAACTTAATAATATTATCAAATTTAATTTTAATAAAATTTTAAGTAATTAATGAGAGGTTAACTTAATTTTGTTTTAGAAACGAACAGCACATCGATAAAACGATTGGTAAATAGTTTACAAGATTTTAGAAATTATTACAGGGATCGGTACGAACGACATATGTAAGTCTATCAAATATTTGGTGATTATTTAAATTTTACCGGGCAGGGTTAGTGCATGCTAAGGAATGATTTGAGGTAAAGATAAATATAAACGATTCATAAAAAATGTATGTGGTGCATTATAAGTATATGCGTTGATGTACCTGAACTTGCATGTATACAACCGTGATTGAATTGTGTTAGGTAGTGGAGCGTTGTGACTGACTTTTGATAATATAATGGCATACAGAGCTCCCGGCCAAAAAGGCCCAATTATCTTTCATCGTGAGTTTATAATATAATATGGTTATTGATAAAATAGTTCATTTTATAGTTTTATTAAAAACTATTCGCAAGGGGACATGGCTGGGGCAATATGGGTGGTTAATCTCTACGGAGGATTTGTTTATGTGTGGTACGTACGTTTTCGTCGTACCGAAGCAGTTTGTAGGCTCGTTATCGTGGGTGGGAATTCCTGAGAAAGACCATTTTGAGACTTAAGATGAGTTTAATAGGGGGATTTCAGAATATTTGTGAAGTTGGGATACCCTTATCCGTTATGAGTGCGCATTGATTACGTTACCAGTAATGTTTTTTTTCTTAAATGATGGAAGGGAGTCCATAAATACGCCGAGAGTTGTGTTGGGACAAAACGTATTTAATGATTGGAGAACTTGAGAAATTGGTGAGTTTGCTGCGGCGTTTGTTGTGTTATTTAATGCGAAAAATAGTTTGGTATGTATAGAATACATTGTATACCCGCGTTTCGTATGTTAAGGTCAATTTTGAGACAGTAATCCGGGGCCGTCTATATCTATTTAAAGGATATATGATGCAGGATGAAAACGTGCGCATTCTATTTCACAGGTGTTTCTTGTAAAGCTGTGGCGTATTAAAAATGACTCCAGTGAGTTCAGCATTCAATACAGAACAACCACCCTGGATTTATTCATCCAAGAAAAGAATGCTGGGTTGGTTGGAAGAAACTGCCACCTGACTAATTGCCCAATTTCGGACTATTGTCATCAAAAGTACTTATTCCTCTGTACCTCCGGTTGGATAAACTCTAGAATTTAATTTCATTTTCAAAATTGGTTGATTCTGAAAACGATTCAGACAAGATGTAAAGAACCAAAATTATTTTATTTTATAATTAATTAATTAAAAGTTCTAATTTTTAATTAGGCATGTTTAAATTTTTGTGAGATGCCGTAATTTTTCTAACGGTATTCATTCGGAAGGTAACTTTCTGATCTAAAATTGATAATGGTTGATTTGAAAGAATATAGGATTTTAAAATTTAAAAAAGATAATTTTTGATTTTAAATGATTCAGGAGAATATTTGTGAATTCTTTTAGGATCTAAAATCCTACAATTATAATACCCCGTGTGTTTTCAAAAGTTTGTGCTAGTCACATGCAAATTTTGTATAACAAAACGTGTCAACAAATAAAACATATAGTTTGGCAATTAAGTCTAGAAATTTATTTTTTTGGAACTAAAATTTTTCATTACTATGGTAACACCGAAATACTCGTTTTGTCAATGACATTTCGTATGGCTCTTGGCTTTACTGACTTAAAAAGTGTAGAAAACGCTGAAAATCACTCGTTTAATGTTTGTTTTTTCATTGTTTGCCTGTGCATTGTTTGAATTGAATAAAAATGAACAAACCAATACGTAGTGGTGCAAGAGAAGTTATATACTGGGTTTTCAACGCTGCCTAGCCGATTATCGCGCGAAGAAGCTCCTATGCCTAATGTGTAAGATGTTTACAAACGAACTACAGAAATGACTGGTACGTAGTATCGTTTTTTAATGAATTTCATTAGCATTACAAGATTTATGCCAATTTTCGAGCGATTATAACCATTACAATCTGTTTTGAGGTTATATTTAAAAATCCGAATTTGACAGTTAATATTAGGCTACAAGAAAAAGGGAATAACTCAATTAACAAAAAATTAATAATAATATGCAACTTCTTTAAACTCATAGAAAAGTTACTTTATGTCTTTCTTTCTAAATGAAGGTTCACACACAGGTAAATCTGAATCAACGGTAAGATGAATCGTCAAGGAAAAAAGCATGAGGGACAAAACCCATTTGGCTTTCAGCGTGAACCATGATCCAGCGCTTACCTTTTGAAATATCGTGCTGAACTCCAGTCACATACATAGATTGCCAGCATTTCTTTAGCTTGTATGATGAATGGATATAACTTTCATCTCAGTGAATTATATTTTTTTGCAGTTCTTCTGGTAAATTTCGGATATCCATTTAATTTTTAAGTAATGCTCTCTTTTAGCCGCTATATTTGTTTTTTTTCAATAAGTGCAGTTCTGTCTGTTTTGCACTTTTTTATAAACAAAGCCAATGGAATGCAAAATTTTTCGTAAATTTTCCCGGCTACCATCAAATCCAATGTCTTCTTTGAGTACGGTTAGTAAAGTTCTTAAAGTTGGGACTTCTTTACGTACTATGTAAAAAAATGATTTTTTTGACGAATGGCACGGACGGATGATGTACCCCCATAAATAAGTAGGACTCGTGTATATGGGGGGGGGGGAGGGGGTTATTATATTGGTTTATTTTTTTTTTGTTAAGTACAAATTTTCGTTGTAATTTTTAAGCTGAGTTTTAAATCTTTTTAAATTACTGTTCCTGTTTCTGATTTTTTCAGGTAGTGAATTAAAAAAATTAACTCAGAGATATTTATGATTTAACTGTCCTTTTGTTTTTTTTTACATTTCGGAGTAGGAAGTATTGATGTTTGCCTAAGATTTCTGTTATTTTTAAAGGGTTTAACTATATTTTGAATATTATCTTTATAAATTTTTTAATGTTGCATGATAAAAGTATAATGCACTTAAATTTCTGACCTTAAATTGTTTGAATAAAAGTTCTGACGAATATGAGTAAATTTGGTTTTTTTATAATTAATTTTTGTGATACCTAAGAAAATTGTTTGTTTTTGATTTGTATATATATACCGCCCCATCCTATAGTGCCCCATCCTATATTAATATTATTATTATTACCTTATAACGAAATACAAGCCCACTTATAATTTGTTTTGTGTTATTTTATTAATAGTAAATTGTAATTTTACTTCGATTAAATTATAGTTTCTTTGCAAAACTTTTGAGAATACAAATACATTATGAAATATGCATTTTGAACGAAGTGTTTTTTAAAACTTATATTCATTGTCTTATGAGCTATCTTGGTGTTGCCATTTAAAACCTTAAAAAACGATCGTGGCGCCATCATTTATTTTCTGCACATTCTTGCCAAACTGTACCTAAACAACAAAAAACAGATTAAGTACTCAAAAGTGTGAATAAAAACGTAAAAGACCATACTCCACATGTGTGGTTATATTATAATATAATATAATATTATTTACTCTTTGGAAGGTTTGGAAGGCCATTATCGTGTCCTTGGAAAATTTTGTGGCATTCCCAACAGAGTTCTGTGACGAGCAAATCCAGTTCGCGTTAGAACTTTTTCAATGTACATATAGTCGGCTAAGTATTTAAACGATTTGTTCAATGTTCACCCTCTATAATACATGAAGGTGGGTAATTATTTTATATAGCATGACCACAAGTATGTATTGTTCCATGGTACCTTCACACAAATGAAGCATTGAATTCCGTTAGTTTAAACTTAAATAATATGTATTTTTATTTTTAACTTAATGAGTTAAACCTCAAATTGTAATATTTAATTAAATAAAGATAATATTAGCGAAACTCAATAGAAAATATGAAACAAAAAGATCATAAAAAGACACGGTCACATCTGGGACTCGAACCCAGGACCTTCGGCTTTCCGGGCCGCAGCTATGACCACTGAGCGAATCGGATAGGGATACATTAGCTCAGTGATCAGAGCTGCGGCCCGGAAAGCCGAAGGTCCTGGGTTCGAGTCTCAGATGTGATCGTATCATTTACTGTTTCAGATTTTCGATTGAGTTTCGCTAATATTGTCTTCATTTAATTAAATAATATGTCTCGACCGCCGCAACACGGGCGTGTGCCTATCATGGAGGTAAAAAAATACCCTAATTATATCATTTACAATGCATTGAATAAAGAAAAAAAACGAGTGTGCTTTGGACCACATAACTGAAGTAAAACTTCTGCTCCATCTATATGCTCATCCACTGCTCTCTCTTGCTCCTACAGTGATATACGAAGCGTTCGCCTCGCTTTTCGTAACTCCCTTGTCACGGATTCACTAGCTTACTGCCCAAGTCAAGCGTGCGTAAAGAAGTTTTACTTCAAAAATAAATAAAAAGTTAATTATACGTATTAAACGTAATTAAAAATGAAAAACTGGTTTAATTTAGGGAGTGTTAGAAAAGATGTTTTTTTTAGGGATTCTGATGCAAGGCAGACACTTTCCTTTTTCACACACGTTATTTGCGCTGTTCGCTGTTTTAAAGCAGGCTTTACAATGGAAATGTTGCCTTCATTAACATAGTCGCGTTGCACTTTTAACTAAGCAGTCTCATAAAGCTTGAAGCGCACAAAGTACTAAAGTTTTGTTTTTTTTTAACGCCCGCTTAACGTAACGAAATTCGAATGAAAGCTTTTGTACACGAACATTGTATATTTCTGAAAAAAGGAAGGAAAGTGGTCTGTTAATTTGATGTTTTTTTAAGAAAAACGATAGATCTTAGACGCAAACCGTAATCCCCACCAAAATTTACTAATATTTTTACGCCAACAACTCTGAAAAAGGTTATTAAAATTACCAGATATAATTACCAGATTTGTAGAAAAAAAACGCGTTACAGGTCAGCCTTTGAGTGTTTTATTATTATTAGCATAAACAAAATTGGGTAATCAGAAAAATTAATAGACTGTAAACAACTTGTTAAAATTATTTTTAAATATTTAATAATGTTTACCAATCTGAAAAAAATATTAATCAAATGTATTCAATAATTAAAAACAAATCTAATTACCTGGTAGAAGGTCGTGAAATTATTTTATATTACAACAATCATAATTTTTAATACATGAGGCTTCTATTCAAATTCAGCTAATGAAGTTCTTCATTTGTGTTATGACTTCTAAGGTTACGTTTTCCTTCAATGCTTTCATACTTCAAATGCTGGAAGTTGAATGATATGCTTTCAGAAATTATCGCATGGATGTGCATTTTCATTATTCTTGCATGTTATGTAGATTTCTCTATAACATCAATGAATAAATATGTTAGTATACAATAAAAACACATATAATTTTTTTGTAGATCACTTTTATTTTATAAACCTCTACCGGTTTCGGAAGCACCCTTCCTTTGTCAGGAGAATATTATAACTAACCTATGATATAGAATATTGACAGATATACAAATTTTAGGTGTTTGAGTGGGGGGAAAGCAAAGAGGTGGAGGTAATTGCTGGATTTGATACATTTTGAATGAGAGAGCTAGGTATAATGCCAGTAGCTGAAATTGGTTATAACATAACCAATTTCATTTAAAATACTACCATTATTATTTAGGGATTTTCTGATTTCAAGTGCTCCTAAGTTATCTAATTTTTTGCTTTTATTTTTACGGTGAAGAATTTTATCTCCTGTGTCCTTATTAAAAGTGTGATCTGTGGAAATTAGGTGATTAGCAAACACTGAAAAATTATTATTATTTAAGCATCTTAAATGTTCTGTGACTCTAATATTTATATTTCTAGATGTCTTACCTATGTAGAACGAAGGACAATCATTGCAACATAGTTGGTAAATGCCTGAGTGGCTAAATTTATGATCTCTATCTTTAGTGTTTTTTAATAATTTACCTAAATTGTTATCAGTATAGAACGCGAGTTTAATGTGGGCAGGCAAGTTTTTTGAGTGTCAAGTGAGGAAAAGTTTGATATATATAAGATTCTGCGCCATTGAATGGGATTTATTATTGTTTTATTATTATATTCAGGTGTACCAAATACAAATTTATTAGTTGAAATGAGTTTAAGTTTCTTATTAAGGATTTTATCAATTATGAAATATGTTAGTGTTTCTTTTCGAAAGTCATAGAATGCAATTATGTTTCATACTTAATGGTTATTTTCTTAATGTTGTCATCCAATAATAGATATATTGTATCTTATAGGTTTTACAAAAAACTTGATAGTATTATGATTATTCATATCATGCAATATGTTACCAACGTTCCCATTTCATGTACGTTACCGACTATAATGTCACACAAATGTTAATAATCCTTTGGTTTTGTGTTCGCAGTTGACGACAATGTTTTCTTAGCAAACAATCAATCATTCAAAATGTAGGTGCTAAAAAAAGCTTAGGCATCAACCCAATAACTAACATTGATCGAGAATTACGACAGAAGGATAATGAAATTACGATTAGAATATTGAACGAATGGCTATATTCAAAATCACGACCACTTAGAAAACAAGGTTCAATCTGACACAACTGTGTGATGCATGATGATCTCTAAATTATGTTTCTTGAGAGCCCTTTATTGCATGACATTGCAATGTCAGATAAACCTTGTTATTCTAAGAGGTTGTTCGGGTAGGCAGGATAAGCAATAAGCACCCATCGCTCTAAGGTATTATTAGTAGTTTAATAAACGCATAGTTCTTGGATAATGAATTCACTATTAACTGAAATATAATGACGGACAGGCTAATGAAAGCATAGTTTACATCGTGCGCAATACCGCCTCAACATATTACATTTCTCCAGTAGTTAGTACTTAAGACGTACGCTGAACACCTGATCCTCTTAGCCCCTGAGCAATTATAAACTATGCATTTGATATCATATTCCATGTGATGTACGGTAAAGTGCACACGGAGCTGTTCGGTATTTACACGCCGGTTGTATAGTAATATAATACTAGGTATGTTGTTTGAGCCTCTGGGGGGATGTTTTACGAAGTCAGAATGGCACGGCTCCCTATGCGAGTCTTATGAGCGCTGAGTATGGCTAACTATCTTGAGTTCTGAGTACGGAGTTTTAGTACCTCGAGAAAACGAAGAGATACCTTTGAGAGTGATGTTATTAACTGTGCATGTTTCATAACATGCAATCAGAGGCGTGCAGTAAATTTTTGGTCGGTTTTGCTGTTTTTTTCTCGTCATCTGACTTTAAGTATGGATGTGGTACATTTAAATTATTTTTTTACAGAAATAAGCAAGGAAATTACCATTTAAACCTCCATTTCTAAACAATCCTCTTTTTCTAAACAAAATGGCTTAAGGAAAGGAGAAAAACTGTTTATTAATATTTTCAGAGTAATTTCTTTTTTTACATATTTTCGTATTTATTTTTAAAATTAAAATAACTAACTCACGTTAATTACTTATATTCCTACTTATATCTTGGTACCCTTGCAATTTTAATATATTATTGATTAAATAATATTTGATGGTCTCTTCAAGATCGATACAATAAAAACAAACTCTAATAATTATGTATAGATTACCTAAGTACTTACTTTTTAGTACTCTTTTGTACTATTATTATTTTGTCCATTTTATAATATTATTGGTTTACTTTTGAACTATCATATTATTTATTTGTTTTTTGTATAACTTTTTATGATAATGCAACTAATGTTTTTTTTTACATGTGTGGGTACTATTTATCGCTCTATTGATTTTGCTAAGCTCTTTCAAACTTTAGAACAAACTATTCATGTTTAAGTTAATAATAAAATCAACATAGTAAATACACATTTCTTTATAACTAACTACCTTCATTGTACCTCAAGCACTTCTTTTTTATCAATATTATACTAAACTTATTAACTCCTTTGTACAATATTCATGATAATGAAACTTCATACATACATATTGATTCTGCTTTTATCCTTAAAGTTCAGTTTAAAATGGTAAATACTAAAATGGTGAATAACAAATAGTGTGATTCACGGCATGAATAAAAAAAAATAGAAATAAAAAAAAAAATTTAGAATTGCAGGGGTCTAAAAGATATTGTATAATATAGCCTATGTAATAAAACAGCGTCCTTTTCATACTAGTAAGAAAATTTAAATATGTTATGCTAACGATAATTTTATAATATACTTACCATTTCTCGTAGTTGATAATAAGAAGGATACTTAAGAATATCGACTAATTCCCTTCTGCCTCACTGCAAAAGGTTTTTTTTCTGGAGCTTTATAGCGTAGCTCCTTTTGCTTTGATGGATTATGCACAATAAAAGGGTTTAATGCAGCTCAACACTAGCTACTTGTCCGGAATTGAATTTTTTAAGTGAAACTTCTATAGCCTCGTGATTTTAAATTCGGAAAATCACTATAATTTATTATTTGACCGGTCCTCGGTTCTAATATATTGCGGTAAATTCACGACACAATGGCGCAGCGGCGTTAAACGCCTGACTTTCAGCGCCCAGAGAGACATCCAGCGAACAGAGGTTCGAATCCTACCAAATCCAAAATAATAAAACTTTTTATGTTTGTGAAATCAATATCCAATCATCAAACCAATTTAAAATACATAGGCAAAAGAAAAAAAAAGCGACATCTAGCGACTTTCTAGTTTCACTTCTACCGCGTGTGAATGACACACTCTGATTTTTTTACATGCTTTATTGAATATCAATAAAATCAGTGCTTTTAAACGCATACTTGACTAAAGGTTAATGTTATTATTTTCGCTCAGTTGAAATAATATATCAACCATGGTCACACGTGGTCTACGCTATAACTTTGAGTTCGGAGGTGACAAATTGATTGATTTCATTTTTTATATGGTCGCTATGTCGTTAAAAATGTTTTAATTTATTTTAAAAAGCATAAGTTCAAAATGATGATAATTTAATAATAGTCACTAGACGCCACTGCGTGAAAAACATACAAACTTTAAGAGGATCTTTAGATGGAAGCAGCAAGTTACTTTGTAACCCAGAATATGCACTATACCGATACATGAAAACTGAAAAGAGAATAAACGTTAAATAAAGTTAAAAAAAGACTGGACCCAACAAAATAAGCATTACATTTGCGAGGCCGGAAAAATGACGCTTGACTCTTTTCCGGAAATTCCAAAGTGCATTTCAGATCTTTACATCTTTTAATGAGTGCATTTTTAAGCTTTTATAAACGTCACAGTTTTCATTAGTATTTTTAGTATTTTCACAAACTACCTGTCGAATAGGTATGTAACTAAGTTTTTTCTGTTATTAATCAAATATGGGCTTTTTTATGTGCATTCAAGTAAATTAATATTGTTTGAGATTACAGGAATATTTTTAAATTCTCCAGTTAAAATGGTAAAAATTATGATTTTCATTGTAAAAACAAATGCGTTCAAGGGGAAATTTAACGGTCATGTTAATATCATTTATGCAATGAATGTTGAATGCGCTTGGCTTTCATAATAAATAATCACTATTCACACAAATAGCATTAATGTGAACAGTGTGAATACCCCATACATTGTTGCTTCTGATTGTAACACTCGTTCGTTCATGTGTTGAGACAAAAAACAATCGCTAGAGCTTAAAATTTTAAAGCGATTCTGTATCTTTTTCGTTGAGACAGCGTTACGAGACACGATACATTGTAGTAAATGACAGATTTTGACAGTTTTCTTAAATGCAGTGTTCTAAACGTCTAATCGTGCTAAAATACTGTGCTTGTGTTAAGATACCAACTCTAAAAAGTATTTAGGCTGACGCCAAACGTAGCATAGCATTTTGCCTCATGATACGACCCACTGGACTACGACCTCCGTAGTCCAGTGGGTAAGACTCTTGACTCACAATCCGGAGGTCGCGGGTTCGAACCCGGCGTGCGCAAATAAATTTTATATGATTAATTTGTGTTATTTCACAATTAATTCATTTAAAATAATACATAGTATATTTATTTGCAGTACGTTCCAGAGTGGAAGATACTGTCAGTATCGCCCTGGTGTAAGACCACCATTCAGAATTGAAACGTTGCTTGAAAATGGCTCTAGCCGTGTTTGGTGACCAGATCTGAATAGCCAGGTACTTCCCGACCTTTCTCTTCCCCACCTCCTTCCCCTCCCCACTACCCTCAGCCTCACAACATACCCCTATTGGGGATGCCATAGTCTCACTGGCTCCAGACGGGAGCAGTTGAGATTCTTATGCGGTATTCACTGTAGAAAAAAAAAAATGATCCTCATTTAGAGATGTCAGTCTCGGAAGAATTTGCGAATCAAATGTCATCACGTGCATAAATACATCACAATAATATGAAAAACCGATAGTCATTTATAAACTCCTATTACGCTTATGTTTAAGTAGTTTTAATAACTAATAAAAAGTAATTCGGGTTTTGAAGTATGTAATCAATACATTTAACGCACGACATGTATATAAAAGCCATATAGAAAATCACAGAAATTTGACAGATGTCTTCCAATATTGCATTTTTGTCTAGCAAGGATCCCGCGCAGTCTTAACGCAAAATATAAAACAAAAGATTCAGTACCTGGTTCTCCATCATAATTTCTGGTTCTCCATCGATAGAATAATCTGCTCCAAAAGTATATGTGACCACATGACGCACTGGTCAGAGCTACAAAGGTCATCGATGTGTGAATGCGGTGCAATGCAGACCACCGAACAAGCCGTCAACAAAACGCCCGCTCCATTCATTTTCCAGTGGAATTGACGAGGTCCATAGGGTGATGCCTGAGGCCCTAGACTGGCTCGCAGACATAGACGTTCCCCTCTGACTCCCATCATACGAAAGAATAATTAGAATTTAGGCAAAAAACCGCACTCCTCTACCCACGTAATTATTAGGAAAACACTATTTATTAGGCAAATATAATTTAAAGTGTTAGATGGGCATTTTCGGCAAAAAAATTGTACATGTTTTTACCGGTTCCATGCGAACTAAGAATGAAACCAACGCAGAACCACCTCAGAAAGGTCATTAAAACTATGAAAAATTAATTTTTAAAATAGCCGGTAACCCTAATTTAATTTAACCTATTTAACCAATTTTTTTATCATCACTCTTAATGACCTTTCTGAGGTGGTTCTGAGTTGGTTTCATACTGTGCTGGCCGGTAACCGGTTTTACCATATGTATAATGTTCCACTTCCTTTAATCTTACATTTACTTAAAGTTTCCATCATTACTAGATTACCAAAAGTCGGGATATTTTTTCGGTGAGGAAATTCTGGTGCTAACTACCACTTGCTCTCCCCTTTGCCCGGGTAACTAGCGAAATTAATTTTTATTTTTAAATAAAGTGTTGCATAATACAATACTTTATTTTAAAATTTTATAAATCTGCCGACGACCAACGGTGTAACCTTACTATAATAACCTAAACATATATTCTAAAACTTGTAGGGTGTTAAGGGTCGTACTTTTACCAGTAATTTCTTACATTATTTGGAGTAAAAACTTAATTGGTCTCCGGTGACCTTTTAATGTTTTTTTTTCTTCAAAACCAAAGAAAATAAATTATGTCACGTGTCGTCGCTGGTCACTCAGTTTATTGTATAATTATATTAATTATACACTAAAATAAACCAATTAATTATCTATTTAAGCCACTTTTCAGAAATTTAATTTTAGTAAATAAGATAAAATCATTCAAAAATCCTCGCACGTGTTTTGCGATGAAAATACTTTAGTTTGTCAATTTATGCATGGTCCTACTATATAATATATTTCAGATTTTTTTTCACACTTATTTTGCTTAGACATTATTGAAATTCTTTTAATCTTTGTGATAAAAAAATAATTACATAAAGTACATAATTTTATCATCACGCGTTTGAGCATTTTTATTGCTAACTTGAATAGTGGGATATAAAAATGCTGGTACGGAGAATAATCAATCTTACTCAGCGGAACCACCCTGTATAGTTGCAAGGGTTTTGCAATTTGAATTCTCAGCCGCTGGTTATTGGACCTGAAAGATTAAGACGAGATTACTAGTAACTTGGTGATGCATGCCCTTTTCTGTGTAGTAACCGTGTATTGAAATGTTTATAATTCCATATTCTATGATGCCAAAAATGCAATGTTCAAATTTACAAAAATGCTAAGTTTCAATTCAAAATAAAGCCTAAAATCATGCGTACCACTTCTGAAAAGCAATTTAAACTAATTCCCAGCCCATGCGAAAGATTCTCAGATATATTGTTGTAATTAACAACTTCGAATGCATATGGATAGTGGTAGTTCCTATTATTTATGGACATAACAGTTCCTATTTATCACAATATAGTATTTTCTATTAACTGCATAGCATACACCAAATTTAGCTGAGAGCGCTCTAACTGGAAACGAATTTCGTGGTGAACCGAGCGAAAGGGCGTCAAAGCTGGTGCGAAAATGCGAACCTGGTGACAGTTGTTGGAATCAGCTAGGCGCCATCTTGTTCGCGTCAAATTACATGTCTGCTGTAAGCAATTGGCCGGAAGAAGAAAAGTTATATTTATTATGGCTGTAAAGGATGTGGAAAGCTCTCATTAAAAGTTGGACTGGATGGTAATTGTCAATCAAGTAATGGTAGTATCATGAGTTGGAAAGATCTTAATATTTAATGCTTTTTAGTGACGGGGAAAAATAAAAGAAGTATTCCGAGAACGCCGAGATTCACCGTTTCGTGATAAGTGTAGTGTTTACAAAACCAATACACGGTTAGACAATAACGATTATTACACCTCAAGATTTTTTATGAATAATTCTGTCCATGGTGGAAACCATTACAGTTAATGGAAAAATTAGTCTCCAAAAACGATAATACGGTGGATCGGGTAAATGTCTACGCCACAGAATGAGATATCAATGAACGTAGGTACACAGTGTTTACTCTCATTTTATTATGTTTTCCAGAATATTCACGATTTTCTCGGAAGCAGTTTTACTTATCACAGTATCCTTAGAATCAAACAATATGAAAAATAAAGCTTTATTTTATTTATGTAATAAGACAAGTCTGGTAGTAAGCCTACTTATGTTTAATTCGAATATTCAAGAAGAATCAAGAATAGCTAAGATGAAGCATAAAGAGGCAAAAAGAAGTAGAGGGGGGGGGGGAAGAGAAGCATGGAAGAAGCAAGAGGAGTCAAACATAACCTGGAAAGGAATAGTGGAGCCAAGAAGAAGCAAGAAGATGCATTATTATTATTTTTCTCAGTTTCATTTCTTATGTTTTTCATGCTTATTCGTTTTTATTTTATTTATACGTTGTTATTTACTTTTTTATCCTCAACCCATTATTTGTCTAATCCCTTTTGTTATTTAAAAATATGGAATGTATTGCATTGCACTACCCCTGCATACATTCTTGAATAAACTATTATTATTATTAATAAACCAGAAGGGACAATGACACACACAAAGAGGCAACAAGGGTCTAGACGAGACATAAGTAATAAAAACCAAAAAGAAACAAGAAAAGTCAATAAGAGACAAGAAGAGAGAATAAGATATAAGACTAGCCACGAAGAGGCAAGAAAAAGAAAAAATGTGGTAAAAAATGAAAAAAAGGCAAGAAAAATGAAGACACAAGGAAAAAAACAACGTTTAATCGATTCCTTTATTCCTGCCCATCTTAAATTCTACAAATTAGCTTTTTGAGTAGCCATGTTTACCGGCCGATTAAACTCTAACATCTTTCCTATCCTCAGAGCACTTGTTCCAAGTCCTAAAAAAGGCCCCCTGGTGTCCCGGTTGCATCAGGACGGAGATACTCCTTGCTGGGGTGGAATATTCGTATCATGTCAAGGTAAGAAATGTCTGGCAATTTCTTGACAATGAACAAAATGTTGACGTTTTGACTTTCAGCTTTGGCAGGCAGTCAATAAATATCGTGTTTCATAAACAATATAATTTACATAATTGAAAAGTTTATTACTCAAGCGAAGGCGTATCTTGTTTAACTTTAGCTCAAACCATTATTATGTACGCTCTTCGTTTAATTAAAATTGATTTTGAACAAGATTTTTTTTTAATTTGTGAGGCGGGTGTTGGAATCGGTAACTATTCATTCGGTAACAAAATCTCTGCCGTAGGTCATCCCAAGTGGTTCACCACCAATTGCGTGGCGTGTCGATGCAGGAGACTCCTTTTTTGAGGAATGCCGAATCTCGAGGCCTTGCACCGCAATGGGAGGGATGAATTTATACGTTCATCCATCCTGGACCCCTCTAGCACCCTTTTCCTTCCCAGAACTTCCTCTCATTTCTTCCCTTAAAAAAACCCATGATACAACATCCTTAAAGATGTCACAGGCCCCAAGGGAAATAATTTTTCTC
Source organism: Limnephilus lunatus (assembly GCA_917563855.2). Taxonomy (NCBI): domain Eukaryota; kingdom Metazoa; phylum Arthropoda; class Insecta; order Trichoptera; family Limnephilidae; genus Limnephilus; species Limnephilus lunatus. The sequence goes on from OU830593.1 coordinate 104,803,807, forward strand.
GGGGCTTGTCGTGTGGAGTTAAATTAAAAAAGGGGGATGAAAATCAATTGTATGTCAAGGAAAGTAATCTTCCCAACAAGTCTTTCATCAACATACTAGAAACTTATGGATTGCCATCCCTTTACTAGATATAACTTTGTGACCATCGCAGGTAGGGCTGTTGATTCCCAGTTAAGTTTATGCTTCTTAGAAGGAGGGCTATCTGAAGGTTCAGTGTATGTACAGAGCCTGTACCGCAGATCCGATAACAGCATAAATATGATCAGTGTTGACTCCTTACGCAACTATGTCGTAACGTTAAATGTATTTGCCAATTGATCTGAAGCCTCTCCATAGGTACATGCGAAACCCTCGACGGATATTTCATGAGCGTTATATTATTAATGTATCCATATCCATCCAATTTCCGGACGGAGATCTTCATTGTCGAAACAATTTTTTTTTACTCGTTTACTCTAACCTACATCCTGCGTATCAACCCAGCAGGTCTAGCACGGACAATATATAAAACACAATATCGTTACGATATTGGTTAAATTCGTCATCTATGGTCAGTTATCAGTATTTGCGGGCACGGTCAACAATTAATAAGAGATTTTCCAATCGACGATTGACACATTTTAGCGCGGCCTTCTGAGTGTCAGACAAACTGCCAATATATAAAATTTTGATTTTCATTTTGAATAATGTCGTTCTTTATGAAAAATAACTGACTTTTTAAGAATGGAGGTGAGCTAACTAAGCTCTAAGAAATGAAAAACATTGTAAACGCGATCCATAGACCTAAATAATTTATCTAAAATGCGATTGATTTATTCTGTTCGATCTTGGAAAAACGAAAGTCTATGAATTAAGCCTAAAGACCTCATTAACGAACTAACTCTTGTTAAGTCTCAAAAAGTGCATGCGAAGCACCAATGTGCTTCAAAGTTAGTATTTCTTTTCTAAATAGTCAATTTATTGGTATTTTTTATTTCTTCTAAAACAGCAAACTTATTTTGTGGCACCATTTTAATTCAAATTATTAAATTACTTTGTTTTTACCACTATAATTGATTATAAAAAATCGATATGTTTCGTAAGCCAAGCTTACTTCATCAGGGTTTTAATAATACTACTATTTTAGTATTATTAATATTTTAGTTTTAATAATACTACTATTTTAGTATTATTAAAACCCTGATGAAATAAGCTTGGCTTATGAACACGTCGGTTTTTTAATAATTAATTATAATGGTAAAAACAATTTAATTTATTAATTTGAGGTATTTTTTATGTTTACGTTCGATATTTCATAATGTAAATCTAAAGACAGATCTAATAACAGTATGGCTAAAAACAGTGCGATCGTGCTCAGGAAATCAGTATAAAATCATCGGTAGTTACAATATCGATATTTTAAAGTTATCGATTTCACTGTGGTAGACCTCCTGAACAAATTTGTATAGATATATAGTGAAACAAACTTTGGATGTTTGGCGCAAGTCACATTACGGGAAAGGGAGAAAAGTTCCATAATTATTTCGTGAAATGTATCATTAATTAATAGAAATATTTGCCATTATTGATGTGATTAGGAAAATGAATACTGTGTGAACAACACGTAACAGACAAATTAACACCTATAAAAGATTTGATCCACTGATTTGATGCTTTAATGCAAGACGATGATGACAGTGAAGTCGTACAAATGAAAGCATTTTGTAGAAATAGCTTTCCCCGTCTTGGAAAAAGTAAATTTGTGTTTGTAAAATATGTTAATTTCCTCATTTTGAAATGTTATTGTCATAAAATGACGAGTGGGTTGAAACAAAACAAAGACCACCCAAATTATGTAGTCATCTCAGTAAAAACATAGTCGTTAAAAGTTTTAAACTCGAGCACTGAATAAAACGTGGTTGAAACAGAAAACTTTCTAACAATAAAACACTTAAACTTTTACTCGAGACCGAGGAATTCTATTTTTATAATGGCATTGAAATAAATCAATGAATTAAATTACATAAATAATATAAAGCGTGGTTCGTAATGTTGTAATAGAAATGGATTTCTACAATGTTTATACTTCTGCCATCAATATTGAATTTTATTTGTTATTGTGATAGCACGGGATCTGAGGCGAGAAAGTTCTGCCTCAGCAGCACTGTTTCCCAAACTTTTCATATCCCAAGAGATAAATAAAATACCTAAAAAATATTACGTTATTTACTAATATTTTGTTTAATAAATAAAAACTAATTTAAGATAACATCACAAATCAATTATACTGTGGTACATTATAATAAAACTAATTTCCACATTAATTTATTTGACCGTAACCGGTTTCAGCTGTTCAAATCCGTCTTCAGACTGACACAAATTATTCTTAGCTTACGGTTTATATACATAACATATGGCGGAGGGGGAGATTTGTAGTCGTTTTAGACTGTCAAATTTCTAATTATTTTACTTATTCCAGTAGGCTAATTACGCTCACTTCAATATTGTTCGGGGAAAAAACCTTACAATTAATATGAATTATTAATGATCTAATTTTATTGTAGTCAAATAGTTATTATATTTATGATCAAATGGGATTTTTCGAAAAATCCTGTATCATTATAAATATAATATTAATATTAATAACAATATTAAGTGAACTTCATACCAGAGGTAATTAGCCTACTGAAATAACCAAAATAATTAGAAAATTTGACGGTCTAAGACGACATAGTAATAAATGTAATTAATATAATTAATTAAAATCCCTGTAGACCACCCTTGTTTTAAACAAATTAAATTAATAATAGTGCCTTTGATCAGAGATCATTAGGCATCCACTATTTAATTCTGGATGGAAAACGACAACTTTGTCATAGCTGATTTCAACTATTTATGACTACTACAATAAATGGGTATGAAAAGCGTTTATCACAAAAAATCAATTGATTAAATAAAGGTCAACCGCCCACCCATTCAAAATTTCGTATGCCACTGGGGTACGCGTGCCATAGCTTAGGTAGCACTGATCTACGGTATTAAATATTTCTTATGTCTTTTTCTTTGAGCATATATATTACTTAACCCTACTCATAAATCGTCGGCTTCTTCTCTCACAAAGGGCATAACAATAAATTCAATAAATGTAAGCAAAAAGGGATGAAAAGTCGCCAAGAAAAGCAGGACGTTATTCTTATGGCTAAAGGTTTTGGGAATTGGTTATTTAGGTGTAAACTTGAACATACATAGCTTCAAATACATAATTTCACCATTGAATAGTCTGATCGACTACGCTAAAATCTCTAGGAAACTCACTAAAACTAAATAATTGAATTACAATTTTTATCTATTTTTATTTTGAACTTTAAGAGTAAAATCTCAAATTATAATATTTAATTGAATGAAGACAATATTAGCGAAACTCAATCAAAAATCTGGAGACAGAAAAATCAGAAAAAGATATTGGCTTCACTGGTCCCAGTACCATATTATTTTTATTTATACCTACCAAAAATGTTGTATCAAAAACCGTCTTCTCCGAATAGAATATCTATAAAAAATATCTTTTTGATTTTGAGACACGCTACATATTTTTTACGTCGGTTACATTGGTCTGATTGCTTATCGATTCGTTTCTTTCTCACGTCACAAAAGTCACGGGTAAAAAGCGTCACATTCGTAATAATATGAAGTACCTAGTTATTTTGGCAATATTAATAAAAGTTGATTTTTTAAAATTGTACGAGTATGTGTCCAAAAGCACCCATTCATTAAGTCCATACACGTTAATTGAAGCGTCAACGTGCTTAAAGGTTAATTAACGGGAAATTTTATTTAATATTGGTATGTTTAATTTGTGTAACTCCAAATATTTTTGATTAATTTCGAATCACATAAAGTCACATAAATCATAAATGATCATATCTCTGTGGGACTTGGTCACAGTTTGAAAGTGGCTTGATAATAATTTAATTAAATACGATTTATTTTAAATAATAATAAAAATAATTTATTTAATCACATTTAGACATCATCTTCTTCCTTGCAATTTCCCAACTCATTGCCTAGGTAGGTTGGCCATTGCACTTCTCATTCTCAGGTTATAGCTTCTATGGTTCTGGGTATCGCTTTCATCCAGGCGTTTTCTCTGTAGTTTTTTGGCGCATTGTGTCATCCAGGAGTTATTTGGTCTTCTTCTGAATAACTGTCGATGAAGCTTCAAACATTGCCTGCTTCACTGTGTGGTCTGGTGGTCTTCGTCTTATGTGCCTATACCATATCAACTGTCGCCTCTCCAGCTTACTGTTTATGTCCCTAACACATAGGCCATCACGAATGCGTGTACTTTTAAAGATACTCCTTCCGACCATCTAAGCATTCCCATTTCTGTTGTTTCCAGTTGCCTAGAGTAGGAGTTGTACGTAATCTAGCAATGGCGCATAATCAGATTTAGACGTCAAGATCAAATAAACAAAAAAATTAACAACTTGAAAAACGACTTAAAAAAATGCACTAAAAAGTAAAATTTTTTTTTTCGTATGATTGTTATTTTTGGAGTCGGTGTCAGCCAAGGTAACTACATACATAGGTAGTTATAGGTGAGATGTGGAGATCTTGGCTGACACCGACTCCAAAAATAACAATCGTTTTTTTACTTTTTAGTGCATTTTTTGAAGTCGTTTTTTTGTTTTGTTAAAATTTTTTGATTTTTTGTGACGAGCGTTCGTAAAGAAGTTTTACTTCAAAAAAAGAATCATCGAAATCTGTTGGCGTAATATTGAGTTATTCGTCCATTTGTCGCGCACATACTTATTGCAAATTTAAGACATATATGGTTTTCTCATAGATCCTATTGTCCGAACTGGACCAAATTAAAATCAGACCACACGGAAAGCAACAGCTTTCTAATAAAAAAAGAATCATCAATGTTGGTTGACCCAATCGAAAGTTCTGAGGTAACAAACATTAAAAAAAAAACAAAAACAAAAAAGTCGAATTGATAACCTACTCCTTTTCGAAGTCGTTTAAAAACGAAGATATACTAAGTACATTTTCAGTCATTCAAAAGGTTATTATTTCAATGTCTCCCTCGATAGCGCAGTTGTTTAGAGATGTTACCTAGTAAACTAATGATTTAGATATGTAGTTCAAATTTTACGGCAATATTCATTTCGTGTATTTTCTTCCTTTGAATGTAATTTTAAAGAACTTCATCATTATTTTAGACTTTAAGTGGATGTAACTTAATTAAGTATCAAAAACCGCTTGTAGCGCTGTCATGAGGGGTTTGGAGTGTGACAGGGAATATTTATGTGAAGATCCTTATCAAATTGTACTTACTACCCTCTAGAGGCGAGGGTTATACACTTGACACGTAGGTTATTAATCATATTTCCGGAGCTTTATCAATCATTTGTTCGTTATGACTCGTATTTTCTTATATTTTCAGCAATATTAATTATTACAAGACTTACTTATAGACATGTTGATGTGGTTTTAGCAAAAAATGTATTCGTGCGTGCAAAAAATTGACCGCTGGAAATATATAATACATAATTTAATGAGTTTAGTTGTTGGATTAATAGTTCTAAATTGTAGCAATGTTGTTGTTTTTTTTTTGCTAGCATTTTTTCATTTTCATGCATCAATGCATGCGTGAATTTCCAATCTATTTTTTTTTATTACTCACATCACATAATGGTCACACTACCCTTAAGTTATGGGTAATGTTGATAATTGTTATAATAATTAGTATTATGAACAACCAGACAAAACAGAACGGTCATAAAGATAACATAATAAACAATAATAACATAATAATAGGTTTATATCATTGAAGAAGAATATAACATTAATAATCTAAACGAAAATATGAAAGAGAACAAGACAGAGAAAAATTAATAAAAAATTAAGATCGCGACTGGGTCTCGAATCCAGAATCTCTCGTCTTACCGGGATGAAAACCTTACCAACAAAGCCACTGCCATTCCTTTTTATGGCTGGCCGCATATAACAGGTTTTGCTTTCCGATTGTCTGATCAGACCGAGGCCACGCCCTTTTCAGACCGGATTGGACGGCCGGCGTGGCCTATTTTTATTACCGACCCGGTTTTCGAGTCGGATGTGTGCGGGCTTTCATAAGAAATGTATGGCGCGAAGACTTTTCGGTTGTCTGATCAGACCATAAGATGGAAAAACCTGATGTATGCGGCCAGTCTAAACCGTCATATTTTTCAATCTCATATTTTAAATTTCAGAATTAATAATTTTATCTTCGACTATATATTTTTCTTTTTTCTACATATATTATTGGCAACTACCTTTCACATGGGAAACAATCGTTCAAAGAACTAGTTTGGAACTAAGATAGTGTCTCGGATAAATATATCCGATTTTATTTATGTGGAGTATATATTATATTGATCTTTTATGTAAAAGCCTAAATTAATATTCAATTTTTATTAGAACAGCTTTTTTTTGTAAATTTTGAAGGTTATTCCCACCAACGTAATATATCATTGAAGAAGAAGATAATATTAATAATTTAATCTAAACGAAAATGTGTAAGAGACAAGACGCACAATTTTTTTTTCAAAATTTCTGTTTTATCGCTGATTTGTTTTGTAATTGATCTTAATTACTAATAAACAACATTCGTTTTCAAGCACTGAACACTAGTAAAAAAACAAGTACGATTTCAAAAGGTCTACCTGTAGAACGATAATATCCTTCTCATGTTGTTATAAACTACGAAAACTAGACATACAAATTGTAATGAGTAAAAAAACAATTCGCCGTAGTCGTTTATCATTCTCAATTAACCAATAAACATGTTAAACCAAAAATAAAAATACTTACCAACCGTTCTACCGCTATAAATACATGTACATACAACGACAAAATATTATCACGAAGTCACTGAAATTGTCCAATTTTAATTGCCAACGAATTTTCGAATTTACGCCGAAAATTGCTTACAGACTTTTCGGTGATAATTTTATTTATTTACGGGGGAAATTTTCATCCCCTCGCAATGGGCAAAAACTGGAGCGCAATTTCCGGCCTAAGTGGTAACTCAATTTGTCACCAATCTAAAGAGTTTTCCTGATTTCGAGCTCGGCGGTGACGTATTCTGAATGAGGCAGATTTTTAAAGAATATAAATATTTTTCTAATGTTATTTTGGATACAAAGGAATGGTCATGAGTATGTGCTTTTATGATATAATATTTTTCGGTGCTTTTGGTGTGAGTGTTTCATACAAAGCTTTTTGCTAAGTCATTACTCACGAAATTGAATCAATACTTGGTTTGTTTGAAAACCTGATTTTCATTTAGATATGATCTTTATCGGAGCAATTTATTTACAAAGTCTATCTAAATAATAATATACAATAATAAGAAAAATAGTAGTTGTAAAATGTACACATGAGAGATAAAAAACACAAGAAAAAAACGCATAACATTTCTATTTACATTTGACGTTCCTCCCGACGAAAATAATTCCCCTCAGGGCCTATTTCATCTTTGGGGATGATGTGTAAAGGATCTTTTTAGGAAAAGAAGGAGAGGAAGTTCTGGGAAGGAAAAGGTATGACGGGGGTAAAAATCTGGGAGTGACGGACGTATAAATCCATCCCTCCCACTGCAGTGCAAGGCGATGTTACGGGAGAGTACGGCTGGAGAGATCAAAGGGACTCCCTCAACCATTCTTTCCCGATCCGGCCTGCCACGCAGCTGGTGGTCAGACACATCCGCCGCCAAGGCCTGGACAAACCTCACCCCATAAACCCGAGCACCCCTGCTAAGGCACTTAACATAGCGAACCACTTGGGGTGACGTATGGCAGAGGTGTCGGTTAATTATTAATTAATAGTAGGGAATAAATTTATGGAAATCGCTAGCCATAAGCTATGATAGCTGTAAGTTTTTTTTTATAATTAATAACAATATTTTTCTCACGTGACTGGCCAATTTTTTCTAAAACTCTTTTTCTCATCAAATTAGCCTAGGAAGCCAAATTTAAAATTAGAAAGTAAATACTAATTTAATAGATCTGGGAGCTAAGATCAATCCATTGGTTCCATCCATACTGCCCACAAAATTACTGAACCACTCACAACTAGCACAAAAATAAAGAATGCGTGGTATACCCGCACAAAAAAAAGAAGATGGAGATATGATTTGTAAATGCGAATGTTAGAGAGAGGGCGCTTATATTAAAAACGATAATATTTAAGCGAAAATTATGAAAATATTTAATAACACGACTCGTTTAAAATAGAGCTAAAATCTTGTGGGTATTGTCTATTATATCATTTAAAAAAACACTGTGATTTTTTTTCGCACATGTAACTTGTAAAACATCTGAAAAACGTGTTTATAATCATTTTAAAAACATACTTTTTTTCCATTTTTTTATATCGAGGTAATTTCGTAATATAATTGCTGTTTCGGCATAGGAAATGTATAGATATTATCTTTAAGAATAACATAATATATGTGTTTAAGGAAAGCATGTAAAAAATCGGTAGAAATGGATTATGCCCAGCTGTATGCCACGACTTAAGCAATCAAAGGAGCAAAACAAAGTATATGAAATCAATTGTGACTATGAAAGTGTTTTCGGTCATTTTCTTAAATATGTATTTATTGAATTTCTTGGAAGCGCCTTTGGCCAAATTATTAGACGCACTGTATTTTTTTTTGTAATTTTATGTTTCTTAAGAGTTTTTTTGCAATAATGGTATATTTAAACTACAATATTATTGATTTTTATTTAAAAGAATTGTTGTAGACTACATATTTGTATTTATTTTTAACATATGGCAACACTGCGTTGACAAAGTGATACATGAGCGTAAACAAGTACAAACCTGTATCAGTCGCGATCGGAATCGAGTCAGGTACGGACGTGTTTCTGTGGCTCTATGGACTGTGGTTGTTTGTTTAACAGTTTTATACTACTCAGTTATTAGTTTATTTTATATGCAGTGTTTTAAAAAAGTAATTGAACTATTTTCATTATGGGTAGAAAAGGCGATCAAATATTAATTTCACTTTTCTTTTAAACTTAATAAACTTATGCTATTCAAAATTAATGCTGTTTTATTTCTGTCAAATAAATCGGTAATTGATTGGATAATATAAAAATAAAACAAATCAATCTAAAATAATAAAACGGTACAATATCAACCGGTAATTAATATTTTACATGAAATCTTGCAGTGCGTCTAATAATTTGGCCAGGGACTGTAAGTTCGTTGCGCGGGAATCTTGTGATTGGAATCATTGTCGCACACCATCACCAAAGTAACGCGTCAAAGTGATCCGTAACCACATGTAATCGTACCGCATGCAGGATCAAATCAATTATAGCAACGAATAACTACGTTTGAAGAGATTATTCAATGACAATATTGTTTTAGTGTCTGTGTGCCTACTATGACTTTCACCACTATCCCAAGAATATATCGATTTCATCTCGAGTTACGTTAAGTACAACTTTTTTTTTACATAAACTCCACACAGAAGGCCCTGAGGAGAATAATTTCCCTCGAGGTCTATTTCATCTTTGAAGATGCTGTGTGGAGGGTCTTTTTCAGGAGAGGAAGGAGTGAACATGGGTCTTGAAGAATCCCATGTTGTAGGAGGGAAGAAAAGCAAATCGTTCCACAGCCGAATTCTACGAGTCGTAGAAACGACCCATTCTCATGTGACTAATGTCAAACGTGAACAAATGCTTGGCGCGTATTTGGAGTATTTTCCGACAATGCACCGGTGCCGAGGGGGAGCATCTTACATTGTAATATCGGAAGAACAGCATTCCCAACTGACGCCTGTGCTCTAAAGATCGCAATCCGTTTGTTAATTTAGGAGAATCTATCAAACGGACTGCCTGTTTACGCACAGACTAGAGGTGGCTGCCAAATCAACCGTGGGGTGCTCTTGCGATTTGTGCAGGGTTAGCAGTTGTGTACTATTAAAGTATATGCGGGCCCTATACAGTACGCCCAGTTTCTAAGAGGCTAACTTAACTCTGGCTTCGATGGAGCCCCCTGAGCTGGTCACTTAGAGTTACACCAAACATATCAATGGAGGTCCTGTTTGGAAGATTGCTTCCGTTAAAGGAAACTAGATTTCCATTTCGATCCCTTTTAGACGTAAACAGATATGATTGGGTTACAACATTAAATTCGACGTGGTTACTCTTACTCCAAGAGAAAACACTCTCGAGGTAACGACTGCGGGTGAAGTCGAAAATATCAGATTGATCACAAGGTATATGTGAATTCAATTTGTTTTCTCATATCTCTTTCCATTCCTGATAACCCTTCCGCGATGGAGTCATAATTAACAGCCTATTTCACTATGTGGTAATTTAATATGTTAAATTCTAATTGCCAGCAACCCGATTGAGATTAAGTAAGCTACCCAACTCAATAAACGATATCTGTTCTGAGACGGGTAATAATCCAAATAATTAAAATGTTTTGAAAATAAACAAAAATTTTAACAAATCAAAAAACGTCTTCAAAAAATGCACTAAAAAGTAAAAAAATAATTTCGTACGATTGTTATTTTAGGAGTCGGTGTCAGCCAAGGTAACTACATACATAGGTAGTTATAGGTGAAATGTGAAGAACTTGGCTGACACCGACTCCAAAAATAACAATCGTACGAAATTATTTTTTTACTTTTTAGTGCATTTTTTTAAGTCGTTTTTTGTTTTGTTAAAATTTTTGTATATTTTTTGATTTTAAGTGATGACCGTGCATACAGAAGTTTTACTTTAAAAAAAGAATCATCGAAATCTGTTGGCGTAATATTGAGTTATTCGTCCATTTGTCGCGCACATACTTATTGCAAATTTAAGACATATATGGTTTTCTCATGAATCCCATTGTCAGAACTGGACCAAATTAAAATGGGACCCCACAGAAAGCACCAGCTTTCTAATAAAAAAAGAATTATCAATATCGGTTTACCCAATCGAAAGTTCTGAGGTAACTAAGATAATTTTTTTTAAAAAAAACGTCGAAGTGATAACCTCCTCCTTTTTGAAGTCGTTTTAAAAGAGAAAAACACGAAATGGACTTGAAAATACAAATAGTAGAAATCAATAGTAGATTACAAAGAGACTAAAGTATTTAAAAGATCTTCTTAAGAAATAAATATGTATACATATTATACATTCATATATCTACGCATATGCACACACATACGCGTATAAATGTATATTATATACATATGCACTTAAACATGCAAACCCATAAACATAAGTCCTTAAAATTAGAAAAGTAGAAAATATCATGGTATGTAAAAACCAAAAATTTGTTTGAAATAAGTTTGAAAAAAGGCCTTTACATTGGAGGCATATAATAATGCTGGTATCTAAATTTAAAACTTTTAAACTCCCATCAAAGTATTCTAAATAAACATATTAAATAATGATAAAGTATACATACATGAAATATGAACAGTATTAAAAAGAAATAATAAATCTCTGTAAATAAATTTGTAGATAAATCATATGTCCATATATGTAAATAAAGCAGGAGAATTAACGATTAATGAATAATATTTTAACTCTGTCAATATTACCAGACTAATTAAGTATTGATGAAAAACAAATACGCTCATCACGAAAACCTATAAATGCCTGAAAAATATTATTACTGTGATCAAATTACTATATTACTTTGTTCTTTATTTTTCATATTATGATTTTGGATAAACCTCTATCTAAACCCATCATTTGCCAATTCCATTTATTTTGCTACTTCTACTCATTCTGTTCTAACCCATCTACATAATTTGTAAAGATGTATGATAAATTTTCACGAACAGGGTGTAGTACGTAGTACGTAGGTAGCCGAAGGATTTTTATCGGCGATTCCTGAACATATTTGTAGTTAAAATATTGCTAAATCACTGCTCTATCTCGTCTATTACCGTTCTGCTGGAACGAGACGGAGTGTTTTCACGTGACTCACTTGGCTCATTTGCGACGTGCTATGAAAAAAAATTGTAAATTGCAAATGTAAAATTTTGGAGGAAGGAACTTGTAAATGATAATGCATCTTCAGAAAACTTTAAAAGGACTCGTGATTTTATTTGCTCTATTCCCAATTTTTTTATTTTTTTATTTTTTTATTAGTGACTATTTAGTTACAGGTTTAATGACAATTACAAGATATGATGATATATATAAATATTATTGTAGAAAGCAATCACTTTGTGGTTTGACATATTTAATAAAATAAAATACTGTTTTGTTTAAAACCACGAGTTTTATTAATTTTTTGAACCGACCGGTTTCGCTTTACTCAAGCATCATCAGGGTACAAATTAATACTAAACAATAATTCATAATGTGTGCTTATATAAAACAAAATATAGAGGGAGACAAAATTTAGAGGGAGACAAAATATAGAGGGAGACAACATGATACAAATATAACAAACACATCGATGGCCATAAAATACATTAACCTAAGTTCGCAAGTAATGGAAACTTTCCATAAAATACATTAACCTAAGTTCGCAAGTAATGGAAACTTTCCATTACTTGCGAACTTAGGTTAATGTATTTTATGGCCGTCGATGTGTTTGTTATATTTGTATCATGTTGTCTCCCTCTATATTTTGTCTCCCTCTAAATTTTGTCTCCCTCTATATTTTGTCTCCCTCTAAATTTTGTCTCCCTCTATATTTTGTTTTATATAAGCACACATTATGACTTATTGTTTAGTATTAATTTGTACCCTGATGATGCTTGAGTAAAGCGAAACCGGTCGGTTAAAAAAATTAATAAAACTCGTGGTTTTAAACAAAACAGTAAGTATTTTATTTTATTAAATATATATAAATATTTAATCCGTTTGTTCTTAGTCCTCCTCACTAGGTGGTCCTGTGCTGAGGCGGACTGGTAGATTTCTTTGATTTTCCGTTATTTAGTTTCTATGATGTTTTTAATACATTCTCTAGTATGTCTGCATTAATTTCTTTCACCCATGTTTTGATTTTTTCCTTAAACTTATTTATCTTTTCTATCTTTTTCAGACTTGGAGGAAGGATGTTGTAAAGTTTAGTTGCAAGATATATGTGGTTTTTTTGGCCAAAACTTGTCTTGAATTTTGGAACATCTCGTATATCCTTTTTTGAGGCTCTTATGTCATGTATCCGAAATTACATTGTGAAAATCAGGAGATCCAAACTACCAAGACAGACCGAGGAGTTTATGTTTTTACGAAGCTATAGCGAAGAGAAGAAAATTAAAAAAAACCCAAAAACGAGACTTTTATAAAGTTAGCTCCCTGGCCAAATGGGAATTTGCACCTACTGACATCTATGGACAATTCTTCCAATTAATTACTTTAGTTCTCACCCAAACCTCTCCAAATCATCAATCATTTTTAATTTTTAATTGAAAAAACATGTCATCGGATAGCAAAATGACGGTAACCGGACAACTCAGAATCACGCAACACCCCCTTTAAAAAGTCATTAAAAGTTATGAAGAAATTGGTTAAATAGGTTGCGCTAGGTTAGGTAATGTTATTTGCTATTTTACTTTTTTTCATATCTTTTAATGACTTTTCACAAGGATGTTGAAATGCCACTTTGTTGAGTTGTCGTGGAACACAAAAAGACATCAACATATTTTCTTCCAGATATGTTCAGGAATCGCTATTTAAACATCTTTGGATACATGCTGCTATACCCTATGAATAAAAATACACTTGCATATACACGCTCACTTGTAAGAACTCATACACTATACAAGACATTCGGTAATTACTCAATAAATGTACTCAAGAACGAGACATTTCGCACAACTAAGGTAAGGCGTGCACACTAACCCAAGGTCGTAGGTCACCCCAAAGTCGTAGGTCACCCCAAAGTCGTAGGTCCCCCCAAGGTAGTAAGTCACCCCACGGTTGTAGGTCACCCCACGTTCATAGGTCACCCCATAATCGTAGGTCACCCCACGGCCGTAGGTCACCCCAAGATCGTAAGTCACCCCAATGTCATATGTCACCCCAATGTCATATGTTCTTTTATAAGTTAGTGAAGTTTTACTTCAGTCGTGTGGTCTAAAGCATACTCGTTTTTTTTTTAAATATAAATATTGTTTCATCACTCTAACTGAAGTACATTCTGCTAGCTTTAAAATATAAATAAATAAATTAAACTAAAAAAAAGTGTTTTTAATATTAGTGCTGATGAAGCATATATCTAATCAAAACAATACAGTCCCTAATCGGAATCTGTTTCTTTGCGTTTTACAAAGATTTCACAGAATTTCACCAGGATGGTTTGGGTTCCATTTTATTAACATGATTCGTACATACATCTATTCCTGTCTGACCTTTAAGTATACGGCTTCAACCTTCGAAAATTAATTTAAGACAGAGAAATTATTTCTAACTTGAGTGGAAAATCTATTTACTCAGCTCAGACATTCATAGAATTTCAACTCGGCTATATAGAACTAAGATATTTGATTAGCATACTCAATGTTTCCCAATTAAAATCATTCTTGTTTAGGTATAATTCGAAAGACTAAAATTGAGTGGGAAGCAGTTAAATGTATTTATTATTTTTTTATTCAATTAGCTCTACCGTTACAAAGAAACGCACATCCATTGTAAAAATATTCGTTAATGCAATATATGTATATCATAGACATATGAATATTACTAGACCTGCCCTAAGTGATAAAATCGTATTATTTCCCCCTCCTATTGGAACCATTCCATTGGAACCGGCTGGGATCGAGTATCGCTTCGCGTGAATCTAAAAAATGTGACGTCATCATTCTTATGTGAGCCAGCGTCGAGCACTCATCTGTGAATTTTACGAAATAACACGTAAAAAATAGTGTCGTGTGTATTGAAAACGTGTAAAAATAGAAGTGAAAAGGAGAATAAACCCAATTGTTGTATTATATCCCATAGGCAAGCATTATTTTACTTTATTTTAAGCTAATTCAGATCACATAATATGATCGTTTTTGTAACATATACTATCACTCGAGATACATGGCGTGTGCCCGTCGATGTTACTGGGGTAAGTAAATTATGAAACATTTGTAAAAGTGTCTTAACTTAATACGGCAACAATATATTAAGTAGGCGAAAATAGGTGACCTTACTTTGCCATATTTGGACTTCTCAAATTTGTTTATGACGCGGCGAGCAATTCGCGCTCCCATGTAAAAAGGTCTATTCATTTAAAACCAGAGTTTACGTCTAAGAACTAAATTATGATATTATAATGCGAGATGCCTATATACTGTTAGATTGAGTTATTGACGAATCACATATAACCAAAGTCATCTTCCCGCTCTTCGTCCCGCTGTAGTTGGTTTCTACCCCTCACCTTTCTGTTCTGGTCTAGTAATATTCATCTCGTAGATAAGTACTCTTTGATTTAATAATATTCATTCAAATTCTCTTACCAAGAAACTGTAATAGTACACAACTGCTATCCAAATCAAAACTCAAATGCACCCCACTGTTTAATTCGGCAGCCACCTCTGGTCTGGAGCCCCAAAATTTTCTAACAGCTTTTGATTCAGTGCAGAAACTAGCAATCTGTTTGATACATTCGCTTGTCTTAACAAAAGGACTGTAGTCTTTAGAGCACACGCGTCAAGTGGGATTGTTGTCTTTGTTCCACCAGAATTTCAAAGGAAAGTGCTCTAAGGAACCAGCGTCATTGATTCCCGTTGCGTAGTCAGGAAACACGCCAAACGTGCGCCCAACATTTTTACACGGTTGATTTATGTTCCATCAGAACGGGTCGTTTCCATGACTCGTTATAATGTTCAACAGCTAAAGCCTTCCCAAAGATGTCATAAGCCTCATTATCCTCAGGACTTTGTGAGTGGGCTTAATTATAAAAAAATTGAGTGCAGTTTACACGTGGTAGAAAAGCGGAACTTCACAAAAAAAATCTTAACCGAAACTTGAAAAGTGGAGTCATAATCAAAGCGACCAATGAGCGCAGACCAGCGTAATTTCCGTTTCATATCTCAACCAATAGGAGCCTTTAAAAGTGACATCATAATCAAAGCGATCAATGAGCGCAGTCGATGCGTTGCAGGTGCAGTAGGTAACCGTTATTTCTGTTTCATCCGAAATCCAAATCATAGCGGGGCTATAGAAGTATCACTTTAAAAAAAACTTTATTGTATATCACCAATTTTGTCACAAAATTTTCCATCTCACTACTTGTTGTTATTTAGGTGTTAACAGTGTCGTTTTGAAACACAATTAAGTATATTGAGTTCAATTCGCAGAATTCTAAAAAAAAATATCCAGCGGCGTGGCGTTTCGCGCCGTTTGCGAAAACTTCGTTCCTTTCCCATAATTCTTGGCTCCATTTGCTCTCATACCTATCCGTTTATACGCACCTTTACCGTTATCCAAAATTATTAATATTGACAATGCAAAAATATATCGCCAGCGTAGTTATATGTGAATTTTTGGAAATGTACAAAAACACCATTCATAACCACACATTACTTGGCTCTCTTTTTTCCTTCAGAATTCAATTATAATATTGTTTCTCTTACCCTACACAACTAAACAAGCTATCTTATGAGTCTACTCTCTATTCTCGACCGTAGCGCGGGGTTAACAAACAACAAGAATATTTTCTTTTTTTTTACCAGCTTACCCCAAAATGTTCGCATTACCGCCGAATATATATTTTTTTATAATTTTAATATTAACTACCCAAAACACGTAAACCATTTCATATAAAAACCATTAGATCTATGATTTTCAACAACCTTTAAAATCACTATTAAATTTATCCAGGTATTAAATTTCATTACTTTACATTCATTACGACATTAATTGCGATTAAAATAAATGATAGTTTAATAAGATTAAACTAATTGGCACTCAAAATTGTCAAAAGGTATATTCTGGAACCAACTAGACTAATAAAAAATAATGGAATATTTTTGATATCCAGAAAATGTTCAATAATGCTAATTAAAATTTTGATCATTTTGGATGAATTCGACAAAGATTAAAAAATACGCAGAACACTGGTTTAGAATAGAAGGTGGGTTCGAAATAACGAGTAAAAAGTTTTTGGAATACCTTGATTTTAAGCTATTCTGTGTAAAAAATATCTTTATCCATTTTTACTCTAATTAGTAAAATTTCTGATAACCTGAAATTTTGGATAATATTCATTGAACAAAAATAGTTTTCTGGATCTATAATGTTTCCTACTACCTATAGAGGTTATCATTAATTTTAATGATTGCGAATAACTTTTACTCAAGTTTTGTTCAATTTTTAACAAGTGTCTTAAATTTAAGATTTGCTGTAAATGCTATGAAAAATTTCGGCGAAAACCTAGCGATTTTAAAAGTATTTATTTATTTGTTTATTTTACGCCCAGAGGGCTTTTACATGTTTGGTTGTACAATTAATTCATGACAGATGATTTTTAAACAGATTACGAAATAATTAAAATAAAATCAGATAAAAAATTCACACAGGTAATAAAAATACAACAATACAGCAATTTGATAGGTTTACCAAAATAGAGATTTATTTAGGAATGGTTTTGGAATAAATTTTTTACAAGATCCACAAAATTCGCCAAGTTGATGTTAAATATGTCAACATCACCTAAGTACTGATTTCCCATAGTGTGAAATCGTTGTATCGGGGAGTGAGAAATGTAGTTCCGCTAGTGAATGCTGCAGTAGAATAGTTTATTTTGTCGTGTCGAAGTTTTATATGCTGTGTTTTATAAATTGTATATACTGTGTAATAGTCGCATGAAACTCTTTTATCTTTTTCAACAAACCAGTATTTTTTGAACGTTTAAAGAAGGTACCATCGAGATTAAAAATAAAAATAAAATAACTGATTAATACTGTTCCCATCAAGAACACTACTTAAGACAGAGGTTCCCAAAGTGCCGCGGACAGAAGTCAGGGGTGCCGCGAGGCGCCCCTGATGTCTCTACTAAAACTCAAAATTGACATGAACGAATATAAACATTTATGGAATGGAAAATCACCCGCGTGGCCGGTCCGCGCTCTGGGAATGGATTGGGTGGGAGGCACAGGAGTGGGGATACGGCTGTGGTGCTGCGCTTGCAGCGGCCGCGTGCCGCATTCACTTGTAGTTTTTTCATTCAAGATTTCATCATTCAGAAAAAAACTACAAGTGTGGAAGAGAAAAATGGGTGATGATGGAGGCAAAGATTGTTTTCCAATATTGCAACAGTACATGGCCCATAGCGGAGTTAAGGTTTCAAATAACTTGCTGACCCTTTTCACAGAGCACCTATCACAGTTAACTGACTGGTTTGCGAAGTATTTCGCAGAAGACCAAGTGGAAAAGTTTGTATGGATCCAAGATCCATTCCGTGCTCAAGTTCCCCAAGATTTTACTACGCAGGAAGAAGAAGATTTAATTGACCTCTCGACCGACAGCAGCCTAAAAATGAAATACGCTTGTTCGGATTTGACGGAGTTTTGGATATCAGTCAGAAATCAGTATCCGATTCTAAGTGGAAAAGCTGTAAGGGTCCTCATTCCTTTGCTACTTCATATCTGTGCGAAGCTGGATTTTCAGCGGTTGCGGTTATAAAGAGCAAATATCGCTCAAAAATAAATGTGGAAAAAGAAATGAAGAGTAGCTGTATCAAGCCTCCGTAGTCCAGTGGCTAAGACTCTTGACTCACAATCCGGAGGTCGCGAACCCGGCGTGCGCAAATAAATTTTTCGAACCCGGCGTGCGCAAATAAATTTTTTTTGATTAATTTGTGTTATTTCACAATTAATTAATTTAAAATAATATATAGTATATTTGCGGCACGTTCCAGAGTGGAAGATACTATCAGTATCGCCCTGGTGTAGGACCACCATTCAGAATTGAAACGTTGCTTGAAAATGGCTTTAGCCGTGTTTGGTGACCAGATCTGAATAGCCAGGTACTTCCCAACCTTCCTCTTTCCCACCTCCTTCCCCTCCCCACTACCTTCAGCCTCACAACATACCCCAATTGGGGATGCCATAGTCTCACTGGCTCCAGACGGGAGCAGTTGAGATTCTTGTGCGGTATTCACTGTAAAAAAAAATGCTTTATTCCCCGGTTTGAAAAATTGTGCAGCGAGCTGCAGGCTCACCCGTCGCACTAAACGGTTTTTGTACTTGTATTATGTTTGCATTTTCTTTGTAAGTTTTCCTATCAACAAATGCACTTGTACGAGGGGGGGGGGCTAGAGAATTGTGCTCTTGGAGGTGACACTCGATCCCAAGGCTACCACAGATAGACATTATATGACAGGGGTGCCGTGAGAAAATTGAAATTTTCTAAGGGCGCCGCGACTTGGAAAAGTTTGGGAACCCCTGACTTAAGAGGTTCATAGCCAAGGTTAGTAGAACATGTTCGAGTATTTCACAAGATTAGCAGAAAATGTTCGAGTATTTCACAAGATTAGCAGAAAATGTTCGAGTATTTCACAAGATTAGCTCTTCGAGGGGGTAGAGCGGTGATAGAATAGAAAGTCATTACGTAGCTAGAAGTCCATTTTCCCTTGGTTGATTTAAAACTTCGTCAATACATGTCCGTCAAGTGACTCTGAATGCATTTGCGAATAATTTATGAATACGTTGGTTATATTATATTCATTATTAAATTAAAAATAATGTTTGGAAAAAAAAAATATCCTAGGAATATTTGCAGTGCTACTTCTATATTGATGATATAGGATAGATGTTAGCATCTTGTATAAAATATATTGCCCTTGAAGACATTCTAATTTTCTAATTAAAATTTCATTTAACAACCTATTATGACAAGGATATGACAGGAGGGTCGTTCTGAGAAGATGATGTTGTGACCATTGGCCTTGAAGAGACCTATGTTTTAGAAGGGAGGAAACATGAAAATCTTTCCATAGCCGAACTGTTGAATTTAAGAAAGAATCGTATAAGTGACGTTTTCATGAGATAAATAATGTCAAATAAGCATAAATATTGGGCTCGCTTTGACGTGACTATGCAATGGTGCTGATGGGCTAAATGACACTAGTTCCTCAGAGTATCTTTCACAGAATTGCCAGGAGAACGAGAACAGCATTACCACCTGACGGCATTTCAATTTAGACAACGGAATCAAGTGTTTTTTTAAGGTACACCAAAAAGAATTTGTTTGAAGTGATGGCCTGTCTTCCTTGGGCGTTCCAGAATTTTTCTCCTTCATTAATTGTGGAAATGTGTGCCACATTGGTACTGTTACGAAAAACAATATTGTGCAAACAAAATAAGAAATTAACTTACATTTACCAAAAATGTATACCTTGTGAAAAGTGAAAGAGATTGTTCCTTTCGGACTTTTTTATTTCTATTCTCGTACATGGCGACCCCCTCTCAGCTAAACTTTTTACGGCGGCCCCGGAGGGGGTCTTTTGTCAATTAGATTGGGAACAATGTGGACTGTCAAAATAATAACCTGAACTCTATGGCAATGGGTGTGCAGCAGTATTTTGTTAACACCTCACTAGGAGAATCTGTGCTGAGGTGTTTGCATGTTTTAGATAAAGTGTTTTTTTACCGTCATAAGTGAAAACCCAGCATCTTCCTTGACGAGGCTGAAGGAGATTACTATGTTCGACCTATGGCGGCAGTATTTTACATTAGGTTGTTATCAGTTAGTACATCATAATATTATATAGATATAATGTTTTTGGAGTCTAGTAAAAAAAAAATATATGTATTATAATATTATTTTCCAAATTAATAACTGTCTTTCTTTTTTTTTTTTACTTTAACTCCACACAGAAAATAATTTCCCTCAGGGCCTATGTCATCTTTGAGGATGCTGTATGGAGGGTCTTTTTGAGGAAAGGAAGGAGTGAACATGGGTCTTTTCAAGACCCATGTTGTAGGAGGGAGGAAACACAGAGGCTGGTAAATCGTTCCACATCCGAGCTGTTGAACTCAAGAACGAGTCGTAAAAATGACCCGTTCTCATGTGACTAATGTCAACCGTGTACAAATGTTGGGCGCGTGTTTGGCGTGTTTCCCGACTATGCACCGGTGCCGAGGGGATCAACGACGCCAGTTCCTCGGAGCATTTTCCATTGTAATACCGGTAGAACAAGGACAGCATTCCCACCTGACGCCTGTGCTCTAAAGATTGCAATCCGTCTGTTAAGATGGGAGAATCTATCAAACGGACCGCCCGTTTCTGCACAGAGTCAAGGGTTTTTTTTATGTTAATGATTAAATATCAAATAAAGATTTTTAAATGATGTTGGACATTCTAATAATTAGTTACAAAAATATAAAAATAGACAAATCATTAAAAAAATAATCAATTAAAACTTATTATGTAATTTATTTTGTATTCAAAATTATTACACTTTGTAAACTGATTTTTATTAAATAAATAAATAAACAATAAAATAAAATAATAAATAATTAATTCTTCAAACTTCACATAAATAATTATCGTGTTAAGCAGGTGGTTATATTTTTCTATGGACCACATGCCCATGATTAAATAATATTGTGGTTATATTTTCTGTCCAGAAACTCAGTTTTTTTTCTTATTTGGGTTAGGTTATGTTTAGTTAGGACTTAGGACTCCATTATTTGGACTTCAAGCTACGTTACGAGCTTGCAAGCGGATATAAAAAGTACCTCGTTATATACATGTTCTACGAACCATTGTTCAAGGCAGCATAAAAAAATAATAACCGTTGAAATGAGTACCTATTTTAATTTGAGTAACTTTTCAACTAATTGTAGCAAAGACTGCGAATAAAATAAATGCTTCACAAATGAACAACAAGAAAAATAATAAAAAATAATATCGTTTAAATACAGTCTTAAACTTTTGAACTCTTCCAGTCAAGAAAAATAAAAATGTTAAAAGGTTTCAACATTTCACGCCATTTTAAAATCCTGCTTTTAATTTTAAATGTAGTTGTTAAAAGTCAAGTTAAAATATTACAAATCCCGGTATAGTGTCGCAGTTTTTATTGCGCCACTGGGTAATACACACTGTTTGTATTTTAAATTTACAGGTGTCGTAATAAAATGAGTTTTAATATGCTTTATAAGTACTTTAAGTTTTTCTATTTTTTTTAATGATTTTACGACCCTCGACCCCACAAATCGAGATAATTTTTTGTGAAGATCACCAATTACTATTATGTGAAGAGTGAAGATAAGCTACAATAAAAACATTTTCTGGTAAATACGTTAACTGGAGCCGGAGGTCACTACATCTGTTATTGATTTTTCGTATTAATTCCCATTACATCATTCACCCTTAGATTCAAAGAAGCGTAACAATATTTTTATTTCTTTAGTCATAATGAGGGTCACGGCTTTTAACTCAATACCTACGTCTTTTTATATTGGTGTGACCTTTACGAAAGTATTCGTTCCTAAACCACCAATTATTTTTCTAAATTGGAAACTAACTGCGGAGAAACAACAACAAAAATATTTATACATTCATTTTACACTAGCTGGTACCCGGCATGCGTTGCTATGTCATTTAATGAAGAAATGGTTTCTCCCTGCGTGTCCTTTCCCTTTCGTCCTACTCCCTTTCCACTTTCCCTTCCTCTCCCGCGTCCCCTTGCCCCTCCCCACTCTTCCATACATTAATTCCTGGTACATTCAGTTTTCAAACATCTCGCGTGCCACCTATTGCATTTTTTTAATGCAAATTTCATAATGCCAGAGCTCACCGGTAGTTTTATACAAACCTTGTCCTGACAATAACAAACACAAAAAAAAGAATGATCCAATTTGGTGCAGTCGTTCGGAAGTTATGCACGTACATACATTTCGGTGATTCATTATTATTTATGTAGATAGATTAGCTCACAAAAAGGGCCCGAGGAAAACAATTTCCCTCGGGGTCTATGTCATCTTTAGGGATTATATGTTGGGTCTTTTTATGGAAAGGAAGGGGAGGAAGTTCTGGGAAGAAAAAAGACATGTGTTCACTACAATGTAAGGCGCCGCGACGGGTCAAGAGATTCTGGCTTGAGAGGTCAAAAGGTATATCAACTAGTCTCTCCCGATATGGCCCGCCACGAAGTAGGTGGGCAAACGCATCCGCTGCCAAAACCTAGACGAACCTCACTCTATGAACTAGTGCACTCACGCAAAATAACCAAACGTACCTAACCACTTGGGTGACCTGTCTGTGACAAATATGACATGCAAATATCTTAAAGTTTGACAGTTTTTTTCATGTGCCACTTACGAAAATCATTGCAATACGAGTTGATTCATACACTGAAAAAGTAACACTGCTATTTTTTATAAAGTAAATCAAATTTAATCAATTCATTATTATATTATGCCATTATTCATTATTTTATTATTTTTATTTTATTTAGTATTGTGACAACTTTTTCGGCGATCAATGCCATTTTCAATATATCAATCAAATGACCTTAAGAACTAAAATAATCGCAGAACCTAATATCCATTTGGTATATTTATGCTAATATCCTTGGACGAATAGATGATAACCAAAGACATATTTGTATCCTTGTGATGAAAATGCAAATAAATTTGATTGACTTTAAATTTTCAATTTCTAAATGGCGTTCTTCATAAGAAATTATTATTTCGAATATTGAAACAGTTGATAACTATTGGTGGAATTCCATTTGAACATGATTTTTTTATTAGAATCCTTTTTAATTTTTTTGCACATGTTGTTAACAGTGAATAATTAACTTGAAGGAAACGGGTTACCCCTAAGGCATTTGCGTCCCGTGGAATTATAATAGTTTTTTTAAAGAACTAGTTTCTTTACGAAAGTTCTGCTGCCCAATTTTGACGTTAAATTATTTAGTAAGATATATTCTGAATAATGTTCTTCGAAGTTCAACAAGTTTGATAGCATAATTTTAAAATATACTCAAGTATTTAAATAAAGGGTCACAAAAAACATTGCATTTTTCGTCTGCATAAAACGTTTTGAAACTCATCACAAACTCTTTCCCTTTATAATAAAAATACAAACTTCAAAATTTTATATTCTTCGCCGTTGTTTTCAAAGTATTTAAAACTTTGAAAGGACCATTATACGATTCTCCGTATTGAAGAGAATACTTTTTTCTTCTCAATTTCATTTGTAATTACTTCTCAGTTCTCGCAGGAAAAATAAAAATATTTTTCAGTAGTTTAAAACAGTCCACAATAAAATTTGTGTGGAACATTGTAAATAATGGCTTTTTCCTGAATTATTCAATGATTCAACTTGAAAAGAAAAGTTGTACACAGTTGTAATGTAGAAATCTAACAGTCGTAGTGTAGAAATTTAAATATTTTATCAACTTTCACAATCAGTTTTAATAACTCTGTTTATAATCGGAACTATGAGCTTCGTTTAAATGATTAACAGTATGAATCTGAAATATCGGTACCGAGAGATTTATTGATAAGCCGATGGGTTCAATTATATTTTTGTTTGTCCTTTCCAAATCCAAATAAGATTGATGACCTTTTTTACGCTTCTGCTATATGAAAGATTAATCGTGTTATACCAGGAAGATAATAAATGACTCGGTGTAAATACTCAAGAACTGACCTAACTTTTGTTTTGTTTTCGATACATTTCTTTTATCTATGTACAAGAGTCATATTTGGGAATGACTTAATATTAACATAATATACACGGCGTAATTGCTGATATTTTTGGCCGTTAGTTCCAGAGCGTTCATAAGATTTTTAAAATCATTTGTATAACGCAGGTTATTTTTAAAATGATGCTTTACGTAGGAATATTATTTTTGTAAAAAAATGACAATTTTTTCGTAGAGAAACATAAATTAGTAAATTTAATCCAAACTAAATTTAGCTTACAACCAAATAGAACTAGAAAATTAGTTATTTACAACTAATTACGTAACTTATGACAAAAAGCGACATAAGAAACAAACTACGCACATCACCCGGTAATCAGTTAATATAAATAATAAACTTTCATGAAACATGTCATATGAAATATACTAAATAACTGTAAATTGTTTTCACCACTGTAAATAATGTACTATTTGTTTCTGTTAATAAATAAATAAATTACGTCGATATCTTTCAGAGAAGCAGATACTGAAATACTTACTTATAACAAACCGATAACCAAATACCAAGTAATACTGTTTAGCAATCTTATGAATTTCAACATTTTATACATATTGCTTTTAAACGATGACACTGATTCAAAGAAAACGATCTAATTATTACGAAAAATACATCACAAAACCAAAGATGTACCAATTTCAACTATGGGAAACACGTATATATGTTTTCAAAAAGGTGTGGAAGTCGTGCCATATAAAAATCACCAGCATTCCTAAAAAACGGGAGAAAAATCGCTAAAAAGCCGGCAAAAAACGAAAAGAATGAATGCATTTTTCATTGAAATATTTTCCATATGCGTTTCCCTAATTTTCTGCACTCACCACCACCGATCATTCTTTGTGAAAACTGCTACCGTTTTCCACCCCATAATGAATTATTTACAGCATTAATTCCGACCCATCCCCGCGCTTAATTTAATCTGTCATATACTTGGGATTTATAGCGCGTTATGGGAAATGAATGGTGCAGATGCAGTTATGGTCACAGAGAAATTGCATCTTAAATACCACCTCTGAGGTAATGCGATGGACTATTATGGTTTACGAGATAAATTAATATTCCGTTAAACCTGCATTCGACCTAAGCCAATTTCGCTTTTGCTGGATGAATTTAAGTGTTTAATTTAACAACCGCTTTTAATGAAAATCTGGAAAAAGCTGTTTGTCCATTATGTCTTCTGCGTGAACGGATTATTATCATGAATTGTAAGGCTGGCAAGATTAGATTAAGTATAAACAATGAAATTACTTCAAAAACTGCATTACGATGGTATAGCCCAAGGAGGAAACACGAAACGATTGAAAGTTCACGTAAGCGTAAGGTATGCAAAAGCAAATTTTCATTTTACTTAATTGTAACTTTAAATGAGGTATTTTCCATTCCCCGAATGCAAATATCTTATAGTAATATATCTATCTAATAATTTATCTTATGTTAAATCTAAGTATTTTTTCAAAAACAATGTTAACAAAAAGATCACAGATTTTTTTACATTTCCACAGAGGATGTAACAGTTTCTTACTTGTTACAATTGTATGTTGACTTGTTTGAATGCCCTAGTACGCGAGACGCTTCTGACTTTTAGCAACATGTTACTCAATGCGAAAGCGGCGACGGTGGCGACACCTGGAGATGAGTTTTACAAGAAGTCACTCAACGGATTTTTCGTGAAAGAGACGGTTTGGATTTCCTGGGACTTCAAAATCTCCGGTTGGATACGTGTGGCGATAGTTCTATTTTTACCACTTACTGGTTTTAGTCTTGTTTAATTTTATATAATTGGTCATGTTCATCAGACTGGCCTGGCGCCCGACATT
Source organism: Limnephilus lunatus (assembly GCA_917563855.2). Lineage (NCBI taxonomy): Eukaryota > Metazoa > Arthropoda > Insecta > Trichoptera > Limnephilidae > Limnephilus > Limnephilus lunatus. The sequence continues at coordinate 104,830,270 of OU830593.1, forward strand.
ATCATACTATTACAGGTTACTACCCATGTCCCTATAATCTTGTCACACATTTTAGGTTTATGTAGGTAGTCACGTTGCCAATTTCACCTTTCAAGTGTTTCTTAAAGGACCTTGGACCATTCCCTGAGATTTGAAATTATATTTATTTATTTTATTAGAGTCTAACTAAAGATGAATCTGTTTTCCTCCATGTTGGTAATAAATTTGTTAAGTTGAATTTACTCGTTTTATTTCACTTATGCATAATACTATGCTAAATATTTTCAATATGTTAAAATATTAGTTACAAGGAGGCCCTGAAGAAAATAATTTCTCTTAGAAACAATGTCATTTTTGGGGGTACCGTGAACAGGCTCTATATAGAGAAAAGAAGGGGAGGAAGTTAAGGAAAGGAAAAAGGCATGAAGAATGGGTATTGGGTAGGCATCAAAGGGGTGAAGGAATTTGAATCCATCCCTCCCACTGCGTTTTAAGATAATTGGTCGAGAGTCTCGCTGAAGAGATGAAAGGGTGTCCCTAACCAGCCTCTCCGGATTCGGCCCGCCACGTGATTGGTGGGTAGACGCATCTGCAGCAAATAACTGGGCAAACCGCACAACATGAACCCAGGCACTCCCTACTATGTCACTAAACAAACACGATTAATAAAGAACGTTTGAATGCTTAAATAAAAATGTGAATGTAGCAATAAATTGAACATCTAAGGGACGAAATTAAAGATCATGTGATTATAACACTTTTTGATAAGAGTTAGAAAAAATAGAATTATTTAATTTCTTGAAAAAACATTCATTAGAAATTTGATGGGTAGGGAAAGGCAAAATATGTAAGGTTTGAATGTGAATGAATCATTCTTGTGAGATAATGGCGTAACAGTTCGGTTATATCAGGATTTTAATTAAACGACCTCAAAAGTTATTTATTTACACTCCTAAAATTTCCCAGATTCGTGTTTACGAAGTGAACGATGTTTTCTTGAACATGCCTTTTCAGTTAAAATAAGTTGGGTAATTATTTACATTAACACAACTTCTCCAATAACTGACAAACACTTGTAATTGAACTTTTATTAGAACAACTCTCTTTTTATAACTTTTGAAGGTTATTCACATCAATGTAATATATCAGTGAAGAAGAATATGACCCTCATAATCTAAACGAAAATATGAAAAAGAACGAGACCCAGAAAATAAAAATAATAACGGTTGAAACTGGGATACGAACAAAAGTTTTAAGTCTTTAATTTTGTTCCGGTGAGACAAGAGGTTCTGGGTTCGTTATCTTTTTTATTTTTCTGTGTCACGTTATTTTTCATATCTCGTTTAGATTATTAGTGTTTTCTTATTCTTTAATGATAAACTTGTATTTATTTTTATTTTTAACTTGATAAGTAAAACCTCAAATTATAATATTTAATTAAATAATGAAAACAAGTCAATCGAAAATCTGAAAACAGAAAAATCAGAAAAAGATGCGGTAACATCTGGGACTCGAACCCACGACCTTCACCTTACCAGGGTGCAACTCTACCAACTGAGCTAATGTGTCCCTATCCGATTTGGTCATATTTAAAAGAATCATTAATTGTTTTTGTGTTTAATTCGTAGAACTCCATTTTAATTTTTAGAAATTTAAATAAATTTAAATTTGATATGTTAATATCGAGTTCTGCAAGTATTTAAGAAAGTATTTTAGTTACAGCTGTTTCGACTTGTAAGGTCATTTTCAAACTGTGGTGAAGCCACGTACGGACGACTTATTTATAACATGTTATAAATAAGTCGTCCGTATATATAACATTTACAAATGAAAAGTAACAAAAATACAAGTTGAAACAGCTGTAACTAAAATACTTTCTTAAATACTTGCAGAACTCGATATTAACATATCAAATTTAAATTTAATTAAATTTCTAAAAATTAAAAGAATCATACTACGACTGAGATCTACAATATTATCTTCAATTTCTTAGCTTAATTTTTATTAGCTGCTATTTTTTTATGTATGATTGCAAGATTCAAACCTGAATTAAATGCTATCTAGATAGTGTCTTGGATAAATTTTTATTTTTAATATATGACATCTATTGACTTTTCTGCAAGTCTAGGATGAATATTTATTTTTATTTTTAACTTTATGGGTATATACTTAATAAAGAATAAAACCTCAAATTTCGCGAGTCCCATATTATGTGACCATATCTTTTTCTGATTTTTCTGTTTTCAGATTTTCGATTGAGTTTCGCTGATATTGCCTTATTAATTGTTTTTGTGTTTAATTCGTAGAACCCCGTTTATTATATTTTTTAATTTCTTCAAAATGAAATGTTAAATTATTATGAAAGTATTTTGGTTTTCATTTTCATTACAGCTGTTTCGGCTTACAAGACCATTTTTAAACTGTAGTTAAACCACTTTGAGACGATTTATTCAAACGAATCTAAATGTAAAAATTGACATTTAGATTCGTATAAATAAGTCGTGTCAAAATGATTTAACCACTATTTGAAAATGGTCTAATAAGCCGTAACAAAAATACTTGGTGAACTTGATAATAACCTTATTAAATTTAATTTTTAATTAAATTTAAAAAAGATAATATTGTCTTCATTTAATTAGATATATTTGTAACTAGCTGTTTCCCGGCATGCGTTACAATGCCATATTCAAAGAAATAAAATGTTTCTCCTTGTATGTCCTTTCCCGTACGTTCCCCTCCACCGTTCCACTTCCACCTTCCCCGCCACCGCTCTCCCATTCCCCCGTCCCGCCAACCCCCCTTCCGCGTTCCAAATATTCAGTCCTAGCTGGGCACCATAGCCTACCATACCGTAGCCGGGGACCCTAAACAAATCAAAGGGGACTTGTGATATCACCAAAGATTCGGTTGACTTTTAAGATCGGAGTTATACCCGCCTAACCGCGCGGCACTTCATTTCTTGACTCCTCTCCCGCCCGGCCCGTAGCCGTAACTTTTTTCTAATACTAATATTTTTAAACTGGTGATATCTTTTGGATTAAATATCCGAATTGAATAATTCAAAAAGCTAAATAAAGGTATTGAAGCTGTCTTGAATATGCAGTAATTTATTTTGATAAGGATTAAAACCAAAAAACAAATAAAGAGCCTTTTCAAGCGCCGACATTTTAATTAAATTTTTAAAATAAAAGAATACTTATTGTGGCATAACTATAAGTTAGACCTTTTTTGTAAATAATGATGTGTTCTACAAAGTCGTGCTTAATTATTTTATTCTATCATCAATAGTTTTCGAAGCGCACGCGATGTAAAGAATATTTTAGGTAATTTTTTACACCTTGGGTTACATTATTAAAGTTTTAGTAATGATTTCTATTTTTTTTTAAAACATAATATAGCCTATGTTACCCAAGGATAGTGTAGCTTCCCAACAGCGAAAGAATTTTTCTAGTCGGTTCAGTAGTTTTGGAGCCTATTCAATGCAAACAAACAAACAAATCATACCTCTTTATATATGTAGTGTCTAAGATATTTATTTAATTCATCAAACTTCCCGTGCGTTACACTTTTAAAATATGCCACAATTTGTATGAGAAGTTATAAGTGCCCATTTCATTGGCACACTGTATGAATGTATAGTTTTATGGACCATTACACACAGCTCGCACACAATAAATTTAAGCAGATTTTAGACGCTATTCTCGGAAACGAAATAAAAAAAGATAAAGAAAACCCTCATTTTATGCACTGTGAAATGTTCATCCCTCTCACTCCTTTCAATTAGAATGAAATGAGATGAAACCTGCTCGCAGTGTGGTTTGCGAAAAATAATTTCACCGAGTTCAAGCAAAACTTATGATAGGTAAATGAATCCCTGAAAGAAAAATGATATTATTATCATGGTAGTTTTTTCAGACAGAATTTTATTTTTCTAGTACGGTGTCGTATTTTACGAGATATGTGTTTCAACTGAAATGTACTTACGTTACGTTCAATATTAGGTTTACGGCTTCATTACGTAGCCTTAAAAAAAGGATGAGTGGGGGCAGTTGGTGAAAGAGGTAGTTAGGCGAACGGCCAATTCAACTTTGGTTCATTAACTTTCCGCACGGTGTGGTGGGCTCATAACATTGTATCTCAACGAGGAACTTTTTTATGCATGTTCTTTGAATTTGGAGGTAAGTAAGTAAACAACGTGAGAACCACTTTTGTGTACCGATATCCAATTTTATTAGAATTTTTTTTTTAAATATTGCTGAAGTGTATTTCTAAATAAAATAAACATTCAAATCAAGTGATGAAGTAAGCATTGCTTACGAAACATGTTTGCTTAAAAAAAAATGTGGTCAATTTTTTTTTTCTATTAATTTTTAATTAAATGGTGCTACAAAATAAGTTTTCTGTGTTTGAAGAATTTATATGGATACAGTTGAGACTAGGATTTTTTTTGTGTTTTTGACAAGGTTCTCAACTGCCCATATAAAAGATGCAAACAAAATACATCCTTCTCTCTCCCATCAACCTCAAAATATACCCTTTTTATGTGAATATCTCGCAGGAGTTCCAGCTGCTTCCGTCTGGAGCCAGTGAGACAATAGCATCCCCAATTGAGGTATGTTGTGAAGCTGAATGTAGTGGGGAGGGGAAGAGGATAAGGAAGAGGAAGGTAGGAAAGTACCAAGCTATTCAGATCACCAAACACGGTTAAAGTCATTTCAAGCAACGTTTCAAACATGAATGGTGGTCTAACACCAGGGCGATACTGAGTGTATCTTCCACTTTGGAACGTGCTGCAAATATACTTTATATTTTTTTAAATACCCTTAATAGGGTTATCGTAGACTCTTGTGCGGTATAAAAAGTATACTCAGATGAAATTAATAACGAAAAAAATTCATCTATAAATGTTTATCTTCTAGACAGTTGTTGAAAATTCCGGGTTGAAATAATTCCCCCGTTTTTAGAAATATTGTGGAAATAAGACGTTTTCTATATTATTATTTTCAGTAACATGAGATGGATACGTTTCAAAACACCAAGAGTTAATAATACTTTTTTAATAATTACTTTTGAAGTCTCGTATTTACGATAAATTTTATTAATTACATTATTCCTTGCTATTGGCTTGGTAAACCATATTTTTCCCTTTTAGTGTGTATTACAATATTTACGCCGCAAAAAAGGACTAAAAATTTAATTTTGAGATTTATGTAGGCCTCATAAGAATGTAGGGAAAAGGCCGTAAAAATGATATAATAAACCCGGGCCGTGAAACTTTTTTACGGGAAATAATATCATTTTCGTAAAAAATTGTTTTACTGCATAAATGATATGCTATAAGGCATAATGGAAGATACGGGAAAGCCGCTATTCACTACACTGTGCAAAATTAAGTTTAATTCTTGGAAACATTGTACTTAAGTCATAAAGTCTCGCAAAAGCTAAATTTATACCACGTTTTAAATTTTTATCAAATAAACTAGCTGCTCAAAACCGGTGTTATACAGTTTTACGTCTTGGCCCGGTAGGCGACTTGGTCGCTCTTTGTTGATTACAGCAATTTTATATTTGTTGACACTTTCATAACTGTCGTAAAAACAAGTTTCACTAGGTATATTAATATTAACAGATGTTTATTTTGACGAGATTATATTGTTAGTAGTGCTGTTGTAGATTTTAGGTTGTATGTACCTACATTAATATTTACATCTAGCTTTGTATATTATGTGTTAAAGAAGTTTGCAATGATGGAAATACCTATTTGAGTAATTCAATTCTTTATTTCATGTTTGAATTTAGTCGTTGTTTCCATTTGTCTAAACGTAATTGGTAGTATTATTATCATTGATTAATATTATTGCCAATATCTCGCAAAGGTGGAGCAAGTACCTTGATGTTACGTAAATATAAATGTAAAAAGTGCTCTAACAATTTAGCAAAATAAATAAATATTTTTGCTTTCGAAAGTTGGTTTCGAAAGGGATATTTACATGGTTCAACAACAGCAATGTTGTGAGATACTAAGTAATTAATCTTTAAACAGAGACTCTTTCGATTACCTCTCACCCCAGAGGATTGGTGGAAACTTGAGTTGCAATCAGCCAACGTGGGAAATTCCCATCTCGTACATGACCCCACTAACAGACTGCCTGGTTTCTCATTACCTCATGAACTCTGGTCCACCATCAATGGGATAAGGTGCTTCCATAAACGATGTATTGATGGGGCCTTAAAGAGTCGGCGATGTGCGAATGCAGTGCGGTGTAGACCGCCGAGCATGTGGTCAACGAACGTCGGATTCATTCATTCCCTGACGGGACTGATGAAGTCCACAGGGCGATGCTTGAGGCCGTACATTGGCTGACAGACCTGGATGTCCCCCTATAATCCTCCACTATTCGAAAAAAGACGATAAAGTCCATAGTAGGTATTTAAGAAAACAGTATTGGGTAAACAATTTTCAACGTTGCGCATGAAAATGGAACAATCGAAAAATAACGTTAAAGTTTTTTTTTAATAGCAATGGTTGGAAAATACAGTCACATCTATTTTTCCGAAAATTGTGGTTTTTTAAGTACTGAAATATCTAAAATGCTTGCGTTTGATCAAATAGTATTTTTGTCGAATAATTTATACATCCGATATTGTTTCGTATAATAAGACCGCTATGCAGACGACTGAATATATTTATTATTTACAGATATATTTACAGAATTCAGTAGAGCATTGGATATTTTGAGAGTTGGGTAAAGTTTGGCCTTTATTTGACATCAGTACAGGGGTCAATATTAAACAAGTTTTGCTGTCGCGTTGTCCATGTCAGTTATTTATTTGAAGGTTTTCGAGGGGTAACTCGTAATAACTTGACCATGAAACCTGTACCAGATCGCCCACTGACTATAAATCCAATCATCTCCATTGTCATAGTTTAATTTCATAAAATGTTCATTATGTGGAAGTGGGGCATGGATGTTTCTTAGAGACTTAATTCCATGTGATGTATGTGGGTTTCAAAAATGTATTATTTGTTCGCTCATATTGAAGGACTACAAATAACACTTATAATCGAAAAAGAAAAAAAATGACAATTTTGTAATGTGGCATTAACCACAATCACGTCGTATATAAAATATAGACGCATGGTAGAAATCTCAAAGGTGATAAGCCAAAGTCATGGCAATTGTACTTGTCTTCGATTTCGTAATTTTAGTACTCAACGACCACACGTCGCTAAGGTCGTGTCCTACCAGTAAGTAAATTGCTATATGACTTATTTAGAATTTCTGTTAATAATGTTAAAACTATTTTCGTTATTTGTTTTTGGAGTGTTATGTCGTGTTGCTCTACCTCCTTCTTTAGCTGACGTTTCGGACAGCGTTGCAGTTTCCATCATCAGTCCAACAAATAACTATAATGCTTTGGCCGTGAAAATCTAAGAACGTATAATGTTAAAACTAGATTCGCGTTGCATTTAATTAATGAAAAATTGTCTGTTTTCAAGAACCCCTAAAAATATACATTTTAATGACCTCATTAAAGCATTTATAAATATAATTAATGATAAAAACTGTAACATGTTAAGCAAAAAATAAAGTCCACCAATAAGAAATTGAATTTATTACATTTCTAAATCATCGAAGACAGAGCAAGTAAAAGTCAATAAAAAAGTTTCAAATATAATATTTTATTTATTAACCTATTAATATTTAAAATTATTAATATATTTCACATAAAATCCAAGAAAATTAACGATAACTAAGGTGCACAGCTTATATGGCTAAGGGGAGCTAGTGTAAAGCCGGAATTACACTTGTCAGTCGGAACGGTATCGGTTTCATACATTTAGTATGGTGACGTTTATATTATACGTCTGTCGTGTCGTGTTGAAAATCACTTAACGTATGAAACCGATACCGTTCTAACGCGTCACGACCAGTGTTGCCAACGTAGGCGATTTTTCGCCATTTAGGCTACTCAGAAAGAGAATCGGCGACGAAAAAATCTAAAAGGCGACTGGTCGCCGATTAGGCTACTTAAGAGACAAGTTATTTAAATCAACTAAATCGCAAACAATTAAGAAAAAAATGCAATATTTCACGCAAATGTAAATTTGTGTGTGTGTGTGTGTGTGTGCGTAATGTAGGTACAATTTGATATTGACATGGTCACCATATTTGTTTATGATTCGTTCGTTTCGGAGAATCCCCTGAATTAGTGTTAGCTATTATGTCACTTTCGCTTTGTGCAACTTCTCCTGTGCGATTATTGTGTTTAGTATAGTAAGATGCCTATATCATAACCTTTGAGTCATGCTGTCGTTGAAAGAATTTTCAGCGTAATGGGGACAATTAAAACAAAATTAGGCAATCGCTTGTAACTACCCATGCTGATTGCCATTTTTAGAATTCATACCCATACGAATGTAAGAGGTATGTGTTGCAACAACTTTCACCCAAGCAATCTGCATTTTTCACCAGCGTGTAAACTAACAATGGTTAGTTTACAGGCTGGTAGAAAAATGTAAGTCTCCCGTGGATCTTGCGCCAGTACTAGCACAGCAACTATATCTAATACTATACTACTGCGAAAGTCTTGTTGATGCCTTTATTATTGCTAGCAGAAGACGAATCGGAATCATATTAATCTTTGTTAAAATTATTTTTTTATTTTGTTTTAAAAATGCTATTAGGTACTAAACTTTCTTTTAAGATACATTACGGTGTTTTATAATAGGCTTAGGCCTATTTATCAATTGTTATATTTGATTTTATTTGTATTGATATTTTGGCGTTTGGGCTACTTTAGGCTACTGCAACTGAAATTCGGCTACATTAGGCTACTTTGCGTATGAAAAACGGCGATATTAGGCCAAGCGGTGTTGGCAACACTGGTCACGACATGAAACGACAGACACATGTAATTCCGCCTTAACATACTGCCATCAGAACGTATGGGAGATGTTAGAAGTTGGAGGTATTATTAATATTATAGGGTGTTTGATATTATATACCGTGTTATTGAATTTTTTTTCTTAGGTTATCATGAAAAATCACCCCCCCCCACCCCAAATTTTTTGCGGTTTGAGCGTGGTATGTACTTACAATAGTGACATCTTAAAAATATATATGTGAACATAATAACACCACAAATATAAATTGCAGGTAGGTAGGTACGTAAATTAACGAGACGTAGTTCAAGATGGAAACCGCATCATCTGCATCAAGTGCTCATTAGGAGGAGTGCTGAGCAAACCAGAGTAATGACTGTAATGAAATATTTTCTAACAGCCTCACTAATAAACGTGGTGAAAATTTTTTACAATTGATAAAAAAACCGGTTACCTTAAAAACTTACTAATAAACTAAAACAATCTAAACTTAGGTATATTCAATTACCATACGAAATAATACACGATGTTTATTCAGCGGAAGACAGTAATTTATTTGTTTTATAAACTTGAAATTTCTTATCAAATTTTAATGATGTCATAAAAATACTCTTTTAAGAACCAAATAAAATTAACTTTTTGATTTTTTTTATTTATAAATGGCAATATTTTAATTTTAATGGGAAAAAATCACTCATACGTTTACTCCAAAGGTCGATAAGTTGTAGCAAATATGAAATTTTGAAAACTTATCCTTTTATATAGGAAACCTGCAAGAAAACAGTCTCGTCATTTATTACCTCGTTCGTATAAAAATAAAATAAAATGCTAATATTTCTCAAAAAAAAAAAGAAAAAATTACGTTTTGAATTCATAGTATGCAATATAAATATTGATTTCTTTCATTTATGAGGCATTCATGTTATTAAAAAACATCTCTTTCATGCAATTTTTGCCGTAACAGTTAATTAATAAATAATGTAGAAATAAAATCAAATTTTAAAGTCGGGTAAATCGTGTGCCAAAATCTGTCAAAAAGCGGCGCTGCCAGCTCTTTCGCAGCCTGTCAAGAGCTTGTGAAGTTTTTTTAATGTGTAACTAAAATACCGTTTTATCGGGAAGTATTTTTTTTTTAGTAAGGCCTGTTTCCCCTGTGAGTCTAAAATGTACATCAAATGATAATTATTTATTACAATTGTAAAGTTAAAGATAAATTGGTATTTGAGATAAGCCTTATAAATAATTATGTTTGTTGTTTTATTGATAATTGTTAGATTTAGATTTGTCCACACTCAACACTAACTACACGAAAAATGGTACCTACAATGCCTTCATTGATGATTGAAAGCTCAAGTTCTTATTTAAACTATTTAAGGAAGAGAAATTTCATCAGCAATTGAATAAACCCTTTACCCCTTTCACCGCATCGGTTCGAAAAGCAATTTTGGGAATCAAACATCCGAAATGACCCCACATAAATAAAATACTGACCCTTCCCTGTCAAGTTTCACTATCATGGAGATTTATGGAATATCTCTGAGGAGATCTTTGGCTGTAACAGAGAGTAAATACTCTCCATTTCGTTTGATTGAGGATTACTGATAATACAACAAGGGAAAGATAATAATCTGATCTTGAACGAAAATTCATCAAAAAGTTCTTAACATTACGCTTTCAAGAATCTTTTTTACTTTCAAAGTATTGGTTACTTTTGGAAGGACGGAGATCAATAATTACATTTTGATCTTAACCGGTTGAGAAACAAAATATCAATTAATTGTCATGAATTTTTTCGATAGGTCAAATCAAATGGTTAAAGAAAAAACTTTATCCAAATATTGTGTACATTAACTACATAAATATACCAATACAGTATGAGCCATAAATATTTTATGAATTTATTATTGTCGTTATTAGAACAAATTGATAGACTTACTTTAAAATGAAATTAACGAACTACCTGACCATATTCTTACAGCTACAGCGTGGGTCGTTCATTGATCACCGAAAAGCGCGCATGGAAATAACCAAATCCAGCGCAGAAAAGTAAAATTCGCTAAAGTAACGCAAACGCGCCGTCCAAATGCGCAGAATCTAAATGATCTCGTTTTTAAACGAATTGCCTGGCGTAGGACGGTAAAATTGAATGAGATCGGTAAAACATTTGTAAAAGTATTCAACTAAATAGTACCTATAACAAAATATTCAGTTTTGGAAATAAGCCGGAACTTATCATTACCCGATTTGGGATTCATAGTTAAGTTTTTACTCACCCAGCAATGTGCGCGTAATTTTAAAAAGGACTAGTGGTCGTTATATTCAATCGATTATAGTTTCTAGGACTGAATACCATTCAGTGAATAGTGATCTTGCAATGTGAATTGCCCGTGTACTATGGGATTCATTTATTGACAAATCACAGATAAGCGGACGGTCACGACGATCTCCGCGCTCAACGATATTTGGTTTGTTCTCCTATCTCAGATTGGGACCTATCTCAGGGTGGAAAAAAAATTATGAGTATAAAACTTTGGGATGACAATAATTAAAATGTAACATTCTATTATTAGTAACTGTAGATCCCGCGTTAATAATATTATCTAATTTTCTTTTAATAAATCAAAACCAATTTTTTTCCTGAAATCATATTTATTTATATTTTTAAAAAGTTAAACAAAAAATAAATCATATAAGGAATTTAACGACTTTTCCAAAATAACGTCACTTTTACAATGACTAATCATTTTTCAAACTTTCTTCTGTCATTTTGAAACCAAAATTTTGAAAAAAATTCGAATAAAAATTCCGAAAAACTTGACAATTTCGCATTTGAAAAATAATCTTTACTGAACTATTAAAACGACCACCACCTTGAAAAGGAAATGGAACACAAAAACAAATTGGCAGACAGACGAAATGCAAAACGGTCGAGTTAAAATAGGAGAGGCATAGTTAATTAGTATTCTGTTGAGAGAATTCCGTGGTGCTTTCTTCAATGCATAAAGAATAGATTTCATTCTACAACGATTTTATTGATTTATTGAGATAGCAGCATTAAAAGGAGAATTTACTATTCTCCTAAACGTCTCGTACTACCAGTAAGACCTTCATTTATATCTCTACGTCTCGTAAAACCTGAAAATAGTGTAAATTTGTTTGTTAGTTGATAAGAATCTGTTACAAAAACTTAGATTCGTAAACTTCTGTTTTATTTTTTGCTTTCAAGTTAGATGCCGTAAAAATTTACCTAGTTTCTTTGGTAAATAGACTACTATTTACAAATCTGGATTAAATTGTTAGGAGATAAAAAAAAGGATTCTAAATGTAAATCCATCGATGGAATAGCCAATCATTTTATCATTCTAAAGTACCAAATAGCACCTCATTAAATATTGATGATTCTGAAAAGGTAAAATCCCAATTAAAAATTTATTTGATGTGAGTAAGTTTCAAAAGTTGTTCCAATAAATTCAATATTCACTATGGACTTGAAAAGCCAATATTTGTCCCTTATGAATAAAAATCGGATAGAATAATAATTATATCCATGACTCCATGTAGGTTGCAAACAAATTCGTTTTGAACTTTGGAATTTTTTGACCGGTCAGTGGTTGAGTGGGCATCGCGTTTGGGTCCCACCCAGGTGCTTCGTGTTCGATGCCTCGGCTGGCTAAGTCCTGCATCGCGACTCCAACATTTTTGTCGGTTTACTGTGGTCGGATTTTAAAAAATATTGTTTGATTATTTCTTCAAAAAAAAAATTTTTTTATGGCTGCCTTAAATTTATGGGTATTAAGGCAGCCATCAGGGCCTATATCATCTTAGGGGATGATGTGTGGAGGGTATTTTTAAGGAAATTAAGGCGAGGAAGTTCTGGGAAGGAAATAGGCATGAGGGGTGGTAGGAATCTGGGGGTCAGTGTGTCTAGGAGTGACGGACGTATGAATCCATACCTCTAACTGCATGTATTTCTTTTAAAAAATAACGTCGTCTGATATTGACTGAATATAACTAAGTCTCAGTAGCTCAATTGGGAGAAGTATCTTCCCGGTGAGACAGAGGATCTCTTAATTTTTTTTCTATTTCCCATTTTCATTAAGATGTGTTCATTTATTCCTCGGCGAGATTGAAAAAGTCCACAGATGACGCCTGAGGCACTAGGCTGGCTCTCTGACCCCCACCACAGGAAAGAAGAAGAAGAGGGAATGAGATTTATTAATACCGTCTACTTCTTCGATGATTAAATTTTGTATTGATGTGTTAACTGCAAAATTTACTCAAATACGAATAATACTTCTATAATTATAATATCATGTCATCGTATCAAAAATGCAAGCTTGATTTATATGCATAATATATAGGGATCAAAATTAATACTAAAATGACTTATACAAATAGATCTAACGTTTATTGGACTTAGGACGGGTTATTTCCCAGAATTTTAACAATTCATAAAATTTCAAAATTGATTTTTAGGTTCTATTAAGGTTCTATTTAAGTTCTGTTCATTGTTGCTTCACAGAATAATAACAGAACTTTAATAGAATTTTCACAGAACTTGAACTTTTCAAAATTAAAAAAAAAAATTGCGGTGATGAAAGAGTTAGTCATCAAGTAATCTGCACCTGCTAAATTAATTGAAACTCTGTTAAAATCTTGGAAATTATTCAATCGTTATCAAGCAGAGCGGTTTTCGCTGCATCACCGTATAATCGTGAAATTTCCAGAGGCATACCATTTCCCATTGAGCGCGTCCACCGAATAAATAAACCGGTATAAGTGTTTTGTGGGCGTAACCGTGTAGCCAAAGTCAGCTCAATCTTTTCTTACTTCTGGTAAAATTTATTAAAAAATTTGATACATAAAAATTGAAATACAGAAATTATTTTTCTTAAACCTCGCGTTCTACTTATTGCATTTTTTTATACAAATTTCATAATGACAGAGCTCACCAGTATATATAGAAACTATCGCGGGCATGCACACATCAAATCCCCAAAATTCCATCGCAATCGGATGAATGGTTAGCAACGCCTAATTTCATGATCTTAGAACTCACTATTTTATACAGAAACCATCACAGGTATACACACACCAAATCCCCAAAGTTTCATCGCAGTCGGATTAACGGTTAGCAATGCATAATTTCATGATGCCAGAATCCACTATTGTATGAATATAGAAACCATCGCGGGCATGCTCTCATCAAATCTCCAAAGTTTCATCGCAATCGGATGAATTATTTAGCAACGCATAGGTATCTCATAATCATACTCATGTAAATAAGCATATTCTGATTTTTATATATGTAGGTAATCAATTTTACTGGTAAGTCTGGGGCCAAGGAATCGATGGGCATTATGTTCTGTAACGAAATCAGTTTACTTTCAAATCAATATAGATGTCACATCTAGGAAACATCGATTCAGTGGGCCCGTCACTTCTGTCTGGCCGTGACGAGAGGCGCCATTACTCTTGCCGCCTATTATGCCGGCGGCCATTTTTCTTTCACGCCATTTCCACGGTTCCGGTTGCATTTTCCCGCCTTGTGCCGACCCCTTCCGGAACGTGATTCCGGATGTCATGTGATTGAGGCTAGATTCATCATTCTGTTATAGAAGTTTGTTTAGAAGGCAATGAAAGGATTGTGTTCAGGATTTGCAAGACACGATTTTGGAAAACTTTTTTTTTCTTACACCACGCAATTTTGTTTTTGATGATTTCACAATATTATATGCAAAAGCTATAGTTTCGGATTACACTGTACACGTCTTGGTAATATTTTTGTGTTTCATTTCTCTATAAGCATTATTTAAATTATGCTGACATTAAATATATATATTTATGTATATGTATTTTAAGCGCTGAGATATTTTGTTTCTTGTAAGATTTAATAGAGTAACACTCAATTTTAAAAAGTCATATACCACCTAGCCAAGCAATCACTTGAATGTATAGGTTATAAACTAAACAAGGCACACAAACTCACACTAAATAAGTTTTACTTGTGGAATAAATGTATTGTGTAACATAAAAGTTAAATAGTACCTATTCGTTAAAGGAATAACAAATAAAATATGGGTATAACTCTGATGTTCTATTTTTTTTGGCCCTTGTTTTTTGCCTTTAGCCTGTGATGAATCGCAGTGGATACGAAAATATAGTAGCTTCCACCTTACGAATGAATAAATAATAATTCAGAATTATAACGAAATCAACACACTAGCGACATCTAGCTGATTAAGTTTGATTGGGCCATGGAGACTGCAGAGATCTATAATTATTAAATTAATGTCAAGTTTTGATAAATAGAACACAGAGGGATCCAATTATAAACACTTAAGATTGATCTACCAATCAGAGAAGGGGGAGGTTACCTTTTTTCAAGACAAAGAGATGGACTTTGGACTAGACCATTAGTCTGAGATTTATGGGGTAAAAATCATCATCAACCCGAGAGATCAATACGCTTTAAGATAAACACAATCCCACGTTCGGTGCATTTGGGACAATGACCCTAATTGTAAAGGTAAATATTGAGTGCAACAGAGGAATCGACAACCGCAGTTAACGAACAAATAAATCCATATTATGTTGAAAAAATGATGCAATAAAATAGCAAGGAAATATAATGAACGGAAGATTAAAGAAAAGACCTGGAAAACGTGGGAAAAGCTACTGTAGGGATACTCAATTGCATAACGAGAACGTGAAGAACAAAAGGAGGCCAGATTCAGAGGAAAACGTACGTTTGATATTTAAAAGAAAGAAAAACGATGGAAATTAGGAATGTCACTTTTAAATGAAGCAATACGGTCAGGGAAAACGATTTGAAAAGGAAATCTAATAAAAAAAACGGACATTTAAACGGAAGTATTTATTGAACAATATAAGATTTCGACTTAATTTTGCGTTTTCAGACGAGTTTAAATAGATATCGTTATATATTTGAAATAGGATGGTTATTCTAGTTATATTACGTTAGATTAATTCAAAGGAAGGGATCGTTTTTACGTCATTTGCTATGAGAAAATACTATAGACGATAGAACAAATTGCTGAGGCAATTGATGTAAAAAAAGGTTGTCGACCCCACATGTATATTGTTGATATAAACAAGGAATATTCGAACATGCCTTTTGTTTATTTAAGGCCCATTATCCATTAAAAAGGGTCATAAAAATTAACATTGATCTTACCTAGTATTTAGATTATAGAATTTCCGTAAAATTTAATTATAAACACATTAAAATGGATTTATCGCCAAGTATGTAGAAATCGTAATGTATACACACGTCAGGGCTTGCAGTTTATGGGATTTTGAACAAGAGAGAGATGGAAAATTGGGCGGAATTTGATCGAAGTAGTTAACTTGACAGATATCCCAGGATAGGAATAGTTAGTGGGCCGGAAAACACCATAAATAATATATCAAAAAAGGAAAAAAGGGTTTTAGCGGGAGATGGAATCACGGCAAAAAGGCAAACGTCAAATTTCAATAAGGGATCATTGGGTTAGGAGTGGGGGGAGAGAACGGAAAACCGACATAACCGGAAAACTCAGATAAGGAAATGGGAAAAACTCAAAACGTTATAAGTAGAGTAGATACGGAACCAGGATATGATTCCTTATTAACAACGAAGGGAAAATCATTTAAGAATAGTTGTTAAAACACCGTTACTTGAAGGAAAATTAGGTGGGAAAATGGAAAAGTTGAATATGCCACATAAATAATGGAAATACGGTTCTGAGACATAATTGCTTACGTAGACTAGGGGAAAAGAAATAATTTTCGTGGAAATTTATACAGGACAACTAGCGTTTAAAACTAGGAGACCGAAGAATCTACGTTTTCCCTAATATTTATGCCAATTAAAACACAGTTTTAGCAGATCACTTATGGGAATGTTCAAAATTGAAAAAAAAAACAAGATTAAAACCATGTTTATAAAACATATTATGAAGACAGAAGACATGTGGAAAATGGGCAAACTGGATGGCAGCTTACTAAGTCCGGGACTAAAAACCTTAGAAAAGCGAGACAAAGTTGTGGGACGAACCGAGATTTAGGAAGAGGCAAAATCGAAAGAGCTTATGTAGGAACATACAATAACGAGATGGGGTTTTCAAAAAATTTCGAGTGATTACAGATTATAATTCCTCGTCAAGGAATATACGATTATGCCCTTTTGGAGCTGTGATGGGTATAAATTAGCATGTTTGGGATGATTCAGGGTCCTTCGACAACTGGGAAGGTTGATTAAAACGTCGCGCACGTCGTGAGAATTACCCTGGTAATTAATTAATAGAGTCTAGAATCAGTTTTTATACTTTAAAAATACAGTGGAAAAATAAAGTCAGTTATACTTATAAAAAAAAACTCAGTGGTAAAATAGAGTCTACAATCAGTTTTATGCTTTGATAAAACAGGGAGTGAAGTGCCCGGATAGGGTTAATCGTGCAATTTAACGGAGTGTATGATCTTATAATAAATCTAAAATCAGTGTTTGTAATAATTTCCGATTCAATAAAATCTAATAATTAATTAATTAATTACAAATTCAATGCGGGAGGAGTTTAATATAGTGTGTTTGAATTGCTTTAAATTTGTTCTATGAAGGTTAAAATAGAGTTATTTTGTCCGAGGTTATATAAAGAAAATTACAGTCTAATAAGTTTCATTAAATAAAAAATTTACGTTTAGGTCGAAAGTTGGAAATTTTATTACGAGATATTAATTATCGTTAGGTGACAACGCAATAATAATAATTGATCCGAAATCTGGAAAATACTTAGCCGAAGTTTAAATGAATAATCCAAGTGATTAATTTGCTGCTAAACAAAAGTGTTATAAAATAAAGTGGAAGGGGTTCTTTCAGTTTTGTTGTAATCTGAGTGACGAATAATATTTAGTTATCCGTTACAAAGGGATTCTAGTTCAAATTGGAAACATAAATAAAACTTTAGCTTTGTCCTTAAGTGGAATAATTCAAATTTAAAGAAAATCTTTAGTTGTTATGAAAAAAAAAATATAATTTAAATTAAGAAAAAAATAAATAAAACTTAAATATTTTTATAAAGTGGAATAATACAAATTTAAAGGAAATTCAAATTAATAAATTAATTTATTAAAGAGTAAATAGGTATAGTCATATACCACATAATAAAATAATATTCGAGCGAACGATTATTAAGAATCGATTCCCCTCTTTAGATTGGAATCAAATATGGAAGGAAAGGGGAGGAAGGTGAGGGTTGTCGGGATTAATTAGATAGGATCGTTCTTCTTCAATAATAACGGCAGATATTAAAGGAAAACGTGAGGATTTTTTACATCAGAGATCTATTCAAAGGAGAAAGGAAGGAGATGAGTTCCGGATCTTGTAGGATTAAATCGTTAAAAGTGGGAAGTCGAAATAAAAGTGCGATAAGTTACACAGGTAGATCGGATGCTCTAATAAGTTTCTCGCCGATGATAGTAACCCGGTGGAGCTGAAATTAAGACATTAGAGCTTGGTGAGTCCTTACAATATTTAAGCTTTTACAGGTTCCTGTGGATATCCTGACACTGATGGACGTAACGCCAAGTAAGGGTAAATAAATAATTAACCAATTTATTAGCATTCGCATGTCACACCTCCCATACAGAATGAAATGTTGCTAAACAAATACTTAACACATAATTAGATAGAAACGCATCACTAAATCAATTTTGGTATCTTAGCGTATTTGTAAGACAAATACCTATCGTTTCTTTTCACTAGCACGATTAGGGTATGGTTGTATGACCTTCGATAGTGTACCAAAATTACGATTTGAGTTCAAGGCCATCCATTGACCCAGTCACCTAAATTCATTAACGAATAAACAAAACAAAACTTAACGTCAGGGACAAGTTTATCAATTATAGCTTGAGATGAAATCTGCGGTCAATATGTGAAGGCGACATTGACGTTTAAATTCACTCAATTCTAAACGACTTGATTTATCTCATTTTAAAATCTTTCTTATAGGAAGTAGGTATCCAAGAACCCATAAATACCCATTATCCTAAATACCTAACACACGAGGAGCTAGTGACCTCATTTAAACAACACTGGTGTTCAAATACTCATACAGTCCTGAATCCTAACTTGTCTTCGAACGTAAACTTCAAGGCTTCTGTATGTAGGTATGAGCCATCTGGAAATGTAAGTGTCAACCTTTCTCGAACGGACGGCTTTGATCTTGTGGCGGTATTGTCGAGGTGGGCATGCGGGGAAGAGGAAGGACGTATGCGGACAGTACGCTGACGCGGCATTAAAGCCACAGGTTATTTGCATACCGTGAGTCTTGTCGAACCTGAAAGCAAACATAAGGTTCACGAGGTGAGTTTTATGTCAGCTAGTCAGAGGTGGAATGTAACGCTGGGTCGGTTACGTGGGAGGAAGGATCTGCCCGTCACAAGCTTACGCCACATTTAACGGATAGAGGCATGATAAGGGAAGACATGAAATACCCCTTCTAGACTCAGTAGAGTTAAATTCAATCCGGCGGAGATGGAAGTCGGAGTGAGGCAGAAAAACGGCATGAAGACTTGGTATTCCCCCATCTGGCGTGAAGAGTCCCTTTCGTAACAAGAGACGCTCGTCGAAGAGAGTAAAACTCGGACTTAAGGATAAGCTTAGCAAACGTACTTGGGAGAATCCGGTTTGGAATTGTTGTTCATCGGTTTTCACTTGGTTAGCGGAGGTGCCGACTTTTTAAGCAAACATATTATCCCCTCCCCATATCCCTCCATTCCTGCTCTTTCAACAATTTTGCGAATACTAACCAATAGCACTAACTATGACTACAAACACATTATGTTAGGAGAAGTTGCAGACAAGGACTTCAATTGAGAAAACTGGACCTTCGAGTTCGATCATCCTAAGGTAAGGTTTGCTTTCTTGAAATGTTTAATTTATTAACTGTTGTTTATGTTATCGATGTATCAGCGGTGATAGGAAGAATTAAATAAACACACTAAATTCCTATGGAAATCAAATAGACACAAGGTTTAGGGCGGGGGTAGTTTATCAAACTCGGTTAAATATTCTAAAATAATAATAAATAAATTGATCGGAAAATTCTCACCCTTTCTCTAAAAGAATCTATGGGTTACCACACGTAATACATTATCTTCTCTACATATGTGTGCATATTAAGTATGCAAACAGATGTAAAATCTAAAACAAAAAAAATTACACAACGCAGATTATAGAAATAATGTGAACAAAAATCTTAAATCTTGATTACTGTGAGAAAATCGCAGGGATTTAAGAAGATAGGGTAGGTTTAGCTAGATTATAAGGTATAGGGGTTTAGAAATCACGAGCCTGAGGTAGAAATAAACCGAAAGGAGGGTTGAGTCAGGCCATCATACCTAGTGGTGTGATCAGTAGGACATAAGGGTAGAATTATGAGCGTGGCTACGAGACAGGAGCTACGAGATTTAAACTACGAGGTAGAAGCTTAGAAAAGTAAATCAGCTAGGTAGGGTTCATCACAATTGGCGTCAAAAGCCAAGAGTGGCGGACCATTACAACTGGTGCCGTGACCAGGAGAGTTAAGGTTACAAGTTGAGAGAATTCTGAGATATTATAAAAATAAAATAGAATGAACAAATAAATGAAATTATAATTAATTGGAAAAAAAAAAGTGAATATTTTAAACGAAAAGTGAAAAACGTGCCATTAAAACAACTTCAGATTACATAAAACAAGTGGAATAAAAAAATTCGCATCATTAAATTATACAGTAGAAATATAACAATAAATCAAAAAAATAATTTAAACGAAAAGTGAAAAACGTGCCTTTAAAACATCTTCATTAAACGTGATACAAGTGGAAAAAAAAAACGTACCATTAAATAAAACAGTCGAAAAAAAAAAATAATAACTCAAAAACCAAATATTTTAAAACGAAAAGTGAAAAACGTGCCTTATACCAGATAAAAATCATAAATCACATAACGCCTAGGAATGTTGACCCAGATTTAGAAGGGTGGTGCGTATTGAAAAAAAAAAGCCGTTATATAAATAAAAGCGCATTCCTTCGGTGATCAATAAAATTATCATTCAAATTGGTTCATTGACTGAAGCCCGAATGTAAACAAGCGATTGAATAGACACCGTCGCGAGGGTATGTTTGTGTTGCCACAAACATAAGTGGTCTTACTGATAAATATGTTCGTAACAGAATAGATAAATCTTTGTTATGTTCGCATTGGAACATCTCGAGATATTACTTTAAACAATAAAGAGATACTTAGATAGTTAATAAAATGACGTTGTTTATGTTAATAGTGGTCGAGGGTATTATTGGTTCCTTCGGGTTGAAGGATTTTATAAATAAATACTTCTTTTGACACGGCGACATAAAAATAAATAAAATCAACATAACATACAAAGCAAAGGACGGATAAAAATAAAATAAAATATTACACATAAAACATAAAAGTGAGCTTTTCAAATCGTTGCATTCAAACATTTAACAGGGGTGGATTGGACCTTTAGATACACCATTACATAGATGTCAGCTGAATAAATTAGAAATTTAGCCTTACTGGGGGTTGGCATATTTCTCGGGTGACCGGTTTATTTCCGATTTGCAATAAAGAGCAAATAAGCGGAGTGGTTTAAAACGCATACGAATTTAGGGGGGGGGGGGCTTGTTTAAAACGGGGTTTAGGTACATTATACAATTGTGTATACGTGCAAATAAATAAATAAACAAACAAAGCCGGTGTGGAAAAAAAAAAAAATGAGATAGTAAACGTTATGGAGTGCATTCGGATGAGTAAACATACAACATAGATCAAATAAACCTCAGATAAAAGATAAATAAGAACAGCATATGAAGAGATTACATAAAAGTTGATTCCCTCAAGAGGTTTCTAGTAAACATTTTGAAACGAATAAACATCTCGAATCAATATTTGATTCTAGTGTGTACAGTTGGGTTAGATGCATTTAGCATTATCCTTTCAGATGTTCAGATGTTTGTCGTATTGTCGATTGTCTCAAACTAATATCGCTGCAGTTGAATGCAGATAAATGATATGTCAATTAACGTATTCAGAACTTGGAAGGCTGTCTTAAATGAAAAAAAAAAATTGCGCAATTATATTTAGTATTTCGAAGTGGAAATAGTTAGTTTGGGTACAAGTGTTTTAGGAGCGGGGATTAAATCACCTGCGGTTAAACAAGTTAAATTATACCTAAACTGTTTTGAAGTGCAAGAATAAGTGTATAGGGATGCTTATATATGTGTATATGTATGTGTATATATATGTATGTATATATATATATATATATGCGTATGTGTGTGTGTATGTATATATATACATGTGGATATGTAAATTTTTCAGAAAAAAAAAAAAAATAAGTGTAAGCAAACGAAAATTGGAAATTTAAATAAGTCAATCTCTGTCATCGGGTTTTAAAGGAAAAAAGGAATATGCCTAGGAATAAACGTTGTCCTGAGGCAAGGCAGGAGAGGGAACGCATAGAATTTGTGGCCGCCGTCGAGAATGCTGCGAGTAACAATGTTCAGATGGATGTAGGGCAAATTACCCTAATCATACAGCAGGCCTTGGGTCCGTTGGTCAGTAAGATACAAGAAATGGAGAAACAAAGGGAGGTTATGCCGGTGACAACCACGACAGGGGAGGGAAGTACGGCGCGAAACGTACTTCAACTCGTAGAAATGATGCCCACGCAGGAAAAGCCCACTTTCAGCGGGGGGACTCAGAACCCAATAGCTTTTCTAGAGGACCTTAAGGATTATGCAAAACGTACGAATCGCACTGACATCATGATGGTAGTTAAGGAGAGTTTAAAAGGAGGTGCTAAAAGCTGGATGAAGCTCTATTCTAAACGTTGGAATAATATGGAAGATTTCGAAAGGGATTTTATTGCCAATTATTGGGGTGATATATGTCAGAAAAACATGAGACGGAGGCTATCAGATGCAGTATGGGAGCCAAAAAAGGGAATCACCATGCTGGCGCACTTTGCGAAGTACTGGGAGCTCGCCAAAGCACTAAAAAATCACCGACACACCATTAGGAGTAATTAATGAGATAATGAGGCATTTCCCGAAAGAAACCCAGGCATTGTGGTTTTCACGCGAGCAAGGAGATGAGTTGGACGCGGCGGAATTCCTGAGAAAACTGGATAATATGGTCTGCGCCCCGCAGGACAAAACTACAGAGAAGAGGGGTAGGGATGACAGGAATGGACACGACAACAGAGACCGTCGACACGCGATACGCCCGAAGGTTGGGGTTATTGAGGGAGCACCACAGGCAACGGGATGCAGGACGTGCTGCGGGCCAAGTACGCAACCAGCAGCTAGCAGTAAAACAGCACCAATCAGCGGGAAGGAGGTATGCAGAGTTGAAGATGCGGGAAACGACAGCGAGTCGGTCCAGGAGCTCTGAGGATTACGACTCCAGAAGAAATAAGAGCAGCGACGCCAAGACACAACGTAGCTTTAAAAATAATGTTGAAATATAATTGGGATGTTACAAAGGGTTTAGGGAAAAACGAACAAGGAATAACAGCACCAATAAAAGCATGCAAGGCGGTACGCAGAGACGAGAGTGCAGATGATAAAAAGACGTATGAAAGGGAGGAAGTGACTGCGTGTGTGAACTCTTTGCAACAATTAAGTGACGTGTGGAACGCGGTGGAGATGTATGAAAATGACATAGGAAGAGAATGCATCGGATTAAACACCGTATTTGAAGACGAGGATTATGAAGAGATAGGACGGGGAAGTACATTACCGCAATTACCAGAGGCTAGGGCTTACATAGATGAATTAAAGGTAAATTGTTTGATAGATACGGGTAGCCAAATAACGTGTATTGCACAAGAATTTTGGGAATGTCATTTGAGCGATCAATCGCTATATCCAATCATGCCGGTAGCTTCAGTACAAATTAAGGGGGCTATGGGACAGAAAAGTCAGAAAATTTCACGGTTAGTACTAGTACCATTACGTTTTGGGGATATCCAAATCAACACATCATGTCTCATAGTATCAGGGTTAATAAGATCTATAATACTAGGGGTAAACTGGCTAGATAATTACTCGGCAGAAGTAAAGTGTGGGAAAAAGCGGGAATTGATAGTCACTACTGAGCGGGGAAGAAAAAAAATTAAATTAATAGATTCCGGGGTTGTGAGAAGTGAATTAGGAAAGCAGTTGAGTGAGGAAAACACAAATAGTGCAACCCAGTCGATAAACGTCATAGAGAATAACCAACTTTCGGATTTTGCGGAGGAGACTAAACAGCGAATTGCGGCAATGGTAGCTGGTTTGGAACTGGATGACGTCAAGAAGGAAAAATTAAAGAAGGTACTAGACAAACATAATCGAGTGTTCCTAGGTAAACCGGGGCTAACAAATATGTATATCCATGAAATTAAAATGATAGATGAGACGCCATTTGTAAAGAGGTCGTATCCGGTCCCCTTCGCGTATAGGAATAAGGTGGATGAGAAAATTGACGAATTAGAAGCTTTAGGCATAATCAGCCGGCGGGCGACTCCTTTCGCGAGTCCCTTAACCTATACAATGAAGAAGGACGGTACTGTGCGTATATTACTTGATGCTCGCGAATTAAATACGAGGATGTCCGGGGAAACGGAGAGACCACCACTTACATCGGAAATATTGCAGCAATTCCACGGGGTTAAGCACGTGACTACTCTAGATTTGGACTCGGCGTATTTCCAGGTACCCTTATGTGAAAGTAGTCGTAAATACACCGGTTTCGTCTATAATGGCAAGTCATACGTCTACAACGTATTACCGCAAGGACTGAAGACATCGGTTGGGAGCTTCTCCCGCGCCATGAATAAAATTCTGGGTAGTGAGATGAAAGCGTTTTGCACTAACTATTTAGACGACCTAGTCGTGTTCTCATCTGGAGATTTTGACGAGCACCTAAACCATTTAGATGCAGTTTTGGGAAGGTTACAAACAGCCAATATGACCTGCAAATTGGAAAAATGCCAATTTTTGTTCACGGAAGTAAAAATGTTAGGCCACATTATAACGCCTTATGGGATACGCATGGACCCAGGGAAAGTTTCGGCGATTAAGAACTTCCCAGCGCCTAAAAAAGTGAAGCAGGTAAGAGCATTTCTGGGGTTGTGCAATTATTACAGGAGATTTGCAGATAGATATGGGGCTTCAACACAGGTATTATGCAATTTATTAAAGAAAAATAAGCCTTGGAGGTGGACTGCTGTAGAGCAGGAAGCGTTTGAAAACGTAAAAACTTTATTCCTTGAGTCTGTGATATTAACTCATCACAACCCCAACAAAAATTATTACCTACAAACTGACAGTTCGGGGTTCGCCATCGGGTCGGAATTATATCAATTAGACGACGAGAATAATCATCATGTGATCGGTTTTGTTAGCAAATCACTAACCGGGGCCGAGTTAAAATGGACCGTTTCCGAACAGGAGTTATATGCAATAATCTATTCGTTACGCAAATTCGAAACCTATCTGCGAGGCGCGCAGCTAATCATACGTACGGATCATCAGGCTTTATCGTTCTTAAAGACTTGGAAATTATACAGCGCTAGGGTGACACGGTGGATTTTATATTTAAACCAATTCAATTTTAAAGTCGAGTATGTAAAAGGCAAGGAAAACATCGGACCCGATATCTTGTCTCGCTATTCTCAGGATGCGGTAAATGTGCAGGAGGAAAAAGTAGTATGCCCTGAAGTGGCCGCATTTGCAGTGAGTGGGAAACAGTTAATAAAATCGCACTTAGAAAATCTAGAACAATTACAAAATCAAGATGAGTTTTTGGGAGAGGTGATAGAACATTTGGGAGGTAAGTCTCGCAAGACACCCACAAAAGGAGTGGCTAGGTATTTGAAAAATTACAAGTTAGACGGTAAGACATTATATTACAAAACGAGAAATGACGGTACGGTATTAGCTATACCTAGTAATTTATCCGGAGATCTTATCAAACTGGTACATCAGGAAATTGGTCATGCGGGCGGGTTAAAGACAGTTCAAGCGTTGAAAAGTAGGTACTTCTGGCCGAAGATGTATAAACAAGTTAAATGGGTTGTGAAAGCTTGTCATCTCTGCCAATTAGCAAAGCGCGAAATTCGGCCAACGGTAGGACCGGGTAGGTCAATCATAACGAAGAGGGTAGGAGAATTGGCCATGGCTGATTTATACGGGCCGTTGCCTAGGAGCATAGGGGGGGTGAGGTTTATTTTTGTGGTCCAAGACTCTTTCAGTAGATTCATTCAGTTGTATAAATTAAAGGTTGCCAACACTAGTACCGTATTGAAGTGCGTAGAGCTTTTCATAAAACAGGTAAAGGTTGAGGCTATGTTAACGGACAACGGGTCTCAATTTTCCTCAAAGAAATGGAACCAAGGTCTGGAAAGGATGGGGATAAGGGTCATGCATACGTCGGTGCGAAATCCTGGACCAAACATCACGGAAAGGGTGAACAAGGAGTTGGGACGGATTTTTAGAATATACTGCCATGAAAAGCACACTAAGTGGCCAATGTTTCTAAAGGACATTCAAAGAACATATAATAACACAGTACATTGTACGACTGGATTTTCACCTAATGAGGTAGTATTTGGAAAACAGCCACAGTATAGCTTAGATAAATATATGCGTCAAAGTAACATACCTAAATTAACAGAAGAAGAGATTAGGGACGCGGTTCAAAAGAATCTAGTAAGAAACGCCGAAAAAAGACAGCAATTCTACAATATAAAGAAAAGGCTAGAGACATATGAGGTAGGAACATTTGTGAAACTCAAAAAGTACACTCAGTCAAATTTACTCAGGAAGCATACAAAAAAATTCGCCCTTTTGTTTGACGGTCCGTTTGTTATAGCAGCTGTGCCCTATTCCAACAATTACACGCTGATGGATCCAAAAACAAAAGAGATACGAGGCGATTACAGTGCGATCCACCTGGCTAGATATTATTTTAATGAAACGGAAAAACAGCAGAAGGAAATACAGGTGATAGAAATGGACTAGAAAAAAAAGGCGAGGTTAGGATAGGTTCGGTTAGGTTAGGTGTAGAATAAGAAGAAGTGGGGATAGTTATTTTGCGAGATTTCGAAATTTTGTGTGATCATTTTGGATAAGAAAAAAATAGACAAGTATAAGAAAAAAAAAAAAAATGTAATTTAGAAAAATTCGAAAAATAAAAACGTTTTATTTAATCTATAATACCGTCTTTTAGGGATATTAGGAGGGATTTCACCATGTTATGTTATGTTAGAAAAAAAAGGGGAAAGATAGCGAGTTTAGAGAATAAAATAATATGTTATGCTTAGGAGGGGGGGAGAGACGGGAAAACAAAGGTTATTTTAAGAAATGTTAAAATACAGATTATGGCAAGGAGAGAAATACATATTAAGATGTTTCAGCTAAATGGCAACTCAGTAACTAATTTTAGGATTAGGAAACTATAAAATTAAGAATTCAACATTAGGTTTAGGAAAACGGAAACATAGAAAATGAAGAATCTAACCTTAGATTTAGTTTGTGTGACATTAGATTTTAGGAAATTACAAAAAAAAAAAAATGTAACTTGAGATTTAGGAGAATAAAAGATTAAGATTGCAACGAAATTTTAAATAGCTTTAGGGTTTTCAAAGGAAAAAGGGGGGAGGAAGGAGACGTTCGAGTGGAGAAGCATGCTTGGATGATAAAAGGGTAACCCACTGAACGAAGGGGATGAATTCGGACAGAGAGAGAGAGAGAAAAAAAAAAAAATAATAACACAGATAGGATAAGAAAAAAAAAGAAAAAAAAAAAAAAAAAAATTCTTGAAAAAAAAAATATCTCTACATATAGTAACATGTAAACCAAATGAGGCACGGGCAAATTGCGAAGGAGTATAATAAATAAGGGTGCTCACATGAGTACAGTCAAAAAAAAAAAAAAACAACATCTAAAGGGAAAATTTTTTTTAACAACTGAATAACTTTCTGCAATTCACCGTAAATCATATGGTCAATAGGACCGCGAGATTGATTCAATCTTTGATTTGACCATGTACAGGAGGCTCTGGTCCAACAGGTTGGGGGTCACTGGGACACGCGAGTCGAGGGGCGTGCCCATTCAAAAAAAAAAAAAAGGGTGTGTATGTGTGCATATATGTGTAATACGTGTATGTTCATATGCGCATTGTTGCCATTAAAACGTTCCTGCGAGAAAAATTCGTGTGGAATTCTAGAATCGCGAAAAAAAAATATATATATATATATGAATAAGGAAAATCAAAGGTTGGAAACCGTCTCGATGAAGAAGAGGGAGTAAGGGTCATAGGGGGGAAGGTATAGGGGTAAGAATCTTAGGGGGGTAGGACAAAGAGTAGGGACAGCAACTGACGTAAGTTAGCCGACTTAAATAGGCCATTGGGTAGACAAGAGTAAATTGAAAAATGGTTTCAGCTCAGAGGAACACCGAACAGGATTCTACGATATGAAATAGTGAAAGGTAGGGGCGCGCAACCAGTTAGAATTTCGAAAAAAAAAAAAATGCAAATAAGAATAAAGAAGACTTAAAGAAAATTGTAGAAAATTAGATTGCCTATGTTTAGTTTTAATTCCATCAACTAACACTAGGAGGCGTGTTTACCGCTGGAATTATAACTATAGGGGGGCTGTGATGAATCGCAGTGGATACGAAAATATAGTAGCTTCCACCTTACGAATGAATAAATAATAATTCAGAATTATAACGAAATCAACACACTAGCGACATCTAGCTGATTAAGTTTGATTGGGCCATGGAGACTGCAGAGATCTATAATTATTAAATTAATGTCAAGTTTTGATAAATAGAACACAGAGGGATCCAATTATAAACACTTAAGATTGATCTACCAATCAGAGAAGGGGGAGGTTACCTTTTTTCAAGACAAAGAGATGGACTTTGGACTAGACCATTAGTCTGAGATTTATGGGGTAAAAATCATCATCAACCCGAGAGATCAATACGCTTTAAGATAAACACAATCCCACGTTCGGTGCATTTGGGACAATGACCCTAATTGTAAAGGTAAATATTGAGTGCAACAGAGGAATCGACAACCGCAGTTAACGAACAAATAAATCCATATTATGTTGAAAAAATGATGCAATAAAATAGCAAGGAAATATAATGAACGGAAGATTAAAGAAAAGACCTGGAAAACGTGGGAAAAGCTACTGTAGGGATACTCAATTGCATAACGAGAACGTGAAGAACAAAAGGAGGCCAGATTCAGAGGAAAACGTACGTTTGATATTTAAAAGAAAGAAAAACGATGGAAATTAGGAATGTCACTTTTAAATGAAGCAATACGGTCAGGGAAAACGATTTGAAAAGGAAATCTAATAAAAAAAACGGACATTTAAACGGAAGTATTTATTGAACAATATAAGATTTCGACTTAATTTTGCGTTTTCAGACGAGTTTAAATAGATATCGTTATATATTTGAAATAGGATGGTTATTCTAGTTATATTACGTTAGATTAATTCAAAGGAAGGGATCGTTTTTACGTCATTTGCTATGAGAAAATACTATAGACGATAGAACAAATTGCTGAGGCAATTGATGTAAAAAAAGGTTGTCGACCCCACATGTATATTGTTGATATAAACAAGGAATATTCGAACATGCCTTTTGTTTATTTAAGGCCCATTATCCATTAAAAAGGGTCATAAAAATTAACATTGCTCTTACCTAGTATTTAGATTATAGAATTTCCGTAAAATTTAATTATAAACACATTAAAATGGATTTATCGCCAAGTATGTAGAAATCGTAATGTATACACACGTCAGGGCTTGCAGTTTATGGGATTTTGAACAAGAGAGAGATGGAAAATTGGGCGGAATTTGATCGAAGTAGTTAACTTGACAGATATCCCAGGATAGGAATAGTTAGTGGGCCGGAAAACACCATAAATAATATATCAAAAAAGGAAAAAAGGGTTTTAGCGGGAGATGGAATCACGGCAAAAAGGCAAACGTCAAATTTCAATAAGGGATCATTGGGTTAGGAGTGGGGGGAGAGAACGGAAAACCGACATAACCGGAAAACTCAGATAAGGAAATGGGAAAAACTCAAAACGTTATAAGTAGAGTAGATACGGAACCAGGATATGATTCCTTATTAACAACGAAGGGAAAATCATTTAAGAATAGTTGTTAAAACACCGTTACTTGAAGGAAAATTAGGTGGGAAAATGGAAAAGTTGAATATGCCACATAAATAATGGAAATACGGTTCTGAGACATAATTGCTTACGTAGACTAGGGGAAAAGAAATAATTTTCGTGGAAATTTATACAGGACAACTAGCGTTTAAAACTAGGAGACCGAAGAATCTACGTTTTCCCTAATATTTATGCCAATTAAAACACAGTTTTAGCAGATCACTTATGGGAATGTTCAAAATTGAAAAAAAAAACAAGATTAAAACCATGTTTATAAAACATATTATGAAGACAGAAGACATGTGGAAAATGGGCAAACTGGATGGCAGCTTACTAAGTCCGGGACTAAAAACCTTAGAAAAGCGAGACAAAGTTGTGGGACGAACCGAGATTTAGGAAGAGGCAAAATCGAAAGAGCTTATGTAGGAACATACAATAACGAGATGGGGTTTTCAAAAAATTTCGAGTGATTACAGATTATAATTCCTCGTCAAGGAATATACGATTATGCCCTTTTGGAGCTGTGATGGGTATAAATTAGCATGTTTGGGATGATTCAGGGTCCTTCGACAACTGGGAAGGTTGATTAAAACGTCGCGCACGTCGTGAGAATTACCCTGGTAATTAATTAATAGAGTCTAGAATCAGTTTTTATACTTTAAAAATACAGTGGAAAAATAAAGTCAGTTATACTTATAAAAAAAAACTCAGTGGTAAAATAGAGTCTACAATCAGTTTTATGCTTTGATAAAACAGGGAGTGAAGTGCCCGGATAGGGTTAATCGTGCAATTTAACGGAGTGTATGATCTTATAATAAATCTAAAATCAGTGTTTGTAATAATTTCCGATTCAATAAAATCTAATAATTAATTAATTAATTACAAATTCAATGCGGGAGGAGTTTAATATAGTGTGTTTGAATTGCTTTAAATTTGTTCTATGAAGGTTAAAATAGAGTTATTTTGTCCGAGGTTATATAAAGAAAATTACAGTCTAATAAGTTTCATTAAATAAAAAATTTACGTTTAGGTCGAAAGTTGGAAATTTTATTACGAGATATTAATTATCGTTAGGTGACAACGCAATAATAATAATTGATCCGAAATCTGGAAAATACTTAGCCGAAGTTTAAATGAATAATCCAAGTGATTAATTTGCTGCTAAACAAAAGTGTTATAAAATAAAGTGGAAGGGGTTCTTTCAGTTTTGTTGTAATCTGAGTGACGAATAATATTTAGTTATCCGTTACAAAGGGATTCTAGTTCAAATTGGAAACATAAATAAAACTTTAGCTTTGTCCTTAAGTGGAATAATTCAAATTTAAAGAAAATCTTTAGTTGTTATGAAAAAAAAAATATAATTTAAATTAAGAAAAAAATAAATAAAACTTAAATATTTTTATAAAGTGGAATAATACAAATTTAAAGGAAATTCAAATTAATAAATTAATTTATTAAAGAGTAAATAGGTATAGTCATATACCACATAATAAAATAATATTCGAGCGAACGATTATTAAGAATCGATTCCCCTCTTTAGATTGGAATCAAATATGGAAGGAAAGGGGAGGAAGGTGAGGGTTGTCGGGATTAATTAGATAGGATCGTTCTTCTTCAATAATAACGGCAGATATTAAAGGAAAACGTGAGGATTTTTTACATCAGAGATCTATTCAAAGGAGAAAGGAAGGAGATGAGTTCCGGATCTTGTAGGATTAAATCGTTAAAAGTGGGAAGTCGAAATAAAAGTGCGATAAGTTACACAGGTAGATCGGATGCTCTAATAAGTTTCTCGCCGATGATAGTAACCCGGTGGAGCTGAAATTAAGACATTAGAGCTTGGTGAGTCCTTACAATATTTAAGCTTTTACAGGTTCCTGTGGATATCCTGACACTGATGGACGTAACGCCAAGTAAGGGTAAATAAATAATTAACCAATTTATTAGCATTCGCATGTCACACCTCCCATACAGAATGAAATGTTGCTAAACAAATACTTAACACATAATTAGATAGAAACGCATCACTAAATCAATTTTGGTATCTTAGCGTATTTGTAAGACAAATACCTATCGTTTCTTTTCACTAGCACGATTAGGGTATGGTTGTATGACCTTCGATAGTGTACCAAAATTACGATTTGAGTTCAAGGCCATCCATTGACCCAGTCACCTAAATTCATTAACGAATAAACAAAACAAAACTTAACGTCAGGGACAAGTTTATCAATTATAGCTTGAGATGAAATCTGCGGTCAATATGTGAAGGCGACATTGACGTTTAAATTCACTCAATTCTAAACGACTTGATTTATCTCATTTTAAAATCTTTCTTATAGGAAGTAGGTATCCAAGAACCCATAAATACCCATTATCCTAAATACCTAACACACGAGGAGCTAGTGACCTCATTTAAACAACACTGGTGTTCAAATACTCATACAGTCCTGAATCCTAACTTGTCTTCGAACGTAAACTTCAAGGCTTCTGTATGTAGGTATGAGCCATCTGGAAATGTAAGTGTCAACCTTTCTCGAACGGACGGCTTTGATCTTGTGGCGGTATTGTCGAGGTGGGCATGCGGGGAAGAGGAAGGACGTATGCGGACAGTACGCTGACGCGGCATTAAAGCCACAGGTTATTTGCATACCGTGAGTCTTGTCGAACCTGAAAGCAAACATAAGGTTCACGAGGTGAGTTTTATGTCAGCTAGTCAGAGGTGGAATGTAACGCTGGGTCGGTTACGTGGGAGGAAGGATCTGCCCGTCACAAGCTTACGCCACATTTAACGGATAGAGGCATGATAAGGGAAGACA
Organism: Limnephilus lunatus; assembly: GCA_917563855.2. Lineage (NCBI taxonomy): Eukaryota > Metazoa > Arthropoda > Insecta > Trichoptera > Limnephilidae > Limnephilus > Limnephilus lunatus. Next base: position 104,863,207 of record OU830593.1, read on the forward strand.
TGAAATACCCCTTCTAGACTCAGTAGAGTTAAATTCAATCCGGCGGAGATGGAAGTCGGAGTGAGGCAGAAAAACGGCATGAAGACTTGGTATTCCCCCATCTGGCGTGAAGAGTCCCTTTCGTAACAAGAGACGCTCGTCGAAGAGAGTAAAACTCGGACTTAAGGATAAGCTTAGCAAACGTACTTGGGAGAATCCGGTTTGGAATTGTTGTTCATCGGTTTTCACTTGGTTAGCGGAGGTGCCGACTTTTTAAGCAAACATATTATCCCCTCCCCATATCCCTCCATTCCTGCTCTTTCAACAATTTTGCGAATACTAACCAATAGCACTAACTATGACTACAAACACATTATGTTAGGAGAAGTTGCAGACAAGGACTTCAATTGAGAAAACTGGACCTTCGAGTTCGATCATCCTAAGGTAAGGTTTGCTTTCTTGAAATGTTTAATTTATTAACTGTTGTTTATGTTATCGATGTATCAGCGGTGATAGGAAGAATTAAATAAACACACTAAATTCCTATGGAAATCAAATAGACACAAGGTTTAGGGCGGGGGTAGTTTATCAAACTCGGTTAAATATTCTAAAATAATAATAAATAAATTGATCGGAAAATTCTCACCCTTTCTCTAAAAGAATCTATGGGTTACCACACGTAATACATTATCTTCTCTACATATGTGTGCATATTAAGTATGCAAACAGATGTAAAATCTAAAACAAAAAAAATTACACAACGCAGATTATAGAAATAATGTGAACAAAAATCTTAAATCTTGATTACTGTGAGAAAATCGCAGGGATTTAAGAAGATAGGGTAGGTTTAGCTAGATTATAAGGTATAGGGGTTTAGAAATCACGAGCCTGAGGTAGAAATAAACCGAAAGGAGGGTTGAGTCAGGCCATCATACCTAGTGGTGTGATCAGTAGGACATAAGGGTAGAATTATGAGCGTGGCTACGAGACAGGAGCTACGAGATTTAAACTACGAGGTAGAAGCTTAGAAAAGTAAATCAGCTAGGTAGGGTTCATCACAATTGGCGTCAAAAGCCAAGAGTGGCGGACCATTACAAGCCTTTGTTCTCAGTTATAACTTATAAAACACGGGCTAAGCAAAAAAAAATGGAAATTCAGATATACATTTTTTTCTATTCTTAGCAAAATTTTGTTTACACTTCAATAATTTTTGTTTTGTTCCCAAATATTGATAAATACATTTCAATTGAGAGGATACTTTGCTCATAAAATTATATTTAATTTTTAAAAAAATATTGTGAAACGATGAAAAGAAAGACTTTAAGGTTTTCTAGTGAGGCTTATTTCTTTGTACAAACTTACGGAACTTTAAAAATCTCTACTTACCGGTGAAGGGTATTGAAAACCACTTCAGAAATAATATTTGAAATAGGGAAACAAAATGATACGCTTGATTGCAATACAACAAGTGTGCTATTCATTTCTTATTATTCGAAATTGAGCTCTACCACTGTAAGGGGTATAAAATAAATTCTACAATATTAAATCGTTCAAAAACAGCTGAAGAATAATGTCCCATATAAATTACAATCTGTCCAGAGTACAAGGAAAGGGGACGCAACCTGAATTACAATGAACCTATTCTCGTCCCGCGCAGAGCCTAAAGTCTTTGGAAGTATTCCTGAAATCCTGATACCCACCCCTTACCCCACACGGCCTTCCACCTCTTCCCCCCCCCACCCCTCACCTCCCCAGCTGCTTCTGCTAGCACAAGTAGTAAAAGACCATGGAAGTACACTGCAGTAGAATACAAATTCCTCGAAATGTGAATATTAATATTTTATAGATTATTCTGTACATACACTAGATGGAAACGCATAAATTATTATTGCTTTCCTCTTGTTGGTTGCAATGCCTCATCCGTTGGAATATTTTTGTTTGGTCAAAACATTCCATTGTCATCCAAATATCAGAATCCTATAAATTGTCGTACTTTTAAATCGTACTCGCAAATTTCAACGTCAAATATTGTTTATATATTGCTCATAAAATACTTACTTTATACTCCAGATACTAATATCTACAGCCAGTATGTCGGACGAATATCTACAGCTCATATGTTGGAAAAATATCTATGAACTTCAGAGTGAAGACTAATATATATACAGAGTTAAGGTCGGATAAATATCTATGACGGTCCCAGTGGTGACGAATATCTATGGAGCGTAGGTGGGACTAATATCTACAGAGGACAGCTGAGCAAGAGGTTGTACGGAAAAGCATAAATTACTAAAATTACGTAATACTAACCTAACTTAACATAAATTAAGTTTTTTAAATTGCATGAGCAATATTACGCTATGCCAATATGCTATTGATAATTGCAAATCCAACCTCTGCCAGTGCTGTAGGTATTCGTTGAACTGTTCCATAGATATTAGTCAGCAGTTTGAGCTTTAGATATTCGTCCTCACTTTTGATCTCATAGATATTAGTCAGCAGTTTGAGCTGTAGATATTCGTCCTCACTTTGGTTCTCAAAGATATTAGTCCGATTGGTTCAGTTTTTGGAATTCCTGTAGATATTAGTAGACGCCTCCCCTACTTTGCACACGAACATATGCAAATTACATACATTAATCTTTCTAGACACTTTATCCCTTCTTAGGGCACAATTGTGATATTTCACAGAAAAATGTCAAGTATACGTATCTATGAAGGCTTAAAAAGGTCTTGATTATTATTTTTGGTTTTAAATTTATTATCGAAAAGGAGTATTTTCCTAACCGGGATTGGAACTATAACTAAATACCTAATCCTGACTCCTTACTTTCAAAAACATGAAATAACTCCATGGAACGTTACATCTGCAATACATTTCAATCATAATACCCATACATTTTACACTCAATCCATCTAATCTAACTTTATATTTTCCCACAATACGTATCTATTTTTCCTAAATTAAAAACTACGTAAAATATTTTTAACTTGAGGCACTGTATCTCCTCTCAAAAAGAAGAAGATGAGGAGAGATTTGTAATTACGAATATTGGAGAGAGCGCGTTAATATTTAAAACAATAAAATTGGAGCGAAAATTGTGTTAATATTTAATTGACTCGTTTAAAATAGAGGAAAAATCTCGTGGGGAACATCTAAAAAAACATTTAAAGAAACACTTTGATTCTTTTCATATACATAACTTCTGAAATAAGTAAAATGAACGTGTTTATAATAATTTTCGGAGCATACTACGCGATTTTATGCTATCGAGGGAATTTCATATAATTTGCGTTTCGGTATGGAACACGTCTAGATATTATCTTAAAAATAACTTTTTTTTTTAAGAGCTTAAAACTTCAAATGTTTAAGGGAGATATGTACGAAGTCAGTAGAAATTCGGGTAGCGGTGGCTTAATCTGAATTATGTAATCGAATAACTATTATGTATAATTCCAATCTGTTAACTTCAACTGCAAGTTGAGAATGCAATACACAGGGACATCCCTAGCATGACGGGTGATATAATACAGAAAAATGTTATTTTTTTCGTGAAATAAACGAATAAAAAACATTTTAAAGTATTATTTACGGGTTTTACTTTGATACCTGTCAAAAAAAAAAACTTTTTTTAAAGCTTATAATTTTACGAAATCATTTTAAAACAACATAAAACCATGAATTTACCCAAGACATTTAGCAGTTACACACAAACTAATGATTTATTAATAATCAAAGAGAACAATCAAAACTTTCCCTTTGGTATCACGAAAACATTGCTAAAGAACAGTGATTAAATATCAGAAAATAAATGATGTAAAAGAGGCTAAATGTAATAATGCTTTAGAGGCGCTTTTAAAAATGCAATCCATTCAATTTTAACTCAAGATTTAGCATTTACAATTCTATTACAATACTGATAAAGTTATAACAAGAAGAACAACAAGTAAAGGAAGAAATCTTTAAAAGATGTATTTTAAGGGAGTTTCAACTTAAAGGTGATTAATGCCATTTAATCCCCGCCGACGGGCGAATGTTTCTCTTGAAAATAACACTTAATAATCTAAAACACCCCGCCGCAGGGAAGCATTACTAGGGATGAAAGTTGTTCATGAAAATTTTTCAGGAAATTCAGAATTTTCTGCACTCTTCGGTGTATCCCGCGCGGGAGTACGAAACTAAGTTTTTAAAGGCGAGATGTTTGAATCATTAATGCTCTTTGAGGAAAGTTTAGATATGAAATGTTGTTCTAATGTTAATTGCTCTCATTTTGTTTCGGAAGAATATTTCATCCGTGCAAATGATACTAACTTTCGTTTTTAAAAACTTGTAGATTTTAATGTGTTTTTTATTCCAAATGAATACGAAATACGAAAAGATGTAATAAAATGTAATTGTTGTTTAGTTTTGTATAATTGTTGGAAGATTTTTTAATCATTTTTGGATCCATTTGTTTGCTAAAGTGAAATCATTTTATTAATGTTTTAAAAATCAAAATATGTTTGTATGTGAGTTGTTTATGCGCTGCCATACCGTTCATCCGATTGCAATGAAACTTTGGTGATTTGTTGTGCGCAAGTCTGCGAAGGTTTCTATATATATAAAATGGTAAACCTCTGCGTTACGAAATTTGTATAAATGAAAATTTGTGCATTTCATATATTTTAGCGGAAGGGAAGGAAGGAGGAAGGGGAGGGTAAGGAAGGAGGTGGGGTTCGCGGCATGGCGTGGGAGGGGAACGGGGCCGCGTAGGAAAGGAAATAAAGGGAGAATTTTTTTTATTTATTTGAATGGCATTGCAAAGCATGCCGGGTACCAGCTAGTCCCAAATAAAATGATATTTACGTTGCGTTATGGGAAACTTCCAACAATATTATAAATTAAATCTTAAATCTAAATCTATCCTAATTATAAACTTGTAAACTGCAAAAACTAATTTGCCACAAATTTTAACTACATGAATGATGTCGTAAATTCATTTAACAAGTACCTACACATATGTTTATATTTTAATGAATGAACACAAAAAAACTATATTCTAACATTTTTTTCGAATCTGCCTGAAGCGGTATACGCTATTCCTCTCATTAATCTTAGAATTTGGTAAATTATGAAAATAGTAAAAATTATTGGGAAAGCAGAAAAAATTAATCTTTCCTTCGGATTCCATTTCTTCGGTTTCTATCCTACCTAATCCCATCTTGAGTGGATCTATAAATATATTTCTTGAAACCTTTACCTTAACCCTGTCCATTGCAATCGGAAGCAATTAGAGTTGTGATTAACTGCAGTCTTCGGTTTCATTTTGTTTTCCGGTTTTGTAATAAACTAATTAAAATGGTAAGTCCTTCAGATTCAAAGGCTGAATACTCTACTCTTAGATCAGGAACAATCGGGCAAATATAGCATTACATTTGATTTCTTAATACTACATATGTAAGTGTGTAACTAACGATACAATTCAAATTTTTTGTAGGATTTAATTTGGGAATGCTGGAGAATGAACATAATTTTCTAAATAGGTTCATAATCGCCAAAGCACTCACATAACTTTATTTTATCCATACCACGATTGGGGTAGGTAAACTCGAAGAAAAATCTTCGAAAAGGGGTGTGTATCTGGCAATACGTTTTTCTTGTTCCGAGCCGTTATATCTTTCTTACTAATATTAAAAACGCGAAAGTTTGTATGGATGTACATATATGTGTTTGTTATTCTTCTACGCAAAAACGACTCAATATATTTTAATGAAACTTTTCAATAATATAGCTCATACATCAGAATAACATTTAGGCTATGATTTATAAAGCTAGCTTGGAAGGGGACGCGGGAATTCAAGGAACCGTCTTCAAAGAATAATATCATTAGTATTAAATTATTTCAGTCCTGAGAACGCGTTTCTGTGACGGTAACTTTATCGGTCCTAGCCTACCTTAGAACCTCCAACCAAAACCCTTTTGAGAGTTGCTATAAAACATTGTACAATTTTTGGCCTCTATTTACAAAATATCTTTAACTTGTCCCATTTTCTGTCAAATCTTCCAAAAATCCATTGATTATTATTATCCCCGGACGCACACTGGGGTGTTTGATAAAATATATTGCCAAAAATTTTGTAACGAAATATTTTGTACAAGAAAATAATGCAAAAATTGATTATATTCTTATATACACACTTTCATTTGTATTAGAAAGCTGGTTGGTTAGAGGAAAGTTAAGCTTATGGTTTTTATAAGATAGGATTTATAGGATTTCATGATCAATCTATTTAATCATTCAAAATCGCACCCCGATAATTGCGACCAAGGTTTACCGTGGTACCTACCTATGTAAAAACCTTATTTTCCTCTACTAAAAATGTTGATTAACTTTGACAGTGCGTTTAATTCAATATGTTACTTGGGTAACATACATCGTGTAAAACTTACCCGACTTACAATTACCAGTGTTTCCTGAACTAATTTGTAGTGAAAATTGTAGGTGACATTTTGGTGTTAACTATTTCTTATGTTTTTCCTAAAAACATGTAAGCCCCAAGCATAAACATCGCATAGCCGTAAGTGAGTTATTGCGAGATACTCTGCTTTTGATGTGTGAGTAGTATTCAATTCGTTGGGAAGAATTGAATACAAGAATTCATTTAGATGATAGGACATTCCGCTCTTTTCCGATCCATTGAAATGGAGCCAAGTAACCCCGTCACTTCACATAGATGTTTACAAATCTTAGTTTGTGAATTATTGGAAAAATGACTATAACTTTGTATATTCACATGCAATGTGCATTCAAATCAAACTGAATATTTTTCTTTTGGAAAAATTGCTAATGTATTGGTACCTAACCGCAGGTCAATAATTGTGAAGTTATTTGGACTGCAAAAAATAATATTGGTTTATTTTACAAAGGGCTTTTTTCTAGTGAGCTCATGAAACTTTTTCACTTTTCAAACTTTTAAAACCATGAAATGTTTAGGTGATTTTTAGACAGATATGGCAAATAAAATTTACTAATGAAACGGTAAAAACGGTAACGATAACATCGCAGTAATGAAACAGACCGAAAATCATTCTAAAGCCAGTTTATAAACATCTTTCATTATACTTGATTTTTTTAACAAATATTCGGTCTACCGCCAAACGAGTATTGATTACTTTATTAAATACGATTTTTTAACTGCGAGTTTAAAACTGAAATAAAATTATGGACATTGTTTTTTGATACGATGTCATTCACCAAGCTCTTGATGAATAAGTAGGCAACCATACATAATGTGAAATATCTATGGAATGAAATATATAATATGTGAGATACCTACTATGGTGGTTCATAAGTGCTTCATATTTTTGCGCCGATATCACCGTGCCTCAGCACCGCGGCCTGCTCACCGATTTTAGACCCGGTCAAGTCACATTTGTTTTCTGATGCCGCGCCACGCTGACGTCACAAAAGTAAAACCTACTGCATTTAAATATAAAGCTCCATGCTTTACAAATGATTTTTTTCTGAAAAAAATCCAAAAAAACTCAGTCCCGTCAGGGCTTATAGAAGTTTCTCTACTCTATAATTGTGCGTTAGTTTCCGTGTTTTTCTGATATTAATTTGTAATCGATAAAAAAATGGATTTGTTTTCGTTATTTGTTTTTGGGATGTTATGCCGTGTTGCGTTACCTCATTCTTTAGCCAATATTTCGGACAGCGTTAATCCATAATAAGGGAATGACCCTCCAAAAACAAATAACGAAAATACTTTTGGACGTGAAAATCTAAAAACGTATCAAATATATTTGTGTTCAATAAATTTATCTCTGATAAGTCGATTCTTCTTATTATATCTCCCTTCAAAACGTGATCGAGAAATTTGCACAATACACCCTTTAATATTATTACAATGCCGTCGTAAATCATAACCTTCAAGTTACATTTAGGTTGTTCAATATGCAGAGTGAGGTATTTAGAACTTTGCTTGTATCTCCAATTATTACTACCACGACGCGAGTGAGATAATGTTTCATTTTATTTTCAAATTTTGGCCAGCTATCAGCACGACAAACCCACTGTGAGGCAACTCGCGCACTGTAGAATGTAATAATACTCCGTCAGCGAAACCCGAGAATGGAAACCTGATAAATGCCTGATAGTAATGACGAACAAAGTAGGCCAACTCCACGTCGGGGCGAGTCAAATAGTGTCTGGTGCCTTGCTATATATAAGATACCTCGGCTTACCAACTATCTCGCCCTATGTAAGGCATTTATTATTTTTTATATTCTTGTCGACTTGAAGTAGGTATAGAACATTTACTCCTCTGTCTGTTTTCACATAAAATTTTGCGTAAAGTTAGTAGGAAACGAAATTTTATAAATAGCCCTTAAACAATAATATCTGAATTTTAATTTCGTAGAAAGTACCTACCTACTCGGTAAAATCGGTAATTGAAACTACCGTTAAAACCATTAACGAATAATGTTAAAATGATTACATTTTGCGCGTAAGTGTAGTTATTTTATGTTTAAAATATTTCATCCACAAATAATCCGCCGGGTTTTGATTGGACTTTATTTAAGATTGAACAGCAATTTATTTATATAAAAATTTGCCTTTATGAAGTTTCAAGGTTGTATAAAAAAATATGTAATATAATCCCAATTCTGATTTTTTTTTTTAATCCCGGGTACCCGGGCGATTATTATTTTAAATTATCGTATATAAACAACTAAGTAACCCGCCTCACTAGTCTATGTCTGTTATGAGACGGGTACATGTACATATATTTACAGATGCATACACTTAGGCACATATACATTTATACACACACACATACATATGTACACACAAACATATGTACATGCATACATATATGTACACATATATTTATACATACTCGTACATACACATACATTCATACATACATATACATACGTATTCGCATAAAGCACATATTCAAACACATACAAATAAAAACATTAGTATATATAATCAAAAAAGAATTAATGGAATTGACATAGTTTCATATGACCAAAATTCATTAGATACAATGTATGCAACTAAAACTATTAAAAGTACAACGAAATAATATAATCAAAGAAAAGTTGTTAGAACTTCCGATATACTCGTATTTCTCGAGATTACCGACGTGAGTTTCCGCCAGAATATTTCGTATTTCGTTGACTTTCAACCAGTTTTCTTCATCCTTTGTCAAAAATCCAGAATAACATCACCTTATTTTGAATTGCATGCTTTGATAATGAAATTTCCAGAATCTTGGAATATTTAGAGCGATACAATAGCTAATCTAATTTTGACCGGTCAGTGGTTGAGTGGGCATAGCGCTTGGGTCCCACCCGGGCGTCGCATGTTCAATTCCTCGGCTGGCTAAGTCCTCCATAACAACACAAGCAACATTTTCGGCTTTCTGTGGTGGTAGTAGGAGATTTTCAAACATTGTTGGGTTATTCGTAACCCGGGAATGTTTGTCTTTCTTTAAAAAAAAAAAAAAAATGTATTTATAAAAAAAAAAACATTCACATTCTTGGTTCTCAAATAAGTTGGGAATAAACGGTGTACGAACTTTTTTTTTCGGAATGTGATAAATGAAGAGAATTTTGTTGCTATTTGAACGTATTGAATTGCGGTTCTTTAACGGATGACTTAACCCCGGTGATTACATTTTAAGCAATGTTGGTATACCTTCCATTTTCTGTAATTTGCTAATTTCACGTTAATTTGATTTTTGTTCACAATATCGCATTATGCATCACTGCCAATGTAGGATAAATGTAATGAGCGTCGAAAGTAATTGAATTATCCGTTTATGTTTTTTTAAACTAATAAAACATTCACATTATACTAACAGGAAAATCAAAACATTATAAGTTCAAAAAAAAATCTACAAATAAATTTATTCAACAAATTCTTTCGAAAAATAGTTCTACAAATAAACAGCGGTGAAGGATACGGAGAAGTTCTTTCAAGTGTTAAAAGGATTTCTCTTTTAAATCTCTCCTATTATTTACGTCCTCGTACTTATCCCATAATTTTAAAAAATGAACCCTTAAAAAATCTGTTTGACTGAGCTTTTCTACACAGAAACTGGGGTCTTAGCATGGTCGATCGATAAGGATTGATAATGTAACTTCTTATCGTTCCCTAGGACATCTACAGATCGCTAAAGTGCAAACAACAGTTGACGTCAAATTTATTAAGAACACTTAGTCATTGTGATCTGTTACTTAGTTGTTGGCAATTTGCAGTCATGCTGGGGATCGATGAGAAACAACTGAAAGTTATCTTATCAATCTTTATCGATCGACCGTGCTAGAGGGCCAGAAAGTGATTATCTGAACCAAATATATATACGCTATACTTTAGACTTGTGTGTAATACCAATTTATATAATTTTTGTTATCTAAACCTTTAACACTGTTTTTGAAACCTGTATGCACTAAATCATAAAAAATATTAAAAATATCAAAACGTCCATAAATGATTAATGATTATTAACTAAAATCATGATATTGAATTCTCTTGTAAAGCCAAAATATATTTTTCGGGCTAATAATATTAAATCACTACACTCAACGTCATTAATTTAAGACAAAATATATATCAAACTGAGACGCTGCACTTAGAAAGACGAACGATCTCGGTTTACGAATTACCTGTCAATGATATTAAAATAATTTACTACCGCCACCGTAAGCAGAAAATAAATGCTTTTGTTGTGGATAACTTAGCCAAAGAAGGAATTTAACCTACTGCCTGGGCGAGACCCAGACGCGATGCCAAGTCAACCACTGACCGTGATTTAATATAATGTAAGTTATTCACATTTTGAAAGTATGCATAGCAAAGTTGTACGCGAAACTCCGGCCGCTTTCGTTCCTTTCCCACAATTCGTCGTTCGGTTGTTTTTTTCTAGTGTTTATACGCAGAATTAGATGGATTTGTAGCATTTTTGCTGGGTTTTCTTCGAAGAGTAAACCTACTTAACTGTTAACGCAGTACATACATCATACATTAAAAGATCTGATTCTTTAGCGAATGCCAATATTGTTGAGGGGGTGCGATGTAGTGCATTTTATTATTGACAATCTTATTCAGGACGTTAATCCCTTAGGCCCGGACCTGGTTTAACGGAAGGTCAAAATATTTCCGCCCAGCAATGAAATCCTACTAAATGGAATATTTCGGAACGAATCCGAAAACAAAAATGATAAAACGTGATAAAATGAAAAGTGATGAAAAAACACGAAAGGTGATAAAATACTTTGTCGAATTTTATAATTCGAAATAAACACACAAACCGCATGAAAATGGCTCACCACACTTTTTTCTAATTGAAATTACTAATAACGAAAAAAAATAAAAACCCTCACATATTTTATTAGGCAAATGTATTTAAATGTTATCGTCAACTCACTTTTTGTTGTTTCATGTAAAAATAATTCATGAAATGTTTCAATTCCCTAAGTTTCTTTTTTTTTAAATTAGGGTAGAAAATTTTGGATTCATCAATTTTTTGGTTAACTTTTACATTTTAATATGAAGTGCAGTGTTTTCTAACACTGTTTATAACATATTAAATCTAACCATGCTATCAAGGGAGACAACGATTTCAACGAGATCTTTATAAATAATACCGAAAAGCGAACAAATTAGCCTGAGGGGTAAGCGACGTAATTGATGTACTTAACCAGTGATCCCTGACATTATTTGGAATAAAAAAAATGTACATGAGGTTTAGGTCTACGGTGAGATTTTAGATTTTTTTTTGTTAACTGAAAACATAAAAAAATCAGTAGGTATTGGACAGTAAGGGACGGGATGAGCAGTCGGTTGGTTACTCAAATGAGATATCAGTAAAAATAATTGAAAAAAAATCACCGGATACCAAAATTACATTAACAATATTTACTCCAAATAATGTCAGGAATCATCGGTGAGTAAGTCAAGTACATCCATTAAATACCATGTATAAACAGCAATAGAATGCAATAGTATCGGTGAAAATATTGTGCGTACAGCGATTGCTCACATAGAAATATTAAAATTAAGAAAAAATATATGGAAATCTATATATGTAGATCTAATCGCAAAACAGTTTCCACTGTATGAATTCACTCTGTTCTGTCCTTAGAGGGGCAAAACGAAAGTGATCACGTTTTCCGCACGATCTTTGATGACCAAGCAGTTGTAAATTGGCAGCCTAAGGTCCTCGCGACCAAGTCTGGACCCAAGGGTATGCTAACAACCTTATCTGGGTTAATAAGGAGACCCTGCGGCCGCGGCGGGGGCACGAACCGACATTTGCATCGGGACGTGACCTGGATATTAAAATATGAAACGCGTTTGTTTTATATTCACTGTTGAAAAGAGGGTGAATTTTTTAAGATTTGATATTTTTAACCGCACCACATTTGAGCGCAATATTTATGCAGCTGTTGGTGTATTTTTTCGTCGCATAAATTTTTAGCAAGCTTTTAACTTGAAATTTGAAATGTTTGATATACTCACAGTTCCGTTATTTAAATTCTGACGAATAAGAAAAGTTTTTTCCTTATAAATTTTATCTAATCTAAAACGTTGAAACCCGAAACAAAATCGATGTGAAAATGGTTGCCATTATTATGGTTTTATTTATTATGTTTACAAATAATTATTTTTCACTTACCATTAATTCGATGACATCTTAAGATCTTATCACCCCTCTCTGCAATACCTGCAATAAAAACTTATATAAATACATAGGACACAAAGCATGACATAGTAAATCCAATGTATTATTTGAAGGGATATCTGAAAAACGAGGTTATATTTATACCGTACTACGTTCTTTTTAGTGCGGTAGTATTTTATCTTACCAGTTTACTCAGTAACAACGTTGTACAATACATCATAGTTAATTAGCTTATTTATTACTTATTATATTATCTCACCCGCCACCTACATCATAGAGAAATAAAAACTTTCTTGGAGATTGTTTTACCCATATCAGAAAATTGATCATAACAGCTAAATATATTGACGTCGGGCGTGATTTCCGCTCATAAAACGTTGTAAGGTTTATGAACTTTCACCAGAAACAAACCTGCAATTTGTTCGCCAGTCATAAAACACGACCTCCGTAGTCCAGTGGCTAAGACTCTTGACTCACAATCCGGAGGTCGCGGGTTCGAACCCGGCGTGCGCAATTAAATTTTGTTTATTTAAAATTTGTGTTATTTCACAATTGATTTATTTAAAATAATATATAGTATATTTGCGGCACGTTCCAGAGTGGAAGATACTATTCGTATCGCCCTGGTGTAAGACCACCATTCAGAATTGAAACGTTTCTTGAAAATGGCTTTAGCCGTGTTTAGTGACCAGATCTGAATAGCCAGGTACTTCCCAACCTTCCTTTTCCCCGCCTCCTTCCCCTCCCCACTACCTTCAGCCTCACAACATACCCCATTTGGGGATGCCATAGTCTCACTGGCTCCAGACGGGAGCAGTTGAGATTATTGTGCGGTATTCACTGTAAAAAAAAAATATATATTATAAAGTGTATCAAATTTTACCAGAAACCATCCTGCAATATGTTCGCCAGTTATAAAACATTATAAAGTGTATGAAATTTCACCAGATACAAACCTGCAATATGTTCGCCAGACATAAAACATGATTTAAGTTTATGAAATTTCACCAGAAACAACCAGCAATGTGTTTGCCAGTCATAAAACATTATAAAGTATATGAAATTTCACCAAACACAAACTTGCAATATGTTCGCCAGTCATAAAACTTGATTAAAGTGTATGAAATTTCACCAGAAACAAACCTGCAATAATATGTTCGCCAGTCATAAAACATTATAAAGTGCATGAAATTTCACCAGACACAAACCTACAATATGTTCGCCAATCATAAAACGTGATTTAAGATTTATGAATTTTCACCAGAAACAAAACTGCAATATATTCCTCACACATAAAACATTATAAGGTTTATGAACTTTCACCAGAAAAAAAACGGCAATTTGTTCCCCAGACAATATTTTAACCTTGCTCCGTGGAGTTTTTTGTAGGTCAAAAACATTAAATGATAATTACAGAACATCCTTGCGTTACCCATCATCGTAAGTGCATATCTCGTGGCCTTGCTCCTGCCTTGCCTGTTTGTAAATTGCATTAAACTGCACCTTGTGGTTACTTTAAGTGACACAAGAATAGATAACTGGCTCGTTGCCATTGTGCAATTAACTTAATTAATTGTATGATGTTCATGTTACGAAAGGTAGCGGAATGAATTTTATATTTCAAAATATAATTAAATTGTGCTAAATATGCATATTTCATATTTTACTTCGCGAATGGTAATAAAGTTGGTGATAGAGACATAAATCAGAGAATCTAAACAAAGCGAGTAAATCTTTTGAAGCATTTCGTAAAAATCTTTGATTCAAAGCGTTGTCCTTAATAGACCATCAACTAGTAGCTTATCAAAAGATTTTAGTAAGATAACGTATCGAAAACACACGGTCCAAAGAACAGAAACATATTTGCTGATCAAACAGGTACATTATAACATGTTTTCTGAATACCATGTAACTTATGTTTTAAGCCCCCGCATTTAGAATTTCTACCGATTTATGTAATTTTTTTCTTGAATACTTTAAGTTTTTAAGCTCCTTTAAAATTATATATCTTATCTATGTATTTGTAGAGACTCATCGGTAAATAGTATATGTCTTCCCTTAGTAGAAAAAATCGAAAATAATGCTCCGAAAATAATAAAAAACACATGTTGTTCTGGTATTTAACATTTTACAGGTATGAAAAAATTCAGTGTATCTTTACACGCAGCTTAAGCATTTGTGAAGAGATTTTTGCTCAGTTTTTTTTATTATTAGCGCGCCCTCTCTAACATTCGCATTTACGCACCTCCCTTCCAAACCATCTTATTCTTCTTTTTGAATGCTTATAATGGAACCTTAACAAACATAAACAAAAAAATCGGAGCGTGCAATTCACACGTGTTATAAGTGAAACCTTCAGAAAACTAAAGTGGACAAAAGTGGGGAGATTACAAAGCACTTTTTTATAAATGTGAAGGATATTTTTTTTCCATATTTTGGTCGTCGAATTCCAGTGCACCTTTTCCTATGCAATTATTCATCTTGTTAGTATTTGGTTTTCTTCTTCGAAGTAGCTAGATGTAGCTTTCTTTTGTTCATTATGAAGTGGTTTAAAGATTGGATATTGATTTTACAAAATTGAACTACTTTTTTTTTGATTTCTTAGGATTCGATCCTTGATCCGCTAAATATCTGGCCGCTAAGATTCGTCAGGTGCTTTATACCATTAGACCAAAGAACACTTGATGTCTCTAAATCGTGGATTTATCGTATTGTATTGGAACCGTGAAAAAAATAAATATTTTATGCTATCTCATTATCTCGCAGGCTAAATTCTATAGATGTACGTGTTTGTCTCTTTTTACTGTCGCTCGTTTCGGTTTCATCAAGTTTCAAATCATAATGGGGCTAAAGATGTTTTCACTTCAAAAATCACTGAGAAGTGCAGTCTTTTACCATATTGGATGCTATTAATAATTCGCTTCCATATTATAACAAACTGACCTACAAGTGGGAGTTACAACTAACGCGCGCGCCCGTCGGAGCCGATATTAAATTTGTATTTTACCCACGCTTCGTTTAATATTATTTTAATATGGCAATATTCGTGTTTTTGAATAGCGATGGACTCCAAATACCAATATTTATTTTCAAAAAACCTTTTAAAATATGTATTTATTTTCATTTCATGTGTTTCCCGCTTTCAGCCTATCCGCTGATCGATGAGATAAAAAAGTATTTGGTTATGTAAAATGTTTCAGAGTTATTTGCTACCTTTTCAGTGTTATTATTTGTTTAGTTGCTTGAGGATTTTAATAAAAAATATCAAATATTGTTCGACATTTCCTTTCAAAATAAACACTGAACAAAATCAAAGGTAAAATATTTGATACAACATTAAACCATAAAACGCCGATTTCATGTTTCTGCTGGAAAAAGGATTCTGTTATTGTAACATTGACGATTGTAGATGAAAAATAAATTCAGTGAAATTTGACTTTTTTTTACATTAATTCTGTCACAAGAGGCCCCGAGGAAAATAATTTCCCTCAGGGCCTATGTCATCTTTGAAGATGCTGTGTGGATGGTATTCTTGAGGAAAGCAAGTAGTGAACATGGGTCTTGAAGAGATCCATTTTGTAGGAGGAAGGAAACATAGAGGCCGGCAAATCGTTCCACAGCCGAGCTGTTGAACTCAAGAACGAGTCGTAGAAATGACCCGTTCTCATGTGACTAATGTCAACCGTGTACAAGTGTTGGGCGCGTGTTTGGTGTGTTTCCCGACTATGTACCGGTGCCGAGGGGATCAATAACGCCAGTTCCTCGGAGCATCTTCCATTGTAATACCGGTAGAACAAAGACAGCATTCCCACCTGACGCCTGTGCTCTTAATATTGCAATCCGTCTGTTAGGATGGGAGAATCTATCAAAAGGACCGCCCGTTTCAGCACAGAGTCAAGGTTTTATTTAGGTATTTTGGATCTCCAGACCAACGGTGGCTGCCAAATTCAACCATTAGGCGCACTTGCGATTTATACAGGGTTAGTTATTGTGTATCTGCATGCAGCCCTGTGCAATAATAAAAACAATACACGTACATGCTTTTTTTGGGCAAAATGTATTTAGATTTTTTTAAATGCAAACTTCTTTAGGACTGTTGTGATTTGAAACTCGGTGAAACAAAAAAGCGACACTAAAAAGAGATAAACAGTAAAAACACATTCATCTGTAGATAGAATTATTGAGAATAGCCTGCGAGTGTATGAGATAGGATAATCGGTCTCAAGGTTTTAATCGTTTTTAAATGACGATTGAATTGTTGTAACATAAAATAAAAACTTATGTATTCAAAATCAGTTTTTTTAATATCTAAATATCGAGCGACTCAATTCCTCGGCTGGCTCCTCCAACCACCATCACGATACAAGCAACATTTTTCCGCTTACCATGGTGGCAGTAGAAGATTTTTAAATATTGTCAGGTTATTCTTAACCCAGAAACGTTTCTTTGTTTTTAAAAATTAAAAATATATTTCAAGCCATAGTGTTTTTCACAGCAGTTCCTTAGTAGTCCATGTACTTGATTTTAACAGCTATCGACATAAATCATAAAACCAGAATCTGGTTAAATTCAGTATCTAATCGTTCCCTTTGTACCAAATTGACTTTCCTTGCAAATAAACGAACCGTGAATTTTAATCCAACATCACCTTTCAGCCAATAATTTTACTTATAATGAAATATTCAGTCAGTAGAGCCGAAATTTAAAAAAATCTACGGCAAGCGAGGGAGAAAAATGGATATAAAATCAACCCAACGGGTAATCATACATTTTTTCACGGTAAACTGCGCTCGCAAAAACGCCACCATCAACTCAAACATCCCACGTTAAAGCGCCCTAAAAAACGTCTACTCGATAAAACCATTCTCACACCAATTTGCTTGACTAATATATAAATGTCTCGAGTTTCGTGAGGCCTTCGGTGTAAAATAAATATATGTGGAATATTTAGAGATTATTTTTCTGGTTTTGATCGGCCCCACAAAAAATATTTAGTATCTTTTAGCTAATATGTTCACATAAATAATAATTTCTGATTTTAAAAACAAGTGTCTTGGCTGCGAAATGGATAAAAATGGACCGGTATTAGAAATATGGAGGTGCTATTCCGGGCAGCGCGAGATAGAGATACATTTACCAGAATGATTGCCAACGTCGGGGGGACCTGCCAAGGCACACAAAGAAGAAGAAAAACTATCTACTATGGCAAATTTCTAAACAGTTTCAAATTGGCTATGACGTAGTAATCTTGAAAGCGGTTTTGTAGTTTTCTTGGCACCCTACTAACGTTGGCCAGTGTGACGTCAAAACCGCCCTTTTCCATTTTTTGTGGCAATTGAAAACGACACATTTTAAATCAAGAAAAATTAAATCAAAATTCAGTTATTACGGAAGTTTTTTCGACAGCGATAATACCCTTTTTCTTGTGAATTTCTACAAGGGGTCTGGCAATTTCCCCGATGGGTGAAAAAAACCAGAGAAATAATTTTTCACACTCTGTTATATGGGGTCACATCTCTTAATTTACGGATGGGGAGGCCGAAGAAACCCTAGATGACTAATGATCAGTGTTTAATCTTAATTAAAACGGGACAGGTCCGTAGTTCGTGGCTCGTAGCTCGCATTGTCGGAATATTGTGGGATATTTTATGATATCTTGCGGAGGCTGCTGGGTTTCTTGCGGAGGCTTTTAGGAAGAAATAAAGCCAGAATATTTATGTTTCCCTTACTTTGATTTACATAGGCTTTTAAAGCCTGCTGGCTGTATTAAATGCGATTTGAATTACTTTATTGTTTAAAACAATCGTGGAAAAACAATGTTAAAAGTAAGAAATGCTGGAACGAGTTGAAATACAGAACACGATGATGATAAAAATAATGATGCAGCTGTTCTTATTGTTGTACACAAGTTTATCAGGATTATAAGGCATTTATTTTTGCCAAAAGCAACAACTGCAAATATTTCACGGTGTAGAAACAAAATTTATAAAAAGACGCCCCCTAAAATGTCACGTAGGCGTTGAATGATGAGTTTTTCTTGTACATAGTTCAGTCATTCGCCACATGTCTGATAACAGGGTAGCTGATGATGGTTTGAAGTGTATTTATAATCTTTAGGAAATAATACTTCTCAATTCTATCACGAACCCACCAACAAAAAAAAACATTGTACGAACTTTACTTTTCAGTCAGAATCCCTTTTTAATATATTGCGTAACTCTGATCTGCCATTCAGAATATAATTATAACAACAAATATATATTGTGAAACTTTGAGAAAACATGCTCGCAGATGCAATCATTTGCGTTTCCCTTATGGGTATTCTAATTGGCTTTTGATGTGAAAGGTTGCTTTGAATGACAACCTGTGTCGACTAACCTTGTGATAACCCCCCCCCCCCCCCTCTACGAAGTAGAACCTTCCTCTTGGTTTCCAAATGCTGCTACATTGCTACAGCTACAGGCGCAACCCCGGCCGGCCTTTAAAAGCTCGTAGCTCGTCCGTTCTCGCGTCTCTCCCCTGCATTTCTTTTGCAGCGCCTTTTCAACCCCATCACGCAATACTTTTATGCAAACGTGACGAGATGCTCTTAATTAATCAATTGTAATTAACCCCACAACGTTGTGTACTTTTTTGTTTGAGTGGTTTGGTATAGTTAATCCAATTTAATTAATAATTTATTTGTGGTAAACCCTTGTTCTTTTAGATATGGCGTGTTACAATTTGCAAGGCTTCGAATAACAATGACTGAGTCTGACTAGCTTGAAAATTAACTAATTATCTATCTATATTCGTTCAGCTTCCTCCCCTAGCACCTGTTATACACCTACGCTCATCGACGACTATTTTTATTGAAGTAATCTGCATTTTCCCTCCTAGCATCTAATATATAAATTTACATTCAAACGGCGAATTGAGAAGATCCTACCTTTCGATGCGATGTCACGTACTCTCTGCAGCTCTATAAAATGCTATCATGAAAATAATTTGACATTTATGTACATTCTAACAAAAGATTTACACTCAAAGCAGTACGGAGTGCAATAATTCTACACTTATGTTCTAGATGCAGTTTGTTAGTTAGCTAGCTTGTTTTATTTTGTTAATTTGATTCTACGGGTAGGTGTTTTGGATTAACATGAGACAGAACATGTGCTGTTTAAATAATTGGACTCCTCCATAGCCCAACTGATAAGGTGATGGTCATAGACCGCCGAATCAGCTTCCAATTCCAACGCCTCCGGAGAATGTTAAGGTCGCAAAGGACGAATGAAAATCGACATGTTTTGCCTTCTGTCGGGAAAGGGTTTGATGTGTGTTTCTGGATCATAGAGTGGTAATGGGAATATTATCGACCAATACGCCGTCAAATTATAAATATGTTGATGATGATGGTGAGAGGTCATCTCATACCGTTTGATATGAGGGTCTGCTCCGATTAATGGCGTGATAGCCGATGTCAGGAACTGTTCAGGAAATGTGTGGTTGGCACGAGGTTTTGGAACGTGACATCCTACTCTGGATTGATGATGATGTTGAAGTTCTTCAGCATGCCGATGACTTGAGTTCCATTAACTCCTAAAGCATCGGCATAAACATTAAACCGAAGTTGATTAGACAATCGGCAATGTCAGGAGATCGGTGGGGCCGCTCTCTCCTCTGATCTGGCGATGTATGAATTTAATTAAGGAAGATTTTGATGTCACCGATCCTCGCCTTGGCAGTCACTCATGTCCTCAATAGTCCCGTTCTCCGTCCAGCACGCCACCTCGAACCAGTAGAAATAATGATTACGTTTTTCCTAGACACGCTACAAAACATGCGCCAGCCTGCAATCGCGATGGTCATCGGTATTTGATTTGAATGAAAAATACGTCCCCTCGCATAACATACACAAGCGTAACTTGGGACCTTCCCCTATATGTGTTACGGGCATATGCTCTACGATAGGCGTACCTCAAGCTCAAACTCAAATATCAGCTCAAAGAAGGAAGGTCAAGCTCGGCGTCCAGGGTGCTGGGTCCAAGAATGAAAGGCACCAGGTCGTGAATCTGGCTTCCCTCCCTTCCATTTCCCCGGCTGTCCTTTCGTCCAGAGTACATTCCCACCCTGATGCTGGATGATCCCTATTCCTATTGTGATGGAGTTAAAAGAACTTTTGCTACTTATGTAGGTGGATATAACGCATTACGCTTAAAATATGAATACCTACTGACGGCTTCATTCAACCGACAATGTGAAAGTTTTTGGCTAAATCGAATATCGAAGGAAATATACCTACCTAAGCGTAAACCAAAAGTAGTTAAGAAAACTTATCCGGATTCCAACAAAGAACCGCCGATCGGTTGCCAAACAATTCCATATGTCATGTTCCCTTCGTTCCGCCGACAAGGCAGACCCCACACGAGCGTAACCTAAAAGGTAGTGAAGCCCACGCAAATTTCGTCACTTCGTTTCCCCCATGACGAAGATAGTCCGGCCAGATCGTAATCTTCGTCCTGCATCAAACTGGCCTCCCGCGACGACAACTTTTATCCGCTGGTACCTCGGAGCGGCGGTAGAGGGAGGGCGAAATGGGTGCACGTCCTTTGTTCTCCTGAAGTCCCCCAATGCCTTAGTGACGTACATACGTCGACATCATGAAATGGCTCCGGCCACGCTTCCAATCCAGTCTAGAGCGGGTACGAGATCCACGTTACCGAGAAGTGATCACAAGGGATTCCAATTTGCTCGGACCAGACACGACCATCGCTTACTTCGCCTCCACATTAGAAAAATAGTGTAAGCCCACCTGCATTTCGATCACATCGCCCCCGATAAAGTCGCGTGAGATACTTCCTCATGGTGAAATAGGAAAGCCGGACCCGTTAATCCATTCGACAACCGCCGTCCATTCTCGAGTCGTAACCCGCTCAATTAAGTTTGAAGAAAAAGAGTTTGTTAATTAAGTAGGTGGATATAGCGCATTACGCTTAAATGTGAATACCTACCGACGGCTGCATTCAACCGACAAAATGAAAGTTTTTTGCTAAGTCGAAAGAAATATACCTAAACGTGAACCAAAGGTGATTATATGATTAAATATCGAACCAAGTTTATGCAAAGTCCTATGTAATAGACTTGTTGTGATACCTAAAATTCGGAATAAGGTGTGGGAAATTTTTGGAATGGGAATTCAATTATGTCAGATTTTGTTAGTAATCAAAAATGCCCATGCTACGCACCCTTCATAAACCGTTATATTACCCAATGCCTTTTCAAAAAAAAACCTTCCTGAATATAGTCCCCTAGCTACGTTTAAAAATATTATTACGAAACTCGTAAATAATAATTATCACCTCAAAGGCGCATTACACATTAATTTATACCTATATTCTATACCTCTGTATTTTGTTACCCGTTATGTATTGGAGCATACCCAGTAACCTAGTTTTCTAGATCACCAACAAAGCACTTTTAAAGGACTTTATTATTGTTTTGTGTTTTCAAAATCCCGTCTTTTAAATGAAGTCTCTCGTCTAAGATTTATTGCCCGAAAGTGTCTATTGTGCTTCAAATAGTATTTTAGTTCATTGAACCCCAAATTATTATTTTACAACGGTATTGTCTCAAGAATCGTCGCCGGTCAACATCAGGCAGCTCCGGATCGACTTACGGAGGGAACGCTCCTTTTTTTCGATTACCGACAATTACCCGATAGCTTTTTAAATGTTACCGTTATAATTTTCCGATTAAATCATCCGACTTAGATGACATGGTTCCTTATTAAAGGCCCCATTAAAGCAGCCATAATAATAATACTAATATTTGAACGATCCACATGGCACCGATTTTATGGAAAACACCTCAAGGCGCTATATAACTATAATACATGTTTAAAAATCTAGAAAAATACAAGCTAGACGAACAATTATAACCAATTAAAATACTCGGGAGTAATGATGATTCTATTGTTTTAACCCTAGTTTGTACGAAATCCAAACATTAATGTTGTTAATAATTAATTCAATTTGTCAAACTTACCCCTCTCATGCACACGAACCTTGACATGCACGAATCACAATCCAAAACCAGCATCCCTCGTGCACTGATTGATTAATCACTAATTAAAGCACTTATTATTTCGGTCTAACTTTCGCGTCGGTTTGTATTAAATTTTATCCTCCCTGACAAACGCCCCAAAAGTGCATTTTGTATTGATATTAAATTAACATTGACCGCCTTAATTTACAAATTATATTATTTAACTTCATGAACTCGCAAGCCGCAATCTCTGTCTTCCTTATTCGCGTGGACTCTTTTTGTTTAATAAAGACGAACTATTCTTTGTTTAATTAAAATGATTTAGAAGCACCGAGCTGGTCTCCTCGCGACTCTCAGAACTTGACGATCTTAATTCTCAACAGGATCTCTCCCTGACTGTCCTCTAACACTCCTCTACCCCGACTATCTATTATTATATATTACTATCTGAATTATTCCCGGTTTACGCGCACCAAATTATTACTCTGCCGTTTATCAAAACTCGATGATTTGTATCCCGTCCGCGCGCCTCCAGGTTCCTTCCCTCACTGTCCTTTCTTATTATATATTACTATCTGAATTATTCCCGGTTTACGCGCACCAAATTATTACTCTGCCGTTTATCAAAACTCGATGATTTTTTTTTATCCCGTCCGCGCGCCTCCAGGTTCCTTCCCTGACTGTCCTTTCTTATTATATATTACTATCTGAATTATTCCCGGTTTACGCGCACCAAATTATTACTCTGCCGTTTATCAAAACTCGATGATTTTTATCCCGTCCGCGCGCCTCCAGGTTCCTTCCCTCACTGTCCTGTTCCAACTCTCTGCCCCCCGACTCCCACCCATCTACTTGTGTGGTTTCAATAATATATTAGTCCCTCTTTTTTAAAACCTCAAGTGGGCACATCTCCCAATATGCATATTTCAATCGTTTTAATAGTGTTCTGTCACATTACATCCCAAATTCCAAGAAATCAGTGCAACTTTCATGTTTGCTATTTTTTTGTGTGTAACCTTTAGATAACAGAATACAAACTAATTTTGTCTGCGCCGAAGTCATAAATTATCCCAATAGCGCTTAAAAGAAGAGCTCAGTGGCGTACTTCAATCTAATACTCTTTCTCATTACTTGCGTCGACTTTATTGGTTATATAATAACATTATATAAGCATTGTCTGTACACGTTTTCGTTCTTTCTGCGTGCGTCACTATTTAACGAATTCTGCAATCTTATTTTGACAAATATGTTAAATATCTTAACTCCTAATCGGCGCGTCGCTCTAGTATATTTAAATGCACCAACGATCAATCTTTATTGCCTAATTTTTCAACTCCCCACTGCCATAGAAAATGCACAAGACAATTGTTTCACAAATCAATTTGCTCGCGTTAAAGTCAGTCACCACTCGGGCAAATATCCATCGGCCGCCCCTGACTTGAAAATGAACCTGAAATATCCATTAGGATTCCTCCTCCAACCAAAGTATTTTGGCACACGTGTTTTTCCTAGTAATGGCCCGGTTTCATAAATCACCCTTAAGAGTTGGAACAGAGAATTGTATTCTGAAACCATACCCTGTTACAAAATTAAATATATTTCTAAATCGATCTCTCAATTTTAAAAGAATTATTTCGTAGGCCTAAAGGCGAGATCATCACAACCTGGATTACCTAACTTTATCCTTACTCCCCCAACTGCTCACATATGCATTGGCTAACACTAATCCCACTATAAAGATAAATTGTAGTCTTAGTACGCTCTCCGGGCGATTGCAACTTTTTAAATTAAAATCTCTTAAATAAATATGCGGCAATGGGCCGTATTCATACAAAAAAGGTTATGCTTATACTTGCAGAATATAAAGGAAATCCTTCAGCTCGCATTCATAATATTTCGAGTAAAAACTTATACTTATAAGAGTATGAGCATTGAGCATATCCTTCACAAAAAGTATTTGGTTATTCATAAACGTTACCTTGTACTCTAAATAAAAGGGATATCCTTCAATAATTTCGAGTGTGGTCAGTAGCAGACTCAATCGTGTAGTGAGCAGTTGTAGCGATGGCAGATGTTGTAGAACTGAGAGAAATTAAACACTACAAGCTGCGTTTATTAACACCTGTTCGTTATTATAAAAAATTATACCAGTTTGAAGAGAAAATGGCTTTCCAACAGATTTTTGGGAATAAATAGTGCTAAAACTCAAGGAGGTGCACTTTTCCTAAAAATGCAGATATGTTTACGCTATCTCAGGGATCCTGGGTATCAGAAAGGCATTGATCAAGAACTGGGTGTAAGTCACGATACAGTATCTCGTGCAACATGCCAACAACCTTCTACTTATTCTTTCAGGATATTCTTGCAAGTATAAGGTAATCATTATGAATACAAAATAAAGGAAATGCTAATACTTCTACCTTTTCCTTCAACTGAAAATCTTATACTTCTACCTTATACTTACAAGGATATCATTTAGTTTTATGAATACGGTCCTAATGAATACGTCCCTAACGACTAGTGAGACTCAGTTAAAACAGGTGGACAGGTTCCACAAGGTTGGACAAACCTTGGGGTTCTCCAGCGATGGTCGACAAGACGGAGAAATTAATGGAAGAATAAGTGCGGCAAGCAGTGTATTGCGTCCTCTCTACAGCTCAGTAATAAGAAAAGCCGAGCTCAGCATCAAAACACAGATGGCAGTGTTTAAAGCGGTAGGTATACCGCCCGACGCTCACTTACGGCCACCAGACATGGATGCTAAATGAACGAACACGCTCCAGAGTCCAAGCTTCCGAAATGAGGTACTTGAGAGGAGTGGCAAGGGTTAAAAAATGGGATCATATAAGAAACAAGACGATTCGAGATGATCTAAACATTGAACCACTGCTACTCTTCGTAGAAAAATCGCAATAGAGGTGGCTTGGGCATGTACTAAGAACGTCTGATGACCGAATTCCGAGGAAGATACTGAGTGCGATTCCAGAGGGTAGACGTCCAGTGGGCCGCCCCAGACATAGTTGGGCGAGGCAACTCCAGAAACTGTGTGAGGAGAGTATGGGTCTACCATGGACATAGGCCGAACAATCAGCACAAGATTAAAGATCTTAACAGACGGATTGCAATCTTTAGAGCACAGGCGTCAGGTGGGAATGTTGTCCTTGTTCTACCAGTATTACAATGGAACATTTGTATACGGTTGACATAAGTCACATGATAATGGGTCGTTTTTACGACTCGTTCTTGAGTTCAACAGCTCGGCTGTGGAACGATTTACCAAACTCTGTGTTTCCTCCCTCCTACAACATGGGTCTCTTCAAGACCCATGTTCACTCCTTCCTTTCCTCAAAAATACCCTACACACAGCATCCTCAAAGATGACATAGGCCCTGTGGGAATTTTTTTTTCCTCAGGGCCTCCTGTGTGGAGTTAATTTAAAAACAAAAAAAACAAGACAGGTACTTATGGAGGAGCCTTGTCGATGCAATGGGTCCTCGACCCGAATAGGACAAGGGGAAGAAGATGTATGTATGTATGTATGAATACGGCCCAATTTCTGAGTGATTTTTCTCAAAAGGTTTAACATTTTCACTACTTTTGCCACAACCATATATTTATTTAAAAATAAATGCCCTAATGCTGAAATAGAAATAATGTAAAAATTAAAATACCTTTTTTGTATTTCTTGGGCTATCCATGTAACCATTTCTAGACATTTTGTTTTGAAGAGTTTTGTTTTTCAATGTACATTCCAATATAAATTCAAATTTTAATTTGTGCGCTTTAGAAACCTTAGAAATAAATAAAAAAATAATTTAGTTAGTAAAATAATAGTACCCTGCAAATAGTGCAAATCACGATGTATTTTTACCTCTTCCCACCGTTTTTCCCCTCCCCCAAAATCACCCCTCCCACTTCCCCACCTAATTAAATCTAATCATTTTTGTACTTGTATAGAATTTTTAAGTTAGTTTTAAGTTTGCTAGTGAATGACACGGATGTGTCGAAACCGGTTATAGAAAATTTAAAATAACAAATGTACATTGAAAATTAAAACTCGTCAAAACAAAATATCTTAAAATACCTCATTTAAATCTCCTTTCGTCATGATCCCGTTAAAGATTACAATTGTTCTTTAAACTAAGAAAGATAGAAAACGCATTATATCATGAATATATTTTTTTAAATATTATATCTCTGACGGCATAAAAACATCAAGTTTAAATTTTAGTTGGTTTAACAAAACTGGAAAATTTTCGTTGACCTATGACTTTTTTTTTATATTTGTGAAAAAATGGTAAAAGTTTTAACGAGTAAGTGCAATTAACCTTACATCAGACCTATCCGTGTGTATACAATGCGTAAAAGCAAATACTTGTAAATTATATAAAAAGATACTTCACTTGCGGTTTTAACTGGGAACTTAGTAGACTATTGGACTTTTTTACTCCTCGAAACGGTTTTCTATCATCGTTGTTGGTCCAGCAACTACTAAGTAGCAACTATTTATATTGTACTACGCCCTGAACTTTACCATCTGAGTCTTCTTAGAAAAACTTTCCAGACCTCTTGTCTACACAAAGGGTTCTTAAATATTTCAAATTTGGAGAAATTGTATTGTTTTGAACGGTATGAAACTATTGACATTCTAGCCGCTAGTCATTTCAGGTGTCTGTCTGTCAAACCCTTTTCTCTATATTGCTGTATTAATAAATTTCAAAGGGTACAAACACACTAATTTTGGAATAAAAAGTGAAATATCACCGCATGAAATTATTTGTATTCCTCGAACTCAAAATTGCTTTGAATTCGAGTATAATTGTAATCAGTGGTGTGAATAATTCAGATAGGCGAAAAAGCAGGTACCTACCTAAAATTTAAAGAGAAATCCATTTTAATGTGACATTTAAGAAATTGAAGTTATAAAAAAAAACAATAATTTTAAAACAATGAAATTCCTTTATTTTCATTATATCCCCAGGTCACTACAATACTCGTCACAAGTATGGGACCCGTGATGCAAATCATATGTGCACAATATGGAACGTGTTTAAAACCGTTTCCTACGATACTTAGATTTCTGTAGTTATCGTCTCCACGTAAATCACAAAGAATCGGCTGCGTACTTCAATATGTTATCATTTTAAGATAGAAGAAGCTCGGCTAATGCACTCTTTCTACAGAAATATTCGTCGTAGATTGCCCGGAACTCCTACAACGAATCGAACTATGAGTTTTCAAAAAAACGAATCACATCAGACAAAATTCTGAACCTCCATCGATGCAATACCAATAGGCCACTTGCATGGATTTCATAACGACTTGGAAAAAATCGTGTGGATAGATTTTTTTACTAAGATTACGAAAAATTTTTAGAAATGAATAGTTTTTTTTTTTTTTAAACAAATAAATCCATTATTTGAGCTCGTGACGTCACTATATGAAAATATCCCGTCTCCGATTATGTTCCCTTAATTTTGTAAAATTCCACACTGATTAATTTTTTTTTATATGGCAACACTTAGATTTCCAGAGAATTTTTGAATTTTCGTTTAACGTTCACTAGATTTATTGTTTCTTCTATGCGAACGTATCCTTTGGTTTGATTTTTTGATAAAGATAGCGGTGTTTTTACAGATGTTACGAAGAGAACCCCGTACACTTTATTGCTATTCGTGTGGAAACGTCCTTTTTTAGAAATGATTTTCTGCAATGTAATTATCGTTTTTTCGCACCCATAAAATTATGTCCCGTCTTTCCGGTTTATAAAAAATGGTCTGATTTTTCGGATTGAAATTTTTTTTAAATCGCCAGGGTTTCAAAAATACGATTAAAAAATACAGATTATTTGCCTAAACCAGATTTTTTTTTAAATGTGATGCAAGTGGCATTCTAATCAATACTACATTTATTTTGTATCACACAGTATTAATACACACTACACACAATTTGACATTAACTCTGCACCACACTCCTTAAAATTACACAGGTGATCGCTTGATCCTTTAATTATAGATACTCATCGGATATTACCACCATTTCATTAACTTCATTTTTATGTTTTGCATATTATTATTAGTATACATATACAGTAATATACACACTATTCTTCAATTTATTGACACCCCCCCCCCCCTCCTTATTCCCATTTATAAAATTTATTATGTAATTTTTTTAAATTATCATCTTAAAATCACTCAATTCACTTATACATTATAATACCCAAGTGAAAATCTTTAAATTGTTCTATTATTGTAATATAGATATAATTATCATTTCTTTTTATGTAAGCTGTTGGTCCCCCAATAAAATAAAGTAAAATAACGTCCCGTGATTTTATCACGGCTCAGTAAAAATAACATTAAATGTTTCGTAAGCCGCCGCACTTTTATTAGGCACAGATTTTGAAAAGTACACTACTTTTAAACTTAGTTACCATAAAAATATCGGTTTCACTCGGAACCGGTGGAAAAATATGAATTAAGGTGGTAATTAAGTTTATGGGTAGTTTATTTCTTTAAATGTATGCCTATTAAAATTGAAACGGCTTGCGGCGGTTAGGTAAATATTTACCATAATAACTTGTATTATGTATACTATGGGTGATATAATGTTATTATCTGCAAAAATAGAAAGCTTTCCTAGCTTCTCATTAATTATATTCTCGTTACGTACACAATTTAAACCCCTTGACTAATATACGTACATTTTTCGTAGACGCGAATCTACGAGCGGTTTGTATTAATGGGTTGGTTTTAGATTGAGGACGATTTTTTTAAATGTGAATAAATCACAATCCGTTAAAGGTTTAATTTATATTAGTGAAGCGATTATAGTATTAATTGCTTGTGTGTTTAATTCAGTACAATTTAGACTTCAAAAAATTTTTAAAATATTATAAATAAGTCGTCCGTACGTCGTAAATCTATCTATCTATATAAATAAAAATCAATTGGTGTTCGTTTGTCTCGCTAAAACTCGAGAACGGCTGGGCCGATTTAGCTGATTTTTGTTTTGAAATGTTTGTCTTAGTCCAGGGAAGCTTAAAAC
Organism: Limnephilus lunatus; assembly: GCA_917563855.2. Taxonomy (NCBI): domain Eukaryota; kingdom Metazoa; phylum Arthropoda; class Insecta; order Trichoptera; family Limnephilidae; genus Limnephilus; species Limnephilus lunatus. The sequence goes on from OU830593.1 coordinate 104,892,936, forward strand.
GAAAAAAATGTGGAAAAATTGTGAGGAAAATGGTAAAAACAACAATTTCATTTTCCCATATAAACTGTTCTACATATTTTTCTTTGCAAACGTCAGAAGGAAAGCAAACAAATTGTTGCCTTGGAAACGAAGTTTTTTATTTTTATTTAGGCTATTCAACCTAAAAAGAGCGCTTTGTTGGCGCCGTAGTTATATAATATCTATCTCTAAAAATGAATCGCAGAATCCGAACGACTGCACCCAATTGAATAATTATTTTTTTTGGTAGTTATTTTGTATAAAACTACTGTTGAGCTCTAGCATTATCTGGCATTATGAAATTTGTATAAAAAATTGTAATAGGTGGCATGCAAACAGTTTGAAAGCTGAATGCTGGGGGGGAGGGTGTGGGGAGGGGAGGAGAATGCGGAGGGGGATAAGGGGGGGGTTGGGAGGGGGAGGAGGGTGGGGAGGAGGAGTGGGAACGCGAGATAGGAAGGGGACGCTGGGGAGGAAGGGGAGGAAGGGGAGGAAGGGGAGGAAGGGGAGGAAGGGGAGGAAGGGGAGGAGGAAGGTGAACGGGACGAATGGGAAAGGACGCGGAGGGAGAAATTAATTTCTTTATTAAATGGCATAGCAACCCATGCCGGGTACCAGCTAGTGTTACATAAAATATTTATGGTTTAAAATCAAGACAGTGAGAATTTAAGTACCAGCTTACAATGTTGTGAATTCAGAGAAAACTTTGATATATTAGACAAGAAGAAATCAGAAACACACTTCCTTGGACTCGACGTCTACTGTTCATAGAACCACTTGTCGTACCAGCATTAATTTTCTGTTAAAAACTTGTGACCTTTTTTAAATAATTTTTTTAAATTACTATCTACCAGAAACTATGCAGATTTTACAAATTTGTATTTTGTGCGTTCAGTTCCCTCGTAAATATTTTGTAAAAATTACAAATTTTAATTAAAACCAATATCAACATTTTGAAAAGGGTATTTTTTATTATATATTTTTTCCACAAGTTCGTTCAGCGCTCGTTCGTTGGTTTCGTTCTCGTTGGTTTCGTTATTCCACTTAAAAAGTACATTTTTAAATCAGCGAAATGTATATTTTTCTTTCATTATAGACTTTATTATCCATACTATTAAAACGCAAAATTTCCAGGAATCAACTTTCTTGCTTCATTAACTCCTGGAAGGACTCGTAGAACATCAGAAAGAAGTGCAGTTATTTATATAGGCAACTCGTGATAAACCTTCACCTTTTCTGAATGATTTTATAATTTGGTAAAACATTCATGTGATTCTGTAAAATTTCTACAGACTTACTATTTATGAGTCCTTTATCAGTAAATTTACATTTCTATTATGATTATAAACCTAAAATCACGGTGTTTGATAGACAGAGAGTACGAAAACAGTGTTCAATCAACAGTTGTGAATGATGAATACTTGGAGCAAGAGAATGACTTTGTGTATTTGGGAAGTACATATGTATGTTTACGAGAGATGAAAAGGCTGATAGGGACATCGAAAAAAGAGTACATTTTTAACTTCACACGTCCGCAAAAAAATGTCTAAAGAGGGAAAGCTAGCAATTTACATTGGAGTGCTCGTACCTATCCCAAAATATAGAAATGATACATTGAACTGGCAGAGGAAGGATGAGAACAGAATGAATGATGTAGAAATGAGATCCGTGATGAGTGGTAAAACGAATTAACGAAAAAGAGTGTTTAAAGTAGCAAATGTGAATGGTAGAAGAAATCGGGGACTTCTGAAGAAGACATAACACGATCAAGTTAACCAAATACTAGAGACATGCCATGCCAAGACCCAGAACAATAGAAGAAGATGTATGAATATGAATGAGGTAAAAAGTGTGTGCCAATACCGAGTTGTTTGGCGGACTGTCCTCTCTGCCTAACCCCGCAAGAAACGGTGTGATGATTAGTTAATTAGTGAGATTTACAAAGATAGCTTACCTAAGATATAATATTAACCACTTAGCAAAGTAAGCAGATAAACACGTCAATATGACAAAATCAGGTAAGCGTGTTTTCACGTCAATGCGTATGTTTCCACAGAAATCGTTATAACTCCGTTATTGTTCTAATGACATCCCTAAAATAAAAAAGTAGAAGCTCCATAATAAATCAAGCTACCCATCAATATTCAAGTTGTCTATAGAAATACAAAAAAAGACCTATTCTTTCACATACATTATAGACCGTCAAACCACCTCCCGCCGTTAGACATTGTTATTATTTTATTTATAATTCTTGTACGAAATGATAAAAAAGTGAGGTGACAAAATTATTTATTATAAATTTATACGATAGAATAAGTAGAGATTTAGTACCGTTTTCACATAAAAACATCACGTGAGTCATGTTTGCATATTATTTTATGTTTGCATTCTAAATTTTAATATAAAAAAATGTTAATATTTATTTGTAATATAAAAATTAGAAAGCTTATTTTGCAACCTTTCAAAAACAGTTTTTTTGTTTTCGGCTACGTTCAGAAATGTTTCATTTATAGAGCTTTAATTATGAAGCGGAAATAACACAAAGTTTTCATAAATCCGTCATTTCGTTTAAGACGTAAAAAGTTCATATTCGCGATAGATCGGATTGGGGCGGTCTTGTTTTTATGAGTACTTATTAATTTGCTCGTAAGCTTTTGTCGTTTTTGAAAAGATTTTTCTCCTGTGAGTCGTCTACTCTCTCAAATAGCAATATCATGTGCAAGAGCAGACGCTATTTTTCAGTATTATGTGACAGCACTAACAAGGTTTCAACAGACTGAGACTTATGGTGCACTAAAATAGAAACATCAAACAGTCAACTAATTTCGCCCCACGAGTAGCAAAACGAAAAGCGTAATCCCTTTATTATTTCTACTACCATTCGAGAACATAAGCTTTTCAACTACTAAAAATGTACTCTACTGATGTAATTGTAAATACGGAGAAGTTGTATCGAGAGTCTTCTAAACACAAGCCTTACTGAAAAACAACCACTTATATGAAAGCTTTACTAATTATAAAAGCTAACATAAAATAGTTAATCGATAGATAAATACATATAATTTTAAGATAATATTTTATCGAAAGATAAATACACTGCTTATCCAGCAAAGAGGGTTGTTTATTTCTTATATACATGGTTATTAAGGTCCAGATTTCAAATTGTAAAACACTTTCAACTGTACAGGACAGGACAGTTTTGATGAGAAAGATTGGGTCATTCTCGGTAATAGCATTTTTAGCTTAACTCAATATCGATTTTATTTCATTCAAAATTTACTTTAATAGTTATATTCAAGTGAGAAATAAAAATGCTAGAACGCGTGATGATAAAATTATCTAAATTTTGTAATTATTTTTTGATCGAAAGTATGTATTTATAACTATAATATGAAAAAAAAAAGTAAAAAAGTCTGAAATATATTAGTAAGACCTTTAATAAATAGTCAAACTGAAGTATTTTCATCGCAAAATTAAAATTGTGAAAAGTTACTTAGAAATGTATTTATTTCTTTTACGCTATGATTTATTTGAAATGTGTATTGTTAAATAGAACGTTTAGTTTGAAAATTTTACAAATATGCCAACGACCAACGGTATTACCTTATTATAATCAAAATAAACATGTTTTTTTCAAAATTTACAACATAACTTTACGAAATAAAATAAAAAATTTTGAAATCGATTTACATTTTTTGTTTTTGTAGATACCTACGTCTAGAATGTGATTTAAAAATGACATATTCCAGGTTGTTATCCCTCTTAGTAATAATAACAAAAAAATCTAAAATACGATCTGCCAGCCTGTTATAAATACATTTTCACTCGATTTCTTTGCTCTGATTTCTTAAGAACTTGCCTTGTAATAAAAATATTTTTTTCTCGTCTGCCGTAGATAAATTGTGACAAATCAAATTTCTTCACAAAGAAATTAAAATAAATAATTTAACATTATGAAAGAGTCTCGCTTTGAGCTTCGAAGACAAGGAACGTGATGACAGATGTGGGTGCAGGGACTAGAATGGAAGAAGGGAGAAGTGCGGGGTGGGGTCACGGGTCCTAGGGGCACCCCGGTACAAACAGTCAATACCGATACGGTAAAGGTGGTGCATTACCGAGCACGCGTTCCCCGCCCAGCGGCATGATGCTGGGCGGTGAATGAAGAAGTTAAAGTCAAGATCTAGACGAGAACGAGAGGAGACACGAGTGGTGGTGCAACACCAAGCCCGCGTTCCCTGCCCAGCTGCATAGTGATGGGCGGCGGATGAAGAAGTTATAGTCAAGTTGAAGAAAGTGATTCTCCAGATATATTCCTCCGCCCGGCGACGTAAAACCAGGCGTGAGACGAAGAAGAAAGCAATTCGCATGATAGAGCCGTTACCAGGCCCGGCCAGTGGCCAAAGTGATGCAGACGACATCTGGAAACTTAAGACTTCAGAGGCTGGAGACTCGGCTAGGAAGGCCTGAGCTGCTGAACTGCAGAAGCTGACATCGAGGATCTCGGCCTTACCTAGGCATCCTCAGAGACTCAGTGATACAAGGAATTGTCAGTGAATTTAATGACGATGTGAACAATATAGAAGCAACCCCCAACCATACGACAACCATTTAAGATTTAGGTATAAGTAGATCTAAGTTCAAATTAAGATTGTGTACTAACTTGGCCAAACCAAATTAAAATCTATACATTTAAAATTTCTATAATTAAATTCACCCCCCTCTGTCCCAACCCAAGCGACCCGAATTGGTGAAAAAAGAAGAAAAGGCAGAGTGGAGAAAGTATAGAGGTAGGTATAAAAACAGCAATTATTTATATATCAATTATTATGTCAGAGCTAGTTTCCGGTAACAAGACGATACGTTACAAAATCCTATTTAACTCGACCACTTGTAATTTCTTCTGTCTTTATCTTACAAGTACTGTTGTTTTCACAGAAATTATCACAAAACCTTTTACTAAAACAACTGTGACAAACGAGTTTAGAAACAAGTTTGACTAAGTCTATATTATTAATAATTAAATAAATCATCAACCAAGAGATTTGGACAGGGTGAAGAGTGATATTCAATGAGTAGGCAGGTATTTTAAATAATGCAAAATCTTTCCTTTTATTCATTACTACAATCATTGTTAACAACATTAAATTCATTTCATTTCAAGGCTTTCTAATCATCCCTTTGTTTTTGGTCGAAGTAAATTTCCTATTATTTTGGCCAGAATCCACTCGTCCTAAAGATGAATAATAACTAAGCAAGTTGAATAAATTGAATGGAATTCTGCTGGAAGTTTTGACAGCCTACTCGGCAAGTATTACTTCCGTTACATTTGCGGCCGCCTTGATACATTTCCTCGAATAACTTGTAACCATAAATATGTATCTGGAGAATCTACGGTAAGTGGTTAATGTCTCAGACCTTGTTAGCCGGAATTCTGACATTTCGTAATTAAAACTTATTGCCCTATCGTTTTCCTACAGCGATATACAAGTACCACAAAGCACCAAAGCCGCTTTACTGAGAACGAAAATAAATTAAGCTCAATTAAAATAATAATATTTATTATTTTGTCTTTTTATTTCTTGTGATTCTTGAAATGAGATTAACCTAATAATATTATTTGAGTAGCTACTAGCAAAAAATGACAAAAAACGCAAAATGAGCGGAGTTTTTTTAAGTGATTTATTTGACGTAAGGCAGTGAAGCATGAAATTGTGAGAATCGGGAAAAAATTGTCGTGTTACTGTAAAAATTGTATGCGGACCGGGGACTATAAACTCCTGCCACTCGCGAATGAATCTTGCTCCGAATTTTGGTGATTTGATCGTAAGTTTGGCAACCACAGTGACTTAAAAAAATTCCTGGGTTGGCAATCTTGCTAACACACAATAGTAAATCCGTAAATGCTGGAAGTGCCACGCACCAAAACCATAGATATAAAATATGTAAAAGCATGCAAACACCTTCTTATAAATCCTTTGTGGTGGGTGGTTTAGTTAAATTATGCCTTTATGTAACAATATGATAGTGGGTGGTTTGGTATATTTATGATATGACAATTTAAACTGATGCGATCGGAACCGAGTGAAATAAATGGAGCGAGCATTTTAAGTTGAAATGGAACAGAAATAGCAGTAGTGCAGGAAGTTTTCAATGGCAGTGTCTACACATCGGTGCACCCCAATGAAATTTGTATATTAATTAATTTATTTATTTACAGTATAAATATACCATACACAATTATTACAACTCACAGTTACAAGCGTAGAGAAATTATCAAAATAATTAAAACAATATTAACAATTAATTGTGGCTTTTGATCGTGAAACAAATAGATTAAATAAATATTTATTGAAAAGATTTGATAGCATTGCCTTCGCGTACCTATTTTACTTGCCTTACGCCTGTCTTAACACAGGTATACCCTAGCGAGACAGGCATCGAATAATATATTGTAAACATCACGTATATAGATCAATAAAAAATAAAAAATCTGCCAGATAAGCGATATATATTACGAACTTCATGCAACCTAGTCAAAGCAAGTATTTGGAGTGCTCAGTCCTGGTATTGTTACATTTAAATAAAAAAAATTGAACGAGAATAAGTATATAATCAATTTTACGGAGCGCACTGTATACATACATGGATTTTATATAGATTACATAATATATAATATATAAACGTACTTAAATTTAGGCGCGCCGATATGGCTTTTTATAAGGCTGCGTATACACAGGCCAGCCGAACCTGCGATCCGAGTCACAAATTACGGGAAAAGAGCGAAGTCACCGCAAATATCGTGAAAATACGCTTACGGTTGCTTCGTTCCTTTCCCATAATTCGTAGCCCAGCTGGCGCTTAAGATTCCACGAAAAAAAATTCAGGTGGATATAGTGTGATAGATACTCTCACACTATGGCGATAACATTCCAAATAGAAAGGTGCTTGAAATGAGTTTAGCTGGGTTTGGTTAACTGATATGGATTCCTTGGTACTTTTCAGGCTCTCTTTTATCCTTCTTCTTCCTCTTCCTAAACCCTCCAGTCTCACAATGTCTAATCTTTTGTAGTATTAATGTAATTTTTTTATGTATTTAGTAATAAACAATTAGTGCTTATTTTGTTATATTTTAGTTCAATACTGATCATCTAACAATTATTATAAGCAATAATTATAAGCCTGAAACACTCATCTACATTGAAAAAATCTTCCGTGAAAAGATACATGCTGCCAACGGGACTCGAACTCACGTCCTTCTGATATACGGTCAAATTCTCTACAACTGAGCTACGTCGGCTTATCTCCTACCCGCCAAAGAATTAAATGTATAGGTACTAGTGTTTCATTCAACAATTACTGCTTATTACATTGTTCCACTAAAGAACACCAAGGAGTTTGTCTACCTCGGGAGCAAAATAACATGGGACGGTCGGTCTAAGAGCGAGGTCGACAGCCGTATACACCAGGCTAGGCTTGCATTCAATAAAAGGTCGAAAGTAATTGAATCAAATAATATAGACCTAAAACTGCGAATACTCCTCATCAAGACCTATGTGTGGAGTATCTTGATGTACGGCTGCGAAACATGGTGCCTATCCGAAAGAGATAAACGGAGACTAGAGGCTTTTGAGATGTGGTCCTATAGAAGATTATTAGGAATTTCCTGGAGAGACCACATTACAAATGAGGAGGTTCTCCAAAGTATCGAAGGAGGAAGGCACCTGCTCAGGACCTTGTCCGAAAGGCGTGCAAGATGGATCGGACATGTTATACGACAAGAAGGTCTCTTGCATACCATAATGGAGGGTATGACCGAGGGGACAAACTCTAGGGGACGTCCACGCCGAGAGTACCTGAACGACCTGCTGGTGGACGTGCGCTGCTCATCATATGCAGAATTCAAAAGAGCCGCACAAGACAGGGAAGAATGGAAAAGAAAATTAGAGGAAATTGCTGCAAACCAATCCCAGGATTGAAACCAGAGAGAGACATTTTTCCACCCTCAAACCACCAACTTTATTTATTATGAGAAAGGCATTAAGAGTGCTAAATCTCTCACTAGGTGGCGTCGAGACAAATTATGTCTACATTTTTTAGTGAAATACTTTAACTCGTCAAATATTAATTATTATTTTTAATTGATAAACTAATGTTAAAGATAAGATTTTTATGCATAGCACAAAGGGTAACAATTATTATAAGCAATAATTATTAGACTGAAAATCTACATTGAAAAAACTTTTTTTGAAATTACTTTTTTTCAATTTAGATGAGTGTTTCAGGCTAATAATTATTGCTTATAATAATTGTTACCATTTGTGCTATGCATAAAATTCTTGTCTTAAATATTAGTTTATCAAATAAAAAAACATACTGATCATCTATTTCAATTCTATCATTTATTCACTTACTCTACACAGATGGGTACAACAAAAAACTACCCTTATAATCAGCGTTTTTTTCAAGGTCCTTCTGATTGGCTTTTTCTTCATGTTTGGTTACTTTATACTTATTACTAGCGTCTGCTTCATCAAAAATAACGAGCGTCGTAAAATTGTGAAGATTTTCCAAGCGATTACTGCAGATGCGGAGCCGGTACCGGGAGAGGCTTTTACTCCATTCCCTTGTTTTATAAGGGTAGAAAAGGAAACAATAGCACTCTTCCAGCGCCTTTGATCATCCGCAGAGGAGAGGGTTGTATTTTAATGCTAGTTTGAGGGGGAGAATTAAAGGTGATAGGTTACTTTACGGATGGGAGACTTACGACAAGAACTATCTTCTGCACTGATCGAAAAATATTGAAGCTTGGACGATGATAAAAAAACAAACCCAAATACATCAAAAATATTCCTCTGTTTTATGATCAAACTATCTTATATGTACACGTACATAATATTACTATATTATATATTTTCAATGCAGATAGAAACCTTCGATTCGGTTGTTTTCGATTCTGTTGAGAGAAATAAAATTCCTTTAACTTTTATTTAACAATTCGTAAACAAGTAGAGAAAGATTTTTCCTTTAAAATTTTTTGTTCATAAAATCTTGTTACTAGTTTCACTTAATATTAATTATAAATGTAACTACGAGACAATGTACAAAATTTGTTTTATTACGATTTCAGAACTCTTTGGTTTTATTGAACAGTTAATAAGACAATGTTCTCATGTGATTAATGGGTATTTCAAAAGTTCATACCTCATCATGAATTTGGCATTTCGAGATAAAAAAAATAGTAGCATTGTGCTAGGAATTCCAGACATTAAAGCTAAGCAAATTGCATGACAGTTTTCACAGTTCCCGGGTTTTACTTGTATCAATAGTTTAGGGGCTCTAAATTTCATCTATGCGAGACATATTATATCTTAAATAGCTGTATTTGTTTTTATATTTAATAAAGAATGACTAACATTTATGGATTACTTAACAATATTTCAAAACGCCTAGGTAGGTGGTTACCTTCATTATAAGTAGAAACTGTAACTTGTGAAATGATGGAGAAATCATCTCGCATTTTTTTAACATTTATCCACGCAGGTGGCCCTGAAGAAAATGATTCCCCACAGGGCCAATGTAATCTTTGGGAATGCTGTTTAGATGATCTTTTTAGGAAAGGATCGAGAGGAAGTTCTGGGAAAGAAAATGGTAGGGAGGGGGGGGGGGGGGTAGAAATCTGCGAGTATGTGTGTCCAAGAGTGTTGGATATAAAACCATCCTCCAACCGCAATTCAAGGCGGTGTTTCCAAAGAGTCTTGCCGGAGAAGTTAAATATCTACCTCAACCAGTCTTTTCCGATCGGGCCCGCCACTCGGTTTATGGGTAGATGCATCTGCCGCAAGACCCGGACAACCTCACCCCATGCACTCAGGCACCCCTGGTAAGTCGCCAAATGTAGCGAACCACTTGGTGTGACCTACGACAGAGGTGTGCATCATCCATTAAATGGTTTCCGGGACAGCGCCACCCATACATGCCTCCAAAATTATAAATTTTATGGCGTAGAAACTGAACCCATGATGCGTCTGGTGATGCCAGGCTATTAAAATGACGTCATTTAATAAATGCTGTGATTGTGTTTGTTGCTATTTAACGCAAATACTTATTTTTAAAAATATTTTTTTTCTCATTACACTACCGTCTTTTTATGATTATTTCTTCTATAAATATTTCTTCATCATTTCTTGTATTAGTGTATTTACGCTCTATGACTTGTGTATGATTGCACTAAACTCCCCACATTTCGGAATAAAGAACTTGTTTTTATTTTTAACTCTCCCTTACAATGTACATAGAAAAATATCTTACTAATATTACTTACCAATATACTCATACTTACCAAATCTGCTGATTTTTTCGTTTGATTTTTCCATAACAATTAATTACCTACATTACGAATTTCTAAATATCGTACAGAGTTGGTTCAAAATAACGGTGACCGCATTGTTACGTTTAATTATGTTGCCGAAAGCTGTAAACCGTCGACAGATAATAATAATTCTAAAGGTACCAGGAGATTAATTCAGCATTTCTCATGTTTCAACCCTTATCACAAATTTCCTACTTTAAATATTCTCGTCTTCCACCCTTACTTATGTCTCTCGTTAATCGCCTTGTAAAAAGATAATTTTCAAGGCTTAAGCGAAGTAGAACGAGAATCCTCAAACGTTAAACTAAAATTAAGGTAATTCAGGAATTGAGCAATGATGGTTTCAATTAATTCTTAATTGAACCAATTTATTAGAAACAGGATCGTTTAATTAGTTCTGGGCCATCGAAAACCTGTTATTGAGACAAAAAGATTATAAGAAATCATTGAAAATCTCTCCTTCAGATGTATAAAAGTACTTGTAAAAATTTAATTGGTATTTTTTTACCAGTGGAACGTGTTTTGCGAAATAATTGGAATAAATTCATTGTAATTACTGCTTTTCTGGGAGTACTTTTATTATAAGGAAAATTATTTTCTGCAATTGTTTGTGTATAAGTTTTTTTTTGTAATATTATTTTTTAAAGATTCGAATAAAAAGTTAAAGTGGTTTTGTTGAGTTATTATTTGTCTTTGAAATTCGAAGGAACAAAACTTAATTAAAGTATTGCTATTACGCTGCCGGTTTTGCCCCATTTCAAACAAATACTAATTTTGGTTATGGAGAACAAAATACACAACCAAACTGAAAAATTATTTTTAAAATCAAATGTTATATTAAATATTTGGTACGGATGAGAGCTACTTTACCTATTTTTGCTTTAAATTATAAAATATAGGCCCAGCGCTCTTGAGGTGATTTTTCACGAAAACGGGGCTTTATAAATCATCCAAGTATTATTATTATTTATTTTTATTTTTAACTTCATGAGTAGAATCTCAAATCATAATATTTAATAAAGTGAAGACAATATTAGCAAAACTCATTCGAAAAACTCAGTTTGTAGAGCACTTGTCATTTAAGCAAAGGGTCCTGGGTTCGAGTCCCAGTGGAGCCAATATCTTTTTCTGATTTTTCTGTCTCCAGATTTTCGATTGAGTTTCACTAATATTGTCTTCATTTAACCAAATATTATTATAATTATTAAAGATTTTAGAGATTCATGGTTTTAGAGGCAACTTCGACTTATTTGTGAGTAAGTGAAAGACAGATAAAAAAAATAATTTAACTATATTTATTTTAAAAATATTTAAAAAAAATAAACATTGTTAATTGCGTATTTTGATCTCAAATCCAAAATTAAGATTTGTATGAAACGGACCAAAACCGGCCGCACAAAGGATCTACTTAAGGGAATTCACTACGTCGTGTAACATTTTTAATCGATGTAAAATTTCGTGTAAAATCACGCCGTGTAAAATTTTCTATAACATTTTCAATTTTAATTAACAATAGCACTTCTTTGTAGATGACGATAGGTTTAAACTCCCGGTTATCAACAGCCACCTCTTTTGATTTACCTATGCCAGGAAAAAAAATATCGCAAAAAAGCGTGTTTTATTTTTGCGAACTCTGGCACAAATATTTAAATGTTTTTGATCGTCTTCTAATAAACTTAATGTGTCAAATGTGTTCTACTTGCAATATTTTATTAAATCATCTAAAACGTTTCTAAGCGATCAAACTTTTAATCCAAAGCACATGATTTTGCATTACTTCGCTTTGCATTGGATTTACTTTGATTGACTTTATTAAAATTTTCACATTTGTCAAACATTACGTTTATGCTAATGATACGGTGCTAGTCATTTTGCATGAAAAAATACCCATTGCAATAAAACTCGTGCAGCACGATTTATTTTCCCTACAGAAATGGTCACACGATGCGGGTCTTATAATTAATTAAAAAAAAAAACTAAATTAAGGCATATACGATCTCCACATGCCAAATATATCATTACGCCTTTAATAAAGTCGCATTCATTTGAGTGTATACACAAATCTCCACAGTCGTGCAAATGCAAAACCATTGATCTTGTACAAACGTATGTATATTTGGGGATAACAGTAGACACGCGTATGAAATGGGATATTCACATAAGCAACATCTGCAAACGCCTGCGAGCTATGCAGGACGAATTTACAAAATTAAATATTTTATGTCCATAAGAATATTGAAAATAATATATTTGTCACTACTGGAATCTACTATTAGATACGGAATAACTTCTTGGGGAAACTCGTGCAAGACAAATATAGATTACATTCAAACAATTGAGAACCCTATGACTAAGCTCTCGGTAAGCAAAAGCATTTATGCAAAAAGAAGATACATAATTTTATTTTATTTTTTTTTTTATTTTTTTGTTTATCTTAAAATTGCTACATATAATATTACTGGTCTTCCATTAAAAACATTAGCTTGTGGTTAGAAGAAGAGTTTACATTTTATATATGTACAAATACAGTCACGTGTACAGTAAATACAATGCAGTTAGTAATTGTACATACATTTCATATATGTACAATTACTATTTACTATAGTCATGTATTTCAATATATAGGTGCAGTTAATACAGACACATGGCAATTTGACCCGTAAACTAAAAGATATAAACATAGATGTATTCAGTAAGAAGAAAAATAAGTGTGATTTTTAGTGTGACGTTCTCTAAAATACATTTTGATGGATTTCAACAATTGAACTTTTGTTTCTAATGCTTCTGATTTCTATTGGTAGGTTATTGAAAAAGAATTTTTTTTGGTGAGTATAAAGTGTTGGGCAAAAGAAGTGTTTAATTTAGGGCACACAAATACATGTTTAAGTCTAGTACGATTTTCGGTTATGAATGAGTATTTGTCTTTTTCTTTTATAATTTGTACGATTGAATTTTTTATAAATAAGTTTTTAAATGTTGGGACTTTGAATTCTTCGAATATGCGATCAGTTGGGAAGTCTAGAGGTTTTTTAAGTTCATTTTTTATTATTAGTTTTTGAACAATTTCTATGGGGGTCAGACTAGTTTTGTAAGCTGCTCCCCAACTGATAATGGCATACTGAAGAATAGACTGTACTAATGCGTAGTATATTGAGTATAGATTTTTCGTTGATAAGAAGTTTCTTATCCGTAAGAATATATGAATTAACTTAAAAACCCTTTTTATTGTAATGCCGATGTGATATTTCCATTTTAGGTTTTTATCTATGATTATTCCAAGATATGTGATTTTATCCGGTATTTTCAGAAGTTAACATTTTTGTCGGCAGTGATTAGTATCGTGTTGTGCGAGAGAATGATTATGTAAGAATATTTGAAGATTTGGAGGTACAATGTTAGTGTTAATTTCTAATATTATATGAGTAAATTAGTATATTACCTGTGCGAGGGATATTATGGTTTAAAATTGTATGCCAAAACCTATTGTGGGATTCAATATACAAGGAAAAAGTGAATCATGCATATGGCACTAGATTAATTAAAAATGAGGGATTGTCAATTCCGAAAATTATAAATAAATACGGACAACGGACATTCGCTTATCTTGTCCCTACTATATTTAATAAGATGCCAATGAACATAAAAACCGAATCAAATTGCACCACTGATCTCAAAAAAAATAAAAAATGGCTGGTATATCAAGACCTTTTATATTGAATCTGGTTTTAATTTTATGTAAAATTTGACTATTTGACTATGAGTAATTTGCCTGTATTATATTTGTCTGTCTTTGTATTATATGCCTTTACATTGTAATTACTTTAAAGTTATTTTTCTGTTTCTATTTTCTATATTGCGGTAGTTGTTATTTTGTGTTATATTAATATTGTTAAATTGACTTGCTGACAAACTGCTCTGGCACTTTAGCGGGTGCTTAAAATGAAGAATAAAAAAATAAAAAAAACACGTTGACCTTATAAAACGTAGTTTTGAAGTTTACTAGAAATTCATTTACATTACATTATTTCAACGTAACTATAGATTAGGATTATGGTTGAAGTGTGAGAAAAAGTTTTAGAAAATAATTAATATCTTAATTGGTAACAAAACAAACGCCCCTAGCTTCCTTAATTATGTAAAAACTCAAGTGGTTTAAACAAATAGGTGAACATCAGTCGGTAGCATTAAAAAAACACGCTATGTAAGTGCTCTGTAAGGGAGGAAGCATTCACTTGCATATCCCCGGTATTAATCGACTAATTAAAGCGACGCTAAGTGCTTTTAAGGTGCTATTCGAGTGGTACGGAAAGTTGCAAGAAAACTCCGAGGTGCTGGATAAATCTAAGAAACCCCCATTAGACCCCGGAAATTCCGCCAAGGACCAGTTTGCATAGTGCAATTTTGTCACCCAAGAAATCTACTTGTTGGAAAATTTCAATTTTGGCCATTTTAGATTGAACATTATACAAAACGTTGAAATCGTCCGTGTACCATTCCTAAACTTTAGGTATAAAAATAACTGTTCTCGCAAAAAAATATTTAAGTAATTTAAAAAATTTATTATTTACAAACGATTGTTACAATCTTATGCAAAATTTTAAGCGGGAAAATATCAGTATTTTATGTTCATCAGTATTTAAAAATAAAAAGTATTAAAAAAACAACCTTTCGGGTTCTTTGCAAATAATAGAGAAAATAAAAAGCGTTGTGAAAAATATGAAGTCGTTTTCCTTTGATTTACCAGTAAGCTATGAAAAGGCCCAGGTTTGTACGATAGACTGTCAAGAAATATATTTTTTTTTTAATACGGCGTATAAAAATGTTTCGGAGTATGTACATATTAAAATTAAATATAACATGGTAGATTTTAAGCGAAACTGCGTATGTAGATATTTCTGGATACGAAATTCTAGAGTTTACATATCTGTAATCAATGATGTTTAAATATTTATATATATACTGGGGGATCACTGGATTGATCACTGCACAAGCTTCCGTAATAATAGATTCGAATAAAGCGCACTAAAGCATCAACTTAATGTTCACTCACGGGTTTCTTATTTTGATTGACAGTACAATTATTAATTTTCGTACATGTCACACACTTGGGTATATTGGCTATACACTTTGTAAGAGAATTGATACATGGGAAGTAAGTAGGTTGGGTGGAGGAAGGGAAATATTTGTAATTGCGTCAACAATTAGTAACCATGAGCTCAACATGCTTTTCATCATATAAACTGAAAACTTCTATTCATTTTATGATAATTAAAATAATTACATAATGAACAGTACTTTTAATTTTTGATGTAAAACAATTTTAAGACACCGTGAGAATTTTATTTATTTTCTTGTATGATTTTATAAGACTGACAGTTGTAAATTCGAAATCCGCACTTACTTTCATCTTTTAATATTTTTCCTTTCGGCGATCTTGTATTCTGTGAAATACAGAAATATTATGAAAACACTATACCCTTCTTTAACGTTATGCAGTGGGTGGGTAAAAAGCACAAATAGAACAGATAAAAGCCTCCGGGGAGGCAACTACCTTCTTCCATCTAAATTCTGTGTTTGAAGAAATTGGGCAAATACCTACGCATTTATAGAGGCTTCGAGTCAGTGATTTTTCTTGCGTGCAAAGTATTCCCATTGTTTGAATTTTTTGTTTACAGTTAGAAGTACGCTGATCTATTCAAATTAAGATAACAAAATATTGAAACCTGTGTTATATGCGTTTTTTTTACAAATATGTCGGAACAAACTTCGCAGAATAAAGATTAAATAAATGGACGTTCCCGAAGAAAATCAGAGTTTTGAGATCAAGAAATATAGTGTGATTTTGATATTTTGTGTTTCATTGAAAACCAGAAAATACAGACTTTTAAATCACCAAAAGCCTACAAAACAAATATCAATTTTCAGCAGATCCGACATCGGTCTTCGGGACAATCGAAATGTATTTTATTTTTTTCAGTCTAAATCTACCGTCACAAATCAAGTCGTTAAACCTTTTCTAAATAGTTTTAGATAACACATATATGTAGATGTATTATTTTGTGATATTAATACAGCTCATTTATAAAAATGACCCACAAATTTCAAAGAAAGAACATTCGTTTCCTTGGCTCAAATTTAAATTCTGATTTGAAAACTAAAAACACTTTAAAATTTTAGCTAAGATAACTTTCATCTAACAACTAATTTAAAAATATTTTTTTTATACTCTTGAGGCGAATTTGATTCCGAATTCCGACACATCACGAACGATGGTTTCGGTTTCGCTTAATTTTTGACCGAAATCAAAACCGCCGTCGAAATTGGTTTATTGGCTGAAATCCAAAAAAATCGAAACTTCTGTTAACACAAAATTTTCTGGTACCTATTATTCGTTTAAAAAAAGCTCAATTATTCAATTAATGATCAATTTAAAAATTCTGTCACTTGGGAATAGCACCAAAACGTTCGTTATTTCAAAGTTGTTTATTTTATCGCGGGAGCAATGAACGAAGTGTTTGAATCAAATACATATATTTTTGATGCTTCGTCTATACTTTATCTATTCCCCTGTATTCCCATAGGGGGCTTTTATAAAAAGGCAAACGCCTCCAGGCCATATACCTACTCCGGAAAAGGGTAGAACTTCGTATAAATAAGAGATTCGGAAGATTTCCTTTTATAGTGACCTTTCCTAAGCCTTCCTTCGCTTTCTCCGTCTGCGTCTTTGTGGAGCTGTCATACCGCATTTGAAGGGAAATATATACGTGATATACTTTTGAATTTTGGCGGTTCACATACAAAGCGGCATTTTAAATGGAAAATCGACTACCGTAATACTTTACCCACTAAAATATCATTTGACACATCATGCGTGTATCCAGCAAAATATAATTCTGTAAAATATTCGACTTTCATACCCCTGAACAATAAAATAAATCATACCAATTTCGGTAAAAGCTTATCAATATAGAGGATTGTATTTCACAATATTTAAATCGGGAAACGATATAAAACCTGATAACAATATTTTATATTTATTTGTACTGTTTTTTTTACAATCAATATATAAAAAAACTATGTTAATACACAAATAGGTATACACAATTATTTCAAAAACCTTTCAGAAAAATAATTCACTTGCATATATCTAAATAAGGATATGAAAAAAAATTAAATAGGAAATTATAAAAGATTACTCAAATGACAAGTCATACAAAGAGAAGCAAGAGACAAGAACACAAGAGACACAAGAGATATAAGAGACACAAGCGACACAAGAGACACAAGATAAACGAGAGACACGAGAGACACGAGAGACACCAGAGACACAAGAGATACGAGAGACACGAGAGACACGAGAGCCACGAATACACGAGAAACACGAGAGACACGAGAGACACGAGAGAGACGATAGATATGAGAGACCACGAGAGACACGAGAAAAACGAGAGACACGATAGACACAAGAGACACGATAGATACGAGAGACCCGAGAGACACGAGAAACATGAGAGACACGAGAGTCACGAGAGACATGAAAGACACGAGAGACACATGTAGAAACACATTCCTTCATAACATAATTTAAGTTCTGAAAGGTCATTTCTTTACAATTCCACGAAATAAACGCAAGAATAATAAAATGTATTATGGAAGCACAAAGCAATAAAATCCAATCGCTGCTTTAATTTAGCTTAATTTTATACTTATTACTTAAAATAATATGCGGCAACGTAAAACATCTAAAAAAAATGGAGAGAATTAAATTTTACATCATGTAACCGTAACGCAAAACCAAATTGAATCGAGTCATTTATTACAAGGAAAACGAGACGACAATAATGCATTCTTAAATGCCCCGCGCCGTTTTGAAAATTAATATGTGTCAAATAATAAACGCCTAACATATTTTATATGCCAAAGTTGTCAAAAGAAATCGTAATGTATTTTTTGCATTTACAGTATGTATTTTTGATGATGTTTAAAGTTAAAGGAAAGCGTTTTTCATCATGCCATTGAGATTTTATGAGGATAACATTTAATAGAACTGGATTGCATACCGCACGCCATGAATAGACGGTGGATACTTTTTTAACTGAGGGTAGCGAAATCCTGTTTTGAGTCAACCACTTTGAAAATCGTCTCTCTGTAAATTTTTTCATGCTTTCCGCGTTCGGTCAACCCTGTCAAGATGGTAGCTGTGTTCGATACTACCTTTTTATTCCACCAGAGCGAGTAGATGTCAAGCCGGAGTTAGCAATATTGCGCAAAATAGTATAATTCATATTCTGTTCCCACGTGCAAGCTAGAACTCCCGAAGAACGAGCTCTAGTGTGAGGATTTTTTCCTGCCACATCTTTCTATCCCTGGAATTTCTAAGTCGACGCCATAGATAAATACCTAGATTACTATGTAAATGTGAATAGTTTCGGGTTCTGCTATATAAACAATAAAAATCATTAATTAACGGTAATCACATCTAGGAATTAGTTTCTCTATCCGATACACCATCTTCTTTGATCCATCGTTGCGAGATAATAGTGTGATGAACTGCGTTTTCACGTATTGTATTAAGGTACAAAAATAAAAACTGATAAAAAATATGTTTTCCTTCAATGAATTTACTTTTCAAAAATAAATACATTGTATCGGATGTGTCGCTTCGGCACGTGGCAGAGCCCAGTTCAGCCTTCAATATCACCAACTCGGTTAAAATGAGTGGCTGTCAACATACTTTTTCCAATAGGGAATAATAAATAGGATGTGATTCAGGGGATAATATATAAGATGTGATATGACACAGAGGCCATTATTTTAGAATGGTATGAAAATACACGTTTTAAGTTGAATGACACCTTGCAATTACGTACTTTATTAAAATGCAAAAATAATCCCAAAATTGAAATATAAACTAATAACTCAACCACGGGATCCATAGTAAAGAAGTCGTCAAATAATTCATATAAAAAAACAAGTATCCTACCTTTACTTTCGGACATGTTTCGTTCAAGTACTAAAAATAGCATCACAAACTGCATATTGTACCATCACATTTTAAGACAATACTTCTGAAACTGTAGAAAGTAATGCAATTATGATATGAACCAAATGCGTACAGAGATGATTTATCTGTTGCATCTATTATAAGAAAAATTCAATATTATTTCATTTGAACTAATCAGGACAAAACAAATATTATTTTAAATAGATCAATGGAGGTACTTTTTTTCTTCCCAACAAGATATCTCCAAATAATAACGTTTTGATAGCAAAACTTCTATTAATATACCAATTTAATGTTTACATTCCCGAAACAGCTTTATAATGTCGCATCAAGAGAAGCTATTTGCACAGGCTTCCCGAGAATTCAGCGTTATTATTTCATGAATTTCATCAAAGCTTCTAATGAAGTCGAACAGGAAGGAATTGTGACATTTGAGGCTCTATAAACTATGCATAAAGTTCATTAGGGGTTATTACGGACACAGATTAAGCAAAGTTTGACAATTTCAAAGGGTAGGATTACTTAAGTGAAGTATTCGCATTTTATATGTTATTATAGTTGAGCGTGTTTCTTTGAAACTACTTGTGGTGGAGATACAGACAATTTTGGTGCAATATACATAAAACAAATGTATTTTACTCGCAGTAAAATAAGTGCTAGTCTTTTAACTTGGCTATCTTCAACCTTATTGGTCAACCCTAAAATCAAAAAAGGTTTTTCAGCAATCCCGGGAGAAAAAACATCGACTAAATTTACTGGGTACACAAAGGTTAGTTCAGGTAAATATCAAGTTAAGCTGGTCGTATCTATCTACAGCTCTATCTACCTATTTTATTTACATTAATACATCCATATGTACATGTGATACGCATAATCATTTTGTGGAACAATAATAATGTTGTAAAATATGGTATTTGAATTATGCAGAATAGTAGGTATTATGCTTACATTGATTATTTGTCGTTGTTTCATATTAATTTTTTCTAAAATAATAGGAGAGGGGACAGGAAAATAAACATTTGATTATCTATTAAGTAAACTTTAAGAGCAATTAATTTAGCGTTTTCTAAAATGCACTACCATAGGTCACCCCAAGTGGTTTGCTTCATTTGGTGACTTATCAGGGGTGCCCTGGTTCATGGAGTGAGCTTTGTCTAAATCTATGTGGTGGATACGTTTGCCCACCTGCTACGTGGCAGGCTGGATCGGGAGAGACTGGTTGAGAGAGACTCTCCAGACAAATTCTCTCGATCCACCGCCTTGCACCACAGTGGGAGGGATTTATTCTTACATCTGTCACTCCTGGACACATTAAACGAGTCATTGAAGCGACCCTTCCTCAAGTGACAAATAATGTCAACCATGTACATATATTGGGCGCGCGATCGTCGAGTTTCCCGACTGCACCGGTGCTGAAGGGATCAATGACGTTAGTTCCTCGGAGCATTTCCATCCTCCATTGTAATACCGGTAGAACAAGGATAGCATACCTTCCTGACGTCTGAGCTCTTAAGATTGCAATCCGCGTGTTAAGATTTGTAATTCTGGTGTGATATTTATATTTTTATGGCAGTCAATGTGGAAAAGCCTATTTATGTTCATACAAATGGTGGGTTTAGGAGGCGGAATCGAGACATTTTTCAATTTTATTTTTTTTAAACTGGGACACATACGATATTTGCATAAAATGTTTTTTAAACATATACACATAACAAATGTTTTCCGTCGTCCATAGAACGCCAAAATATGTAGCCACGCAATGTATCAATGTTTTGTATAAAAAATCGATTAAAAATACAGAGCATTTACTAAAGCCAAGACTCTTCTAGTGAGGTGTTCACAAAATACTACTTCTAACCTATTTCCTTAGAGTTACCGATCATTAACATTTTTTTTTTATTACTGAAACTTATTATCTATGTAAAACCACTGTATTAATCTGTAAAATGAATTTTCGAGTTAAGAAATAAAAAATAAAATATATTTTGTGCGCTGGCAACTCGCCATAGTACCTGCTTATTTAAATACACTCGGTACCTACCTTCAAATATTCACGTTTTTAAATTTCGAGTTTTCGCTTTCGAATATTTTATTTGAGAATATCAACCATATAAAATATGTAATGTTTTCTTTGGACTGTGAAAAGGCAAAAGGTTATATCTTTTTTGTTTATGCGAAAGTTCCACATTGTTGCATAACATGTTACCTACATTCATTGCAAAATACATAAAATAGGCATACACCGAAGCAAAAAGTAATAAAGGCTTACAAGACAGAATGGCATTCAATGTAGTACAAATGTTATGTCATGTCATGGTTCATATTATTCACTTTCATTGAAAAGGTCACAAAAAGGAATGTGAGCTATTTATTCATCAAAAGTCCTTTTGATGGTGTATTTGACGCAAAGGAAAAGGGAGACGAGCCACAAAAGCATATTTTTTATTTATTTCACCGCTACAGATGGGAATAAGAAGCTTTTTGCACGAAGCTAAATTGTCCTTCAACCTTCGGTTGCTTAATTTTTAAATAATTATTATTCATGCTATCCCTCTATTCATTATTAGGTCAATGGTCACCCTGTGGTTGTGGTTGATAAGCCAACACAGGTATTTTATAACACTTATTTAGTTCACCTCAGAATATTATAGTTGTCAACTATAAAATATACTTCCAATCTGTATTTTTTTAGATTGAATAACTGCAGTGTTTATTTTTGAAATAATTTTATTTATATTGCGTTAAAAATATTATTTTTTTAATATTATTTTATTTAAGTATCATAAGTGTAAAATTTCAAATCTCGATACAGTGATGCTCTAGTCTCTAGTGAGATGAGAGAGAGGCTAATGATTCTATTGGTTTATATTTTTGTTAACAAATTAATAAATAAAGTGTACAAAAGGAATGTTTTTTTGTGGTATCTTAAGTTTTGTATGGGTACCTAACCAAATCTTTTTTTTTACGTTAACTCTACGGTATCTGTGGGGATTCTATGTCGAGTGTATTTTTGTGGAAATGAAGGAGTGAACCTGGGTCTTGAAGAAATCCATATTCTAGGAGGGAAGAAATGAGGGAAGAAAAGAAAACAGGGGAAGAAAGAGGCCGGCAAATCGTTCCACAGCGGAGCTATTGAACTCAAGGACGAGTCGTAGAAAAGACCCATTCTTATGAGAATAATGTCAACTGTGAACAAATATTAGGCACGCTTTTCCGATTGGGCAAAGATGTCCAGGAAATCAATAACACTAGTTTCTCGGAACATCTATCATTAAAATACCGGTAGAACAAGTACATAATTCCCACCCGACGCGAGACATCTCGGCTCTAAATATTGCAATCCGTTTGTTAAGATAGGAGAGTGTATCAAATGGAATGCCTATTTCTACACAGAGTCGAGGTTTTTTCGTGATTTTAATGATAACATTCAGATGAAAACATATCATAATTTAAATGATGTGATACCCTCGTAAATGGAATGTATTGCGAGAGGGGATGGAGAATGGGTAAAGAACGGTTAGAATGTTCAAAGCTCTTTCGATAACTTAACCAGCACCATACTGAAAGTAAACGGAATGTAAAGTATTAATTAATTTTTTTTATTTTTATTTTAACTTTATGAGTAAAACCTCAAATTGTAATATTTAATTAAATAGTTTTTGTGTTTAATTCGTAGAACTCCATTTTAATTTTTAGAAATTTAATTAAATTTAAATTTGATATGTTAATATCGAGTTCTGCAAGTATTTAAGAAAGTATTTTAGCTACAGCTGTTTCGACTTGTAAGGTCATTTTCAAACTGTGGTGAAGCCACGTACAGACGACTTATTTATAACATTTCAAATGTCAATTTATGAAGGTGTCAAAATTGATTTATTACCGGTAAATCCAATTTGCAGAGACACTAATTGAGAGAGTGATTAAGTGGGATTCCGAATCTTTCCCTTTTTGGTTTCACTTGCACTAAGTGCAAGGGTTTTTTTTATTGATTTAGAATGATGTTATTTCTATGACTCATTTAAGTGCATTATATTGTTTAGGTTTGGTAAAAATACTAAGTAGTGGAGAATAAATAATTTTCCTTACTTTATTAATTAGTGTTATGTTGGGGTCATTCGTTCGTTTATTGATTTCTAATTGTTCAAGCAAATTTAATCTAAGACCCTTTCGTTCTATATGTAATGGTTTTGGCTGGTTGTTTTTAAGTGGAACGTGATTATTTTCTAAGCGGTGTTTTTATTTTTATAACATCGTAAATAAGTATAATAATTAAGTATAATATTTTTATAACATCGTAAATAAGTAAATAAATAAGTCGTCCGTACGTGGCTTCACCACAGTTTGAAAATGACCTTACAAGTCGAAACAGCTGTAACTAAAATACTTTCTTAATTACTTGCAGAACTCGATATTAACATATCAAATTTAAATTTAATTAAATTTCTAAAAAAAAAAAAAAAAATTAATGTAAAGTGTTCAGTAACCCGCGTACAGTAGTATTATTATATTTTGTTATATTTCGCATTAGTCAGAAGTATACTGGAATATGCCTCGCCAATTTGGAACCCGCAGTACAAAGTATACACAGATAGCATAAAACATATTCAAAACAAATTTATAAAAAATTTTATCTTCAAATTCAACAATAACTTTGAATGCACATTTCAAACTTTGCAACAAAGGCGAGCAATAGCTGATTTGACATTTATACACAAAATTCTGAATAATAACATTGACTCTACCGAACTTCTTTCCCTGGTTAATTTGAACATACCGTTAAGACGTACACGCCATACATAACTATTTCACACGCCTCATTACAAGACAAATGCAGTAAGTAATTCGCCAATCAATTGTGCTCTTCTTATGTTTAATAATATTAATTTAAACTCTAACATTGACATTTTCACCGATTCACAGCACAAATTTAGAAAGAAAATTAGTTCAATAATATAACTTGTTCAATGCGCATACAATGCATACACACATACCTACACACCCTCTCATACTTACATACACTTTCCCACTACACACATCACCCGGTAATTACTTAATTACTTAATATGCATACCATAAATTAGACACTACAATGAAACACATAATAGGTACCCACCATGAATTATAATTGTTAATTGTAATTTTTTTTCACATAACATAATGTACTGTTTGTTTCTGTGAATAAATAAATAAAAAAAATAATTTTAAAACTTCGCCCATCATATTCAAAACTATTCATGAAATGAATGCTGATGGTTTTTTTTGGAATAACGTGCTATTTTTCAAATGAGAGTCTATCCCTCTACATTTCAAATGAAGCCAATTTTTTATGTTCCAAAAAAAATCAAATACCGGATTTGCTATATTCAGCATCTGTCATTTTCCGGGGCTTTTCGGCGGGAAATTTTTAATAGGCGGTCGGTGTTGCCAGGTAGTTGAGGTTTCCCATCACCAGGGCGGGTAGGTTCCAGTCAGGTACCTAGTCACACCTACTCAATCACCCCTACCAATGAAGGGTGTCCGGTATGATGGAGTACTCCTAGGCTTGATATACGCTGCACATTACAATTTGAAAAATATGCGCTCATACTTTTTTAAAGTTGTTTTGGGTCGGTATGAAATATGTCGGTTGAATGGTAAAATAATGAATGAATGCATAGAAATATATACATTTAATGTTGTTGATGATTGATTTATTAACCTATAATATATTAGTACGTCTTAATTGCGTGGTATAAGGATTGACATTTTAAAAAGTGCGCTATTCACAGTGCGGTAGAAATGAAACCTTCAGAAAACTAAAGTAGACAAGAATGGGGAGGTTATAAAGCACCGCACAAAGAAGAAACCGATTAGGTTATCTCATTCTCTTGTAAGCTGAATCTTATAGATGAATGCGTTTGTCTCTTTTTAGTGTCGCTTTTTCGTTTCATCGAGCTTGGCTAATGCCTAAAGATTTTTTTCTTTTAACCCTTAACTATGGACGTGAAATAAAAATCATACTCCCATGGACGTCGGGTCACACAGACACCTTCATAAAATTCTTCTAATTTTCATACCTGGACCAATCTGACTTTAGCAAAGAGTTTATATGTATAAAGTATTTATGAATAAACGATCGTGTAATAAAAATAATTAACTTTTATTCATGTTTTAATAATTATCTCCAAAATTTAATCATATTAAGGCTCCTTAATTATAGTAGGTATCACATAAATCAAAACTAATAATTTTTCTTAGCTAATAAAAAAGACAATAACAAAAACTCATAAAAACAACTGCTGAAAGAAATAAAATAAAAATTCTGACAAGGATCAAACTCATGTAAAATTTCTGGTACTCAGAACATAGAGGCTTGGAACACTGAAGACAAACTGGCTTCTTGCAGTTAATAAGAGGCATGGGT
Source organism: Limnephilus lunatus (assembly GCA_917563855.2). Classification (NCBI taxonomy): domain Eukaryota; kingdom Metazoa; phylum Arthropoda; class Insecta; order Trichoptera; family Limnephilidae; genus Limnephilus; species Limnephilus lunatus. The sequence goes on from OU830593.1 coordinate 104,918,730, forward strand.
TGCCTTTCTAGAGAGCTTTGATGGGCAAAATCTACATCTTTTACGATTTGTAGGGTCAACTTCTTCAGCCTGTATTGACGCTGGGGGCACATCTGCACCTAATATTCCGAGTATACTTGTATGGAAATTATAGTCAGCGGGTCTCACAGACCCTGATCAAATTTTAAATGATTATTTCTCACGTGTTAAGTGCCGGACGATGCGACTTTCTCCCTCCTTAGTCCAAAAAAAACTAAAACTGAAGCTACTGAGACGCGCGGGGGTGGCGCGCGCGGGGAAGGTGCTTATTCCGAGAAATTGAAGAAGGGCTGGGCCTCTGAGACCTGGCGTCCACAGTTAAAGGTTAAGTGTGTTTATTCAGTTTTTAATTTAACAATATTTTATCGTACAGATCTTACAAAACTGATCAATCAGTTTGATTGTAAGACCTCTCATTTTACCTATTTAATTAATGCTACATGCTTTTAAGTTTACTAAGCTTTATAGTAATTACTATGTATAACACTAATTATTATTATAAATTACTAATTATTATTATAAAATACTAATTATTATAATGTTTATGAATATAATGTATGTTATTTCTAGGCACTTGTATACAATATTTTTCTAGGTATTTGATCAATATTCGTTCAAGGTATTTGTATACAATAATTTTCGTAGAACATGAACTACGGAGGTAGAATGATTTAACTTTTGTTTTAATTTTTGAATAAAATGTCTCAGATGTGTTTGTCCCTTTTGAGTGACGCTTTTTCTCATTTCATCGAGAAAAAATAAAAACACAAACACATTTTATTAGACGAATGTAGATATTACAAATATTATTTAACCGGTCAGTGGTTGAGTGGGCATAGCGCTTGGGTCCCACCCGAGCGTAGCGTGTTAGATTCTTCGGCTGGCCTCCATCACAACACAAGCAACATTTACGGCTTTCTGTGGTGGTAGTAGGAGATTTTCAAACATTGTTGGGTTATTCGTAACCATGGTATCTTTGTCTTTCTTTAAAAAAAAAAAAATTAAAAAAAAAAAATTGTCACCTCACTTTTTTATCGTTCGATGTAAAAATATATTTTTTTAAATTCACGAAGTTTCATAAATCTTTTTCAAATTGCAGTTGAAAACTTTGGTTTCAAAAAGGTGTGCATTTATTATTTAGTTGTTAACTTTTAAATTTGAGTGTAAAACGGTATTTTCTCTTTCTACAACCGTTTAGATAATATTTCTCACCATGATAATATATGAGTTGTTCCCAAAAGCGAACAAATTAGTCTGAAGGGTCAACACAATTTATTTGTTTTTTTTTTTTTTAAATTCGGTTTGATTAATAGTCTTGTGACAAATGATTTGATTAACCAAAACAATTTCAAACTGAAAAATAAACCAAGTATTGAAATTGTTCTTGCAAAACCAAGAACGTAATTGCCACGATAAAAAATTTCCAATGAAACATTTTTAATCTTAAAATCTGAAAAAAATATTTCCTTTTGAAATATTTTTAATTACGAGAAAGTATAAAGAACACCGTAAAAAAGATTATAATTCTTAAAAAATAGTACGTATTTGCTACAACCGTCTTCGAGTTAAAATATGCCTATCAAGTTATAAAAATATCGTTTTTTACAATAAAATTAAAATTTGCTGATCGCATTTCAAGGTAAAGATTTTAATATCTAAAATGATCTGAGAAAAGCTTTAATTTCACTTTAGGGCTGGATATTCAGCCGTAATTTATATTCTTTATAAAATAATATTATTTGCACGTGTAAGAAGTTTACAGCATTTTTTTATTACAATATTATTTTAAAAATTATTTTGGTTTTATTTAAAGTGCAAAACTCTAAACTAATTACTTTAATCGGATAATTATCCGACTATCTTTAAACTCTAATAATAATATGAAGGTGATTTTTAAAGGGCCATTTCGTGAAAAATCACCTCAAGGGCGATGATATCACGTCAAATATAGACTTTTAAACTTCAGTACTTACGTCTCCACTGGAGCGCTTTTTGCCACAATATGGCACTATTTAAAAGACCTCGGATTGCTTTGTTGCCAATTTTGGCAAATTTTCTTTTATTTGGAAGAAGAAGTTTACTATTTTATTATTATTCTGAATAAATCCTACAAATATGTGATAATCGACAAAAGATAGGTGAATTCATTGGCTGTATAATCAGTTTGTATGTATCTATATTCAGAACCGAGGGAATGATTTTTTTTAATTGGGTGGAAAATATTTAAAATGGTCACCAAAAAATCTCGAGCATTAGGAGAAAAAAGTTTTAAATTGCGCTGTCGCTCCAGTGGTTATGATCATTATGTTTAACGTAGTTTAAAATAAAATTATTTTTCTAGGATTAAGAAAACACATTAACTTATTTATTATTCAAAATAATAATGTGATACATCCTTCGAGGGGGACTAAAATGGGTTTTCTTATTGTTTCAAAGATCTTATTTTCTATCGAGTAAATGTCTTGCAACTCAAGATTTATCACGTTCCTTTATATTCCAGTGCACTTATTGTTAGATCGATGATTTCAGCTAAATCACGTTGGAAGTGTAATCTTTCCGAAGAGGTTGTGTCAAGAATCAAACCATCACGAGATGTTGGCATTCCCGATAAAAGGATATGAGAATAAAAGCCACCCTACGAGATTATTTGGTACGTGCGACAATCTTCTTAAGAGGTTTTTGTATATAGAAATTGCTTGCTTTTTTGGAGGGAAAAACAGTGACATGGCGATAGCTACACACATGTATAAAGGGACGCTTCTTTCGTTCAGTTTTCGGTATTTAATAATATTACTTTTCATTGTGATTCTAAGGTATTTTTTTAAAGTGAAAAGTTTTTTAGCACCGTTTTGATTTTAAAATCAATGAAACGAAAAATAGGGACACTAAAAAGAGACAAACATACATCTATAGGATTTAGCCCACATGAATGAGATAGTATAATCGGTCTCCTCTTTGTGCCGTCCTTCGCAGCCTCCTCACTTTTGTCTACTTTAGTTTTCTGAAGATTTCCCTTCTACCGTTTATGAATTTCACACTCTGATTTTTTTTTATCTATAAACGTTTATTTATTTTGAGTGAATCGAAATTGGGTAATTTTTGGTTTTAACTGATAAATAAATTGTTATTAAAACGCAAAATAACAATTATTTATCAATTAAAAGGCGGATATGGGTACCGCCACCCCAGGCATTTATAAGATAAGCAACACCTCTGCCGTAGGGACCCCAAGTGCTCCGCTACTTAAAAGAGGTTCCGGGGTTATTGGGGTGAGATTTGTCTAGATCTGGGCGGCCAATGCTTTTGCCAGCCTACTGCGTGACAGGCTGGATCGATAGAGAATGGTTGAGGGAGACCTAACCTAGAGTCTCTCTCGACCCATTGCCTTGCACCGCAGTTGGAGGGATAGATTCATACTTCCGTCACTCCTGGACACGTTAACCCCCAGATTCTAACCCACACCTCATTCCTTTTTCCTTCCTAGAACCTCCTTTTTCTATCAGCTAATAAATGTCAAAAAATATACATGTTATAAGAAAAAATGCATATGTACTTGCTATGGTGGTTGTATAATTGTGTATTTATACCCCACTAAACCAAGATCATATTAAATATATAAATTCACCAACTACAATTTATTGAAATAAGTATCATGTTTTACAAGCCAACTTTTAGCATAGATATATAATAGATAGATAATAATTTAAATAAATATTCCAAAACTTTCCGTATATAATCCTGTCATGACAGTTTCACGCGTATTTATTTCATGCCCTTAATTTTTGTAATTTACTCACTCAACTGTTTCGAAATAAATGGAAATTTTCCGGTAATCGATAATTCCTGCTCTCCCTCCCTAATGACAATAAATGTGTCCTTCGACGGAAGCTACTGAAAAGGTTAATTAATTGAATTTCCGGTGAGTGTCATTTGCAATCAAAAGTACCGTTAAGCCTCCTAATAATTTTGATTTTCCCATTTCGACTAATTTGATGTTAATAAATTGATTTGGCTTACGATGGTGCTATCTTTACAATAATGGTTTGGTTTTCGTTAATTAAAGATTAACTAGCTTTGAGATAACAAACACCATTTTAAATATTATAAAGTGAAACACCCACACAAATATAAAACTGAACTATAACAACGACTTTCACCAATATAATACACAACAAATTACATATATCAAAAATACACTCAACAAAGTTCGGACTGAAATCATTAGAATATATTGCTTACACTAACTATAACCAATTGCCTGAAGAATTAAGACAGTTATATGCCTCTAAAAAATCTCGAAATGATAGGTATATTGAAATCCTATTTTTTTCAAATGTTATTTATATTATTATTAGTAGGTACAAACTTTGTTCTGATATCTGTCCTGGTTATCTCCAAGTATCAAAATTTGTACATCCAGATATGATGGACGCAGTTTATATCTTTTTTAAATCTTGTCATGTATTTGTATGTAAACATCTTGTATTAGGTCTGTATATTTTTGAGCCCGTTCCTTTTATTGTATTTTCCTGATTTTGTTTTTTTTTATGCATTTCTATAGTCCATCATGGAGGATACTTTATTTTAACTTTTTGACACCAACAGTACATAAATCAAATGAGTGGTTATAATAATTCATAAAATCTTATAATACATGTTTCTGTGAAATATTTTTAAAGTGATTCTTCATATGTTGTGTCTGTATGTTGCTTCTGTGAAATGTTTTGTAAAACTTTTCTTCATATATTGTGTCTGCATATTCTGTTGGGTTGGGTTTAACTTTTCAAAAATACCAATTGGCGATCTCTTAACGCAGTGGTTTTCAACCTGCGGTACGCGTACCCCTTGGGGTACGCGAAACAAGATTGGGGGTACGCGGCACGAATGTAGGATTAAAAACTCAGCTCAACGTTTTCAAACTTCGACGGTTTGCGCTCGGTGGTTTGGCAGCCTGCCGCAACGCCATACATCAGTCAGTCAGTCAGCTCAGTTTAGCGATTTTTTTAAAATGAAAACAGAAACAGTTAACTGTCAATATAGGTTCGCTGTTCTCAAGAGCTACTAAGGTACAGTAAACAGCTCTGGAAGCGTCATACAGAGTAAGTTATCGCATCGCTAAATCAGGTAAAAATCACACAATTGCAGAGGATTTAATTATACCGTGTGCCAAAGACATTGCCCGGCCACGAAATATCAAAGAAAATAACAAACACACTGTTGTTAGGTATTACTGTTTTCCGGCAAATTCAAGAAATATCTCAAGATGTCGAGATGTCAGTTTTGGGAAAAGTAAAAAGGAGTAAATATTTTTCTGTGCAAGTAGACGAAAGTACAGACATTTCAAATCAGACCGAACTTATTGTTTTTGTTCGCCATATTCATCGTATTATAATTTTGGGGAGAGGGGGGGGGGTGACACCCATACTAGTTACGGGGTACAACAAATTTGTAGTAATGGTCAAGGGGTACACAGGCTCAAAAAGGTTGAAAACCGCTGCTTTAATGAGTTTTGATAACTCATGGGAGTGCAACTTCGTTGTGTGTTTTATTTAATAAAAAAAAATAATAAAAAAGACTGTATGTTTGTCATCTTAATACCTATTTGTATAATTTATGATTAAAAAATGGTGCCTACCTCATTAGGTTATTATGTTTACAAAACAAATAAGGAGACGTACCAGGCAAACTACGCTTCTTCCCTAATACGTAGAATCCAACAACGTAAATAACTCACCGATTGATAGTGCAATCTCAACATACATCAATTTGGTGGGAGGGTATGTGTGCCGCCACCCCGGAAACCATTTATTAAATAACTAAGACCTATAAATGGTTTCCGGGTCAAATTTTTATCTCTATCCTGATTTCTGTGACAAAATATTACATTTATCAACATTAAGTTCCATGCAGTTAATATTGCACCAATCGTTAAATGAAAGCTGAAAAACTACTTGCATTAGCTACACGGGTAAGAAATTCCAATTGTATGCATTTTTTTATACAATAATAAAAGTAAATAAAAAAATGATCCAATCAATAATAAGTTGAAATAATAAACAGTCAAGGTGGGAATTAAAAATCTAAAGAATCTTATTATCATCAGCAAATAGTCAGAAACGTGTGTGAGAAAAAACTTTACTGATATCATTAATAAAAAGGTTAAAAAAAAGCGGGGCCAAATGGGCTCCTTGGGGAACGCCGGACGTTACATCAATGTTAACGGATTCTAAGTTATTTATTTTAACCCTTTGTTTTCTATCACTCAAGTAAGAGTGAACTAATAATGAAAAAGGGTTTCTTATGCATATAGCATAAAGTTTGACCATGAAGATACAGTGATTAACTTGGTCGAAGGCTTTGGAGAAGTCAGTATAGAGGAAATCAACCTTATAATGACCTACGTAATATGTACTACAATCATGAATAATTTAATAGAACGTATCTATCACTTAAATCATAATGTACTGTATGAGTAGGTATATAAAAAATAATAGTTTTTTTTAGTTTGTTAAAATCCTAAAAAAATATTATTAGTATTTTATTTACATGGCATGGCGGATCATAAATTTCTTCAAAAAAAGAATTCTTAGCCGCAAGACTCTATTTTTCAGAGAAAGCCGAGATAATGATAAATTGAACATACTAAGAACCCATTGAACGGACAAGGTGAAACGAGTCACTGGAACGACGCTGCACCAGACTATGCACTTAAGCGAAAATTGATAAGCATGGCATGAGAAAGTATATGGCGTAAGAAATATTTGAATAGCGTGAATATGGATATGTTCATTCAATTCTAAATTATTCACTTCTTTCACCAACGTTGGACAGTTTGCAATATCTATGTATGGAAATGAATGAAGAATTGCTGTTCCGGGTGCGTAATTCATTTTCGGGGTATCTAGCATGGTCGATCGATATAGGTTTTATCGAAAATGTTGGTAACTTGTCATCGATTCCGAGCACGACTGCAGGCCAAGGCATCTTATTTATTTGACGTGAACTGTTGTCTGTTTGTTAGCGGCCTAATCTATCGATCTATAAAACTTATATCGATCGCTCACGCTAGATACCATGAAATCAACACGGGTTTGTTGTTGTTTTATACCTCAACAAATCCATATCCAGTTGAACGCCAGTAAGGTCGGGCGCACATGTCCGATTTTGTTTTCCGATTGTCTGATCAGACTATCGGATTGGATTCCATAGTTAAAAAAATATCACCAAAGTAATTCGCTGCGCTTGATGAAAGAGCAGGGGTGCCTGGAATTATCGGATGAGGTTTGCCCTGGACTTGGCAGATGATGAGTTTGTCCACCAACTGCATGGCAGGTCGGATTGAGGGAAACCTTCTGACCTCACCATCGGGACTTCCTCGACCCATCCCCTTTCACCGCAGTGGCAAAGATAGATTCATACCTCCGTCACTCATATACACACTGACTCCTAGATTTATACCCACTAATCATAACGTTTTCCCTACATGAAAATCCTCTCCCTCTTTTCATAAAAAAACTTTCCACATAGCATCCCCAAAGATGACATAGGTCATAGGGAATTATTTTCCACAGGGCGTTTTAAATAATATCATGTTTGGTTTATTAAAAGCATTATCTACATATCATTAGGTATTTATCTGATGCACTTTTTAACAATATTATATTGTCCTTATACATAATATTCCAAACTGTTTCAGCTTGTTAAAACCATCTTCAGACTACATAATTCTTCTATTTTCAGTAGGCAGCACATAAACTAAAATTATTTATTTTTTTAATCTTTTATACTGAATTTATTTCGCCGTTCTTACAATAGTGTGTAGTGTAATGTTCAGCATAGTGGCCTTTTAAGCAGTTAGTTGATCGGGGCTTAATTCTCGGCCGTAAACCATTTTTTTTTTTCATTTTTAAATTTAAAAAAATATATAAACATAAATTTCTATGATTTTTCATAGGTCTGCGCTAGTTTAAAATAATGTCCAAATTCCTCCATTTGTTTTATAGTCATAGGTCGTAACTTATCTTATTTTTCAGTTACATATTGTGCCCTGTAGTTATTTTATATGGTAAAAGCCAGTTATTTTGATCTCATACATACATGCGCCGAAGTTCCAAAACTTTTTTAATTCGCCACAAAAGAACCGGATTAGGGATGCAAACTTATTCTTCAGCCGTTTTCGGAAAAGAACTTTCTCAGCCGTTTATTTCTTTTTCGATAAACTTACCTCGTGGTATTGAGAGAACCAACCCAAATACCTTTAGCTAAACGATGAATATAAATTTCTTGATAACAGAACTGTGATTTTTACCACTGAGATATTATTTATCTAACTAACTAACCATCACGCCGTTTCCCCGCAGGGGTAGGCAGAGAGAACGGACCGCCAAACAACTCGGTCTTGGAACACACTCCTTGCCTCGTTCACATTCATACATCGTCTCATATAATTTCTCCTTTACTAAATTTAGCGTTCGATTGAAATGAGTTTTTCATCTCGATGTTATTTTAAACGACAAAGTTTCTTTCAAACATTTAAGGAAGAATTATTATAAATATTGTATAATTTTAATGTATTGGAAAACTTATTACGTTGTGTAGTTTATTAAAATTGTGGGACTATAAAATTTGCAAAAGGATTTCCCGAATACTTAGAGAGGCAGGTAGATAGTAGGGTATAAAAACCATTGTCTTAAGTCTCACTCTCTCATATCTTAGCTAGTCATAAGTACTCGTTTTTAACAATAAATGCAATCCATAATATATGCGCATCATTTTATCTCTACTATTCCTGTAAAAGAAGTATACCAATAATAAATAAACATTTTACACACAGTTGGATTTCGTAGAACTGTTTTTACGAAACAGGAACGGATTGGTTTTTAAGCATAGATACTTTCGTTATAAAAATCCTGTAGGTCAGGTATCTCACAGAACTTCAAAAATTCATCAAATATTACAGTTATTATACAAGTTCTAAAAAGATCTATTATTATTTCATCGTTTTACAGAACTTCAATGCGAAATTTTAAATGTGATGATTTTGTCAAGTTTTGTGAAACAACTGGCCCTTTCTCACATAATACTTATTTTTAATACGTAGATGAAACCTATTTTTCGTAAAAAAAAGACGGTCCCGCAAAGCTAACACACCTGATTGTCTGCAGGTTATATCTTAACACGCATAACAAAATAACGTATCACAAATGCATGCTTGTGTGCTTCACCCAATTTACATATATTTAAAGTTATTTACAAAATTAATAATGAACACGAAAAATAATATATTTACCTTGATTTGGTTGGGAAATAAAGCTTAAGCCATTTTATTCGCGGCTTTATTTCTGATGGTTCTCATTCTCCTTGACAGTCGATAGACTCTTGCACTCTGAAACAAAGAAGAAAAATACTATATTATTTTTTAATGAAACAGTGAAATTATAAAATCATTGTAAAATAATCATCGCTTTCTAAACCCTTGACCTCTAAGCCCAAGGGCAATGATTTGAGGGCTTCGCTGTGAACCCAAAATTACTATCAAAATCTGTATCACATCATAATATTAGCACAAAATTATACTGCCTCAATATCGGTATGGCTTTTACTGGATTTCAATGTCTATTTTGTTTTCACTTGAAGCCAGACAACATAACGCAAGTCTGGGACAATATTATTATGAAATTTAATATCGGTTTTAACAGATTCCACGCGTAAACATAATATTATCAACGAGGAATATATCGAACGTGTTATGCAGACTATATGAAAGTATGCATTTGATATCACAACAAAAATGTAACCAAATTTACTTAACAGTTGACGTTTGCAATTATACGTTTTGGATTGTTGCGTGATGGATAAGTAACCGAAATTAGACCAAAACAGGCGCTTATTATTCACAGTTTTGTGCAGGCCTACAGGTCTCGTACAAGGAAAATTGCTCGGTTCCTAATAATTACCAGTTTTCTAACTTTCGAAAAATTTGTAAAATACATCAGGTTATTTATCGAAACCATAATTAAAACATTAAAAATTTAATTACAAACTTAAACTAAAACTTCTAAACTTCTGTTTAGGATTAAGTATGACCTACAATGAAAAATTCATTAATGTAATATTTCTAATAACATACATTCAATGTCTTTCGAAGTTTGATTTATAATTTGAAATCAGAAGCTTTAGAAAATAAGTGATTATTCTATGAAATGATTGTGTCGGCTACTGTTCAGTTATTTTAAAATCCCTTCACAAGGCGAATAATCTGTCATGTAGTAAAATTGACAGAAATAATCCAATTATTTGTGTATTTTTCTTCTATCTTTATAATATTCGGTACCTACCCATAAAAAAGTCCTCCTGCCCATAAAAAAGAGATGGATTACTTTCTCATACTCCTCACTGTTTATTAGGTTAAGGCCAAATGGGTTGGAATACGGCCATGCCCTCTTCAGGGCAGATGTAAATGTAATAAATGTTCATACATAATTTATGACTAGCGGTAGTAATAGTAATAAATATAATGTAATTAGGTCAGGTGCAATAGAGCGAGAAGTAACAGAGGAGACAAGGAGATAGATAAGGGTTAGACTGGGAATATACGAGGACTTACTAGAAATATTCTCAATGTGAAGTTTGGAGCTGTTCGTTAATTTATCGAATTATTTATGCTTGTGTCATTATTAACCCTTAAATACTACATTAAATATCGCCAAACATGAATACTTTGCTGGGTCCATGCGGACCCGTTGTTTTGGTTGTAGTTTAAGAACTTATTTTTTAAAAATTATTTTGTTTTCAATGTTTACACCACTAGCTTCCAGTTCTAAGTGAAAAAAGTAATATTGGAATTTTAACGTACATTAACATATAAAAAAGGAGCGCCTCAGTTAACCTGTGTTGTTTATTATCAATCTTTTGGAAAAATTAGCAACCGTCTCTTCTTAGCTAAATTTGTTGAATTGAGATTCCGTAATGTTTCCTCCATCCTGTAATATCAGGTTTAGGGAAGATTGTTGGTAAAAGCTATGGACTGACTGTTAAATTTTACATCGTGTGTTTATCTATCAATAATAATAATAATTGTGTACGATATAATAATATAATAAACTCGCACAAGTTTGAAAAATACGAAAACAAATAATCTTTGCAATTCATACTACACTAATAGTACACTTGGTCCGTATGGACCCGATTTATAAATACCTCGAAAACTAAGAAAGCAGATCACTAGTCCCAATACTGTTGGGTACCAGGGACAGCGGTGGTATATGGCACGGACAAAGATATTTATTTATTTAAACGCCATAAATTTGGCTTTTACATTCAAGTGATACATGATACAATGGTTCACAGGAGGATATCAGTATGTTAACAGAAATAAAATAGTTAAGCAATATTTAAATAATATGCGAGGTTAATAAAAGACCTAACATAAAAAAATGTGAAGTATTAAATTATATTATATTCAAATACAAAAGAGATATGCTATGCTAACCACGGCCTAATGCGCTTAGTTTGCATACAAAAAGAATTTAATTTTATTGTAGAAAGCAATCACTTTGTGGTTTGACATATTTAATAAAATAAAATACTGTTTTGTTTAAAACCACGAGTTATATTAATTTTTTGAACCGACCGGTTTCGCTTTACTCAAGCATCATCAGGGTACAAATTAATACTATACTACAGTATTAATTTGTACCCTGATGATGCTTGAGTAAAGCGAAACCGGTCGGTTCAAAAAATTAATAAAACTCGTGGTTTTAAACAAAACAGTATTTTATTTTATCAAAAAGAATTTGTTAATTTTCTTGATTTTTTTAAGGTGTAGGGTTTTTTTTTTTACATTTACTCCACACAGGAGGCCCTGAGGAAAATAATTTCCCACAGGGCCTATGTCATCTTTGAGGATGCTGTGTGGAGGGTCTATTTGAGGAAAGGAAGGAGTGAACATGGGTCTTGAAGAGACCCATGTTGTAGGAGGGAGGAAACACAGAGGCCGGTAAATCGTTCCACAGCCGAGCTGTTGAACTCAAGAACGAGTCGTAAAAATGACCCGTTCTCATGTGACTAATGTCAACCGTGTACAAATGTCAACCGTGTACAAATGTTGGGCGCGTGTCTGGCGTGTTTCCCGACTATGCACCGGTGCTGAGGGGATCAATGACGCTAGTTCCTCGAAGCATCTTCCATTGTAATACCGGTAGAACAAGGACAGCATTTCCACCTGACGCCTGTGCTCTAAAGATTGCAATCCGTCTGTTAAGATGGGAGAATCTATCAAACGGACCGCCCGTGTCTGCACAGAGTCAAGAGTATTTTTAAGGTATTTTGGAGCTCCAGACCAGATGTGGCTGCCAAATTCAACCGTGGGACGCACTTGCGATTTGTACAGGGTTAGCAGTTGTGTACTATTAAAGTATCTGCGGGCCCTGTACAGTACGTCCAGTTTCTGAGAGGCTAACTTAACTCTGTTTTCGATGGAGCCCCCATACCTGAGCTGGTCATTTAGAGTTACACCAAGCATATCAAAGGAGGTCCTGTTCGGAAGAATGCTTCCGTTGAAGGAGACTAGATTATCATTTCTATCCCTTTTAGACGTTTTCAAACATGATTGGGTCTTTGAAATATTAAATTCGACGAGGTTATTCTTACCCCAAGAGAAAACACTCTCGAGGTAACCGTTCATTCTCTGCTTCAAAGCCCTCCGAGCTATTGGGGTTTGTGTGCTCTTTGGAGGCTTGTCAAACAAAAAGATATCACGGACTGTACTGTCATCCGCGTAACAATGAATCGGTGCACATGGCAAGAGGTCGTTGATGTGCAACAGAAACAAAGTCGGAGACAGAACCGATCCCTGTGGGACGCCAGCATTTATCGAATGCGAGGAAGAGGTGAAACCATCAGCAACCGCCTAAATCGACCTTCCCCTCAAAAAGTCGGCAATCCACGCACACAAGGATGCAGGAAGTCCGTAAGAACGCAGTTTGTTGACCAGCGCTCGATGCCGAACCCAGTCAAAGGCCTTGGAAATGTCCAGACCAACCGTTTGGGTCTAACTAAAACGTTCCAGGCACCGTCCCCAAACATGCGTCACATAAGCGAAAAGATCGCCGCATGAGCGGTTCCGCTGGAATCCGTATTGACGGTCGTTAATAATTTTGTTCTTCTCGAGGTATGTGAGCAGTTTGTCATTGATCACACCTTCCATCACTTTTGACAGAACAGATGTGATCGCTATGGGGCGGTAGTTGGCTGGGTTGGAGCGGTCACCCTTCTTTGTAATGGGGTGAATGATCGTTTTTTTCCAACCAGAGGGAACAGAGCCAGACTTCAGGGACATCTTGAAAAGCTTCATCAAAATTGGAGCTATTTCTACAGCGCACCTCAGCAATACCAGGGCAGGTATTCCGTCAGGCGCGCTAGCTTTTTTAACATCAAGCCCTCGTAAGACTTGGAGTACATCCCGATGCCGGATCTTCAGCTTTTTCATACGAAAACTGCAATGAGGAACCGACGGCGGGGTAGCACCTTGATCATCAAGGGTCGAGTTTTCCGCGAACATTTTGCCTAATAAGTTAGCCTTTTCGGCAGCGGTATTTGGTAGAGAGCCGTCAGGTCTGTTAAGAGGTGGCAGACTGGGTTTTGCAGAAATTGCAACCTATTGAGCCCGCAAGCGACCAGAATGCTCTGCTGCCGTGCGGGCAGGCAGCCAGCTTTCTGCTGATCTGCAGGTCGTGCTAGAATTTCGACCTGTTAATTATCCTCTTGCATTCCTTTGCCATTTTGTTTTATACTATTCTGTTTTCGGACGTTCAAGAAGTATTGTTGGCTCAGTAAGCCGCGTTTTTTCGTCGCACTGCTTCGGAGCATTGTCGACTGAACCACGGCTTTGAGCCCACACCAGTTTCTTTAACAGTGGATTGGATGAAGCCATCCATCGCGGATGTGATGACTTCACCACTTTCTTGGGCACATCTTGAGGGATCCGAAGTCCGAAAATAGACAGCTGACCACGGGAAAGCATTGAAATGCGCCCGCAGACCAAAACAATTTGCTGATCTAAAGTGCCACACTTTTCTCTTCAGCCGCTCGTTTGGCGGTCTGAAGGTTACGGGGATTGACGTCGTCATCAGGCAGTGGTTGGACGATCCTAGAGGCGCTGTGACCTCAATCTTGTAACCGTGTGGCACAGTAGTTTAAAACAGATCTAACAGATTGGAGCGGTGAGTCTGGACATCAGGAACCTTTGTAGGCTCCTGAACCATTTGCTCCAGTCCGTAGCAGAGGACGAAGGATTCCGCCTCTCGTCTAGCAGAGTCCGATGGTCCTGAGAACTTTAACCAAGGTTTGTTATGAACATTGAAGTCTCGCAGAACCACAAACTCTGCCGTAGGGAACCGGGGCAAGAGATCATCAACAGTATTGCTTAGATGTTTGAAGATTTTGGACTTATCTGAAACGCTAAGGTTCGGTGAGCGGTATAAACAAGCGTAAAATCTTACCGTACTGGCAAGGTTGACGCGCATCCACATTACGTCGAATCTCGAGTTCTCTGGATTCAACAGGCGCACACAGTTAACGTCAGCTCGGCTGAAGAGACAGACACCTCCTTTGGGTCTGAATTTGCCCGTGAGGGTGAAACCCGGGCAATCCAGATATGAGGCGTCTGTAGGCTGTAGGCTTAGCTTTCTGCGTTTCGGAAAGGAAGAGAAGGTTGGGACGTTGGGTGAGAAGGTGGTGGTGGACTGAGTTTAAGTTTTTGTGCAGGCCGCGAATGTCGGTGAAGTTCACCAATAGTTTTGGCCTGCACCGGGGACTCTTGCTTCTGGCCGTTGTAATAACGTTCCTTGATGGTACTGTGTTATTCATGATTTTATTGGTGTTATTTTTTTTTGTTTTGTTTTTGGTTTTTTTTTTTTTTTTTATGAGTGGAAAGGAAGGTCTGGGAAGGAAGGTTGAGGGGTGGGTAGGAAGCTGGAGATCAGAGTGTCCAGGAGTGACGGACGTATGAATCCAAACCACCCACTGCGGTGCAAGGCGATTGACTGGGAGAGTCCGGCTGGAGAGGTCGCCCAATGTGACCCAAACGCTACTGCTGGGTACATTATTATTGGTTAACAATATAGTTTGAATACCTAAAGAATTTTTTCATTTAGTTTAGCGTTCGTTTAGTTTATTCGTTAATTGGTAAACAACACCGACGACACCCGGAAGCGCAGACTCGCCTAGTAAAAACGGCGGATAGCACATCTCCTTCTATTTCAATATCTTTGGGCACGGACAACTCTATATGGAGAGAAGAATATATGTTTTGGTCGGGTCCGCTTGGACCCTGTGTAGTACTTTAGGTTAGTAATTAATATAAGTATTTATTCATTTTTAGTGTTTTTCCAGTTAATCACATAAGGTTAAGTATGTTATTCTGCCATCAAAATATTAAAAATAATTCTCAACCAAAGCGTTTTGTAGCCAGTTAAACACTAGAAGATTACCTGAACATACCAAAGCAATTCACAGGAATTGGAATTCAGGTTTTATAAATAAATATAGAGGTCGCCGGCTGTCAAAGGATTTGTTAAATAAACTTTCAATGATAATAAAAATAGGCAAAGTAGGGTGAATTGTGCGAAGTAGTAAATGAAAGTCTGTGTAATTACGTAATTAGTAATAATATACTTTTTTTCTGAAATAAGGATTTGAACTGAATTATTTGTACGTGTATATATTAATTATAAAAATATGATTTAGGTTCATATTAAGACAGAAAGAAGGACATAACCTTTATCACGGTTTCTTACTGTGTGTTTCAAAATTTAACATTTAGTGGTTTACACATTTTTAATCACCATAGATACTTTCTAGAATCCGAGAAACACTTTTGTTCAATAATGGCGTTAGTAATAAAAGCTTCATTTTTATTTTTTGCATTTTTACAACAAAGCTCTAAAATTGTAAAATAAAAATCTTTCTGAAGTCGCTTATGTTCATTCAACTTTACCACGCGAAGAACCATTGAACTAGATATCTGAATTTTCAGTATGTGAACATTGGAGAGTCAGGAATGAAGTTTAAACTTTAATCCGACAGGAGAACGCGAAAGTTAGGGGTAAGTCAGTGGGTTTGGTTGTATCGGATACCGATAAACCTCATGACTCAAAAATAGCAATCACTGTTCGCAAAAGGCTTTCAAGTCACACGCACTCGTGCAAAAAAACATCCTCATGTCACTAAAAAGGGCCTTTATGCTAATGTGACCTGATTGAATCTCCCTCCATTGGAAATCTGTAGGGTCCCGGGAATGGAAAATTACTCTGGTGAATTGAGTCCCTTATTCTCCTAGGGGAAGGATAAATAAATACCGATAAGGGTGGTTTTGGACATGCGTGTGCAGCTTTATGTCTGAAATTGGTATTCAGTTGTTACAGATCACGAGTTTTTATGGGTTTCGAAAATCTGATTTTTATTCAGCTTTATACAGAAAATTCTGCTAACTTTTAAATCTGAATTGATTTCAAGGTATAATATTATAACGACCTCATAAAAATGCCGGAACACGCTGAAACACTGATTTGATTTTGTAAATTATGCAGGGCGAAATATTTTTCCAAATTAAGAGGGAGTATGTAACATGTACGTTCATATGAGGATAATTATATATATGACTCTACCTGTGCAAAATCATTAGGATGGAGCTTTATAATTCTTGCATAAAAATACTTGCGAAATTTCAGATAACATGCAATTAAGGTTCAAAATAAAAACAATTTATTTTTAAATCCCATAACTTTGTGCTAGCAAAACGCTATTTTTTACAAAAAAGTTTAATTGAACTTTCGTATTCTGAAATCTCGCAGTTAATTACTTTGTAATGGGTTAAAATTAAAGGCCTTAACCTTTAACTATGGATGTTTTGTTACACTACTATGGATGTGCAGTCTAACCATTTAACAATTTAACAATCGATGGCACTTTTCAGACATTTTTACTCGAGATCACTTTGTAGAAAGTTTATGCAAGGAAAATTATTTTTTCAGTAATGTTCGATAGTTGTACAATAAAATATAAAGAATAAAAAAAAATAAAAAAAACTTATCATTGACTTCTTAAAACAAACCATAAAAATTTTGACAAAGGTCCAACTTGTGCATATTTATTGTTAGCCTTTGCATAATGACTTAGAACATTGTATGCATATTGGCTGTTTACAGCCTTCACAAGTGTAAATTGTCTTTCTTTTCATCTTTGGTGGGCATAGCAGTGTACTAAGTTGATCGCTTTCTAACATTTTAAATTAAAAAATCTAGAACAAAGAAAATCACCATCATCTCAATTTATTACACAAACGTGGACGCACGGTCCCACAGACCGCAATCAAAATATAATGCGAAATTACTCAAGCAAAATACAGCCAGTGACGTAGCCTTCACTCTCGACAGTCGTTTAGCCACTAAAACTGAAGCTTCTGAGGCATACCGCGTAGGGTACGCGGGAGGAGAGGGGCACGCGATTCACAAACTGCAAGCGGCCTGTCAGACCGCACGTCCATAGTTAAAGGTTAAATAAAACTATCGATATTTTCTTCGGCATCTTTGAATCTAGAATAGAAGGTCATGAATCCTGGCGCAATACAAATAATATATTTCCAAATTACTTTACTTGATTGATTGGAAGATAATCTCCATAGAAATAACGTTCTGATAACTTGAAATTAATTCACCATTCCTTTATCGTTTTCTTCTGCGTCATAAATTCCCAAATTGAAGTTGCCTGAAAAAAAATTATCAGGTTTTTTTTCTGGGTTAAACCTTCTAAAAACAGTCCCAGCCCAGTAGTAAACCATCAAAAAGAAGCAAAAAATGGTTTAAAAGGGAGATGTGTAAATACGATTGTTTGACGGAGTGCACTAATGTTAAAAAAAACGATTAAAATTAAGCGAAAATTGTGAAAATATTTAATAAAACACGGTTCGTTCAAAATAGAGCAAAAACCTCTTGGCTTACGTCTTAGGTAGCATTGATGCTTAATATCGGAACAAAATGTGTTTTTAATAATTTTCATAGCATACTTTTATCTATCGATGGAATTTCATATTAATTACCGTTTCAGCTCGGCTTATCTTGAAAAATAACATATTTATTTATTTATTTATTTATTTATTTAAGGAACATAAACAGTCATAGTAATAAAATATACATAAGAGGATGGCAAAAAAACAGACCAATTATTAATGTTCACAGATAGGTATTTAGAAACATAAAAGTAACTGAATGTAAACTAGAAAATTTAAGAAAAACAGAAAAAATAAAAACAGAACTAAGCAGCAATTTAAAAAAAATAATAATACAGATGTTAAGTCAACAAGTGATAAACATGTTACAAACAATAATAAAATAATTAAAACAATACTTAAATAGACTGCGAAATAGGTATTTGGGTTGGGACGGGTAAGGGGAGGAGAGGGATAAGGGAAAGTTGCCACGCAAGTAATATAATAATATTAGGTACAATGAATTTAGTCATGAATATGTGTTATTCGCACCTACATAGAATGTAATAAAGAAATTCTGTAACGACAGTAACTAGCAGTGAATATGTCAGCAAGTGTGTCTATATGTGCAAGTTTATTATTATAGTATTTACATGCCCTTTGTATAAATTCATTTTGGTTGGAATTAGTGTTGCTTCTATCAATGTAGAAAAAGGTATTTTGTCTGCTGTATCGAGTCGGCGTGTGGAAATTTATTTTATTTAGCAGCTCCGGGCAGTCAACTTTTGAGTTAATAATTTTGTATAGGAGCATCTGATCAGCGACAAGCCTCCTATTGAGCAGTTTCGAGATTCGAAAATGTTTCTCGATTTCGTCGTAAGAATTGTATATGTTGAATGATTTAAAATTGAGAAATTTGAGAAATCGCTCCTGAACTCTTTCTAACCTGTTAACATAAACAATATAGCGCGGGTTCCAAACCTGTGAACAGTATTCCAGGTGAGAACGAACATGTGAATTGTACAGAATCAGATAAGTCTTAGTATTTTTGAAAAATTTGCATGTTCTCAGTACAAAGCCTAGACTCTTTGTTGCTTTGGTGACAATATTATCAATGTGTTTATCAAAAGTAAGTTTAGAGTCCAAAATAACCCCGAGGTCACGTATATAATCTTTATTTGTTAACAGAGATCCAGAAATAGTGTATTCATGCAGTATTTTTTTATGGTTACGTGTGAATGTGACTTTGCAACATTTGGAAATATTGATAAAAAGCTTATTTCTGAGACAGTAATCCGTCAGTCGGTCAAGATCTTCTTGTAAACGCACAGAACAGTCATGGGAGCTTATAGGAAGGTATATTTTCATATCGTCGGCAAATAGTAAAATTTGAGCGTTGTGAAAACATGTAGTAATATCATTTATATAGATAGAGAAAAGCAAAGGACCCAAAATGGACCCCTGAGGCACACCAGAAGTAATGATTTTCCAGATGGAAGAAAATCCACCTACTGTCACAGCCTGGGACCTGTTTGTTATGTATGAAGATAACCAACGAAGGAGATCTCCATGAATACCATGATTAGCAAGTTTTCTAAGCAGGATCCTGTGGTTGATCTTGTCAAAGGCTTTGCTATAATCAGTATAAATTGTATCAACTTGCACACGTTTATCCATAGAGGCAGACAAGAAATTTAAAAATGTTATAAGATTTGTAGCAACAGAGCGACCTGCAAAGAATCCGTGCTGAAATTCGTTGATCGAATTCTTTACCACAGGGAATAACTGGTCATAGACTATGTTTTCGAACACCTTTGAAAAAATGCAGAGCTTGGAAATGGGTCTATAATTATCTGCTTCGCACTTAGTTCCCGATTTATGAATTGGTGTGATGTAGGCTCTTTTCCATATATCTGGAAATGTACCAGTCTTAAGCGATATATTATACAGTATTGATGGCGGAATTGACAAATGATTTGCACACTCCGTAATGAACAGTGGTGGGATACCATCTGGCCCAGCACCCTTGTTGGAATCGAGCCGTTTTAAATATTTAGATACAAGATCAGCATCGATAAAAACTGATCCTATCTCACAAACCTGATTAACTACGGAGTCGTGGCAGGAAGTCCCCAGAGGGTCAGCCGGTTCATAGACGGAATGAAAATATTCAGCAAATAAATCACAGACTGCCTGACCACCCTCGGCTGTTAAATCCTTAAGATTTAATACGCTAGGAATAGATGCTGATAGTTTTTTTGATTTAACATATGACCAGAATGCCTTGGGATCTTTGGCGATATTCTCTTCAGCATTATTAATAAAGTCTTCATGACACTTCTTAGCCATTTTTTTCTGTCTGGTGCGTAGCCTAGAAAAAGTAATGTAATCGGAAGGGTTCTTATAAGTAGTATATAATCTGTGAAATTTCTGCGTTTCGCGAATAAGTTTTATTAATGATGAGCTATACCACGGGGGATAGGAATGTTTACCAGAACGCCTCAATGGAACCTTATCAGAGATCAAATTATTAATAATATTATAAAAATGTGATAGTGCAGGATTGACGGAATCGGTTAAGTTAAGTGTGTTCCAATCTACTTGCGCCAGGCTGTCTCTTATGTCATCGTAGTTAGCTTTGTGGAATGAAGGCCTTTTAATTGAGTTTTCCTTTATGACCGGGGGTTCAACAAACTCAGCAGTGATAATGATAGATTTATGGTGAGTATCCTCAGGAACCAACGGGTCGTTCGCGGGAGCAACGCGTACCGAGAAATTACAGAGAACGAGATCAAGAATTCTTCCTAACGTATTTTGAACACCATTATATTGGTGGAGGTTACAGAAATTAATATTATCGATAAATGTTGAACTTATTGTAGAAGTATAGTTGCAAGGAATCATGTTTACCTCATCCACAGGAAGAGACCAGGTAATATCAGAAAGGTTAAAATCTCCCATAATAAGAAACTTGTCGTTAGGTTGATTCAAAAGCTTAAAACCTAGATCATTCGAAAAGGCGGAGATTCGAGCATTGAAATTGAAGCTTTTGGACAGGTAGATACAACAAAGATGAACGCTAGTAAATACATTGGCACGTGGGATGCGAAGAGTCACCCAAATGTCTTCATCCGTAGAACACCACGAGTAATTAAAAATAGCATTGAGTTCCTTTTTGACAGCCAAGAGCACCCCACCACCCATTGTTACACCTTCGATACTTCTGTCGCGTCGGAAAACATTGTATCTTGAGTCAAAAAGCTCCCCATCTAAAATAGAATCAGTAAGCCAAGTCTCTGTTATACCAATCACGTCATAATCACCGCTCGTAACACTGCGAAGAAACGTGTCATTTTTTGTTCTCAGTCCACGTACGTTCTGATAAAAAATACTTAGAGGCAGGGACTCTTTTTCAGTTTAGTGTCAATAACAAAAATATGCAGAGAATGTGTGAACATAATATGAGGTGTAATATGTATAGACACTTGAAATATGGCCAAGTATGTTAAAAATAAAAAAAATGAGTACAGAAAGTGAGAATATCTTGCAGTTGACAGGAGTTGAGAACAGGAAAATATAATAAGGTAATGTTGTGCGAATGTAATAAATATAATAGTTATGCGATGGCAATGTGAAATGCGGGATAGGCGGGCGTGTGGAGGAAGAGGAAGGAGTATGCAATAATAATCGGATGAGCAGTAGGTATTTTCTTATGTTATTTTCTGGAGGTCGTCTTCCCTCGTGACTAAAAAAGCTGGTGAATTTTCATTTTTTCTCACCAAGATCTTGCAGTCCTTTACCCAAACAAATTTAAAACCTGCTTCCCGTGCTTTGCTTTTAACCTTTGAAAGCAGAATCTTATTATTAATTGTTAGGTGGTTGTTGGCATAAATTGTAGTTTCTGGTCCAGAATATTTCAGGTCGGTGCTGCTTATCTTCCTGGCCTTTTTGGATAAAGCGAGAAATTCCTCTTTCCTCCGTCTACACGCAAACCGGATGATAATTGGCTTAACCTGGGTCGTCTTGGTAGCCACTCGCGTCACGATGTCTACATCTTCTGGCTGTAGCACGAAACCAATCTGCTCGCCTATTTTCTGGGCTATACAGAGTAAATTTTCCCCTTTCGTTAATGGAACGTTCTTAATCTCCAGATTTTTCATACGGGAGAGCTGATCCCGCTCATCCAGTTCGTACCTGAAGATGTCCATGCTCTTCTTAATTGACGCCACCTCCAAAACTATCTGGTCGACGGTCTCCAACCACCTCCACCCTCTTTTCCGTATCGGACATGGCTGCTAGTGCGAATTCGAGGCTCTTCTTTATGTCGGATATCTCACCCCACATTGGCTTAATGCGAGTGAGCTCAACATCGATTTTATTCAACTTCTCCATAATCTCGGCCAGAGAACCAGCTGGTACCATCTGCGACGACGCCGCAGGAGTTGCAGCTGGAGACCCACTGCGGGCTGCATTTCGTGTGCACGGCTTCATATTGTTGTTTATAATTTAATGTAGCTAGTCTTTTTTAATATATTATGTAATTAAATTGGTTCACTTGTTTTGACCGGTTAGCAATTATTGATTGTTTATGAACTGTAGTGACATGATTTTTAAATGTTATTGTTGCGATGGTTATTTGCCACTTTTGTAATCCACAGTCATGCAATATGTGTAAATCTACAACACTCACTACAGCTTTTTAATTACATATATTTTTTAAGAACTTAATAATTTGAAGTGTTTAAGGAAATTTATGTTGATAATCGGTAAAAGTTGGAATGTGGAGTCTTAATTACATGCTGTACCAAAAATAAAAAAGAGACTTTATTATTGAGGTTGTAGTTCCGAGTTCATTTAAAATGACCAATTAAAATTAAGGACTAGCAACCTTTCCCTGAAATGGAATACTTTGGTCGTGGTCCATTAAAATTAAATAGTATTTGGGCAATTTTGTAAGCCGCTAAATATTATTTATTCAAAGCTCCTTTGCCCAACCACAACCCCTTCGAGTAGTATATTTTGTTTGTTAATTAGTATTCATGAATATCTAAAATTTGGCAAATTATTCATTCCTATGTTAATCCACTTATATTGTTTCACGGTCTCACTCACTAGGACTTTGAAGGAGTAAATTAATATATAATAAATTAAATTACTGCTTATACAAATTATAGACACACTTAGAAACTGAGGCGATGTCTGTGTGAAGTATCTCGGTGTATAGCAGTATCTTGGTTTGGCCAAAGTTATTAAATTTAAAATTTATGTTCAGGTATATATAATAGGTATGTATACAATAGATGAAATAGGAATATATATAATATTAGTTTAGTTATTTGAAATCCCTCAATCCCACGAGATTTAAGCAATATCAAATTTGATCCCGTGGGTTTGTCGGATTTGCGGGATTGAAAAAAATACTAAAATTACACAAAAAAATACTGCGATGAGAGTCCCACCAACCAGAGAGAGCGTTTTCTAATAAATTCACAAATAAATGACCATTCACATATGGGTGACAGGACTCTCCATAGTCGACGTTTTTGAAGTAAAACTTCTTTACGCACGCTCGACACTTGGGGGTAAAATGATGAATATGTTACGAAAAAGAACCATTTGTAACGCTAATCTGTATGAAACGCTATAATGAATATGTAACGCTAATCTATATGAAACGCCATAATGAATGTGTTACGCTAAAGAAAGTGAAACGCTAATCTATACATATGAAACGCAAATCGATACGAACGCTAATTAAAGCGAAAGTTTAAAGTTGTTATGATTTGTTATGAATTGTTATGAGTTTTTATAAGTTATTAAGAGTTGTTATGAGTTGTTATGAGTTTTTATAAGTGTTTATGAGTTGTTATGAGTTGTTATATGTTTATGAGTTGTTATGAGTTGTTATGAGTTGTTATAAGTTGTTATGAGTTGTTATGAGTTGTTATGAGTTGTTATGAGTTGTTACGAGTTGTTGTTCGAGTTCGAGTTCCAGTTCGAGTTCCAGTTCGAGTTCCAGTTGAGTTCCAGTTGAGTTCCAGTTGAGTTCCAGTTCAGTTCCAGTTCAGTTCAGTTCAGTTGAGTTGATGGGGATGTTGATGGGTTGGGATATTTTTATTCCTGTTATTGTTAGATTGTTAATGAACGGCATAAGTTTGTGAAGTTTTACTTCGGTGATCTAAAAGCACACTCGTTTTTTTTATCAGACTACCTAAAATTCTAATAACGGTATGTTGTTTCAAATTTTTTTATTATAATATTACTAGTACCTACCAAAGATTATTGATATCAAATGACTACGGAGAATGCTGTCGGTGACATGAATGTCTTTATATTTTTTACGGATCTAATTTTTTTAATCAAATTATTATGAAATATTTATTTATGAAATGTTGAATTTATTTCAATTAAATACTCCTTAATAATGATCTCACAGATCCCGCGGGATTTGAAAAGGGTGCAGGATTTGCAAACCCTAGTGGCGACGCACGTGGTGTATCTCCGCGAATTTGATTCACTCACGCTTCAGTGCGTGGGTTTATTCAAGATTGCGTATTGAAATACATCCTATAGAATTTCTGTGTACGGTTATCAACCAATATTATCGCTGTGTACGTGTGTGACTGTTCACGAGATCCTTTCTAACCTTTTATGAAGTTCTCGTCTGTAAACCTAAACGTGGGTGTTCGTTTCTAACGGGGTACATGATTGACCTTACTACTGAATCGGAAGCAAAGTATAGGGTGTTAACGAAATAGTTATGTGCATATTGTGTTTCATTCGCAAGCTTATCGAAGCTTGCCGAGTAGTCAAAGTAAGGCTTGCTTGAATAATGAAAATGAAACACACAAAGAAATTTACAGGCAGACGAAATGTAATTCGGTCAAATTTAAACAGGACTATGCTATGCTGAATCAATTCGTTAAAGTAATGACCAAACAAAGATATTTTTCTAAAATCACCTACAATAAATATGCGTAATCAAAAAATGATGCCAGTAAAAGTTTATTAATACATTCGTTATTTTATATATTTATTAATTGCATACGGGTATCAAAAACAGTTGAAAGGTATATAACCAAACAATTGGATAAAAATGGTTATAAAAATGGTAAAGAGGTGCATTTTACAAATATACATTACAGTAGAAAGAAAAAAAAAGTTTTTTATTGAAAATAGGCTAAAATATAACGTTAATTAATAATATGTGGGTTTTTAAAACTTATTTTATCAATGCAAGATACATAACAAGGTAGATTTAAATACATAACACACACAACCGCTTTACACAGTTCTAAAATAATATTAAAACAATTCTACTTAAACCAATTACACAATCATCGGAACTTCGGTTTGAAGAATTCTAATTCAGCAATGCTACCATGCAACATTGTAAATTTATAAAAAACAATGTAAGGTAGTTACACTACTACGAAAAGTACAAATTAGTTCAATAATATATTATAATAGCGAAGGTACCAAGATATAATTAGTGAATATAAGTCATTAAAGTAAGTTTGTTATTATAATTGTAAAAATAAATATTACAAGATTGTTGTAATGTTTATTTATAACTAGCAGACCTGGCTACACGTTTCTGTGGCTAACGAAACAAAACGCCATTACCCAACCTTTATAAAATCCACACCACCCGCTTGCCAGCTGCCCATTTAAGTTTCTTGCCTTTTATCTAATATAATAAGCATGTTTTATTCCTCTTGAATCACTCTATCTATTGGTGAAAACCGCATGAAAATTCGTTGCGTAGTTTAAAAGATCTAAGCGCACATATATTTTGAGCGACTTCATTTTATACTATGTAACGATAATTAGCAACGTTTATTGTGAGATGCAGAACTTAGCTAAATTAATATTGCGGTAAAATTATTATTAATATTACTTTATGATATTTTCCTACATTCATAATTTTTTTATGTGGAAATTTCCAAGTAAATGGGGACCTGCCTACCGTTCATCTTCAACTAACATAAATAATTTAAAAAGTTTCTTTTGGCAGAGACGGCGATACCATGTCAACATAATTAAATGCGTATGAGACTACAAAGAAGAACTTTATCTATAATTATTCGCATGACCGTGGAAAAGATGACTTTTCTTGACGTTTTTCCTGCGTCACGCGTTTGCTCGAGACACATTTCAACCTCAAAAATATTATTTTATTTAGCTAAGTTGTAGGTAGGCACTGCAGATTCTTCTTCATATTTGGATAATTCTCAAGCAAAACGTAAATAATATCTGAAAACGTTTACAAAATTGCTGGGCAAATTTACAGAATTAAATATTCCTTGCCTGTAAACACCTTAAAAATAATCTTTTTGTCACTAGCGGAATCCACTATCAGATACGGAATAACGTCTAGGGGAAACTCGTGCAAGACAAATAAAGGTTACATTCAAACAATCCAGAACTCAAAGACTAAACTTTTGGTAAGCAAAATTATTTAGACACAAGAAGGGACAACATGTTCGCGTCTTTTTTCATACAATTTTCAACACACTCAATTTTGGATTTGACGCCAAAATAAGTATAATAAAAGGTATTGTAATTGTCTAGTGCGGACATCTGTTCTTCTATTTATTTTAATTTTAAATTATTAAATATAGGTAAATAAATAAATCAATTTTTCATGATTTTAGATCACAGAACTAGAACTAGAATAAAATTATAGTAAAATAATAATACAATAAAGTGTTAAAAGTGATTAATTTAGCACGTTCATTAAAAAAATATTTAAAAAAAGGTTGTCTCAGTTACAGAAAAAAAGTTACGAATGTACAAAGTAATAATTTCATTTTAGATAAAAAGTACCACCGTAATAAAGTGAAGCTTTTGTATAAGGAAGATGTTTTAATATAGATGTGTTACATGCAGTCAAAAACATTGCAGTTGAATATATTGGAAGTGTCCATTTGGACGCTAAAAATAAATTTGTCACTTTCTCACTGAACAAAATTAGCCAGGAACAACAAATTTTTGGTAAACATTTTATTTCCATGATTAATGTTGTTATTACCGGCGCGCGGCGGCTTTCATTTGTTGTTTTTATTTTAATTTATGTTAAATAATCAATTAAAAAATCATTTGGCTTAATGCAAAAGCATTCAGATACAGCACATAATGATCATTTCAAGCAAACATTGCAGCAGGCTAATTAATTATTAAAATAACCATTAAATACAATCAAATAATCCTGCAAACCAAATGATTATCACCAGTAAAAAAATGTCATAATTTATTGAAAGGGTCTCTTCATTTACAATATAATGCAACTAATTAATTTAGGCACCAGCTGAAATTGGTAGAGAAAATTGTCATAATTCATGGCGTCAATGTTATTTAAGCAGAATTTCAAATTACGTTTTTTTATTTAATCATAAATTCATGAATCATAAATTCATGTAATTCATGAATCAGAACTATATCACACCAAACTGGTAAACTTTTGTATCTTAACTTTCAATAGATACTAGACAACTTGAGACTTTTTAGGTATCTTCCAATATTTTTATTTATGATTACTTATGTTTGTTTGGTTATCGTAAATATTTACAATATAAGACTGAACAGACGTCCTTACTAGGCAAGATTTTAAGTAGTTCTCTCGCTTCGGCGGGCTGACTGAGGAAGCCTTGCTGAGGCAGGTTCGACATTGAGCCTTCAGCCATCGTCATAACCTTTCGTACCTAAGACACGAACGGCAATAGATGGTACTCTTTTAATAATTAATTGTTCACCATCTGTTCGGATATTACAAACTATGGACATCTATTAAAAGAGGCTGAAACTAAATGGATAATCAATACACTAAAGAAACGAAGACAGGAAGGAGAAGCAAATATATTTTACGACCTCCGTGGCAGCTATTATTTCTAGAAACGAGAATGGTGTTGAATCCTTTTCTCCAACTCAAAGCAAATAACGTTACAAGACTCTATCAGAGTGAAAATTCTGGTTGATGGTAAATAATAACAAAACGTTTGTTTTCTAGGGAGAATACAGTAATTTGACGGCCGGCGTAGTCCAGTAGTAAGTGGTAAGGCTCTTTACTAGCACTCCGAAGGTCGCGGGATCGGATACCGGCGTGGCAAATAAATTTTATTGGATTAATTTGTGTTATTTCACAATTTATTTATTTAAAATAATATATAGTATATTTGCTGCACGTTCCAGACTGGAAGATACTCTCAGTATCGCCCTGGCGTGAGACCACCATTCAGAATTGAAACGTTGCTTGAAATGGCTTTAGCCATATTTGGTGATCAGATCTGAATAGCCAGGTACTTCCCCACCTTCCTCTTCCCTATCTCCTTCCCCTACTCACTACCTTCAGCCTCACAACATACCCCAATTGGGAATGTCATAGTCCTACTGGCTGCAGACGGGAGCAGTTGGGACTCTTGTGAGGTGTCCATGTAAAAAAAAATACAAATCATTTATTTGCCATTCAGTTCAGTTCGACAATTTTATGCTTATTGTCATTACTAGTAAAAATTATTTATTTATTAACAACATTTTTCATTTGAAGTTGCTAAGCACATCAATGATAAATAACTGTTTCTTTAACTTCTAAAATATAAGAGGCTTTTAGATTGTAACAACCTAAAATATTATCTTCTATTTTATAGAAAAAACATGAAATAAATCATTGAATCGGCTTAAACTAGCTCCAAGAATTCCAAACGAAATCTTAAAACAAAATTATTTCAAAAAACACTTTTGTTTTTGCGCGGAATCGCCACAAACAAAAGATTCGTAAGTTCTTCTAAACGAAGAATATAAAATTCTAAAGGTTTACAGATACTTTTCTTTTGCTCGACTCAACTTTCGCTAAGGGAGCAATTTTCGAAAAAAATATCTATCAATTTGTTTGCTTACTTTTGCAGAAAAACAAGTCTCAAATATACTGATTTTCTTTGACAAAAAACACTGGACGTCGCTTTTGAGCTTAGCTGCTTTAATAGTTTACTCGTCCCTTTATGAAAGTTTCCTTCTTAAGGCATTGAATTACAAAAGGAGAACTCTTTTAACATAGCGTCAATTGGGCAAACCTTTTCTAATAATACTTTTCCAATTGATAAAATATCAATACAGATGAAAAATAAGTAATCATGATCAATTTAATAGACTATTTATGTAAACATGTTCGCACATCGCTATGCTTTAGGGTTGTTTAAATGGTTAATCTATGAAAAAACGTTTCGTGAACATTTTTTTTTCACGTGAATTCCGCACAAGGGTCGCAACTGCTCTCAACTATGGCATCCCTATATATATATAGGATAAATTGTGAGGCTGAAGTAAGTGGAGAAGTGAGGAAGGTGTGAAGGAGAAAGGCGGGAAACTACATATGATTTCCAACCTGGTCACCAAAAACGGCTAAAGTCTCAAGCAACACTTTGATTCTGAATTCAAAGTCACAAAAATAACAACAACAAAAAAGAAGAGTGTGCAATTCACGCGCGGTAGAAGTGAAATATTCAGAATACTAAGTAGACATAAGTGGGGAGACTACGAAGCTATTTTTTTTCAATGTTTTTTGTTTTAATTTTTTTATCAATGTGAAGAATGATTATTTCCATATTTTTGTCGTCGAATTTCAGTCCACATTTTCCTATACATTTGGTCAACTTATTAGTAGATATTTGTCTTTTCTTCTTCTAAGTCACTAAATGTCGCTTTATTTTGTGTTTTCTTTTTCCTTTTCATTTTGGATTAGTTTTTTTTTGAGTTTCGTATGTTTCGATAATATTTGGTTTGCTTAATGTCTGCAGAAGTTCGTCAGGCGCTTGATACAACTACACCAAACTGAAAACAAAATGTCTGTGGATTTATTGTATGTATTATATTGGAACCAAATACCAATGAATAAAATAAATATTTATTGCTATCTCAATCTCTCGCAGGCTAAATCCTATAGATGAATGTGTTTGTCTTTTTTTAATGTCGCTTTTTCGTTTCTTCGAGTTTAAAATCACAGCGGTGCTAAGGAAATTTTCGCTTAAAAAATAAGTGATATGGGCGAAGCGAAAAATGTTTTTCTTTAAGATTGGCAAATTTGAATTTACTAAAAATACTGGTAGTTATCGGCCGTATTTTCAACAAAGTTTATTTAGAATTATAGACAAAGTAAAATAGTTTACATAAAAGGCGATCGTGCCTTGTTCAACGGCAGGCGCAAGCCTTTTACATTTATTTCAAAGCGTATTATTTTTACGTCGTATATTCGCTATTTTAAGGCTTGCTACATTTGTATTTGCAATGTTTGTGTTTTGGATATTGTACTTAATATGCGTGGCACCACCCTCGCTTGTTTTGTCACATTTTCACGGTTGTGGGCACGGCGCGCCAGCTGTTGCGTGAGTAACGTAGTTTAGACGTAGACGTAGGTACTCCTGCTCGCTTAGGGAATACGACGCCGCGACGTCAAGCGAACTCCTAGTTAAGATTATATTATAAACCTACGTTGCTTAACGCTGTCGAGGACTGCGCTTGAGACGGTTTCTTACTTTTAACAAGGAGCAAAATGAAAAAAAAAAAATTCGTCGTAAATACAAACGATGTGAAAACAAAACTGTGGATGTATTTAAATTGGTGGTGAAACACAAGTATTCATGAAGACTTCATTTGTTAAAGAAATATTTTTTTTTAAGTAGCAATAGATCAAATTTGGGAGGGGGTGTGAAACCCCGGAAACCATTTATTCGATAACCGACACATCTGCCATACGTAATCCCAAGTTCACAAAATTAGATGATTTTTATCAAGGTTTTGGCGACGGATGATTTCGCCCACCTACTGCAGGCCGGGTCGGAAGAGACTGGCTGAAAGAGACTACTCCAGCCGGACTCTCTCTACCCATCGCCTTGCACTGCGGTGTGAGTAATAGATTCATACGTTCGTCATTCTTAAACACAGTGACCCCCGTTTCCTGCTTATCCCTAATACCCTTTTCCATCTAAGAACTTCCACTCCTTCCTTTTGCAAAAAAACATCCATACAGCATCCCCAAAGATAACATAGGCCCTGAGGGGAATTATTTTCTTAGGGGTCTCCTGTGTGGTGTTAATGTAAAAAAAATACTAACTGTTTCTTACGAATTAACTTAAATGGCAGATAAAAACATAAACAAATACTTTTACTTATTAATAGGGAAAAATGATAATCATCTTCAAAGATGACATAGGCTCTAAAATAATTTTCCCCAGGGACTTGTGTGTGGCCCAGTTAATATAAGAAAAAAGAAAATATTGCCAAAAAAAATTTCTTGATTAAATTTTTCAAGTTTTTTTTTTTAATTATGTAAATTTACACAACGGACAAACAACTTTTCTAAATTTTTAATTAAGTTTTTCGCTTTCTGGCCACAAGAAATATTCACAGCTTTGTGTTTTCTTCCAACACTGTCTCGTTTGTATACGGGGAAGGTAAAACGCGATAACTGGCACCAAGGATTAACGTGAACCCACCGCACACTGGTGATAAGCATGCAGTCACTTTCATTGGACACCAGTTGCATATTAGATACCTGAAATTCCGGCGATTACTAATAACTTCATTTTAATATGTGTGCCATGAGATATCTAAAGGGTTTTTTTAGTGTTGGTTCTTAGTTAAAAGTACTGTAAATGATATATGTTAAAGGTTTAAATTAATTAGCTGTTTTGGATATAATGTCTGTAATAACATCTGTTAATCCATTTGATGTATATTTAGTTCATTCAGATATTCTCACTTAGGTGAGAACAATCCTGTTAAAAAAAATCAGTTATTATACAAAAAGTTTTTCATGAAATACTTTCTTGAATCTTAACTTCTTACCCCTATTAGATTATTTCCGTCGTCAGGTACTAAATATTTAATATTCGTTGTCAAAAATTATCAACATTGGCTAAACCCTTTTGATTGATCAAGAATTTGGTGGGAGAGGAGAGAGACGAGCAGCCAAGGGCTGCGGGTGCCTCTATGGTTCCAGCTATTCTACGTGTCAGTTACGGTCTTTTGCATAGGCCCTCTGTATTCAAACAGTTGTTTTCAACACGTGCTTTTAGAATTAGAATCAAACCAAATGGATTAGAAATCAACTCAGTGGTGTTTCCTAAGGATGACGCCCGCCCAGGTGTGAGATAACGTACGTAGACCTTATATAATTATACATTACCCAAACATCCCTTTTATATGTATTTTAGAATCATTAACTTTCCGTTCACAAAGAGATTAAAAGCTTTCCCTAGCAGCGTCTAGTCACGAATAAAATCTAAAGTTATTTAAAAGCGACAATCGATGAAGCGATGATCGTTTTGAATCAAGTCTGCAAACGAACTTCAAACACGATCTCTCAGAGGAGCTAGCTGGAGGTTTGTGAGTATATAAAGTTGGTTTTATAAGTATGTATTTAAATTTAGCATTGTGTTGTTATTCTTTATTATTTTGTCTCTAAGTTTGTAATCAAGCGGTTCGATACCGTAAATGCGTAACAAGCTACATAAAATTACAAAAACTTACTCAGTCAAAGGATACATAACATCGACATAAAATTTCGAAAACACTCACTCAAATGACAAATAAAAATGTGGCTCAAGTCATAATTTTTTTTTCACATAGCAAACACTTTGTGGCTATACATAATTATAATAGTTAGAATTGGATAACTTAGTTTGAATGCCACTTTATTGTATATATCTTCAATATATAAAACACACCGAATTTGATTCAACCTGAACTGAGGGTTATATAAAAACATATAATATTATTTTATACAACACTGATGAAGGTTCAAGTCGAACTGAAACCGGTTGGTTTTATATGTTAAAGATACGTGCAATAAAGCGGTATTCTAATTAACTTATTTTATTCTAATTATAATAATAAAAGAATTAGCCCAACATTTGCTTCATGTTTTTTTTTTTAAAATAGCAGGTCATTCTCTGAAACTGCATTAATTATGGAATAAAATACCTACTTCAGCATTAACATCATTATCTTATACCATAGACGATGCATTTGAATCAAGGGTATAAAATAGGCGATATTATTTTCAATTCACTACTGAGGCTTTTGCAGTAACACAATTGAGTAGTACTTTATAAAAATACACTTTTTCACGCTGCTCGAGTTTTCAATTTAGTTTTGTAATGCAGTTAATTATTTTTTTTAAAGCTTGACTTTTTTCAAATAACAGGTAGGTATTCACAGGTAACAGAAAGCACGAGATGTACATAAAAAAAAAAAAACAAAAAAAACTAAAAAAACAAACACACAAAAAATAATAACACGACGTTAATGGCAATTTTAGTATGCTGTTTGCATTTTTCCACTATAGAATGAGGTATTTCCACAAACGAGGGATTCTGTTGACAATGTACGGAATATTTAAAGATCATCTTTTTGATTTTAATCATCCTACTAAAAATGTTTGTTTTTTATGTTTTCATTCAATATTATTTATTTTTAAAACGATCTTAAACTGACAAAATCAAAACGGCCCATGGTTGGCAAATCGGATTGTGACGTCACAAGCGTCGCTCAGTTGGGCCAGCATAAACTGTCAGTGAGCGTCCACGCTAATGACGTCACACGATAGCCCCGCCCAAAAATATTATTTTGTGGTAATTCAAAAATGGGAAAAGTTGACTCGCTGTGAAAACTTATTCGTCAACATAAAAATAAAATAAAAATGATAAAATCATCGTAATTTTTTGCTTAATTTTTTTAAGCAATAAAAAAACATGGAAATACCCCATTGGATATAATACATACTTACATATTATGTTTTTTGTAAACGAATAAAATTGTTTAAAATTCCTTGACGTATTTGAATAAATTTTCAAAGGAATTTTTTTAAATCTAACGTACCTACTCTAATATTAAAAAACGAGAGTTGTAAACATGTTTATTTATACTGAAAATAAAATATTTTGATATCCGAAAATTGCATTTCCTATTTTCAGAAAATTTTTTGGATAACGGTCAATGTACCACGTTCAGAAAATGTTAAGCCAACTGCATTCAACATAAAGCGATTAATCGAATGTTCATAATCGGACAAACACGAGCGTTAAACAATTTCGAAGGCGTCGAACTAAATAATCGGCTGAACCAATTGAATTTCTATTTTATTTCAATCAAAATAAATTTGATGTCGCATAACCTCACTGGTAATGAATGCAAAATATTGGAGGTAAATAATAAGCTATTTTTTGATACGTAGCTCAGAGGCGTGAAACATCACGGGTTATCATGACTATTATTGAAAGCTGAAAATACGCGTATTTATTATAGCAAAATTTTCGCCTAAGGATCATTACCTTTCAAATGAAGAGATCTACCTATCAAATGTTAGTAGTAGTATCCGTTTTCAAATGATTATCACTACTTGAAATGCGTCAGGAAACGATACAAATAAAATCGGGAATATATTTGTACAACGTGCATCGTTTACGTGATCATCGGTCGCGATATAGCATGGTCGATCGATAAG
Organism: Limnephilus lunatus; assembly: GCA_917563855.2. NCBI lineage: Eukaryota > Metazoa > Arthropoda > Insecta > Trichoptera > Limnephilidae > Limnephilus > Limnephilus lunatus. The sequence goes on from OU830593.1 coordinate 104,953,232, forward strand.
GATTGATATCATAACTTTCGGTAATTTTCCATTGTTTCATAGCATGACTACTGATCGCCAACGAATAAATAGTATTTATTTAATTAATAACTGATAACTTTGTACAAACCACTTTTCAATAAACAATATCGACATGTTTCAATAGCAATGTTATCTTCTTCAGGATATGTTAATATATATATATATATATATATATATATATATATCCCGCTATCATTGCTGCGTCTTCTAATGGTCCACTTTCATTCAATCCTGCGTCCGACCGTCATTCTGCGTCCGGTATACGGACGCAGGATTGAACACATGTAATTTCAAGTTTTCCCCACTCCTGTACCCTCATACAGTTCAAATACGAAAATAAGCCAGACGCGGTTTTGGTACCTAAATCAACTGAAATATACTATTTTAGTTCAGTGTTTTGCCACCGAGCGGCGAGCCGCGGCGCTGCAGTAGATGAACGTATATTTTTAGCATAATATATGTTTGATTGACTCGCGTATCGCAACTCCTACGTTTGGCAACATCGCTTTTCAATAGCGTGTCTTATGTTCTCTGCGAAAACAAAGCAATCGTGCTTAAATATCGCACATTGCACAAGATTATTTTAAAATCAGCTGGATTATTCAAAATTGGCGCTAAATATGATTTCAATAAGGATGGATCTTTGTCAAACCTATGTAATTAATATTTCTATATCACCAAGACAATGTTGCAACAATATCGTCGTTGTTTACGCATTAAATAATAGTTATTTTGCTGATATTAAATTTGCCGAAGCTGCGTTTTTTTTTGAAAGCCGTGTTTTACTTCTTACTCAAAAAATCAATTAAAATTCATTCTAAAACTAATATTAAATCACAGCATCCATGCTTATTTCTAAAACTAAAGACGAAATTGCCTAAACTAATTTGCTAGAAGTGGTATTATTCTTTTAGTTTCGTTTATTTCTTCTGACTTCTCAGGGCCTCCTGTAATGTAAAAAAAGTAAGATATTTTCAAATATTGTCTAGTTATTCGTAACCGTACGCAAATAGTCATCTTTTATAATAGGTGAATTAAAAGGTTTTTATAAAATATATCCATGTTAAGAGCGTTTTTGAGAAAATTTTGAGAAAAACTGTATATTTTTAGTATAATAAGGTTATACCATAGGTCGTTGGCAGATTTGTTAAATTTTCAAAAAAGATTTTGTATTATACAACACCCATTTCAAATCATATAATCATGCAGTAAAATAAATCAATACATTATCTGGTAAACATATGTTACAGAATTTTAATTTTAGTTTAAATAAAATCATTAAAAAATATATACGTTCATGTGTTTCTTGACGAAAATTGGTCCGTTTGTGTATTTATTTGCGCACTTTCAGATTAATACATTTCAGATTTTTTACATTCTTATTTTGCTCAGACATTATTGAAAAATGATGAATACTTATGATCAAAAAATAATTGCAAAAATACATAATTTTAATAGTTTTATCAACACGCCTTTCAGCATTTTCGGATGTAGGTATATATTAAAGCAAATTTGGAATGAAATAAAATCGATATTGAGTTATAATTTTAAAAAGCTGTTACGGAGAGTAATTAATCTTTCTCATTGGAACCGCCCTGTATGATCGAAAGAAAATCTTTCGACGAAATGTGGATTTTCGACCGCTGGTTGTTTAAACGCTCTTAAGCGTGGCCTGCGATCCGGAAAGATTAACGAAATTGTTTTTAAATAACCTTTTTTATAAAGCAAGTAGGTACCCGGCGTGCGATGCAATGCCACTCAAAGAAAGTGTTTGTGTCTTAATTCTGTTGATTGAAGTCCTTTGGGATATACAATATTTTTTTGATTTTCCATCGGGGGCGGACACGAAAAAATCAGAAGGTTTTCCGACCTTTAAGCAGGCCACATACAGCTTCAGTGCGAGAAGCATTATATTCTCTAACATATAAATTAGTTGTCTATTGTTTATGCTAGAAGAGAAGGATTCCGGTCTTGTGCTTTTGCCCGGTCTCCCTTAGAACTACAGCTGGCATAACAACATGTAAATATTGTAACACTACATAGATAACAATAAACTGTATTTAAAAAATCAACTCATCTTTGCTTGCTTAACTAATAAGTCCAGTAAAAAAAAACCTTACCACATGAGCATTGCATATAATAGGCACCCCTGCCAAGTCACCAAACGTAGCAAACCACTGGGGTGATGTATGGAAGAATTGTTGGTTATCCAATAAATGGTTCCCGGGGCAGCAGTACCCATAATGTAAAAGAATGCAAGGCTGATGTGAGTGTGATGAGTAAGATAAGAATGGGACGCTTAGGTGGTTTGTACATCACGTAAAGTGTAGAGCCAATGATCTAAGAAAAGGTTGTAGGGAGAATATACGACGTGAACTTGATTGATAAAAGTCGACCAGTCGGGGACGCCCGAAGAAGACACGGCGGGATTGGTGAACAAAATTCTTCAGGCATGCCGAATGACAGAATAACAGAGCGATGTATGAATGTGAATGAGGCAAGAAGTAAGTGCCAAGATCGAGTTGTTTGGAGATCCTCTCTGCAAACCTCTGCCTGAACAGCGTGATTGTTAAATAATATTTTTTTTATAATTAAAGGCATGTTATTTTATTTGTTTAGATAGTTTGATGCTTTCGCTATTATTTTTTCCCTTTTTTGTTTCAAAGGATTTAACATATAATTTAGTTGTAAAGTTTGCGAAAGACCCTCAAAAATGTTTATTCCGTGAACGAAAATGCATTAGTTAATTCGACAAGATACTTGTACCAACAGACTTGATAAGCATTTATATAATTCTAATTTAATTTTTCATTAATTATTAAAATAATTCTCCTCAAGGCCTATGTCATCTTTGGGGATGCCGTGTGGAGGGACTTTTTAGGTGAAGAAAGAGAGGGAGTTCTGGGAAGGAATAGGAAGATGGGTAGGAATCTGGGGGTCAGTGTGTCCAGGAGTGACAGACGTATGAATCCATCCCTCCCTCTGTGGTGTGTAAGGCAATGTTCCGAGAAAGTACGACAGGAAAATCAAAGGAACTCCCTCAACCATTCTCTCCCTATTCGGCCTGCTATGCAGCTGGTGGGCAGAGGCATCCGCCACGAAGACCCAGACAAATCTCATTACATGAGCATAGCATATTATAGGGCACCCTTGCTAAGTCACCAAAAGTAACGAACCACTTGGGGTGACCTATGGCGGAGGTGTTGGTTATCCAATAAATGGTTCTTGGGGCAGCGGTACCCATACCCTCCTCCAAAATTGAATCTTTCCGAAGTCTACGATTTCTTTGTAATTAATAGGTCACATAATATTTCAAATGATAATCGTGTTGTAGTAATAATTAGCCACTTATATCTAAAGTTCAATCTTTAAAATTAACATGAAAAGACTTAATGTTTTTTATGAAAAAACCACACCGGAGTAAACTGCCATACTAATGTAGTAATCACTATCGTGATGCAAAATCAAACCGGGGAGAAGAATGAAGCATTGGAAGGTCCCAGCAATACAGATCTAGTCACTAAAAATAACTAATCACACTTCAAGCAACGTTTTATTCTGAATGATAAGTCTCAAAAAATCCCATTACAATTTAATTAATTTTACGTGCGCGTAGCCGCCGGGTTGATTAGAGTCCGCGACGTATGGGCCAGTCATATTGGCGCCTTCATATTCTATAAATACCTATACATTCATCTACTCAAACTTGAACGAATAAGCGGCAACGTCGCAAGACGTTGGTTTGTCGTCAACATAAAAACGAATATATAATTGGACGCTGCATTGTCGATCAAATTAAAGTAAATATACGCAGGATGCCTCACTGCATTGAATATAAAAGGAGTTCAGATTGGTGGAACGTTAAAGGGCGTTTTTTTCGTTTTGTATATTTTTAAATTAATTGTTTTCAAAAATTTAAATACCTAGCAACAATCAAAAACTTAAAAGCTAGTTTATACTTTAGTTAGAACTATGTAAAATCAAGTCCTTCAGACAGACGCAGTAATGTCGATCCAATAAAAGGACGCAGAAATGATAGCGGGTTGTATATATAAGAAGATAACATTGTTATTGAAACATGTCGATATTGTTTATTAAAAAGTGGTTTATAGAAAGTAATCAGTTATTAATTAAATAATAAATAATGCCACAAAGTTATTTTGCAAAGATTGAAGAAGTAAATAGTATTTATACAGTTAAAAATGACTACAAAAATAAATATTCATCATATCGGCTATCATCGTAACCATTCGTATATTAGTCACAAACGAGGATAGATGATAGTTTTTTAAAATAATACGTAGCTGACATCTGTTAAGATACCACAAAATTTGGTATAACTAACTGTACTAACAACACTGAAGGAGGTTGAAACTACATGACCAACCTATACACCACAGTAAACTTGAAAAGTTACGATATCTATCAAGCATTTATCAAACATTAGAACAATTGAAATACACATTTCGAATAAAAATGTTGTCAATAAAATAATGTTGGTACCAACTTTATCGCTTGTAAAATAATTATATTTAGCAAGTGTCCCGCATTTCCTAAAATGATTAAAAACTTAGAGATCATTAAACTTTCACGGTAGCCTGGCTCTGCTGTGTACGCTAGTAATAACGCGGTACAGCTTGCATGTGAGTACGCGGCTTAAAAAGGGAGGACATAATATATATATACCTCTCGCACAAATGTTTCCATTAGCTCCACAAAAGGACCTAAGAAAAATAATTTCCCTTGGAGCCTTTATCATTCTTGGGAATACCGTGTGAAGGGTTTCTTTAAGGAAAGGTAGATCTGGGAAAGAGAAAATTATGAGGGATGGATAGGAGGATAGGTGAGTCCAGGAGTGATGCAAGGCGATGAGTTGAAAAAGTACTGCTGAGAGATAAAAAAAGTCCCTCTCAACGAACTTCTACAAATCCCGCCACACTAAACCGTAGTATCCGCCACCAACACCTAGAGAATCCTCTTCCCCTGAACCCGAAACCCCTGCTAACATAATGAACTATTGGGGTTAAAAACCCATGGCAGAGGTGTTGGTTATCTAATGATTGGTTCTGGGGCGGCGAAACCCATGGCCGCCTCCCAAATGAAATAAAATCAAATACGTCATACGTACTACCTAAGGAAACCGCTCTCAATTGGTTCATTGGTCTGGTACCCGCAGAAGACGCAACCACGAACATCACTTTTCCGAAAATATACGGGTAAAACACTCATGTTTCTAATTGATTTCAGTCAAAGTTATGAAATGTTTTCAGCATTTACCTACTCTATTACATCTCTAGAGTTTTCGGGTCAAATACCGGTGAAATGGTCAATTTTTTGGGAACTTTTACAATGGAATTTTTTTGCAAGGGTGTTTGAATGTGCGGTATTCAAATAACACACATATTTAATTAAAGCCTACTTCGTGTTAGATGACATTTTTCAACAAAGCTGTATGTTTTAACGCCATTGTGACAAAATATATACGTAGTGCATATGGTTCGTAATTCCACCGTTTCCACGGAAATTCATTGCATTTTCACCCCAAAAACTAAATTCGTTGAATTTTTCACATCTCCGAGGTTTATTTTGCAAGTGCACCGAAATTTGGGTACGAACTTTAAAAAAACCCCTGCTTTATTCAGAATCTACCTACGCCATATGGAGGGGTTTACTTTTGGAAATACCGAAAATGACCATATGCAAAAAAAGTCATACAAAGGACAGCTCTCAAGTATGCAAATTCCTGTGGGTTGACTTTTCATTAAAAATTCTTTACAATAAGCTTAAACTCAGCGTAATTTCTGCTCGGTTACATTAACATTTATAATGTTCACCTACACAAAAATATTTTGAGGAAAAATTATTTTATTCTAGAAAAAAGAAAATTACATTTTCACTTTTCTATCTGGAAATATCCTAACTAAATAGATTTTACATTACAATACAATATCATTTTGTTTCATTATTTATTTGTTAAGAATAAAAATTAATACTTTTTTTTTAAATCTACCTAGACTTTTCTTATTTTTAATATCGTCTAGAAGACAATCATATAAATTGCCTCACTCGTAAACAATGGTTTACGAGTGAGGCAATTTGTTAGGCATAGCTAGTATGTACGGTGTTTAAATGTATGTTGTCGTGTTATCGTGTAAAGTATTTGTGTACTTGAAAAATTTATTAAATTCCGTAAGGTTTATTATTTTTTCCTTTATATAAAATCGCTCTCCTTCATCGAAGATTTATTAGAAAAGGCTTTTTTCCCATCAAAATTACATCACTCCTATATCTCAAGTTCACGTCAATTTCTCGTATTATTTTAAACAGCCTTACAACAAAGAATCGAATCTCCCTTAACCCCTAAACACTTAGCTTTGTTGGATTACAATGCTCTAAAGATTCAAGCCTTTTTAAATATTAAAGAGGTCCCCGTAAGATGATAATCTTTCTATTTATAATACCAAATAATATAAAGCTTTGACCTTTTAGCTTTAAGCTTTGAACTTTGAGCAACGTGCTTTAAACTTTGGGCTTTAAGCTTTGGGTTTTGAGCTTTAAGATTGTGCATTTTATCTTTGAGGGTCAAGCTTTAAGAACACATTTTTGGCACAATTTGAAGAAAGTTTTATGTCCCCGGCAGGGCCCAGGCTTTACGCAAAGTTTTTCGAATTCAGATGGAGACGGTAATGATCCTATTATTATGAACATCAAGTGTGCAAAATTTCATCACTATGTATCAAAATTCTGCCTTAAGCCGCGGCATTCCCTACCATTTTCTTACCTACATATTTCTCTTGAACATTTTAAGTTAAGTTTCTGAAAAAATAATATTCTTTTTTACGATAATATCTATACTTTTTCCATCCCGAAACGGTAATTATATGAAATTCTCTCGATATAAAAAAATTCAAGGTGTGCTCCTAAAATTATTATAAACAATTTTTTTCTGTTATTTTACAATTAAAATGTATGAAATTTTTTTAAATGTTTCTTTAAATGTCATTTAACACATTTTCCACGAGATTTTTGCTATATTTTAAACGAGTCGTATTTTATTAAACAATTTCACAATTTTAGCTTAAATATTTCTCTAACATTTCTCCCCTTAATTTTTTTAAGCGCTTACTAACCGGACCCTAGGGGGTGGGAAAAGGGCAACAATGACCAGAAAATCTGCAGCCTATCTACATACTGAAATAGTTATGCACACAACACTGAAGATATAAAGCTGTAGAAATGTTTTTTGGACATGTCTGGTGTACCCTATGTACCCTCAAAATTATTTTTCTTTGGGTGTTACTAATCAATCTTTTTAACAAATTGAAAGGCTGTAGGTAGAAACAGATTATCTACTACATTTGTCGAAAGGTGGCATTCAATTTGAAGATAACGGCTATTTTTCAAATTTGTAAATGTACCTACTCCACTTGTACTCCACCTTTGAAAAAGAGAAATTCTACGAGCAGAATGTTTTTCAAAATATAACAAGTTTCATAAAGATAGGTATATAATGAAGCTTCTAAACTGTAGAAAGCTGGCACAAAACCGAGATGAGTGGAGGAAGACTCTTGAGGAGGCCAAGACCCACCAGGGGTTGTAGAGCCAAGAGTGATGATGATGATGATGATGAGGTGAATACATATTACATCAATAATTCGTGTGAAACTATTTGTTTTTGATGAATATAATAAAAAGTACTGATTTCGGTCGTGTGTTCATCTGTAACTAAGGTTCAATGTTCAACTCTAGAACTTTTCATACAATTTTCGAACAATTTTCTAAATTGGAACTGATTGTGTGATCATTTCAGACAAGCGATAAAGTAGGTACCTACCTATAATATAATCAAAAAGAAAACTATTAAAATTTCTTTTCTAAATTAGATTTATAATGCTCTCTGATTTTTCACGATTTTGCACTAGTGTAATACTATTTCTGTTATTTTAAATCGAGATCGCACAAATAATTAAATCCATATAACGAAAGCATAAACACCGCAAGCCGAGCTCGATGTCCAAAAGTTGCAATAAAATAAAATCCGGTTCAGTGGCTGTGAGCATAAGCACGCAGTAAATACCCCGGGGCGAATTTCTGTCAGTCGCACTGCGCTACTGCACGCCACTGTACGGGTTACGCCACTGTGACCACGTTCGTGACGTCATCCTCCCCCCTCCCCCATAATGTGAAATTTACAACAATGGTTGACCATCCAGTCGAATATTCTCGTATCCCAAATCCAAGTAACGTCGATTGAATTATAAATTTTTTTAATCGGGTTGTTTTCATGCTTTTTTTACTGGACAGGTCTCTGAAATTGTAAAACTCGATAAATAAAAAATGATCATGAAAATAAACAAAAAGTATAGTGGAGTTATAAAAGCCAATAAATTGGAAGGTGAACGTAATTAACGGCCTTATAATAATCCATTTATCACGTTGTTGCGCTGAATTCTGTTTTCAATGAAAATAATTATTAAACTAGTTGGAAAATGCAGCGCTGCTTTTATTATAAAATAATATCTGTATTAAAATGGTGAAAGAGCACTTTTAAATGTTTTTTTTATAAAGCAAAATCTGAATCAATTAATGAAATAAATACGTTGGATTTTACTTTATGGTATTTATTTCAGCTGATGAGCATAGCTCCGCTGGCTCTTTGGCGAAGCGATGGGTCCCCAATAAAGACTTTTTGGTAAGAAATTTGCATTAAAAGAGCGGGATTTTGGTAAGGTTAAGAAATTTGAAGTCACTGCAACGCTGTCCGAAACGTTGGCTAAAGAAGGAGTATTAGTAAAAGTATTAATAAATTGAGCCTCAATATAAAAAAAAAAACGCACTATCTAACTTTCGGTAATAAGGATTATGTGTCCATGAATATTTCACTTGGAACTGATAAACTTCAAAATATGGAAGTTACGAAATATTTAGGGCTATTAATAGACTCTAAACTTACGTGGAATTCCCATGTTGAGCATGTGAAATCAAAATTTTCCCCAATTACCGGTGTACTGTACCGACTCCAAGGTCTCTTGTCCATACCTCTACTACGGGCCACTTACTATGTGATGATTCACTCCCATCTGAGTTATTTAGTTAGTATCTGGGGCACTATTACTAAAAAACAAATATCAGAAATACAGGTGATTCAAAATTGAGCTATAAGGAATATCTACCATCTACCGTGGGATACACATATCAAACATATATATTCAAAGACAAACATACTTCCTTTTACGGTTCTACCTAAATACAATATCACTAGTGCAATATTTCAAATCATACATAGATCCGCACACACTAACATCAGACCAGCCTTTAATTCAGACATACACCAGCACAAAACACGATCCCAAAATCAAATACACTTAGCATCATCTACCCACACAACTAAATTTAGATATATTGTAAACTCATTACAATATATCGCATATAGACAATACAATGCATTACCTAATGAAATAAAGCATTCAGTAGCTAACAAAAAAATATTAGTTACAACGCTTAAATAATATTTCCTGAAAATGTATTTAAACCAGTGAATATTGGCTCGCCTTCATACGTTTGTTTTTTATGTTTTATCTGTATGGATGTCTCTCAGTATTCCTAAAATCTCTATTCTTGACAATGCATTTTTTATTTATTTATATATATATTTTTTTTTTCCTTTTCAATATACTGTATTTTTTAAACGTGAAATATCTGTGTAAAATGTACTTATCTGTCCTTCCCGTAATGAGTTTTCTTCTCAACTCATTGGGAATAATGTGTTACATATCATATTTTTGTAATACATTATTATAAATAAATAATAAAAAAAAACAAATAACGAAAATGTGAATCATTAAAGTTTGTTTAAATTTCGCATAAGTGTTTACATGTCTAACACTTGTAATTCTCTGTAAGAACATATTGGAAGATATGCTAGTTTAATGTTGTTTGTTTAATGCTTACTATCCTCAATATAACAATATTGCTGATTCGTAACGCAGAATTTAATTTTGACTGATTTTTTCTGCTTCTCCAATAGAAGGGCTAGAATTCAAACTAACTGATTTAAATTCGCACAATCGGTATAACCAGCTGCCATGGTTCCCGGGGCGGCGGTACTCATACTCACCTCCCAAATGGAATTTTTTTAAAATGAATTTTGAAAGGAACCACTGGCCTACACGGGACAAAAAAAAATTTTTGTAACTAAAATAAAATCTATTGATCAAAATGATTAATTTAATTATAATTATTATTATGAGAATTCCTAATTATTAATGTTCATTTTATTTAATGGTTTTTCCAAAATTTTTAATTATTGTTTTATTTATCGGTTATTGAGTTTTGAAGTACTTAAACATTAAATATAATTAAATCTAGAAAAACGTTCATTTAAATTTTTTGTAGTTGTCGACAGCAATGTTTGAACATAAACCTCCTTTTATTACTCTTTTTAAACTGAAATTAACAAAATTACGCTTTTGGGAATTAAAAGGTGTGTTAACATAATATTACTTTTTAAGCTTTTTGTGTCGACTTTTTTAATACTTGACAATAGCGAAGTTGTTTGAAAACTTTGCATTAAACTTTTTTACTTTATGATATCGAATGCCCATTCATGAAAATTAGTGCCGCTCGTGTTATTTTATTATTTTGTTTGGTATTGTTTGTTCAAGAAAACGTTTTATTTATGAATATTAATCCTAAAACTTTTGGAGAAGCGAAAATTAGTAACTTTTTTAAAAGATATTTATTTTATTGTAGAAAGCAATCACTTTGTGGTTTGACATATTTAATAAAATCTCATGGCTTAAAACAAAAAAAGTATTATATTTTATTAGAAATTTATTTTATTTAGATGAAACGTTAAATTTATTCTCAAAACTGAAAGAAAGAGTATTTAAATGCTTTTCACACTTATTAAAAATTCTAAATCATTAGATAAGAACATACACTGAAAGATATATGAGATAATATATAATATTGAGAGACAAAAACAATTTGAAAGTGAGTCAATTATTATTTATTGCTGTATTTTGATTTTTTGAAAGACAAACTGATTTTAAAAATTCTACTTTTTTGGGCTTTATGTTTGCGGATTAGCTCAGAATATTCGATATTCTTCATCTTTTTTTACATTAGCCCCGCCTTGGGGAAAATAATTTCCCTCATGGCCTATGATATTTGGGATGCTGTGTGGATGGTCATTTTAGGAAAGGAAGGAAAAGAAGTTCTGAGAAGGAAAAAGGTGTGAGGAGTGTATAGGAATCTTGGGGTCATTCTGTCCAGAAGTGACGGACATATGAACCTATCCCACCTTCTGTGGTAAAGCGATGTTCCGAGAAAGTCCTGCTGGAGAGGTCGAAAGGTCTCCCTCAACCGGGCTCTCCCGATTCGGCTTGCCACGCAGTTGGTGGTCAGACGGATCCGCCGCCAAGATCCGGTCAAATCTCGCCCCATGAACCCGGGCATCCCTGCTACTAAGCCATCAAACATAGCGAACCACTTGGGGCGAATCACTAACATCATAATGGTTATTTTATTTGCGATTTTCAGGAAACAAATTTAATTAAATAAAAGTTATTACGAATGCTTGTTGGCTATTATGAAAAAATAATTCTCATAGATTGTTGACGCTAAATTAGGATATTTTAAGTGATTATACATCTACTCTGATGATGGACATTGTAACGCTGTCCAAAATAATTGTTAATAAAGGAGTAAAATAAAGTCCCAAACATAACTTTAGTTATTTCTTTTCAACCTAATTTAATGAATGTAAATTATGGAATAACGTTATAATATTTATTTACTTTTTTCTAAAAAATACTTAATAATTAAACACTTTGAAATAATTATAAAAAAGTTTGATAGCGTACATGCAGCTGTTTTTATAATTTTTTTGGCGATTTTCTAATTTATCGAAATCAATGCTATTTTTTAAAGAAAACAGTTATTTTGAGAGAACCCAAAAATGATTGCATTCGAGATATCGTTTTCAATTGTGGGTTTGTTTCGGTTGACAATAAAAGGTCCGCAATCCCCATTAGGGCCTCCCCTCAAAACAGAACAGAGTGATAAAACGTGATACCTCAATCTAGGCGCCTTCACCCCCGAGATATAAGGCGACAAAATGCGATAAGGCGTCGCAACGCCTATGGCTGTGTCGGGTCTCAGAACTTCTGAAAAAAACAACCCTCCAAATATAAGAATTGTGACTGTTTGCAAGATTTTGCAAAGGGTGAATTCTTTAGGACCATTCATAATTACTCGCCTTTTGTAAAAAGTGGTTTACAATATGATAAGTGGATTAGCGAGACACGTTCTGTTTATGGATAAAAATTCCAATCAAACGACGATTTTTATTAACTAACTTACGTTGAGTGTTATAAGCCGGACAAAATAATCCTCTCTGCACCTACTATTTAGGCAGGTTAAAACTTTAAGTCAATATAATGGTACAAGGCATTAAAAGCATTAAAACGTGAAACATTCATATACGAGGGCTGTCCGTAAAAAAAGGTCTCCAAAGTACTACAATCGCGAGGAATGATTTTATGGGCAATCCGGCAACACTAGCGTGTAGCCTGGTTTCCCAACGCCAAATGCTCTACAATGTGACGCTTACTATCGGCGTGGCAGTCATTCGCGATGGAGCTTCCGCTCGCCGTACCCGCCAGGTGTGAATAACTCTATGTAATTCGTTTTTTCAGAGCTCTGTGATATGTTCATATCAGTAAGATCACTATTGACCAAATTTTGACAGAACACTTGGGTTACCACAACACACACTTGCGCAGGCCCCAAAAATGTACACCAGAGATCACAAACAACAACGGATTGAAGGAGCCCGAATCCTTTGAGTGCTACGATATCGATTGCGAGGAAGTTTTGGACTCAATTGTGACTGGGGATGAATCCTTCTAAATTCCGAACCAATCTTTCGCGCTCATACACTTTTTTTTCCGTACACTGCAGTTGAGAATGCTTTTCTACCAGTGTATTATTCTTTGCATATAAAAAACGAATTAAGCATATAAGAAACGCGAGCGGGAGCTCCATCGCGAAAGGCTGCCACGCCGAGACTAAGCGTCACGGAGAGTGGAGCGTGGTGGGCAATTAGCATGGGTGAACCTGGCCTCACGCCAGTGTTGCCGGATTGCGTAACATTAAGTATTATTAATGTAATCGATGGCTGTAATTTTAGGCAGCAATTTAATAGATTTATTTTCCTAAATGAAAACGCTTGTAAAAATACCTGTTTTTGGTTTTCAAACAGAAAAAATATAATTAAATGCTAAGGAAAAAATCACTTTGCTCGAGAAAGTCGAAAGATAAAAATCAAAATATTTGGAATTGGCTTGTATATAAAACACGTGTATAAAAATATCAATGTTTAAAAAAAAATACTTATTTTCTTCCAATAATACAAGTTTTCGTATTTTTTGAAATTTCAAGTCGTAAATATTAAGTTGTAAGTTTCAATAAACGAAACAGCCAAACTAATTCAGATTCGCCTCCGACATTAAAAATAACAGCAAAGACGCAAAACTTCTCTGATTCGAAAAAGCTGACAGAGAAGAAAGAAAATCGAATTGAAAAAGCCCGACGCTTTTTTTGTTTTTGCTAAAAAAGCCACTCCTGTGGCGACAGAAATTTGTTTCGAGGTCAAGCGAAACCACAAGTAAAATAAACTGAAATTTTATATATTTTTCTCTGGAATTTTTCAACAAACAAATAATCAAAAAATACACTTTCATGTTCTCATCAATTGAATTGCGTTGTTACCTTCTCAAAATATGCCGTGAAAATAAAAAAAGATAAAAGCAATATAAAAATTAAAGCCTCAAACATAAATTTACACGTACAAATACATTTTAATTAATACCTTTTCAGCCTATGCTTCGTTGGTGAGATTGTTTCTGTTGACTTTAGAAATGGTAATAACGTTTTAGGTATTTTGAACCTATCATCATGATATCACACATGAAAAAGCATTGTTTGATAGCACATGATTCGTGATATCGCTCATTGCTGAGTACTAAAGCATGCGAATTACGCTAAACCATCACTTAACTTTACGCCAAAGAACTTGATCTTGGCACACACTCCTTGCCTCGTTCACAATCATATATCGTCTCATACATGCTCTTCTATTCTTCTATTATCTTGACATGGCCCGACTCAATTATCTGATTCACTTGGTAGTAAAATGTCTCCGACTTATTTTACCACCCACATATTCTCCTTACACTCCTTTCCTCGTTAATTTTCTCTACATGGCCAAGCCATCTGAGGCTCCCTTTCTTAATCTTACTCATTACGCTTACATCGGCCTTGCATTCTATGCGGATCTCCACGTTTCTCACATGATCGTACATAGTTTTACCACACATGAGCCTCAGGGATCTCATTTCTATAGCATTCAGTCTACTTTCATCCTTCTTCTGCCAGACTGCCATTTATCAGGGTAGGTACCAGCACTCCATCATGGACGGCTAGCTTCGCTTCTTTGGACAGTTTTTTGTTGACGTCGACGGCGTTCAGACCTCCATTAATGGAGTTTCCTGCATTTACCCTTCTTTCAATAACTCCATCAGCCTTCTTATCTCTCGGAAACATACTTCCCAAATACACAAACTCATCCAACTGCTGAAGATACCTGAATTACGCACACAACATTAATTAAAAATAATGTCTGGTTTCAATGAAACAGTGTCCCCTTAATGCAAAACATTCGATTACTAATACATTCACGACATTATGGCATTTATTTGTTATAAAATCTTCAAGGACAAGGGAAGTTTCTCTCGACTGTTTCATACATCAATCAAAAGTTGAATGAATTACAAATTACATACATGATTGGCAGTCAAATGGAAAAGGAATTTCTTCGCAACTTGTTTGAAGAAATCACACGGAAATATTAATTTCAATAAAAAAAAACTTTTTTTCAACTTTGATTGTGTTTGTTCAAATCATCTACCCTGCGAAATGTTCGCAAACAAATGAGATACGTTTTTTCAATCATTTTAAAACAAAAAGGTGGATTTACATTACTCAAACCCACGCCGAAAACAATTTCATTTTTCCAAGTATTCCGCCCACATTGCTTACTTACATTACATCCGTACATTCATACCGATATACTTTATACTACGTAGTTGTCACAAAAAGTTATATTTCTCCATTTGAACTCTAGGGGGTACATACGTACGTAAAAATATAGTGTGTTTCAAAACAGCGCACTGTTTCTCCTTACCGAAAGTTCTTATATAATAATACATTATGAAGACACCCAAAAACGCTCCCATTTCACTGATGTAGGTTCAGGGGTACATAATATATAACGTGTCCCTAAACAGTTTACCCCTTTCCAATGCTGGTATAAGGGTAGATACTTCCTGCTTGTACATACAGTGTGTCTCGAAAATAAATCAAAATTGTTTTTTAAGGCACATTTTACAAGAATTATTATTTTTATTAATCGATAAACTAATGTTTAAGACAAGATTTTTATGCATAGCACAAAAGGTAACAATTATTATAAGCAATAATTATTAGCCTGAAACACTCATTGAAAAAATGTTCCGAGAAAAGATACATGCCGCCGACGGGACTCGAATCCGCGTCCTTCTGATTTCCGGTCAAATGCTCTGTCCACTTTTATATGAGAAAGGCATCGTTAGTGCTAAATCTCCCACTAGGTAGCGTCGAGACAAATTATGTCTGCATTTTTTTGGTGAAATACTTTAACTCTTTAAATATTCGTACAATATTCGTCATATAAAACTGAAGTTGGTTGTTTGCAGGTGGAAAAATGTAATAAGCAGTAATTGGTGAATGAAACACTGGTATATATTTAATTATTTGGCGGGCAGGAGATAAGCCGACGTAGCTCAGTGGTCAGAGCATTTGACCGGATATCAGAAAGACGCGGGTTCGAGACCCGTCGGCGGCATGTATCTTTTCTCGGGAGATTTTTTCAATGTAGATGAATGTTTCAGGCTAATAATTATTGCTTATAATAATTGACAGTTACATGCTTTTGGCGATTTAAAGTGTGACAGCACTTGATGGATAATGTTTATAATTTTAATGCAATATATGAATTTCATGACTTCCAGAGACTGCGAAGTTTTTTCTATATCACAAAACAAACTTTATACTATAGTATTATTCTTTATACCTTGTAAGTAGTTAAAATGAAGAAATGTAGCTGATATTTTAAAGTATTTTTTAACAATATTACGGTCAAATTTGACCGGACGATTTAAGGCACTTTTAGAGAAAAAAAATTTCAAGTATGTACATAAATACCTGTTTAAAATGAAGTGTTAAAAATTGAAGCGCTCAGCGCAAGAGCGGCCCAACCCACATAAGCGAAAACATCATATTTTTATACATTTTTGTCATACCTATGAAGCCACAGTGGCTCAATTTTAGTTTTCACTGATTTCAAAGAATCTTTTAAATAGTAAAAACTAAAATTGCTTCATAGATATGACAAAAATATATAGAAAGGGTGTTTTTGCTGATTACGAATTTTTGCGGGTTGGGCCACTCTTCTGCTGAGCGCCTCAATTATTAGTCTCATATCTTAAAGGAATCTGCGTCATATACATTCCATGACGCTTATATTATTTTGGAAGTTTCGAAAATAAATTTATTTTTTGTATAATTACATTATATTATTTATATTTTGTAGGTATAACTTACTTATCCTATTAAACCATGTATTAGGATTCACGGTTTGTTTTCCCACACGATTTTTTTTTTGAAGTCATAATGTTTACCACAGGATATCGTCATAGCGGCACATTATTTGGAATTTACATGGAAATATTAACAAATTAATCGAAATTTCCGTTCACTTAGTTCCTGCAATTGGAATACCATTTTACGGGAAATCGTATAACGATCTGACAGAGCAAACACACCCCCAGCATCTGTATATAGCTTTATTTAAATAGCAGAAAAATTTTCAGCTCTCTCATAACTGTCATTCATTACATGCATTTAAATATAAAATATTTTTTAAATTTATGCGTAACATCGTTTAATTGAAAGTTAGCAAAAGTTTATTTAGTGCGCCTACAACCAAGTTTGTATTTGCAAGTATGTACGAGAGTTTCAAACAAGAAACAAACTGATTTATTAAACAAGCTGATCAAACATGTAAAATGTTTATTTTTATCGTTTGCAATGCAGTAGAGAAAGGTTCATAGATACCATTGTTTTATTAAATAGCTACTCTCTCATCGCGAAAGTTGAAATAACTAGTTGCTGTTTTTTTTACTTTAACTCCATACAGGAGGCATTGAGGAAAATAATTTTCCTCAGGGCCTATGTCATATTTGATGATCCCATGTGGAGTGTCTTTCTGAGGAGGGAGGGAACACAAGGCCGGTAAATCATTATACAGTCGAGCTGTTGAACTTGAAGTCGTAGAAGCGACCCGTTCTCATGTGACAAATGTCAACAATTTATATATGTGTGTTCACCTGTACCGATGGGATCAGTGACGCTAGTTACTCGGAGCATCTTCTTGAAATACCGGTAGAATAAGGACAGCGTTCCCACCCGACGCCTGTGGTATAAAGATTGCAATCCGTTTGTTAAGATAGTAGAATCTATCAAACGGACCGCCCGTTTCTGCACAGAGTCTAGGGTTTTTGAAGTAAAAACTTCTTTTGCACCGTTGTGATGTGAAACTCGATGAAACGAAAAACCGTCACTAAAAAGAGACAAACACATACATCTGTAGGATTTGGCCTGCGAGAGTGATATAGAATAATCGGTCTTATCTTTGTGTGGTACTTCGTAGCATCCCCACTCTTGTGTACTTTAGTTTTCTGACGGTTTCATTTCTACCGCGTGCGAACTGCACGCTGTTAATTGGTATTTTGGGGCTCCAAACTAGAGGTGGCTGTCAAAGTGGGACATGCGTAAGCCTTAGACTCCAAACTCCAAGTATTTATTTTTGGGGTATTATGACGTGTTGTCAGATGTGACATCTGTCGGATCTGTCAGATCTGCCCTGATAATGGACTCTGCAACGCTGTCCGAAACGTCGGCTAAAGAAGGAGGTAGCGCAACACGGCATAACACTCCAAAAACAAATAACGAAAATGCTTTTGGCCGTGAAAATCTAAAAACGTGTCTCCAAGTATTTCGCTCGTTCTAAAAAGCTACATGAATCAAGAAAGAATTTGTAAAAAAAATTGGTTCATATTATGTATGAGAATGTAATGTATGTTCCTGCCAAGTATCTCGTACGGTGTGTCCAAACCGGAAACCTCTATCCCAACACCAGAATGTACGTACATATATACATAATATTATTGCGTCGCTATATTTGTACTGTGGGTTCCCAAAAAAACGCTCCCCTTTCCTCAACCCAAATAAAACGGATTCTTACAATGGAAAAATCTAACAATTCTGTGTGTCTTGCCTCTTTTGTACCAATGAACGCATTCCCAACACTTACACGTTTCTTAACATCATATTGCGGATATTTTTTCTCCTTCCAACAGGGGCGTATTTGTACGTTCTTTCCGTCTGTGATGTAAACGGCCGAGGCGTGTTCTTTTAAAGTTGTTTATTTTTAATAATCTCACGGATACCTAATTTATATGGGCAAGCATGTCCCACAACATCCAGAACAATCTGTCAACATTATAAATTATTATTTTATGATTTTGATTCCGGTGTGTTTTTTAATCAATGTTTTGAGGAAGGTCACGTCAACAGCAATAATCATAGACAATTACGTGTCTAGAAATATGGAAGGATAGAAGAGTGTGTGACTGGAAATATGGAAGAAACAAATTATAGACCAGTATGTGACTGTAAATGTGGAAGGAACTAATGATAGACGAGTACGTGACTGGAAATATTTTATTTTACTTTTTTTATATGGAAGGAACGTTAGTTTTATAAGCATACCTCATAAGAGTCTCAGCTGCTTCCGTCTGGAGCCAGTGAGACTATGAAATGTTGTAACGCTAAATGTAGTGGGAGGGAAAGGAAATGGGGAGGAGGAAGATGGAGAAGTACCTGACTATTCAGATCTCATCACCAAATACGTCTAAAGCCATTTCAAGCAACTTTTTAATTGTGTTCTGAATGGTGTTCTTACACCAGGGCAATACTGGGAGTAGTTTCTACTCTGGAACGTGCCGCAAATATGCTACACATTATTTGAATTAATTGTGAAATAACACAAATTATTCAAATAAAATTTATTTGCCCATGCCGGGATTCGGTCCCACGACTTTCGGATTGCGAGTCAAAAGCCTCACCCCTCGATCACGCCAGCCGTCAAGCACACGCGTACTTTTCTGGAAATATGGAAGAAACTAATGATAGACCAGTAGGTACCTATTTAACTGGAAATGTGGGAGTAACTAATCAGATACGAGTATGTTTGTGTCTGGAAATATGGAAGGAACTAATGATAGACAAGTATGTGACAGGAAATATAGAAGAAACTAATGATGGACGAGTATGTTTCTGGAAATATGGAAGGAACTAATAATATACGAGTTTGTGTCCAGAAACATGGAAGAAACTAATCCACATCTATCAAAAAATCACATTTATGTAAGTAAAGTAGAAGAGTGCAGTTAGTCAAATGTACTGATTGTACAGTTGAGTCATAAAACGGATTTTCTATTCTTTTATAAATTTAAGCTCAAGTTGAGACGGCCTCCATGGTCGAGGAAAAAGGCTCTCGACTAGCAATCTGAAGGTAGCGGGTTCAAATACTGGCATGCGCTAGTAAATTTTATTTTGATTGTTTTGTGTTATTTCGAAATTTATTAATTAAAAATAACATACAGCGGCACGTTCCTGAGTAAAATATACTATCAGTATCGCCTTGGTGTAAGACCTGAATAGCCAGGTACTTTCCCACCTTCCTCTGTTCCAAGTCTCACACATACCCCAATCGGGGATGCCATAGGCTCGCTGGCTCCAAACGGGAGCTGTTGGAACTCTTGTACGGTACAACATAAAAATTAAAAATAAAAAGCTTTCAGGAAAAAGTATCAACTTTTTCACTGAGAAGTTTAATAATACATTTTTAGTAGTCATTAGAGGAGTAATGGAAAATTATTGTAACAGAGATACAAGATTGTTCTAAAGTATTAACCAGAAATGTCAAAAAAAGTAGATGTAGGAAATTACGTGGATTTGTCGTATTATGTACTTCTGATGTGTGTTTTTTTAGAATATTGAATATCTTTATTTAACATTTATGGTGATATTTCAAAGCTCAACTAGGTACTCGAGTCGGAAAATTAGTTGGGAACTGTAAAAAATTGGATTGACTTTTAAAAATTTTATGCATATTTTATAATACCAGATTTACTTTAAATGCTCTTCTGATGCTTATTTGAACTTGTTTAAGTGCCGTGGATGAATTTTTCTCACAAAAGTCTTTTCCGGCACTTCGATTTTTTTAAACATGATTATAAAAAGAATCTGCTCAAATAAAGGCACTAAAAATATCATCAAAGTTCTTGTGATTGAGAACATTGAATTATTAGGACGCACCTTTTTCCAGTACCCAAATCCTAAATGTATTATTACAGTCGTAACTCCTTTATTGCCTTTCCTGCTCGCTCTAAATTGATATTTTTACATTTTTCATGATATTTTCAGTGGCAATAAATGACCCTCATAAAACACTGTTTTAGTATACGGAAAGTGAGCATTTGTATGCCGCATTCATTCCGAATGTGGATATTAAAAATGCAACCCCTCATATCTATCTATATGACATCAAATTCTCGATATTAATTTATTCTTTTAGTGTACATAGTTATTTTTTTTACTTACTCTCTGTATTCTAGTAGAACTTTCAAACTTATCTTGGTATAAATTAATCATATTTTATTTTCACATTTTAATTCTAGTTTTTTTAAATATTTTTCTCTGCTTAATATTTTCTTAAATTTATTAATGTTTTCATTGCTTCGTAGATCAATTGGCAACTTTTTCTGAAAGGTAGTCTTATTTCAGAATTAAATATTATAACATGCAAAATGGCATGCATCGGTACAATAATAACTAAATGGTTGATTTTCTAAGGTAGGATTAAGCCTGAAAAAATATTAAATAATGTCACTTAAAACTATACATCGTTAACTATTAATGGCACAATCAGTATAAACTAAGTAGGTACATATTTAATCTACAAAAAAACACATTGTTTTTTTTTCTTTTCAAAGAATATATTTATGGCAGTTTTCACCAGCATTTGGTTTCTTAGAAGAGGCAATCTGCCTAGCTAGGAACTAATGATGGACAAGACCTAATAACACTTGTATACATTTTAAAATCTACATATTTTGAAATATTATTTTTATATAATTTTGATGTATAAATGTAACGAATGTAATAAAATAAAATAATAATTTCATTGATTTTCCTTATCTCACGTTTCACCTGTATTGAAGAATTCTAATTTTTCTCAGAAGTGCAGGTTATGAATGGCAATAAATTATTTCGCAGACCAAAAATATAGTATTGAACTCAATTGTTTGTTTAAATTAAAAAATATAAAACCTTCAATATGGTATAATGATAACAAACACTCACTTTTACCTAAGTTACATTAAATTAGTAATAGATAAGTATATGTAGCAGATCTATTAAATTGCACGGAAGTTAGGTACAAAAAGGCTATACTATCAAATTTTTTCAATCAATGTTTATTTTATTTATACTATAGAATTATTATGTAATTGTATCTCTAGTGTCATTTCCCAACCAAATGCCAATTAACTGTAAGGAATACTCTTTTTAATTATTTCTTATTTAATTATGATTTTGTGACATGAAATCATTGTTTATGTCGTTAATATTAATTAAATTAATTTTAAAGTTCTTATTTTTGTGCTTTTCATGGTGGTAAGAGAATAGCAAATAAACGAACAACGTGTTTTTGTGTGCCCGTGGCATCGCCATTTTCCGAAGACTGGGTTGTGAATTATTTGACCAGTTTTTACATGATTTATCTGCAGTAATAATAATTCTCTTCCATTCGTCCAAGAACGTGATAAAACATTGCTTCAATGGTATGAAATTAATTTTTATGGAATGTTGCGAAGAATCGGATTTTGATTTTAAATGATGCTTAGATGGTGCGGTTAAAGACATTTAAAAACAATTATAATGATATTGTTGCATAGATGATAGGAAGAATTAAGAAAGGAATTGAACGAAAAAATAGAAATACGACCAAAATAGATTTGAACCGATCGAAATAAGTGATGTTTATTGAATATACTGATTTCTGGAAAATGAAACTAACGAACAAACCAATTTTAGAACCGTTTGGTAAGTCCCAGGAAGAGTATCAACGAATTTAAATGGAGCCAAGAATGAGTAGCAGAATATAATTTCGTTTTGCAATAATTTTAATAGCCGGGGTTTCCAAAAAATCTTTAAATTCTAAGAAGAAAATTATTTTACGACCTATAATTTTTGACACCAGGGTATTTATTATGTATCTATGCTTTGACTTGTCATATTTCCCCAGCACAACTGAAAACTGCCAACATACAAACATCGGTTCACATTCATTAACCCAACGGCTGCCATTAGCATCTATCGGTGTACGAACGATCTGTGCCAGAACTGCCATTTATTCCATACGATGTAAATCGCCAGTATGAATTTGTATTGAAACACCGAAATAGCTGGCGTACGGTAGAGAAATAATGTTTTTGTTTGAGCAGCTATTGGGTGTTAAGAATACTAAGTCATTATGAATGGTTTTTTGTTTATTTGCAATCTACAGTCATGCTCAAAAACGATAACAAAATACTCACATCATCGATAAAACCTTTATTGATCAACTGTGTTAGATACCCTGGCACGTCCAGAATTGGCATAAAAGATTATTTATGAATCAGATGATGCAAGTTGTAAACACAACTGTAATTTTTTTTAAATTTCAGTTACCTTCCCCACCTTCCTATGCCCCATCTCCTTTCCCTCAGTCTCACTGGCTCCAGACAATGGGAAGCAGTTGGGACTCTTGTGCGGTACTTATTCACATAAAAATAATAACCTGTTTGCATAGCTTATTTAACTGCATAAATATTTTCAAATCCTTTAAGGATTTTAGTTCACCCGCAAAGTAATGTAACAAATAAAATAAAATCGTTATCTCGGCCATTTTACTCCAGTAATCCGGCCAATTAGGATAGAGCCGGGCTTGTTCAACCGTAAACGGTAATTTAGTGGTTCGGTCACTTTATATTCGAACCAATTTATTTATTTGAACAAAGAAAAAACAAAGGAACTTCACAATCAGCTTACCGCGGAGGGTTGACTCCGGAACGAAAAATAAAGATTAAATACATATATTACTGTACGATACACTATGGCTTCTTCGTTATATCTCAGTGACTACTTTGGTAACGTAAAGTCTGTATGGCCAAATGGAAAGATCGATTTAGTATTTAAAATCTACTTACATAATAATATAAGGCATGAAATTATTTTAGAATGTATTGCTAAAGAGCTTTGATATAATGGAGCTTGTCGTATTTTGGAAATATGTATGAAACCATTTTCATCAAAGTAGACGTTTTCAAAGAAAGCACTTATGGCAATATAAATGAAGGGAATTTTTTATTATCACCTCTGAAACGTCATCGAGGCTGTGTAATAACAAATTGAAGCTTGAATGTTGCGAACTCTTGAGCACATAATTTAATAGTAGGGGAGGGGGGGGAGGGGGGTCATGACGGGGTAGTTAACGTTTAAAGATGAATAAAACATTGTTTTTCAAGTATTAAAAAATCTACATTTTATGTACATAAACTTTGGTCGTTTAGCTGCAACATTCCATAGAATAAAATGCTAAAAGATGTTTAAAAAAGCTATAAAAATTGTAATTAAATAAATCGGTCATTTTCACCATCTTCCGTGCAAGATGTGGTTAAGGTTCACACTTGAGGTAAAGAATTATTGAGTATTGACTTCTGGTCGTTGTCTTCGATACCAGCATAAAAACAGTGAGCCCACTCTGGGCATATTTGGCAGGCAATCCACCTTTCTACTGACTTCAAATACCTCCCCTTACAATAATGGCAATATATTTTTTTAATATAGAAAAATAACCGTTTTTTTCCACCACTTGACTTATTTCAGCTTTCCGTTTCGTATTTTAAATAATTATTAAATAAAAAAAATAATCGTAAGGGAGAGAGAGCTCGATGGAGAGGGCATGATGGTATTACCCAAAGATATTCAAATACAAAAGAGTTATGCTATGATGTCCGCGCGACTGTCTCCGAACTACGGCCTAATGAGCGTAGTTTGCATACAAAAATAATTTGTTAATTTTCTTTTTTTTTTGAAGGTGTGCATTATTATTGGTTAACAATATAGTTTAAATACTGAAAAAAATCGTTCATTTAGTTTAGCGTTCGTTTAGTTTATTCGTTAATTATTCTTTCATTTAGTTTATTCGTTAATTAATAAACAACACCCAGAAGCGCAGTCTCACCTAGTAAAAACGGCGGATAGCACATCTCCTTATATTTCAATATCTTTGGTATTACCTCTTCATGCCCCCAGGCGTATTTTTTTTAACATTGTAAAAACTTTATAACTTCAGCCAAATTTCAAACTGTTATTTTAAGTACAATATAGTCAATATCGGAAAGCTGTCAACCAGTCTAATCAAACAAATAATCTTCAAAATATCACGCTCGAGGTGCACTCGTTATATTACATCAGAAATGTGAAAAAACAAAATTCGCTCAGCGCTTACGGCATCAACACGGGATGACTGCAATCGAGTAGGACTTAAGGCACGGGGTGCGGTACGGGCACATATGGACGAATTATCAAGATCGTAGCATTTTTGGATAAAGCAATATAGCAAAAACTTCATCTTGCCCCCATCCCGTCTTGCCCCACCCTCGCCTACCACCTATTCGTCTCACTAGACCTAATAGTTCAATGTCACCATTCACAAACAAATTATGTGGCACTCGCCAAATCCTCGGTAACAAAGCTTGGCAGACAAATATACAAATGATATCGGCAAAAAACTGTCCAAAGAAGCGAAATAGCCATCCATAATGGAGTGCTGGTACCTACCCTGATGTATGGCAGAGAGGTATGGAACTGGCAGAGGAAGGATTAAAGTAGACTGAATGCTGTAGAAATGAGATCCCTGAAGCGAATGTGTGGTAAAACCGTGTATAATCGTGAGAGAAACGTAGAGATCCGCAAATAATGCAAGGCTGATGTAAGCGTGATGTGTAAGTTTAAGAAATGGACTCTCCGATGGTTTGGGAATGTAGAGCGAATGAACCAGGAAAGAATTTTAAGGAGAATAGTAGAAGAAGTCGGGGACGCCCGAGACATGGCACGACCAAGTGAAACAGATACTTAAGTCGGGCCATGTGAAGAGTCGGAATAATAGTAGAGCATGTATGAGACGATGTATGAATGTGAACGAGGCAAGGAGTGTGTGCCAAGATCGAGTTGTTTGGCGGTCCCTCCTCTCTGCCTACCCCTGTGGGGAAACGGCGTGATGGTTAGTTAGTTAGTTAGTTATATCAACATTTTTAATATAACAATTTCTAAGGTAAAAACATGCTTAAACAATTTTTTTATCAGAAGCCCCATGGGCGTTTAAAAGTTCAATAAAAAAATTATTGTTAAACTACAGTTTTCAAGGTGTATTTTATTTAATACCTCACAAGAGTTGCAACTGCCTAGAGCCTGAAATAAGTGAAGAGAGGTAGAATATAAAGAGGAGGAAGGTTGGAAGTAGTTGACTATTCAGATTTGATCAGTAAACAAGGATAGAGCTATTTCGGGCAACACTTCGATTCGATTATAAGGAGATATTTTAAAAGATATATAATATATATGAAGATATAAGATATATTAAAATCGTTACCAACTTGAAATTGTATGTGGCAGGGCCCTGAAGTTTCTTCTAATTACGCATTTTTACAAGAACAAAATAATATTTTTAATGGATGAAAATATAAGTATCATTGCAGAAGAAGATAACAATAATAATCTAAACGAAAATATGAAAGAGAACAAGACACAGAAAAGGATAATGGTCGCAAATGGGACTCGAGCCCAGAACCTTTCATCTAACCGGGACGTGCGCGTTTACCAATACCGCCATTGCCACCTTCTGTCAAACCGTCATATTAGTAAATCTCATTTTTAAAATTTTAGAATTAACAATATTATCTTCAAATGTTTTTTTTCCATATAAAATATAAGTGAGAAATTTTTTTATTAAAAAGTCTTTAGCTTCAAATCGTTATCATCAAAATAGAACACAGCTGTAAAATCTTCGATTTCTCGTAACATCCAGAAATTTTTGTTTTCTAACTTTGCAAAGTTCTAAAAAAGGTCACGCCATGACACCGATAAGCAGAAAACTGTAATTCGATTTAAAGTCGAAATTGTGCGAGCGAATTCGGTAGAATTATACCAAAGAGTCACTTCTAGAATACGTAATGTATTTCAAACAAACTCAAACGAGTTCTTAGCGATTTTCAATGTACTAGAAAATGTGTTCCGTGGGTATAACCTACTGAAGAAACCCTTGATGTAAACATCACTTTCACTTAAACTACCCCTTTGCCTTAAATTAAAGGGTTGGTGCCAGGCACTTTGGGTGTGCTCGTCTTATATCTAGGCGAGTTGAATGTGCCACTTCCAAGGAATAAGCACTACGTGTGGGAAGCACATTGTTTGTACCTTGAGTTCGCGCTATGACAATATTTAGTGACAACAATGTTCTCACAAGAGGGTGATGAAAATATTACGTGAACTTTGTCACTCTGATGTTATATAGTTATGATAGAACCAAGTCTCGCAATTCCACAACTAATCTGTCATACGACAAAAACCCGATATTTTGATTAAAAGTGATGCACTACTAAATTGTAGCCGAGCAACAAACAACCATAAAAATACTATTTTTGTCCGATTTTATACAATTGTATCACAGGCCGCCACTCTCTGGCTGGGTGCATGATAATGCACATTCATTCTGGTTTTAGCGATCGTTTCCTCTGCCTGCTTTTCCTCTAAGCAAAATAATTATTTAATCTGTGCTTATTATTGTAACACAAAGTTTCATTGTAAATATATTTGACTCACGTTAAATCAAGAGTTATTATTAAAAACCTGCACAATACACGCATCCAGTTTACAGACGTGGCAAGGTTTGTAAACTGTCAAACCCTCTGGATAAAGTATCAAAATATACTAATATTGCCAAAAAATAATGCGAATTGTGAATTTTGGTTTAAAAATTAGATCGCCTGGAAATATTTTAGGTTCTTTAATCAAATACTTTGAGTAGAACGCACATGTATATGTATTCGAAATAATCTTTTTTATTAATCTAGAAATTAATTAATCAGAAAAAATAAAGTATCGCCTTGTTCAAAATCTCCCACTCACAAACCATTTTTTGGTTATGGTTTTATTTTATAACGTGGAAATATAATATTTTTAGATTTTGAAATAGTGTTTTAGTAAAATATTTGTGCCTAAACATATAAATAATAAAACACGCTTTTCGGCGATGTTTTTTCTTGAATACCAGCGGTTTGTATTAAACGGGAATTTAAACCTTTGGGCCATCTATTTAAGGAGTGTTAGCGGCCTGATTCCAAATTTTAAACGTCTTAATACCAAGCCAAATTTAGAAAATGCTACAAAAATTAAAAATCATTCACACCTGCCATTGTAGAATTCGAACGGATTTTTTCGGTACTTGTTGATTACACTCGCATTTTAAGTCTCAAAATATTGAGGGAGTTTTTTGGAGTGATAACTTCTTTAACACCATTGTAATTTGAAATTCGATGAAACGAAAAATAGCGACACTTAAAAGAGACAAACACATCTATAGGATTTAGTTTGCGAGATAATGAGATAGTATAATCGGTTTCCTCTTTGTGTGGTGCTTCGTAGCCTCCCCACATTAGTTTTCTGAAGGTTTCACTTCTGTCGCATGAGAATAGCGCACTCTGATTTTTTTTTATTGTGTATGTTGTATTTTTTTCTATTATTTTTTTTCTTTTGTGTAGTTACTTTTATGTGCATATTATTTATATTACTAATACGGCACCGGGATCCCGGGATTGAAAAATATTAACACCGTAATTCCGTTACTGAAAAAAATCCCGAGATTGAAAGCCCTACTCACCACAATATAACATTTTATACTACAATGAACTAGTAATACCTACCAACTCGTAGTGGATTGAAGTTGGCGACACGGTATCGCTTCCAAGTAAATAAGCACACACTCAACACTAACAATTACACATCATCGGATCTGCCAGATCTGCCCTGATGATGGACACTGCAACGCTGTCCGAAACGTTGGCTAAAGAAGAAGGTAGCGCAAGACGGCATAACACCCCAAAAACAAACAACGAAAATGCTTTTGTCCGTGAACATCTAAAAACTTATCTACAATGAAATAGTTCGTAACGTGTTAAAATAAAACATTTTAAATAATAACTTTGTAAAAAACAAATTGAATCAGTATTCATTCTAACAAACAAGTATGTTTTTAAAAGCAATTTTGCATCGAAAACGTTGTTGTTTCGCTTCTGCCTGTTTGTAAAAGATATTAATTAATTATTTCAATATTAGAAGTAACCTTTTTCGGTTTATCGTGAAAGTTGAGAACAAAAAATTAATTAACAAAGCTTTTATGTTGCACCTTATTTTCAGCAATGTGGATAATGTTCGTGAGCTGAATATTTAATATTTGACATTCAAAATGTGAACCGATGGTTTCAGCCGTTAAAACAATGGCTGAATTATATGAATATATTATTTTTAAGGTTATGTCTTGAATTTAAACTAAATTCTAAGTAATTTAATCATCAATCTTGTGAATCTTATCATTAATTTATTGATTCCTCTCTTATGGTTATACCAACACTGTTATAAGTTTTAAATTAATGTTAAATCACCTACTTATCATCCAATAAACGACACAAGACATTAAATAAAAATTTAATTATAGGTATATAATATATTTTACATTTCACTTCACCCAACAGGAGGGCCTAAGGGAAAATATTTCATCTTTGGGGATGCTGTGTGGAGTGTCTTTTTAGGAAAAGGAAGGAGAGAAACTTCTGGGAAGGAAAAATATTTGATGGTTGGGTGGGAATCTGGGTGTCAACGTGTTCAGGAGGGACGAAAGAATGAATCCATCCCTCTTACTGCAGTGCGAAAGGAGGGGGCGAGAGAGTTCCGCTCAGTGGTCAAAAGGTATCTGTCAACCTGTCTCTTCTGATCTGGCCGCCACGCAGTAGGTGGGCAAAAGCATCCTCCTCCAAGACCTAGGCAAACGGCACCTCATAAACCCGGGCACCCCTGATAAGTCACCAAACATGGCGAACCACTTCGGATGACCTATGGCAGGGGCGTTGATTATCAAAGAAATAGTTCCCGGGACGGGCTACCCATATTTACCTTCCAAATTGTTCTATAGATCACAAAATGTTGTAATTTGGGAGGCGGGAATGGGTACCGCCGCCCCGGGAACCTTTATTGGATAACCAACACCTCTGCCATAGGTCACCCCAAGTGGTTCGCTACGTTTGGTGATTTAGCAGGGGTGCCGGGTTCATGGGGTGAGGTTTGTCTAGGTCTTGAAGGCGGATGACCAGGACACACTGAACCCCAGATACCAACCCACCCCTTAAACCCTGTTCCTTCCCAGAACTCTACACTCTTTCCTTTCCTTAAAAAAACCCCCCCGCACAGCATCCTCAAAGATGACATAGGCCCTGAGGGAAATTATGTGGAGCTCATGTAAAATATATATATACATTAGTATGATCAGCGAAGTTCCGTTTTTACTCGATGGTTTTGCATTTCGTTTGTTTTTAAGTTTGTTGTTAAGTTCCGTTTTCGCTTTTGAAAATCTGGAGCATCCAAATTATTATCCTAACCCTGCAATCAGTCAAGCTAAGACAATTGGGAGTAGTCACCCAACAACCCACTGGCGCCTCCCTCAAAGTTATGAGCGTGAATGAGGAATTTTATCACTAGTCTGATACTTCCCTTCAAGTAAACCGAGAATCACTATATCCCTTAGTCTTCGGGAGTTTCTCCCTTCGTCTTAAATTCAAATTTCTTCGGAAAACTCTCGGTGAACAGTCTTTAGGAGGTAAGGGTCTGTTTTGTTTGTATACCAAGCCAATTTCAACGCATGTTCACCTTGGGACAATCCTGTGATAGTGAGTTGAACCAAAGTTAAACTGCCCTAAATACTCGTACATTGTATTTTTAAAATGTGCAAATCATGAATTTTATTCTAAACTTTAAACTTTTTGTCTCTCTTTAGATCCGGTAGTAACGAGGAGAAATTATTGAAAATTTTTTTTTAATGTAAATATATATTATTGAGTGTAAATACATTTAGCTGTATACAGGAGGTCCTGACAAAAAGAAACCTCAGGGTCTATGTCATATTTGGAATGTTGAGTGGAGGGAAAAGAAGGAGAGGAAGTTTTGGGGAAGGAAAAAGGTATGAAGGGTGGGTAGGAAACTGGGTTTCAATGTTTTTCAAACTGGGTTTGAGATGAAACGACCATATTGATATGTTAACAAAAAATATCAGGAGACTTACCTATATTTTTAAAGAACTTCGTCATATATTGGATAAAGAGAAATTAAAATCTGTCTATTATGCCTTAGTCCAATCTCAACTTTCTTACAATATAGTATGCTGGGGATCCTGTCTAAAGTCCAATGTAGAACCACTAAATATTGCTCACAAATTAATTCTTAAAGTCATGTACAAAAAAAAATTTCGTTATCCATCTAAACTACTTTACAAGGAATCTAATGTTATGTGTATAAAACAGCTGTACATCATTAAAATAATTTGTAGATTTTTTATCAATACTAAATCTGCAGAAAGAACCCAACAAACCCATACCACTAGAATTGGCTCAACAATGAACTTTGTGGCAATACATACTAAAACATCTTTTGGCCAAAGAAACTATTTATATCAGGCTCCACTTATGTTTAATATTCTGCCAGATTACATCAAGTCTTCCAATTCATTAACTAAATTTAAAAATAATGTTAAGAAATTTATATTGACTGAGGATTGGCATACTATATTTTCATCCTTGTCTTTTTTTAAATAATGAGATTTTTTTTTTAAATAATAAGTTTTTTTTTTAAATAATAAGATATTTGAGTTCCATTTGCACAAATCGAAGTGTCACCCTAGTTCTTTTGAACTTACTTTGCTTTTGGCAGGTATAAAATATTGTTACAAATCATTCTCAAATTACCCATCTGGTCTTCATATTATTATATTATATTATCATATTACAGTACGTCAATAAAACTATTTAAATGGTAATTATAGATGGGTAATTAGTATGTAATATTAGTGTTTTGAAAGTAGTGTATTTGTATTGTGTTTTGTATGTAAAATGCATCCTCAAATTATAATTATTAACCTTAATACAGGCATTAGTCCTAGTGAGGTTAATTTATGTAAAAAAAACAACAACAAAATGTATGGTGAGAATATAAATAAATAAATAAATAAATAAAATGTCTAGGAGTGATGGACATATAAATCCATCCCTCCCACTGCAGTGCGACACGATGGGTCAAGAGGGTCCGGCTGAAGAGGACTAGGTTCTTCAACCAGTCTTTCCCGATTCAGTCCTCATCGCAGTTGGGGGACCAACGCTTTCGCCGCCAAGATAAATCTCATCCCACGAACCCGGGCACCCCTGCTTTGTCACCAAACTAGCGAACCACTTGGGGTGTTCCATGGCAGGGGTGTTGGTTATCCAATATATGGTTCCCGCGGCGGAGGTACCCATACCCGCCTCCAAAATTAGAATATATTCTAGAAAACGCTTTATTATATTATGATTATAGGTATTTTATTTTATTATTAATATTTTTGTTTTAAAAAGAAAGACAAACATTCCCGGGCTACGAATAACTCGAAAATATTTGGAAATCTCCTACTACCACCACAGTTAGCCGAAAATGTTGCTTGAGTCGTGATGGAGGACTTAGCCAGCCGAGGAATCGAACACGGAACGCTTGGGTGGGACCCAAACGCGATGCCCACTCAACCACTGACCGGTCGTAAAATCGGTGAAGTAGTTCATAATAATTAAATGTAACTTCGTTTTATTATAAAAAATTAGAGGCTTGACATTTGCGATGAAGGACGTAAATAATCTGCCCGGATCCAGTGAGACTACATCATTCTCAATTATGGAATATTGCGAGACTGTCGGAACTGGATAGAAGAAGGCTACAAGACCATTCAGATTTGGTCACTGAGAACGGCTAAAACAATTGCAAGCAACGCAATGGTGGATTATTACTGAAAGTATGTTTCACTCAATTATACCTTGACGAAAGCAATCAATTCAGGAGGCGGGTACGGGTATTGCCGCTCCGGGAAAATTTTATTGGATAACCAACACCTCTGCTATATGTAGGTCACCCCAAGTGGTTTGCTACGTTTGGAGACTTAGCAGGGGTGCCAGGGTTCACGGGGTGAGGTTTGTCCGGTTCTACCATATGCGAATACATCTGCCACCAGCATATCAATTTGGCAGTGGATGCATCTGCCCACCAGCTGCGTGACAGGCCGGATAGGGAGAGAATGGTTGAGGAAGTCCGTTTGACTTCTCCAGCCGTACTCTCTCGGAACATCACCTTGCACCACATTGGGAGGAATGGATTCATACGTCCGTCACTCCTGGACACACGGACCCCTAGATTCCTACCCACCCCTAATACCCTTCTCCTTCCTTTCCCAAGAAAAACTCCATACAGTATCCCCAAAGATAACATAGGCCCTGATTGGAGAATTATTGGAGATTAATGGATTGGATAATTATTTTTCTAGGGGCCTCCTCTGTGGTTTTAATGTATTTAAAAACATGATAATAACACGAATAAAAAAGGAGAGACGACAGTGAAGGGAGAGCACATATAAATGAATAGTTATGATAATATAAAATATAAAAAGTACATATAGAAGACACAATAAGTCAAAGCATTAAAAAGCATTTAAATATTGCTTATCGACTGCCGAAAGTCATTTAGTTTTACACCAAAAAAATCAATGCTTTCTTTGACAAGTCTCGACATTCTGGATAAAGGAGAAGGAGATGTAAAAAGAAAAAAAAGTATCTTCCACTCAATTCGAAAAAACCGGTACAAAAATTGAAACAGAACATATTTATTAACACAACTGGGCCATAATTCTATTGGATATAAGTGGATGCCACGTCTTGTTTGTTATATCTGAACAGTTTGTGTTTAGGTAATATTTATTCCAATACCACAAACTCTTGCCAAAACTGCCATCAGGGTCGGTGGACAATAAATTTTGTAATGTATTCATTAAAATGCAATGCAGCAAAACGAGATTTCGAGTTATTTCACTGCATACATTTGCACAATTAAACCAATTGAACGAAGCAGTACTTCTTAAACTTTAAAAGGATTTAATTAATATGGAAATTTATGGCTCCAGTTAAACTATTTGAGAAAATTGTAGGTATATTAAATTGTATAACTTTTAATTGCTCAGGATGACGAAAAACTCATGGCGAAAATGTGTTTTTCTACGTGAAGACAGCTGGAGCCAGTGAGACTAAGGAATACCCAAATGGGGTATTTATTTATTTATGTATTTAACGCCCAGAGGCCTTTTACATGTTTGGTTATACAATTAATTCATGACAGATGATTTTTAAATAGATAAGGAAATAATAAAAATAAAATTATATAGATTAAAAATGCACCTCAGTCATAAAAATTCAAAAACAGCGATCTGATAGGTTAACAGATACAGATACAAAAATACATATATGTTTAGGAATAGTTTTGCAATCAGTTTTTTACAAGATCCACAAAATTCGCCAAGTTGATGTTAAATATATCAACATCACCTTCATAGTATGAAATCAATAGGAGAGTGGGCAATGTAGTTCTGCTTATGAATGCTGCAGTAGGATAGTTTATTTTGTCGTGTGGTTACTGTCGGTATTCGTAAGTTTATGAGTTGCAGGAGTTCGCAACAGTCGAATTTAGAGTTAAGTATTTTGAATAAAAATGTTAAGTCATCTATTTTACGTCTGTCTTCTAGACTGTAGTGTATTTTTAGAATATTTAGTAATAGATTATATTTATTCGGGTATGTTGTAAGGCTAGAGGTAGTTAAGAGGGGTAGGAGATGGAAAAAAAAGTAAGGGAAATACCTGGATATTCAGACCTGGTCACCAAACAAGGCCAAAGCCATTCCAAGTAACGTTTCATTTCTGAATGATGGTCTTACATAAGGGCGATTTAATGATATAAATTAAATTAAAAATTTCTATATTCTACATAAAGCAGTGATGATGACCATAATTTTGCAGGAAAACCAATTTACCAATTTTCAATTTGTTCGCGGGCCGCAGTGGTTATGGTACCTATCTATAGTTTGCCAAGATTAACCTGTGTATATGTCTTTTCTATAATAGTAACTATTTTAATTCTCATTTTATATCATTCAGAAATAATGAACATATAAAAAGATACCTATAAAAATATCATTTTTTTATTATTGGCTTTCGGAAAGTTATACAACATTTATTCAAGAAACTTAGGTATTTTATAAAAATGAAACCTTTAAAATATATCACACATGTCAACTAAAATCATGAAATTTTTAAGAAAAATCTAAGAATTTTAAATACAAATCTTATTATTTTGAGTGGCTTACAAGAAATGGGCTCTCGGGCCGCGGGTTACTCATCACTGATATAAATGTTTAATGCCAACTGTTAGTTCATTTATCAAACAAAAAAAGATAACAACGCCATAAAAGTATAAACGTACTTTAAGTACCGCCCGGTCAGTGGCCGAGTTGGCATCGCGTTTGTGTCCCACCCGGGCGTCGCGTGTTCGATTCCACGGCTAGCTAAGTCCTCCATCACAACACAAGTAGCTAAGTAGTGGTAGTAGGAGATTTATCTATCTTTAAAAAAAAAAGTAACAGAATAAGTATAAGGAACAAAGGAATTTTTCCAAAGCCGTAGATATTACAGCGTCGCCCTGGTAAAAGATCACTACCTAGCTAAAATCGAAACGTTGCATGAAATTATTTTTAATGTACTTAGTTATGAGGTTTGAAAAACCAAGCACGTACTTTTAAATTTCCCCTTTCTCACCCCTTTTCCTTTATGAATACGTTCAGCTACACAAACTACCCCAATTGGGGATTTTATAACCATTGACCCTGTACAGTTAGGACTCATGTGCGGTATTCACATAAGTATGTACATTTAACTAACTTTTTGTTTATTCATCTTGATAAGATATAATACAAAAGATTCCTCACCGGGAATTTCTTAAAAACAACTGTAAAAGTGAATCCTAAATTTGTAATAAATAAAAAAATAAAATCATGTGTGCCACATCTCTGTTCCATTGTAATTTTATCACATGTTTGGATACGTATTTACTTAATTTAGAGTCCATTAAAATACTATTC
Source organism: Limnephilus lunatus (assembly GCA_917563855.2). Taxonomy (NCBI): domain Eukaryota; kingdom Metazoa; phylum Arthropoda; class Insecta; order Trichoptera; family Limnephilidae; genus Limnephilus; species Limnephilus lunatus. The sequence goes on from OU830593.1 coordinate 104,988,828, forward strand.
CCGACTCCAGTGTAAAATAGGTACCCCTTTTTAAAATGTTTCATTATAAATATCAATAAAAAATCCCATATTACAATTAATACAATATTAATAATAATAGACACCCGCCTGACAGTTGTGAGTGGGTGAAAACAATTCAGGTAATGTATTCCGTAAATAATTAGTAAATTAATCCGCAAAATTTAGTTAATTAGTTAATTATTATAACACCTAATGGTGGTCTTCAAATAATTGGAAATTTATTTGTGAAACATGACACAGCAACGAAGATGGGAATATACGTATAATTAAAATCAAATCAATGTATACCATCCCTGTTAACACCCCTCCCCCAGATGTTGTATAAACGAATCTGAAGATATCCTGAATAGTTTGAAACCGGTAACCGTCAAAAATAAAATAAGAATTAAATCGTTTTAATATATTAATTAATAAGAATGTTTCAAAACGTTAAATTACGATTTTTATCATTGATAAATATGTGGTAATTTAATAATATTATGTATAATATTACGATTTATAAAATATCTTACTTTCAAATTCCACAATAAATATGAATGCACATTTCAAACTTTGCAACAATAAAGACAAGTAATTGCTGATTTGACATTTAAACACACAATTTTAAATAATACTGTACCGAATTTCTTTCCCCAGTTTATTTTAACATACCAATAAGACGTACACGCTATACAGAACTATTCCACACGCTCAATTACAAGACAAATGCAGCAACTAATTCGCCAATCAATCGTGCTCTTCAAATTATATTCAATAATATTAATATAAATTCTAACATCGACATTTTCACCGATTCACTGCCGAGATTTAAAAAGAGCATCATGTCAATCATATAAATTGTTTAATGCGCATACTTACATACATACATACACACATATTCACACACACACAAACCTTCCCAATATACACATTACCCGGTAATTACTTAATAGGCACATCATAAATAAGACACTACAATGAAACACATAATAGGTACCGACCATGAATTATGTTTATTAATTGTCATTTTTTTCTTACCAATGGATAATATAATGTACTGTTTGTTTCTGTTTATAAATAAATAAATAAATAATAGAATAGAAAATCAACATCCGAAAACAAAAAAAAAATAAAACAAACAAGCAAGAAAACAAGAACTCGATTAAATATTAAAAAGTTGGGTAAGAGAAACTGGTAATATACATGCGATAACGACGAGCTATCATGGGAACTAAACTATCCAATTTGACTGTCCTAAAACCCAAAATCTCCTAGTTTAGACAGTCAAAGCTTTCTTATGATGTATCTGTACTTCTAGGATCAATAAATAAATAAATAATTGTATTTGTAAAATTACAAATTGAATGTATGATATGTAATTATTATGTATGTAATGTATCAAATTTAATGTCTGTAAGTTACTTTTAAGATAAATAAGGGTTGTTTACGAATTGTTAAGGGTTAGGAGCTCACTTCAATAGATCGGTATTCGGTTCCAAGAATTCTTTTGGCATGTAGGAGAGTGCAGACATGCGGAAACTTTCTAATCTTCGAACCGGTCTTCCACAGAATCTGGCGGAGGATTGTTTCAGGGGTCAGATTGAGTTGACCTCTTTTCGACATTTGACGACTGGAAATGTCAAATAAGAGATGGAAAGAGGAGACGAGGAGGGGAGGAATTGATTTGCACCCACTTAACTGCCTGTAGCCAATGGTAATTCGAATAAAGTAGAATATACTCTCAGTATTGTCCCGGTGAAAGACCACCATTCAGAAATGAAACGTTGTTTGAAATAGCTTTTTCATTGTTTGGTGACCAGCTCTGTATAGCCAGGTGCTTCACCACCTTTCTTCTTCCCTTCCCCACTACTTTCAGCCTCACGATGCACCTTAATTGGGGATGCCATAGTCTCACTGACTGAATTGTAGCTTTTAATAATCTCTTTTTTATTAAAAAAACTATATTTTTTGAAAAATGATGATTTAAAAAAAAAAACTTTTTCAAAAACAAATATATCGACGGTAAAATTCTCGATTCACAATCCGAAGGTCGCGGGTTTGACCCGGCGTGCGCAAATAAATTAATTTTGATTAATTTGTGGTATTTTACAAGTAATTAATTAAAAAAAAAAAATAGTATGTTTGCGGCACGTTCCAGAGTGGAAGATACTCTCAGTATCGCCTTGGTGTAAGACCACCATTAAGAATTGAAACTTCGTGTTTGGTGACCAGATCAGAATAGTCAGGTACTTTTCCACCTACATCTTCCCCATTTCCTTCACTACTACCTTCAGCCTCACAACATACCCCAATAGGGGATGCCATAGTCTCACTGGCTCCAGACGAGAGCAGATGAAGACTCTTGTGCGGTATTCAAATAAAAAAAAAATCTGAATAGTCAGGTGCTTCTCATCTTTCTTCTTCCCTTTCCCACTACTTTCATCCTCATGACATAACTTTATTGTGGATGCCGTAGTCTCACTGGCTCCCGACGCGACGGTCGGGAGCAGTTAGACTTAGGGTGAGGACTCTTTTGCGGAATTCACGTAAAATGTATAAAGGCTAAGCATCAATTATTCTGAACATTTGTGGCTCACGAGTGCAATATTTATTACATTCCAGAAATCTGAATAACATATTGAAGTATGCACATACAGCTGACCATAGGTATTGTTGAACAAAATTACAGTTTTAGAGCTATTAGTTATATTGTTTGCGTACCTTTGCATGCAAAATAGAAATAGCTTGAGAAAACTCAAAGTGAAACAATAAGAAAGACAAGAAACAAGTTTCGAAACTTAATGTGAACACTGTTTGTGTTCTACTACATATTATAATATGAAATTATGTCTATGCATGTAGAAACCCCAATATTTGAATAACCTTTGAATTTATCATATCTAAATGTACATAGAAGAAAATGTTAAGCAGAGCTGAAAATAACACTCGGTTCATCGACCTTTTCAAAATCATATTCAAAACCTTTTAAAGCAACCCTCGATATTGGCGTAATATTATTGGGATTTTGGAAGCAGAAAAACCATTCTAAAATCATTTGATTTCAATCGCTTCATAATCGCATTTTTTGCAGAGCATATTTTTGTTATTTTTGTATTTATTACTGCAGGCCTCGCTTAGGCCCCAATTTGAAAGTTGTTTGCTTTTGTTTTTGTAACTAACTAACCATCACGCCGTTTCCCCGCAGGGGTAAGCAGAGAGGACGAACCGCCAAAACACTTGATCTTGGCACACACTCCTTGCCTCGTCCACATTCATACATTGTCTCATACATGCTCTTCTATTATTCTGACTCTTGACATGGCCCGATTCAAGTATATGATTCACTTGGTCGTGCCATGTCTTTCTCGGGCGTCCCCGACTTCTTCTACCATTCACATTTGAGTCATATATTCTCCATATACTGATTTCCTCGATCATTCGCTCTACAAGCCCACGTTTTTGTTTTTGTAGATTACGTTAAATTACGTAGGCTCTTTCGATTTGTACCGGTCAAACTATCCATATAGAATTAATGATGTGTAGGCGTAACGATTTAAAAAAAAAAATTACTAAATTACTTCATTGAAAATCTTACGTTGTAATGCAAATATTTGGCCATCGTTTCTTATTTGTTATTGAAGGAAAAAAATTGCAAGTAGAAAATGCATAATACGAAATGCAAATTAAAATACTTTTTAATTCAAAGAAAGCATTTACCTACGCCACCAGATTTATTTTATTGAAATCATTCCTCTTGTTGACTGAACGTAATGAAGTCTTGTTTTGTCCCGATCACTTTGCATTTCGTCTGCCAATTTGTTTGTTTGATCCGTGTGCGGTCAATCTTGTAAAGATGGTGAAGGTGTTTAATAGTGCATATTTATTCCGTCAAAGCATCTGAGCGTTGCGATTGATGCGAGCTGTCAAGTCAGAGTAATCAACTTTATGTAAATGTTCTAGTTATTACAAGATACTTTATTACATAGATACTAAGTTGTCCGTAACTTCTAAAAAGCACACTATTTTAAGGCTAGATACAGAAAACAAGGCGTGAAGAATTTACATCACGCAGGGTGTGTCATTCAAGCGCGTGGGTAAAGCAAATTAAAAATAATTTAATTAAAACTTCCACTAAATAATTTTTACTTTCATGTTCTCCATTTAAGTGATGAAAAACACAGTAGATAAAAAAAAAACACAATGTCAGCGAATGTATACGGGAGGGACCAAACAAAATTATTATTTTTGCAAGTATCAAGTGTAATTTTTAAGCACATGCTCACAGTCGATGATAATCTTTGTTTCAACCTGGTGAAAAACTAGCATTTAGAATCAAAAGAGTTGCTCTAAATGTCTTCAGCCGTATTATTTAATAAGCAGATTTGAATTTATTTTGTGATCTTCTTTGTTAAAACCTTTAAAATCTATTTGTTCGGTTTTCAACTCATATAAATATCATAAAAATCGATGTATCACCTTTACTATCATAGTGATAAAAATGATATAAACGAAGTTAGACAGAGAAAAACTCACGGTTTTTATTCAAATACAAAAACTAATCATAGAAAAATTAAAATCCAACTGTGGGATTTTTTTTATTAACTATTTTTACATGGAACGACAAAAAATTGAGCAAACAACAAAGTTTTTAATTTGTATAATAAAGCATGTATGTGTTTTTATTTTATTTTTTGTTTTTTTTTTTCAGAAAGATTACATGTATTTGAATTTTATTGTAAAGCGGAATGTTGACCCTCTGAAATAATTAGGTCGAGGCCTGAGGGGTTTAAATATATATCTTTTTATTTCCCTCGGTCTTCTCAATCCTAAAAAACAGTAAAACTATAGTACTGGTCACTTTGAGAAAACTGAACTCGCTGTGAGGTTTCACATATAAAAAATGATTTCTTATAATAGTTTGAACACTTTAGAATAAATCAAAAGTATTTCCAGCATCACAAGATTAGTCTAACCGCAGTTGTAAAATCTTTCTTAAAAACTCATTGTTGCAAAAAAACAATAAATTAATGGCCTATTCACATATATAGGCGATATTCGCTGTAGGTAGCGAAAACCGAGTGGGTATGCAATGTTCGCACTGTTCAAACCTAGGCGGATTTCACTTCTGCTATGGGTGGCTCAACGTTGTTGATTTTTGCCTGTCTAGTCAGTCACGTAAATAAATATCATCATATCATAAAGTAATCGTGCATGACCAATGAAAAAAACCTAATTATTGAAATGGATAATGATGGCGTCTGTTTCGCAAAATAAGCGAAAAGATACCGCCATTCCAGTCGCCAAAGAACATACAAATACCCTGCAGAATTACGCTTGATGTCGGCAGCGAATATCGCATATATCTGAATAGTCCTTGAGCCAGTTTATTCAATTGCGCAAAATATAGAAGCATATAATTTATTGTACTGTAATTTATTGTTAACTGCACTTGGTACAGACCAGCCAAGTTCGCTTTTTGCACAACCTACTCGCATGATATTATAGTTGACTATCTCTACACACCAACGAATGTGAAAGCAGCGCCACAATAAGGGTTTACGCCTCGGTGGGCAAAGGAAGCATTAATCATCACGGTTACAATAATTAGCACTCTTGCTGGGAATTCTCTTCTAGAATTATACAAATTAATATTCTATTATCCTCAAATTAATGAGAGTTCTTAGTGAGTACAGAAAAAAATAGATAATAATTGTCATCTTTAAAAGGAGGAAAAAAAATTGTGTGCAGTTCACACGCGGTAGGAGCGAATCCTTCAGAAAACTAAAGGTTACGAAGGAGGCTACGAAGCACCGCTCAAAGAGGAGACCGATTTTGACGAACGGCGTGGTCTAGGGGCAAGGCTCTTGACTCGCAATCGAAGATCCCGGGATGAAATCCCAAGGTGGGCAAATTAATTTTATTTGATTAATTTGTGTTATTTCACAATTAATTCATTAAAAATAATATATAGTATATTAGCGGCACGTTCCAGAGTGGAAGATAATCTCAGTGTCGCCCTGGTGTAAGACCACCATTTAGAATTGAAACGTTGTTTGAAATGGCTTTAGCCGTGTTTGGTGACCAGATCTGAATAGCCAGGTACTTCCCCACCTTCCTCCTCCCCATTTCCTTCCCCTCCCCACTACCTTCAGCCTCGTGACATCCCCAATTTGGGGATGCCATCTTCCCACTGGCTCCAGACGGGAGCAGCTGAGACCCTTGTGAGATATTCACATAAAAAGTCTATCTGATTCTCTCACAGGCAAAATCCTAACAGATGTATGTGTTTGCCTCTTGTTAATGTAGCAATTTTTCGTTTCATCGAGTTTCAAATCACAACGGTGCTAAAGTATTTTCGTAGTTAGTTTTTGGGGCGTTATGCCGTGTTGCGCTACCTCCTTCTATAGCCGACGTTTCGGACAGCGTTGCAGTGTCCATCATCAGGGCAGATCCGGTAGATCCGACGATGTGTAATTGTAAGGCTAACGTAAATACTGCGCTTTCACTAAAATCGCAGTTCCCTTCTTACTGAAATACCTACCAGCTCGTAGTGGATTGAAGCTGGCGACACGGTATCGCTTCCAAGTAAATAATCACACACTCTACACTAACAATTACTCATCGTCGGATCTACCGGATCTGCCCTGATGATGGACACTGCAACGCTGTCCGAAACGTCGGCTATAGAAGGAGGTAGCGCAACACGGCATAACACCCCAAAAACTAACTACGAAAATGCTTTTGGCCGTGAAAATCTAAAAACTTATCGGTGCTAAAGTAGTTTTCGGAAAGGATCGGTAATAATATCTACAGGAAAAAATATATTTAATGTTATATATGTATGTATTCATATATTTATGTCGGCTGTCAAAGGTAATAAAATTAAAGCTTTAAATAATAAAATGGGAAATAATTCATATTAATTTTAAAATCAGTTGTTTGACGCATCATCTGGTTATGCGATGGTATGATCGTGGTTATATAATTTATAAATCATGAGAAGATTTTCATAACGCTAACAATGTAAATATGCTTTTATGTATTCCTTATTTAATTTATAAATATTTTGTAGAGTGGGTACTAGAAAAAAATTAGTTATGCACAATGCACCTTTCTTATCATAAATAACTTATAAATATCTTCGATCTCTTCGGGGTTTTGTTGACGAATTTATAAAAATAAAATAAATACACATCGTCGGATCTACCGGATCTGCCTTGATGATGGACACTGCAACGCTGTCCGAAACGTCGGCTATAGTAGGAGGTAGCGCAACACGGCATAACACCCCAAAAACTAACAACGAAAATGCTTTTGACCGTGAAAATCTAAAAACTTATCCAAATAACAGTGTAATTATAAAACCACGAATTATTTCATTATTTCTCCGCACACCTCAACACAGGTGTCGTCAAATGTGTATATTGTAAAACTTCTCAAAAGATTATAAGCAATCGTAATAATATGACAAATATAATTTATATTGTAAACAATTGTGAGCGAGTTATTTCATTTTGTATTAAAATACAAAATACATTGTGGGAAATGTTAGAAGACTAAAGATGTATGATGAAATGCCTGAATGTATGAATAATTAATGTATTTAAAAGAAAATATAATGCTTACTTCAAAAATATTTAAATTCATCAATTGAAATGTTACATTATGCTTATTAGTTTATATTCATGTAGTTTAAACTATTATTATTAGCAATAATTATCAGCCCGAAACACTCTGCATTGAAAAAATCTTACGAGAAAAGATACTGGCCACCAACGGGACTCGATTGCCGGTAGTATAAACTAACTTATTAAATAATTCAAAAAATACTAAAGCAGCATTGGGCAGGAAGAGAGCCCATACAAATTCAAAATTGAATATTGTTCAATTTAAATGTAAGCAATGTCTAATTTTTACATATTATTTTTGTGTTTCTTTGATGTTGCTATATCTAAGCATAACATTTTGTTTTTAAACCAATTATTTATAAAAAAAATCGTAATTTATACTTTATATTCCAGTAACGCCCATGAACAGAAATTTATTGAAATTATGTTATTATTACAAGTTTTTTTATAACGATATTAAATATATACGTACTTACAATAAATTAGTTTATCTCTATATTAAATATATATGTAATAATAATGTATTATTGTATCACGATATTAGAATGTATTATTTCATCTGGATATTAAATCAAGTTTAATGTTATTAAATTATTACGTAAAATAATGTGACCATAATATTACGCGTAATTATTATTTGTTATTTATGAATTTTATGTGTTTGTTTTATGTCTTACCCTTCTAACTATCGCGTCGTTTTCACGCAAAAAGCCTTCGAATAAGGGTGCCAAGATTCGTATTTGGACATCAGCCAAGTTTTATAGTATTATTTGTCATCTCTCGAAAAGCACTGATTCAAACAATTCATATATTTTTATAATGCCACAGAATGTTCAATCAAATAAATATATTTTTCAAACACTGATTTAAAAACAATCACCCTGGCATTATTTAATTCGAAGTTACAATGATCTGGAAAATATAAAGAATATGTTTATATTTTTTTAAAACTGACTGCAAGGATTTACTCCTTTCTATACGCATAAACAATCAGATTTTGATTTGATATACTAATACGAAAGAAATCATTTGTGGGTGACGTTTACAACATCTTGCTGTCAAAATATATTCGACGTGTATGTATTAAATATATGAATATGCTTACCACTTTAAATAATCATTAATGTGACGACTCCAACCAAAACTGAGCACTTTTGTCGATACACTGAAATCCCGAAAGATCACATAACCTCAAAAGATGGCACTTCGAGATATCGCCTATGGACAGCGAAAACACAACCTTAAAAAGAGAATCCTTTCAAAAACGTCTGGCTCGCTATATACCCGTTTAAAATCGATAATGGTCATAAAGTCACTGACAGAATACACAAAAACTCGATATTTTATTTCAGATCTTATGGATAAACACTGGTGGGTAGGATCTGATGATTTGTCGAGTATTTTGACTGCATTTGATGGAGACACGCGCGCGTACAGCCTCCGAGAACGAATGGACCCAGCGGTGAAGCCTTAAATGAGTTGGGGTGGTTTTGGCGCATGCTCAGTGCGGCCGGTCGCTGGGGGTGGGTGTGGTGAGGTTCACTGTGCGTATCTGAATTTTCATCTCTCATAGACGGTGAGACGCCTTCGTTTGGACTTGTGATGAAAGGCATTTCTTAGCCGGTCAACTTCTGGGAATAATAAATTACATTCAATGATATTGATTTATTATTAACTACATTAAGAACTAATTCCTTGTGAGACATTTTCTCAAAAGTTACAAGTTTCAAAATTGGGTTAAAAAAAAAAAAAAAAAAATTCTGTTTCCATGTGGATACTAAATATGCGGGAAAAGCGAGCAGTAGCGCTAAGAAATTTTGCACTAGAATTAATCTTTTTTGAAAAGAAAGACAAACGTTTCAGAATTACGAATAACCTGACGATATTTAAAATTTTCCTACTATATCAATACGGCAAGTGTAAAATGTTGCTTGGGTCGGTGTGGAGGACTTAGCCAGCCGAGGAACTGAACTTCCGACGCCTGGGTTGAATCCAAAAGCGATGTAAACTCAGTATTTTACAGAAGGGCGAGTTCGTTCCAGGATTTAAAGCTCTATTAAGGACCAGGATTGCAGGAATGAGGGAAAGGATGAACTACTCCAGAAATATTCTCATCATAGAATCCCGTCTGTCTTCAGGTTCGAGCATCGAAGAACACTGGAAAAAGACACTGGCTCCCACAATAAGAGCTCAGTAAAAGATTTTATCATATATCTTTGAATCCTTATTAATATCTAATGATATTACTTCTTTTATTTTATTTTTTTCTTTCTAAATTTAATCTTACTATATTATTGTCACTTTCCTATTTTTCTTTGTTTTCGATTCAATCTATTTTATTATTTTTTAGCCTTGACTCTGTTTCATCTTATCTCTTATTTATTTATAAATACCTATGATTTTATTATATGCTGTACTTATACTCTGCATGGGATGTGTGGGATTGCACTCTCCTCTCCACATCCTGGAATAAAGACCTTTATTATTATTATTATTCAGTCACTGACCAGTCTTTTGACTATAAGGTCATTGGAACTATTTTCTGGTTGAATAAATGATCTTCGTCACGAGTTACGGCGCTTTAAAATATCAATTTTGAAATCAAATAAAATGTGTTCGGACACTATTTTATTAAAGCCGTATTTTAAACAAAAATATGTAAATTTCCATTCTAAAAAGGGGATGCAATCTGGGAAAAGCAGGGGATGCTTTTTTATTTTTTAAAATATCAATCATCCAACTATGTTGAATTACCACATATAACTGCATTTCTTTTTATTAAAAGGTTATTTCTCTTTATTTTTAACATTATGTACTTGAGTAATAGCTTCTAAATCAGTTTTTTAGAACAACCATTTTTTACTTTCCGTCATTATTAATTTCAGTTTACAAAATTGGAAATGTAGTAATTTCACAGGTTTTGTTATTTGATCGCTGCATAAAAAATCAAAAAATATTTTAAAAATAAACAGCTCTACTCAAATATTTCGTGATAAGAGATTTTTTTAAATATATAATCTTGTCTTTCTTTTCTGCAAAAAACGTACAACGAATTTCTATGCAGAGTTTGTAAATAGACGGTTGTTTATTTATGACATTAACATTCGGGAAATAAAAGAAATTGTGATACATGAAAAGAAAAATCGCACTTGACAGATCGTGAACGCCATATTCGTATAAAGTTGAATTTATCGCAGAGCTATTAGATGATATTTTAGATGTGCCTTAGTAATTTACATAATACATGATTTTTGTCCGGATTTTTATGAGTGCCTGCCTTAAGATTTTTTTTAACATTACATGAAACGACTAACTAAATAACTAACCATCACGCCGTTTCTCCACAGGGGTAGGCAGAGAGGATGAACCGCCAAACAACTCGGTCTTGGCACACACTCTTTGCCTCACTCACATTCATACATCGTCTCATACGTACTTTTCTATTATTCTGACTTTTGACATGGCCCAACTCAAGTATCTGACTCAGTTGATCGTGCTATGACTTTTTCTACCATTTGCGTCAGATATTCTTCTCACCCTACTTTCTTCGTTCATTCGCTCTACATGCCCAGACCATCTGAGGGTACCATTCTTAATCTTACTCATTATGCGTACATCAGCCTTACATTATTTGTGGATCTCCACATTTCTCACACTATTTTTGTAATCTCTCTTTTAAACACCATTACTTTAGACTTACCTACATTCATCATTAACTTATTATTCACGTTTATTCTACATGAAACGACGTGGTTTTTAAAACAATTATTCTCAAAATCCCACCGTAAAATGTGAAAGTATTGCTTGTGCGGCTATAACTTGTCAAATAAAATAATTAAATCAACTTGTTTATGTATCTTTACATAGTATAAAATGAAGTCGCTCATGCTGTCTGTGCGCTTAAATCTTTTAAACTACGCAACGGATTTCCATGCGGTTTTCACCAATAGGTAGAGTGATTCATGAAAATGGTTTTAGGTATATTATTTGTCAGGGAGTTTGTGTAAATTGGTGAAAATACATAATATATCTGGCTAAGCGGCAGCGGGCAGCGGGCAGAGGGCTAACAAACGGGCGGTGTGGATTTGATTTAACATATGGCGATGGTTATAAAGGTTTTGTTAGCCGCAGCAACGTGTTTCCGGCTCTGCTAGTGCTCTATAATTGACAGCCCTGAACTATTTGAATGATTCATTTCCATATACCTCGCAAACAAACATCATTACCTGTCATAATTGAGACAAGCTCAACACGGAATTACGATTGTATACTCCCGTTCGCGGTATACGAATTTCACATATTTAACGCGTCAATCACTAAATATAAACAGACCTTAGTGGAATTTACTTGGCAACAAAAAAATTATTGAACAAACTGACAACCTCTGCTTAGACTAATTTAATCAATTCATTGTACCTACGAATGATACTGACGGATACCAAGTGATGAAACGAAATGAGTTCTTCCCGGAGCAGATGTAGTCGCAGATACACTAACTGCAAATCAATCTACTGTAATAAAAATATATTCTTTTTTAAAATAACACAACTATAGGAATAGCTTGGTGAACAATGGACTTTGAGAAGGAATCTAACTTACCCTAATCCTCACACAGCACGTTATTGTGATATTTGATATTACGGCACTGAGGGGTTGAGCACTGCATAAGCCTCCGTAAGAATCCATGTTATTGCACTGAGGGATCATCGGATTGACCACTGTACAAATGTCCTTGAGAATCGATATTAAAGTCAATGAGGTATCTGCCCAGAGTTGATAATTGCACATTCTCCATTTACAGACTGATTATTCTTTGGAGCTATTTTTTTTTTCAAATTGTCACGTATAGATAATATTGGCACATATTTTTTACATATATAGGATAAGTATGTTGGATGGAGGAATGAATCTACCTAAGATATATGCACAATCGCTTCGACACCAGCAAAACATTTCTAATAGCTTATTTCTTCCCGTCTAATCGCAGGAGACCCAAGTTGTCCTAAAACATCATATGCCATTATAATAACAGGAGTCCCAGATAGTCCCAGAGCGACCGCGCATTATTAAAAGTTAGAAATCTCCCTTCCTGTCATGCATTAATTTTTAATTTTTTTAATGTTAGAAAGCGAAAGAAATATTGCTCTAATTGCCATAAGAATATATGAGCTATGTTATTCAGATATTTTACAAACCCGATAATAAATGACGGATTTATTTCCCGCAAATTTTTTACGTAATACACATTTAATCTACTATCTATCTACTTCTACTACACTATATAAAGAGGAAAGATTTGTTTGTTTGCATTGAATAGGCTCCGAATCTACTGAACCGATTTGAAAAATTCTTTCACTGTTGGGAAGCTACACTATTCTTGGGTGACATAGGCTATATTATAATTTCAAAAAAATAGGGATCCTTGCTAAAACCCCAATAATGTAACCCAAAAAAATTGTAAAAAAATTATCTATGGGTGTAAAAAGATTACCTAAAATATTCTTTACATCGCGTGCGCTGCAAAAACTATTGATGATAGAATAAAATAATGTACTACGACTTTGCAGAACACATTATTATTTACAAAAAATGTCGCTACAGCATGTGTCTAACTATTATAGTTATGCCACAATTATGCCACAAGTGTTCTTTTATTTTAAAATTTTAATTTAAATGTCGCCGCTTGAAAAGGCTTTTTATTCGTATCTTGGTTGTAGTCCTTATCAAAATAAATTAATTTTTCGAAGAAAACTTCTTCTAAAAGGTTGTCACTTTGTGATGTCATTATTTATTTATTAAAAGAAAATAACTTAGTTTACATCACTTTATTTTTTGTACACTATCAACATGTTTCGTGAACCATGTTCACTTCTTCAAGGAATACTTTTAGTATAATTTTAATCCTATTTATTCCTATGGTATATTTTTATTCCTGAAGAAGTGAACATGGTATACGAAACATTTTGATAGTGTACAAAAAATAAAGTGATGTAAACTAAGTTATTTTCTTTTAATAAAAAAATAAATTACTTCATGTTCAAGAATGCTTCAATATCTTGATTTAACTTTAATTCAATTCAGACATACTATTCAAAAGATATCACGAGTTTAAAAATGTAAGTATTAGAAAAGTAAGAATGTATTAGACGCGGGAGGGGAACGGGGACGCACGGGAAAGTGATTCCGGGAGAAAAATGTATTTATTTGAATATGACATTTCAACGCATGCCGGGAACTAGCTAGTTTTAAAATAAAATTGCATGAAAGTGATAAAAACTGAAGTTTCAGTTTTATTACTAATATACTTTAAAAAAGGAATCTGTATTGAAAATTCAAAGTTTATTCTATTTTAAGTACATTAAGTGGAATATTCGTAGGTATGTAGGTATTTGTAAGCCAATTTACATTTCCAATATCAAAATTTTAATATTTAGAAACAAAAATGTTGATTTCTAATCAACACACCAGAAAATATTTAAATTTTAGAACTTTTTTTTTTGCAAAAGGTTTAAAAAATAACCCATAAAAAGTATTATTTAAAATGCATGGAAAGAAACGAGATTTTTTTCGTGCAAACCTTGACAGGTAAAAGTTTACAGATATTATTTTCATATTATTCGTAGTGTTTCAGAATTACACTACATTTTAAAATTAATGTGCTTATTCATCAAAAACTCTTTTTTTTAGATTTTTGTGCACGGGTGTTCTTTGTATTAAAAATGAACATGTTAAAGCCTAACTAGGCGTGAAAAATCAAATCAATGAAAAAATTAAGGCCAAATAATTTAACCCACTTTGCCAAGGCACGAACCTAATTCTTTAGAAGTTTGGATCAAAAGGTTTCAAACCGGTCAAGGTATTTGGAGTATTATGGTTATTTTAAAAATAGTTTTGATAGAAAATTTGTTTTGTTTTAAATTAATTAAATAACTTTGTTGACACCACTTTTATTGTTTACATAGTTATTTCCGACCGCGTTTCGCTACAGTTGTAGCTTCTTCAGGGCAGTACAAAATTCAAAACTCTTCTACAATATACAGCAAGGTGAGTAACATGAGGTATAATCATATTATGCTTTTACAGTGGATTGCATGAGGTAAGCTCTAGTTGAGGAGGTAGGGGTAGGGATAGGTGGAGGATTGGGAAAAGAGTGCTCTTTGTCAATAGGTAACAGCATAAGAATCAGAGTTTTATTTGGTTATTGATTACTTTACTATTGATTTTTTTGGCTTTCCGTAACTCTAATGCTTCTAAGTTATCAATTCCGATCCCTATTCTGTTTAAACCATATGTAGTAGAGTGACGCTTGTGTTTTTATTAAACGTGTGGTTTGTTTCAATGAGGCGGCAAATTCGGAAAAGCCATTATTATTAAAATATCTTAAATGCCCTTTGTCACGAGTATTAATATTACGCGCCTTATTGCCTATGTAAAACGAGTCTTATTAATTTGTATAATGTATGTACCTCTAGCAATTATTAAAAAAAGCGTTTCAATATTAAATTGAATAACGTATTACCGCACCGAAATCATCTTGCTTAAATTAATATGCGAACCGTTTGCTCATATCAAGTTTAGCTAATTAGAGGCAAGCACACTTATGATGCAATATTACCAAATTGCACCTTAATGAACGTGGCGCAATAATTAGTGTTATTATGATTATGGCTAGATTTAAGATATCTATGCTCGCAAGATGAGCTGTTCTCATTAAATACTTATTTCACAAATCCAAAAAAATATATATTTATATATATTTGTGAAATCAATATCTAATCTACATAATGAACAGGCAAAATAAAACACAAAAGAAAGCGACGAATACTATTAAGATAAACAAATGAATGGGAAATGGTGCACTGGAATTCCATGAAAAAAGTGTGTAAAAAATCGTACTTACATTGATAAAAAAGTGCTTTGTAGTCTCCCCACTCTTGTCTACTTTATTTTTCTGAAGATTTTACTTCTACCGCTTATAAATTGCACACTCTGATTTATTAATTTATTTATTTAGTTCATGTATGTAGGAGGCCCTAACACTAATAATTTTCCGCAGATAATGCCATATTTAAGTATTCTATTTGGAGAGTATTTTAAAGAAAGGACGGAGAAAAAGTTTTGAGAAGGAAAAAGGTATGAGTGTGAGTATGAATCTTGCGGTTAGTGTATCCAGAAGTGACGGACATAAAAATCCATCTCTACTGCAGTTAAAAAAAAACAATTCCGTTCTAATTCTACTCAAATAAACAAGTTCTTACATTAAGTTGAACAATGCCACCCGGTAAAATGGTTTCAAAGGAGAACAAAAAGCGTTTGATTGAAAGTCTCGGTGTAAATAACCTCTCTGAAAGACCTTAATCGTTCCAGCAAGGTGTTGAGCTTGCGTGAGCTTTGTTTCCTCTGTCCTATTCACAGAAGCATTTGTTGTCAATGGGTGAACCGTAACCGTGCTCGGGTACAACTTCATCTGTTCAAGAAAAGTAGCATTTTAAAATAAACCTTTTAAGACATCAAATAAATATTTTAAGGGATCTTATAACTGACAAAGTTTAAGAAATTTGCCAAAGTGAAAATTTATGGAAAAAATCTTTATTAGAGAGTGGACAATGTAGCAACGACTTATACGACATGACTGTCGCAATATTCAGCCTTTTTAATAATAATATTAAAAAAAACACTTCCCAACCGCTAAATGCTATTTTAGTTACACATTGAGAAAATATTATTCAAGCTATTATTAGATTTGGTTCAAATAAAATATTTTTAACTGTGCCCCGAAAGAGCTGGCAATATCACATTTCAGCAGACTTAATATTTATTTAGTTAACTGTTTAACGCGAGAGTTTTATAAGAATTCTTCGAAAGGAATATTTTGTATTGACATACAAATTTCTTACGCATATGTAGGTAAATATAAATCCTAAAAAATCGACGTATATGTTGCTCAAACAATGAATCCAAAATATCATTTGTTTTGCTTATTCTCTGGGAATTATTTTTTTATTATTTTTTATTGCATAATAGAGATAAAAGTAAGGTTAAATTTTTTTTACAGATTCCCGTAATAAAACTATTTTTTTTTTTTATTTCTTATATCTAACAATTTTTCGACTTTGTGGTAAAAATTAACATAGGTGTTTTTTTTCAAAGTATTTCATGTTTGAATTCGTAATATTTAAATTTATAAATATTACAGTTTATTTGAAATACCAAGTCCAACTTCTAATTTTATTTTATTTCGTTTATAAAATGATATTTGTACATGCGATGTAATATAAAACAACAATATTTTTAATCGTTGGTACCTTTTCAGATGTGGAAAGATCTATCACAACACGAAAGAATTATGTTAGAATATAATATAATAGGTAGTAGATACTACACAACAACACTGTAAATGACCAGGCCATGAGGGTATTAATAAAGGATTTAATTTCCAATGCTTGTTTGCATTATTGGAACCACAATCATTATTACCGTGAATTATTTTTGGGTTATTATGCCGTAGTGCACAACCTTCTTTAGCCAATGTTTCAGAGAGCTTAACAGTTTATGTGGGTGATTCCGCGCTGCAAGCTTCAAACCTCATTGTGGTTTTCTGGATTTAGCCTTGGTTTGGCCGTATACTACCGGTACCAGAATTAAAGCCACGTAGTTCCTATTAAAATATTTAGGGGGGTTTTATTGTAATGATGAAAAAAAAATCAATGTGTTAAAAAGTTCTACAACGGATATTTGTTTAGGCCACCAACCACAATCATATCAATGCAAACATCATAAACAAATACGGCCTATGGAATAAGGACGACTTATCATGGAAAATGTTAGAATAACTAAGTCAGGGGTCGGCAAATACCAGATGAGTTGAAACTCAGTCATATTAGTGTAAATCTTTTAAGAATTGGATCTCAAAATAAATGCTTATATTCCTACCGTTTACCTATTTCTACCGCCATAATACTACAATTACCTCTGAGAAAACCTGGTACCGATTTAACTTACTAAAACAGATAATTGGGATAGCTTTATATTTAACATAAAAGTTTAAAGATAATGCGTTGGTTGTTCTCACTAGACACTTCAGCTCAGCAAATTCCAGATTTTTTCATTGTAAACTTTCTAAAAAACAAATTAAGAAGTCGAGGAATTAGTGGTTCTACCCAAATTTAACTAATTAACTAACTACGAACCTGCTTTGAATAAAATGTCCAAGCTTTATACTGCTGAAGAATGTTAAGCACTTTATATTAGTAAAGTCGAAAGTTAATGGAAATGTTCATTAAAATATTATATAGTATGTTTTAGACATTTTTATAAGAATTCTGGCTTTCGGCTTGCAACTACATGCTGTATTTTATCTAAAATTAAAATATTTTAAAGCCATGGTTAGTATTTAATAATGAGCTGCATCATTATATGTTGAATTACAAAAGCAAAACTATCAGCGCATTGACTTTTGACGCTTTTGAATTTTTGGAATTCACATACACTTCAATATTATTCTTGTAACTATTTTCCATACTTTAAAAAGTATCGTCATGGTAATTTGTATGGGCAAGGGTCTATGGAGACGTCACGGTGCGGTGTGTTAGATAGATGCAAAAAAATTATGACTTTTTCCTTTGGAGGAAACCGACCTATGTACCTCCATTGTGTATCTCACCTTTTGAAATAGCTACAGCATTATAGCGATAAGAAACGTATATTTATTGCCTTTTTTGCCATCGCGGTACCGTAATTGTGAAACTTCATGGTAATTATAAAAGTGCACATTGGATAAACATATTGATATTTTTTGCAAAAAAGCTTTTTATCCTAACAATGAACTATTTTTTACTGCTATTTAATAATTAACCGCGTTTTTCGACACCGCTGAACGCGCCAGCTGCGACTGCAACCATGCAAGTCACTGCATAATTTGGAAATGAGGTGAAACAGCCTATATGGTTCTTCCAAGGAGACTACAATATTGCCGATTATTTTTCACTGGGTGTGTGCCGCTATACTGTTTAACTTTTTCACGAACCACAAATTTATTTTATTTACCTCCATACAGGAGGCCCTTGGGAAATAATTTCATCAAGATCTATATCATCTTTTAGGATGTTGTGTGGAGGGTCTCTTTAGTGAGATGATAGAGAGGAATTTCTTGAAAGAAAAAAAGGATATGAGGAATGGGTAGAAATCTGGGAGTTAATGTTTCCCGGAGTGATTGACGTATGAATCCATACCTTCCACTGTAGTGCAAGGCTGTCGAGAGAGTCCAGCTGCAGAGGTCAAAAGGTCTCCCTCAACCAGTCTCTCTTGTTCCGGCCCGCAACGCAGTTCGTGGGCGAATGCATCCACTGTCAAGTCTTAGACAAGTCACTAAACGTTGCGAACTACTTGGGGAAACCTATGGCAGGGGTAGTGGTTATCCAATAAATGATGGTACCAATGCACTCCTCCCAAATTGAAGACAAACTTCACTCCATGAACCCGGGCACTCCTGCTACGTTACCAAACGTGGCAAACCACTTTGGGTGGCCTATAAATTCTGATAAGCGGCTAGTGATTTCGAAATTAAGAAACATTTAATAGTCTGCTTTTAATTTGTAGACGTGCAGCATGCATATAAGAGATGCATATAAAGCTTTATTTTACACGAACATAGAAAGAAAAAACAAGAAATCAATAATAAACTTAAAACCTTTAACGATTTGTGGTTACCGAAAGTAAATATAACAAACAAAATAATACAAGAGAACTCCAGCGTCATAAAAATGCACAGATTTTCTGTCAGAATTTCTAGGAAAATGCAACTCGTTTCAGCTTGTACCATCTCTAATTTTCAACACGGATACACGCCAAATTGGTTGCTCCGTATTTTCATAAATGTTTCAATTTGGCAATTTTCGTAAAATGCAGTATCTAGTGCCCACATTAAACTTTTATTAAATAAGTTAAGTTCTACGAATTTAATTTAATAACAATAAATAACAACATAATAAAATAATAGTTTAGGTTAGGTTTCTTTTCTTTTCTTCGGCGTTCTTCGTTTATAATAATAATAATATAATAATATCTTTATTTGGAAAAAAAACAGTTTATGTGAGTACCGTTGTCTTAACTGCTCCCAATCGTCTGGAGCCATTGATACTGTAAGTTCTACGTACTTCCAAAGGTCGCTGGATCGAATGCCGGAGTGGGCAAATAAAATTTATTTGATTAATTTGTGCTATTTCACAATTACTTCATTTAAAATAATATATAGTATATTTGCGGCACGTTTCAGAGTGGAAGATACTCTCAGTATCGTCCCGATGTAAGACCACCATTCAGAATTGAAAAGTTGCTTGAAAATTGCTTTAGCCGTGTTTGGTGACCAGATCTGAATAGCCAGGTACTTCCCCACCTTTCTCTTTCCCATCTCATTCCCCTCCCCACTACTTTCAGCCTCACAACATACTTAAATTGGGGATGCCATAGTCTCACTGACTCCAGACGGGAGCAGCTGCGACTCTTGTGAAGAACTCTGAACTCTATATTAAAAAAAAAATTGCTAGAATTTTCAGAGACACCCGGGTTCTCAAAGTACTATACAATGCTTTGGTTAGGAGTCGGCTTGTGAGTGGATCGATGGGTTGGAGCCCGTAACAAGTGAAGTATTCCCTCATGTTGGAGAAGATTCAGACTACTACCAGTGGCTCTACTCTACCGACTTTCTCTTGGGCATGCTCGGTATGAACCATCTACGGATCAGTAGGGATATGCTCATTGTAACACATTTCTTCTGATTGATTTGTGGATGGTTCGAAAACTCGAATATCGTGGAGAGCATTAGTTTCTATGTTCCCGATGGTAGTCTCCGTCAACGACATCACAGACTGTTTTATCTCCCGGCTTGCAGAATTAATTTGGCAATGGTCATGCCAGTCGGGAGAGCGGTCTTGTTATTAAATAGAATTACTTTTAACATCGATTTGTTTAACTTCAATGAAGCACAATAATTTAGATGGCAAGCTTTTTTGCTATTACTTTAAATCTGATTATCTTATCTTAAATATTTTCGCTCATTTAAAAACGCTTTGAAATATAAATTTTGGAACGTTTTTAAAAATAACGAATTGAATACTATGGCATCCCCAATCGAGGTATTTTGTGTGGCTGAAGGTAGTGGGTAAGGTAAGGTAATGGAAAAGAGGAGTGTGGGGAAGTATTTAGCTATTCAGATTTGGTCTGGCTAGAGTCGTTTCAAGAAGCTGGTTGAGGGAGACCTAACCTAGACCCCTCCTCTCGACCCGTTGCCTTGCACCGCATTGGTAGGGACGCATTCGTACGTCCGTTACTCCTGGACACATTGAGTCCAGATTCCTACCCACCCCCCATACCCTTTTCCTACCTAGAACTTCCTCTCTCTCCTTTCCCTGAGGGATTTTTTTCCTCAGGATATCCTGTGTGGAGATAATAATAAATAAGAAGCAGAACCTATCGAATGATGCAAAATAATTTGCCTCCACGAAGTCTGATACTTATACCCACTATTATAAAAATAATAATATTAATTTCACATTGTGTTTACGTTCGCCACCCTATACGCACAGCGCAAAGCGATGCCGCCTCGCAACTAGCTGTCGGGGGGTTTGTTTAATATCCCGCAGTTCTAGTTAGTACATACGTATGTCGGCTGTTAAAAAAGTAACGGGAATTTTTAAATTTCGCGAATTTGAAGAGTCCGATTTAATTTGTTTTTATTGTTATATTGGTATACATGCCCCTAAAATATGATAAAATTTTCAGCTGTTTAGTTTGTCTGTGGCAGCCGTTAAGGTTAGACGTTTTTATGAGCTCGGCGATTTTTGTTTTTTTTTTTAAATGGATCAAAGAATGTGTATCAAATTTTGTGTAAAAAATGAAATAAAGTGTAACGAAGTATGTGAAATGTTAACAAAGGCCTATGGTGAGGCTAAAAACAAGGCCGAATCAGCATTTGATTGTGATTCGGGGATCGTTCATAACCATTTCTTTCACTTTTTCCACGTTTTCATCGATTGTTGGAATGTCCGGGACGTTGGTCATCTTCACCGTCTTCACGGTCATCTTGGAAACGCTTTTTTACTCATATCAGACTCACCATAGGTCTTGGTAACATTTCACATACTTTATCACACTTTATTTAATTTTTAATAAGGCTGAAAATTTTATCGTATTTCAGCGGCATGTATACCAACATAAAATTTAAAAATAAAATGTCAATCGGACTCTCCAAACCTAAATTTAAAAATTCCCGTAATTTTGTGAACAGACCTAGTACATAGTGTATCTAGTGTAGTGCAAGGTTTCCCCAGGGAAGGGAGTGTTCACACGCGCTGCTCGTATGATTGGAGGCATGGAAAACATCCCTCGGTGGTTTCACACGTAAGCCACTTTTCTGAATAATGTCAGCAATAAAAAAATGCGATTTTCACATATTCCTCGTGGCTATTGATTTATCACGTATATATCAAGCCATTTTTCGTCAGGGGGTTGGCAGATAGCACAACTACATATAGTATATATGCCTACAGGACTCCAGATACTAATATCTACAGTCTGTATGTCGGACGAATATCTACGGCTCATATGTTGGACATATATCTATGAACTTCAGAGTGAAGACTTATATCTACAGAGCTAAGGTCGGATAAATATCTATGACGGTTCCAGTGGTGACGAATATCTATGGAGCGTAGGTGGGACTAATATCTACAGAGGGCAACTGAGCATCTAACTTAACCTAACCTAACCTGACCTAACCTAAAACAAACTCTGACAGTGCTTTAGATATTCGTCGACATCACCTGTTCCATAGATATTAGTCAACAGTTTGAGCTGTAGATATTCGTCCTCACTTTGAATCCCATAGATATTGTTCCAACATACCTCGTATAGATATCAGTCAGAACATGGATTCTCACAGTTATTAGTCCGATTTGTTCAGTTTTTGGAATTCCTGTAGATATTAGTAGACGCCTCCTACCTACAGGTATATAGTATATACACCATACTTCATTGACTGTGCGTCGCAAAATCCTGTTTTATTATCTTTTTTTTAATGATTTCTGTCTGTAAATTTGTTTGTGCTTTCCGTTTTCGTTAAATAAAATCTGCTGCATTATTTATTTTAACAAGCCTTGCTTTTAATAGATGGCTAACTTTAAATAGGAATCAGTAAAGAGCGTTTTACAAATGTCAAAATTTCATATTTAATTGAACTTTCCTTTCAGTATTTTTTCAATATTGGTTAGTTACCTTATCTAACCTAACCTAACTGGAGAAATTTAAAAAAAAAATTCATCGAGATAGTGACGTTTCTTTGTGACAAAATCGTATAATTCTTTATTTGTAATTATAAAAATGTTACATTAGAATACTATCTAATTTTATTATTATTCATTGAGTTAGTTTATTCTTCGTTCGTGAAAAAGCTAATAATATGTACAAGGTAACATTTCATTTTGTAAGATTATATTTTTACAGTTAGCGTAACATCCCTTTTTAAATACATTTATTCTTTCCTCATTCATCAGCCTTTCAGGAAATTTCATCAGATTTTTAATCCTCTATATATTATTTAATTCTGTGTCTCTGGGTTTTTCACATGCGATAATCTAACTCTATTTACTTTTCTGGTTGCATAGTAATGTCTATTTCTACAAAATATAATTTCATTTAGTATTTTGGAATTTGGTTTTTCATGCACAAAAATTAGCACATTAAATAGCAGTCTCTTTTTATTGGAATCCAATTTAGCTTGTCTCGCATTTGATGAACTCTTATATGCTTTCCCAGTGTGCATCTCATAGCTCTATTTTGTCAGAAAACTTCTAGCTTATTCAAGTTTCCTTCATTGGCCAAATATAACATCAGAGAGCAATATTCTAAATGTGAAGCAACAAAATGAGCTCTGTAGTTTTTCCTTTTAGTTTATTTCATAATCTTCGAAGAAAATTTACTTTTTTGATAAATTCTTTAGCAGGTAGATATTTAAACTTAGAATGGCAGAGAAAATTTTGATTTTGTTTTATTAAATAAAAGAAAAAATTACACACACGCTTTTTAATCGCGAGGTATACTGTTCACAGAACTACTAATTTATATTCTTTACATCGTTTCATACACGAGAAACGCAAATTGGACTGTTGTTCTTTACTGCTTGAAAAATATATATATTATATATTATATTTTATTTTATAAAGCTATTATATATTATATTTTATAAAGCTGACGGGAAGGTTCCGCTGGGTAGGATACCGGAAGATAGCTGACAACGTGACGTCTAAAACTTTTTATGTAACGTGCAGAACGAAATAGTATTGGAACTAGTTCGTTTTTAGGTTCTTACTTTCGAATACAAAGAATTTTATTTATTGAAAAATAAAATTTTGAAAAATAGAACAAAGTATAATATTCAGCTATTTTTTCACCAATGTGTCAAAAGCGTAAAAAAATTCAGTCTTACAAAATTGAAGATAAGAAATATCTAGTGTTATGTCGTAGAAAATAAGTAAAATTAAATCCAAAAACATAATAAAAAAATTACAAAAAACTACAAAGGTCTCTAAAGCTTCATGAAGATATAACAATACGATTTTATCACTGCAAAATTTTTGTGAAAAATGTTAATTGTTCGATTTGCTTCAGGAATTCTGTTCATCGTATGTTTATCCATTTAGTAGAACTTTACTGAAAATAAATTGTAGTAACAAAATCTCAAAGACGTTGCTTGACTTTTCGAAGTTAAAGTAATCTGCATCATCAAGTTTCTCCTCTACAAGAAGAATAAAGAAAATCAATTAAAATGGAAGACCGAAACAAAACGAGCTCCTTCAAAGCCGCGCTTGAAAAATTCAAGCAATTTGCTAGAGATTGTACTGAAGACGCCATGAGAGCAGCAAGCAATTTTAGAAACAATTCTCCTCCTAAAAACAATTTAAAGGACAATAAAATCAACGTAATAGAAAATACAACAGGCAAGCTACAACCCATCGATGAAAAGAGCCAAGATTTTGAAATACCAATCAAAGACGAAGAAGTTAGTCATTCTGCATTACCAATCAAAGATGACGAAGAAGATTTCGATGCAGAACAAGATGAAGACCTTATATCAATCATTAATAACAAGTCAAACATTGCAATGCAAACTTTAAATAAAAGTGACACCAACTACAATATTATCAACGTAACAGAAATTAGCAAAGATAATGCTAACGACGGGACTACCAAAAACAGTAATATCGACGGCAACAATCAAAATAAAGGATCCCTGATGACAATGCTGGAAAAGTCGGACGTTTCTTGCACCATTATTGGAGATCCTTCTGAAGACTTTGCAGAGGCCTGCAAGATAGTATGCGAGTACGATGAAGAGTCAATGATAGCTGCAAAGAAGTGTGAATATGCCTGTCTGGCTGTTAACAAACTCAGGGACGAGGTGCTTAAAACGGCAAAGGAAATCTCTAATAAAGGAGAGCATGAGAAGAGCGAGCAACGGACAGTGACATAAATATTTTTAGAAACCACAATATTTTTTTGTAAAAGATCTACGAATACATTATGTATTTTTTATATATTTATTCTTTTATTTTACTGCATTGATTTGTTTGCCATTTCTAACAATTCATATATTTGTTTTGTATAAAAATACTTCAAACAAGATAGCCGTGTTAGTAGATAGTAGACTTGCACTACTGTACGAGTCGGTACATAGGAGTAAGAGTATTATTTAAAAGCTTGTAGCTGCTTTCCTTTCTATATTAACCGTTTGCACTACTAAATGCGAAAGTTTAATTAGTAAGCTACTTAAGGTGCAAAGACCATCTGGATGCATTATAATGATAAAAGCATCGACTTTGACGCTAACATGCGAACGAAACCAAGACCCGTATTAGGTTAGCAGAAAAACACGTTCGCAAAATTCATTAATTATATTTGTATAATTTTATTTACCAACAAACAAAAATATGTTTTAACCCATTACCTGATTCTGACATTCAGATAGATAGTATTCAGAGAGTAGTGCTACACCATGCTGATACCGTAAGTAAAATATTATTTAGAAGTTCTAATTTAATTTAATTTCAGATATTGTATTATTGCTTGAAACACCAGGTCACTACTATCTTTTACAAGTGGACCACTGTTGTAAATGTTGGTCATTCATTGTAAGCAATCATGTAACAAAGGAGAGATTAAATTGTCACTCTTAATGGTAAGACAACTTTCAAACAATTGAAGTCATAAAAAAATCATTCATTACTTTGGCGGAAAGTGTAAACGTCCTTTAAAACAAAAATTAAATTTTGTGATTTATTTTTGGAGTATTGTGCCGTATTGCGCTATCTCCTTTATTTGTTAACCTTTCGAACAGCGTTGCAGTGTTCATCATCTGTATCTATCTTGATAGTCATCATCCATATCTGGCTAAAGAAGGAGATAGCGCAACAGGGCGTAATACCCCAAAAATAAATCACAATAATACTTTTGGCTGTGAAAATTACAATGAAATTGATTTGTGATATTTTGGTAGACATAAAAGCTTTAAGTTGATAATTACTGATAATTATTGTATTAATTCATTACTAATCCCAGCACAAGATCCCAACGGTGTAATTTCATAATTTTCATATATAACTAACATCTGCTACTAGATATGATATATATTTAGAATGAAGATCTAAGATTCAGTGTTTTTTAACATGTTTACTGATTACACAGTCATCAGGGGAATGATTTTATCGAAGTAAAGTCATGGATTTTTTTAACGATATTTTTTGTAAAATCATCAAAAATACTAGTTTCAGTTGTCCAATATTCCTACGAAAATATTTCACAGGAATCTTATCATTTTCAAAATTGGAATAATTGAACCAATAATTCGGATAACTACAAAGCAGGTACCGACAGATAATCATATTTAAAAAAAATGAATCAATTTATATTTCTATATTTGAAATCCGCACATCTTTTGTTCAATTTTTTTCACAGATTTTTTAGATTTTTTAAGATAATTGATAATAATCGAACGGTAAATTTAAAATAAAAGTAAAGAAAGGTTATCTTTCTCTATATAGTTGGTCAAAAAATAATATTTCAGAGAATATTTTTTTAAGTTAGCTCCACGCAGAAAGCTCTAATGAAAATAATTCCCCCCTTAGAATATTCGATCAACGACATAAATTTTATTGGAGTACCTTCCTAGGCCAGAGAAAAATGAATAGAGTATAAGAGTAAAACTGACAAGTGTGGATATTAATGCAGTGGATCCACTTAGTACTTAATATTTAATATTATTCAAACAACGCAATGTATAATGTATATAGTCTGTCAAATAAGAGTAGAAAATGTAAAAAAATGGAACTACAAAATTTGTAGGCTGGCAACACGAATTAAACTGTCAAATATTATTTAGTGCAATGACACTGAATATATTGAACACAGTGTTTTATAAAGCGATTTATTTTAATTTAATATAACATAAATTTGAATTTAACAATATATAGAAAAGAAGAATCACTAATGGTGAGTTTAGTTACACTAGATACATTTACTTTTAGATCTGAATGAGTTAAATATATTCAGATCTAAAATTAGAGACACGATCTAAAGCCCAGGCAACGCTAGGTACTTAATCTAGTATTAAATAAATCTGAGCAATTTCCAAACTGTCCTTTATATTTTATTACATTATCGTTATTCTTCATTATGTTAACACAACATTTCAAAGGTATGATAATAACATATCAATAGATTTGCAATTCAAAATTTGAGATCAGTGGGTATCTACACTGCAATGAAAAAATATTTTTTCCGCTTTTATGCCTTTTTTTTAATAAAAATTTAGGTTACACAGCTTTACTTTAACACCATGAGTTATGTGTTTAGTATTGCCATTTGATCAACAGTCGCGCCTTCCTATGTTTTCTACTCTTATTTGACAAACTGTACTTGCACAATTTACTTTCTTTCATGTGGCACCTTTTATCGCTGTATAAATTTAGCAATGTTCTGTAAAACACCTAATCGGGCGTAATAAAGGTCCCATTGCCCATTAAAAACGTGCTTCACAACAAACTGTTAGCATCTATTTTTATAATGGTAACTACTTTCGTGGTACCTACTTACTTCTTTTGCACTCTTGTTATTATGCACACTAATTGAGCTCGACTTTCCATAATAATGAAACCATTTATAAATATTATAATTATGTGAATGCAAATTGTGAAGCTTAACTTTACTTAATACTTTATGAATCATAATGCACCCACCAACATAATATGAATACTTCTTCAAATTTTGCAAATTCACTTTGTGGCACCATTTTATTAATTAAATTATTAAAACACTTTGTTTTTACCACAATGATCTTTATTTAAAAAGTCAACATGTTTCGAGAACGATGTTCTCTTCATCAGAACATTATATGTACTAAAAACTAAATTATCAAGCATAGAATGGTGAAGTGATAAAAAACATCAATCCTAAATCTAACTTTAACAAAATACAGTATACGTCAGAACAAATGCACGCAATCAATATATCGAAGGTTACAAAGGAAAAAAACCTCATCATTACTAAAGTGGACAAAGGAAACTCGGTGATTATTATCAACAAAAGTGATTACATTGATAAAACTATGGACTTTCTACAAGGTGATAACTTTGAAATAGTAAAGACAAACCCAATTAATAAATGTCAGGAATTGATAATGGACACTTTAAAAACTTGTAAAAGTGATAAAATTGTTAATTTATTTAGAAATAAAAAAATAACTGTAAAAAATCCCAAATTATACAGTCTACTAAAGATTCACAAGAAGACTCAACCAATCAGACCGGTAATTTCCAATTGCAATGCTCCTAGCTATAAATTAGCGTCAACTTTAAATACTATTATAATTGAATCAAATATTTTTCAACCTAAGTATACAATTAAGAATTCCCCACAATTAGTTGAGCACTTGAAAGGTTTGGAAATCCCCGAAAATGCATTATTAGTATCCTTTGACGTCGTTAACCTGTTTCCATGTGTCCCAGTTGAAGAAAGCAAAACAATTATAAATAACTTACTTAATTCCTCAAAATTACCTAATGACTTAGCCCAGGATTTACTTAAATGTCTTAATGTAGTTTTAAACCAAAATTTCTTTCAATTTAATAATAACATTTTCAAACAAAAAGACGGTTTGGCAATGGGGTCAAGTACCAGTGGCTTGGTAGCTGATATATTTTTAAACCATATAGAAAATAAATTCTTTGATAGTTCTGCCTTATTACTTAAATATGTGCACAAAAAATTTACATCTACCTACAGATTAGACGTGTCATATTTGCTCATACGAATTTAAAGAAATAAACACAAATAAAGCTATATTTAAGCAGTAAAAAGTGCAGAATATATTGATTTCGCGATTTTGCTTCGTCTGTGTGTTTTTAAACTTAAAAAAAGCGACTCTGTGCTCTATTTCATAGTTTGTGAAAAAATACAATAACACAAACGATTTAGTGAATTAAATAAATAATAAACTGTAAAATACAATGAAATATAAAGTGCATCCTAAATAATCTATAACTTCAATAAAAACAGTGATTTTTTTACTTAATAGATAAGCGAGATAAACAACTAAAAATACAAATTTAAATTAATTGATAACTGTCATAACTTTAATAAATCTAATTAATCTCGGCGGGCGACATCTGTAAATTGGTGAATTGGTCTAGCGGCTAGCGTCACTCGCTTATTTGTCAAAACCGGTGTTTGCGCATTTATTTTTACAATTAATACAGAGGGGGCGATAACGTATAAAAAATGAACCCACATCAATTTATGGATTCTGCGAAGGAGGCTATCGATGATTTACTTAACTGTGTTCAAGATAAAACTTTTAAATTTAACAAGGAACAAATTCACTTAATTACAACGAAAACAAGTGCTATATTAAACTGGATGGGACATTTAACAATACAATTATCTGAAGCAAAAGAAAAAATAATTGAACCGACATTTGGATACGGGAAAGTAGCTGAAAACCAAGATAATATATTTAAAAGTGATTTCAAATTAATAGTTTCTTCGAACAATACTGAGGAATCTTCAGAAAATATACAAAATAAAATCAGGAAGAAAATTAACTTAGGTAAGATTGGTGCCAAAGTAATTGGTGTTAATGCGATATCTAAGAATATAATACTTATAAAATGCTCGACAAAGTGCGATGCGGAAAAAATGAGTAAAGCTATTGGCGACGAGTTCAAAGACATCAGTGCTACAGAAATTAAAAAGAAAAGACCAACTATGATACTTAAGGGCATTAATAATGACTACAATAAGGAGGATATTATACAAGATATTATCGAACAGAATAAAGATATCAAGGCTGTGATGATAGATAAACCAGAAATTGAGATGACCTTAAAAAAGATCTTAAAAAACAAATACAATAACACATCTAATTACATAATAGAAGTTAGTACTAAAATAAGAAGATGGCTAGTTTGTGCCGGTAAAATCTATGTGGGGTACCAGAGAATACAAGTAGAGGATGCCCTTCCTCTGGTGCAGTGCTATCACTGCCTGGGCTTTGGACATACTTCTATCAGGTGTCTTCATAAAGAAAAGGACAAACCATTGTGTACACACTGTGCTGGTGATCATTCCTACAAAGATTGTGCTAACAAAGATAAAAAACCTAAGTGTAAAAACGGTGATAGCAAAAATAAAAAAATGAACTGGAATATTGACATCAGGCATTCTGCAAACGATAAAAAAAAATGCAATGTGTATAAAAAAATGAGCATATTAGCAAAAGAAAAAATAGAATATTGACTAGAAATAACAATAAACCTGTCTCAAAGTAGATATAGCGTTATTCTAATACGTATGATTTTTTCTCGTAGAATTTGCTATATTTCAATAAATACAATTTACGTTTTTATTTCCAAACATCACACATTTCTATTTCTATATTATATTAAAGAAAAAAATCATTGTAAAAAGACTCTAGATTTCCAAACATCGCCATATTCTGTTGTTGAACTTTCACTTTATTACATAAATATTGTTATAAAAATTATAAAAAATCACAAAAAAACTAACAAAAATAATATTATTATATTACATTCTTTTTTTAACGGTAATATCATAACGACACCTTCAAAAACATTTTTTTGTTTACCTATATATGTATATTTTCACTGTGTACTATATTTCACATTCATAAATATAACAACAGTTTTTAAAAAAATCTTAAAATGTGATAAATATTCTGAAATAACCATAGATGTAAACATTCAATTTATTTTATATTTATTAAGTCTTTATCAAAAAGTACTTGTACCAATTAGCTCTAGACACAAGCACTTTTATATTGCTAAATATTTAACATTAAATCCTTCAATCTATACTCAAAATACTTCTCTTTTTAAACAAAACAAGAAAAGAATTCATTCTTACGGGCTGAAACCTACAAAAGATATTAATTATTGTATAGGTTTCATAAATGGAGTTATTTTATATTGCTCTCTTTTCATGTTTACCAGAAAGATAAAAAGAATATGTGTTAAATATACTATTTATGTATGGAATTTAATCAACCTAATTAAAATATTAAATTTTATTGTTTTATCTATAAATGAAATATTTGTAATATTATTTAATGCTAAACGCATTAAAACCATTTTGTATCCTTTTACTTTAAGAAAAATAATTGTGGTATCTTTGATAAAAACGAATGCTTTATCATATTATCGTGTATAATAACTGTTCATTGCTGTATTATGCTAAGTATAAAAACAGGTGTTAGAAAAAAAAATTATGTAATTATATCAAGTATTAAATTGAACCTTATACTGCATTTTGTAGAGATATTTCTTATTGAAATATTTCTATTTGTAAAATTAACCAAACTTCGTACCACAATCTTATTGTATTGTTTCAAATTTAACTACGAATTAAATGGCACAGAATAATTTTTCGTATATAGATAATGATAATGAAATAGAAAGTAGTACAGTAAATAATTTAGAACATTGGATAAAAAAACAAAACATAAATGCGTCTGATAATCTTGTTTGTATTCAATTAAATATAAGATCTATACAAAAATATTGGGATATATTGAATATATATTTACTTAATTGTTTGAAGCATATTGACATTCTAATGCTATGTGAAACCTCTATTCATACTGAAAGTGCGTCTATGTACAATATTCCCGGATATAATTTATATAACTACTGCAGGACTGATAAGTCAGGAGGAGGTATTATATTGTATATAAGAAATAAATTTGAGTTTAGACTAAAATCGTTCCAATCACTACATTTTGAAAATATAACAGGAAAGCTCATACTCCAGGACAAAACTAAAGTTAATATAATAGCTATCTATAGACCCCCTAATTTCAGTAAATCTTCATTTTTAACGGAATTATCATCATATCTTGATACAATTAATAGTAAGGAAAATATTATCTTACTTGGAGATATAAATCTGAATTTGCTTAATGACCAAGATTACATCATAAGCTCATATGAAAACTTACTTACTAACCATTATTTAACTAAATGCATCAATGTAGTAACCAGAGAAGCTGTATTAAATGGACAAATTACTCGTACGTGTATTGACCATATATTTGCCAAATTTAGAGGCAAGAAAATAACTGCTTGCGTCTGTGAAAATAATATCGCCGATCATTTTATCACTGCTATTAATATAAGATCTCATAAACGTCAGGTAGACCTTGCAAATAAGTATATTCAAATCATCTCACAAAAGACAATTGATAGATATATCAGAGATTTTAACTGGAGTAAACTTATAGAAGAGAAGGATTGTATTTCATTATATGAAAAAATAAAAACTTTATTTAACAAATTTTACAAGAGTAGTTCTAAAACGATAGTGCAAAAACCGAAAACACGACCTTACGCAATAAATGAATGGATAAGCAGTGAATTATTATGTCATATAAATAAAAGGGATAAACTTTATAAAAAATGGAAAAGTACACCAACAAACAAAACATATGAAACAGAATACAAAAAAACTCGTAACCTTGTCAATAAACTTATAAATAAAGATAAAACTAACTACTATAATAATAAATTTGAAAACTGTTTTAATGATACTAAAAAAACCTGGGACGAGATAAATAATATCTTAGGACGTAAACCCAAAAACGATTGTGATGAAACTATAACACGATATATGTTAAAAGATAAAACTGAGGATTCTGTGTCAAATGATTTTGTGAATTACTTCTCGGATAGCATCAGTAACATGTTACATAAATGCAATCACAAAGCTACTAATATAGTACTGGAAGAACTACCTCACAGTTTATATATACCAAGAGCTACTATAACTGATATTGAAAACATTGTTAAAAAAATGAAAAACTCTAAAAACACAGGTATTGACAATATAAGAATGTTTGATTTAAAAAGAAATATAAAAACCCTTGGGCCAATAATTACTTATTTAATCAGTATGATAATAAAGCAAGCAAAAATTCCATAAAAGTTTAAATGTAGTATTACTAGACCAATATTTAAAGGTGGAAAACACATTGAACTAGGAAATTATAGGCCTATTAGTATACTACCAGCATTAGAAAAAGTTCTCGAAAATTTTTTATCAAATAAATTAAATAATTACATTGAAAAATTCACTATCATAGACCCAAATCAATATGGCTTCCAAAGAAAAAAAAATACTGAAAAACTACTGCAAGAGTTTTCCAATTACATAAATAATCAATTAAATAATAAATTACATGTCATTGTTTTATTTATCGATAACTCTAAAGCTTTTGACACAATTAACTCCAAAAAACTGCTAAAAACTCTAGAAAAAATTGGAATAAGAGGAAATGTGTTAAATTTATTTAAAGATTATCTTAGAAATAGAAAAATATGTACCAAAATAAATAATACTTTTAGTAAAACAAAAAATGTATCTGCAGGAGTTCCACAAGGTTCCATATTGGGACCTACACTGTATATAATCTATGTAACTATAATGAAAAAACTTTTCTCTTTTGTTAAACATTTTGTATTCGCAGATGATACAGCATTGGTCATATCACATAAAGATCTAAAAACTGCAATTGAACTCATGCAAATTGACTTTAATCAACTGTGTAAATGGTCTTATGATGCAGGATTATTAATTAATGCCAAAAAAACCAAAGTAATGCATATAAGATCACCTAATGCCAAATTCCAATTTAATCCTAATATTATTTCTCATAATTTTAATTGCATCCATAAAAATATTCCAACTAATTGTAAATGTGAAAGTTTAGAATTAGTTACGGAATATGTGTATCTTGGTGTTACCGTAGATTTTTTTTTTAAATGGGATAAACATATTAAAAAAAACCTGTAAAAGACTCAGATCAATTGCTGGCAGAATGTACACATTGAATTTTTTCTTACCCATTGAAACACTAAAAATAATTTATATGTCACTGGCAGAATCCATTATAAGATATGGATTAACAATATGGGGAAATACTTCTATAACAAATCTGAAACAAGTCCAAGTTGTACAAAACGCCATTGTAAAATTATTAGTTGTTCCGAATATTTTCAAACAGAGACATGATACACCATTACTGTTTCAGAGTGCTAAAATTTTACCAGTTAAGGCAATACTATGGCACAAAATTATAATTCAGTATATATTTACCCAGCAGCATAAAGAGAAATTAGAACATAAATACAGCACTAGATTCACGCGCAACGACGGGTTAATAGTTCCGAAATTTAATAATAAGTACGGACAGAGAACGTTTGAATACAACATACCGAAAATATTTAATTTTTTACCTGATAGTATAAAGCAATGTAATTCTATGAATAAGGTTAAATATATGCTGAAAAACTGGCTATCGGAAAAAAAATATTTATACTTAGATTGATTTGTATGAATAATGTTGAATTTGTAGATATAAGATGAAAAATTATAACACTTAAAATTTATATGTAACTTAATTATAAGCACCTGCTGACAAGCCAATTCAATTGGCTTAGCAGGACTTGTTTGTGATAAAAAATATATATATATTAAATAAAAAAAAAATAAAAAAATAAAAAAAAGTATTTTTATAAACGTTACGTAGATGATATTTTTTGTGTATGGACCGGCACCAAAAGACAGCTTCAAGTGTTCCTTAATTTTTTGAACAAAATTCATAAAAACATTAAATTTACATTAGAAATAGGAATTAATTGTAGCATAAATTTCTTAGATTTAAACCTAACTGTAATTAACAATAAGATTGAATTTAATATTTTTAGAAAAGAAACATACGCTGATATAATTATACACAACTCATCTAACCATCCATTTTCACAAAAACTCTTAGCTTTCCATTATTTGATCAATCGATTAATTAATATCCCGCTATCGCCAAATAATTTCAAAGCTGAACTTAACACAATTAAAATAATTGCATCTAATAATGGTTATAACCCCAAATTAAAAGACGACATATTGAACAAAAAATATAAGAAAAAATTTCATTTGTCCTACATTTACCCATTGCTTAGTGATAATATTAAAAAACAATGGAGAAAAATATTGTTTGTAAATCATCAAACCTCCAATTTAATCGGGAAAAAAATCCCTAATACAATACAGCCAGCTTTTTATACCAATAATAAATTGAAAAATTATATTTTAAATAACAAGGACAAAGACCAAAAAATGAAAAAATCAGGAGTTTACCAATTGAATTGTAATGATTGTAATAATGTTTACGTAGGTAAAACTTGCAGAAATTTTGAAACGAGGATTAAGGAACACTTGAGATGTCTAAATAGCAATAATTATTCGGAATTTGCTAACCATCTAATTGAATTTAACCATTCATTTGATATAAATACTGGTTTTAAAATTTTACACACTAACGTTAGTGGTTTTCAATTAGATCTTTTAGAAATATTAGAAATTAGGAAAAATGTCAATAGAAATTTAAATATTTTTTACGGTGCTCCAGATTTTATGTCCGGGTTGAATCTTTCCCAAATGAAAGACTAAACCCTTCCACACACTTTTCCACAAATGAATATCTAGTAAATTAACGCAATGTAAGTGCATTATATAAGAATAAAACAATACAAGAACAATACATCAATCCACCAGAAACATAATGGGAAAATATTTCACCGACTCCAGATATTTTCATATCAGAGGGTTCGGCTCTGATGAAATCCTAACTGGTCCGATAAATCCTACTGATCCCTCAATATAAATATTTAAAAAATCTTTCGTAATCCTACATGTATTTAAAATGACCGACTTTTGCATTTTTATGTACAAATTTTTTGACAAATCTAATACGCCTAAATTTTGAATGAGAGAGCTAGGTATAATGCCAGTAGCCGAAATAACAAATGGTAATATTTTTATAGTCTGAGAATGCCAAATTCTTTTAATTTCATTTCCTAAATCTGTATATTTTCTTATTTTTTCAGAAACAGTTTTCTGAATATTACAAGAATTTGGAATAGCGACAACAATGATATAAGTTATTTTCTTAATTTTGTCATGTAAAACTATATCGGGTCTATTATGACTAATTGTTCTGTCTGTCAGAATAGTTTTATCGTAATAAATTTTATAAAATTCATTTTCTAAAAATGAATTTGGTTCATATTCATAATATGGTACATTACGGCAGTCAATCAAGTTATGTTTAATTACCAAACTTTGGTGAATTATTTTTAAAACTTGATTATGCCTAAATGTATACTCGGACGGCGCTAATACAGAACATCCCGATATAATATGTTCTATAGTTTCCGGAAAAGCCAAACATTTTCTACATAAATCATCAATTTGATTTGCATCTTTGATGATATGCTTCCTATAATTTTTAGTATTAATGACTCTATCTTGTATGGCAAGCATAAAGCCTTCTATTTCTGCGCTCAACTCTCTCTCTCAATAATACTCTCCAATAACCAAATTAATTTTGTGAATAACTAGTAATTTTGTCTATGATCTTCTAAGCAACCCCCTCCCCCCTGTCTATCTTCTAAGCTCCTCCTCTTTCCGCCCCTCCCCCCCCCTCCAACTAATTCCATTTCCACCCACGCCTGTCTTTCTATGCTTGATAATTTAGTTTTTAGTTCATATAATGTCCTGATGAAGAGAACATCGTTCTCGAAACATGTCGACTTTTTAAATAAAGATTATTGTGGTAAAAATAAAGTGTTTTAATAATTTAATTTGGATTCGAATTTTGAACATTTGGCTGTCATCAGTTGTTTTGTTTTCTCTCTTAAAAAAAATAATCTTTTTTATTATTTTAACTAATATTTTTATGTTTTCTGGTCAATAAAGTGTAGTGTGTTGTTCCTTGAGGATTCTTCTCCCCTCTGATCTTCCAGGAGTCACTTTTCGTCGCTGATTTCCAGATATTTATAACCTTTTTTTCACTACTGTCACTTTCCATACATATTTTTTTTTTGTAATTTTGTGAACAATGGAGGAGGATTTCCCTCCTGGACATCCTAAAAAGCCCCCAGATCCTCCCCCTGACCCTCCAGATGGTGAAAATATTGTAATTTCTGACAGTGAATCTGTCATTCTAACTTCCACAAAAAAAAGGAAGTTTAGTCCCTCTTCCCCAGTAAAGCATGACTCTCCTTCTACTTCTCAGTCTCTACCAGATCTTCATCAACCTCCTCCAACCAATGTTTACTCTACTCATTCCTGTGGCCCCTACATTGTTTATGCGCAAAAAACTGAGCAAGGTTAAACCATACATCCTCTCGAATTTGGTAAATTCCTTTCAACCAACAAGAACCTTTCGATTAAGCCCGGAGGTGTAAAAGCCGAGGGTCGCTTCCGAATCTCTGTTGAATTCCTCTCAGGTTCAGCCGCCAACAACTTTATTAAAAACATTTTTATTACATCTAATTCTAAATTCAAGGCGTACATCCCAACTTTCAATGTTTCTCGTATGGGCCTGGTCAGGGGTATCTCGACCGATCTGTCCATTCCAGAAATTCTGTCTTCTCTTTCAACCCCTCAACATATCGGCAATCCCATAAAAGCCAGGAGGCTAAATTATAAGGACACCTCTGAGGGCAATGTTTCCTGGAAGCCCTCCCAATCTGTTGTGATCACATTCGAAGGACAATCTCTTCCCTCCCATATCTATTTATTTTTCAACTCCTTACCAGTTGAAATTTATACTTACCCCACCACCCAGTGCTACAATTGCTGCCGTTTTGGTCATACCAAAGCTGCATGCAGATCCCCTCCCAGATGCTTCAAATGTGGAGAAAACCACACGGCTGACCAATGTTCTTCTCTCTCTTCACCTAAATGTTTTAACTGCTCAGGCGCTCATTCCGCCATTCACTCTTCTTGTCCTGAACAAACTCGCCAAAAAAATATAAAAATTTCCATGGTCTCTGAAAACTTGTCTTTTCTGCAGGCTTCTAAACTATTCCCGCCAGTCAAAAAATCTTTTGCCGAGGTTTTATCCAGTAACTCTCCATCCAACCCTCTCCCCTTCTCCTCAACATCTTCTCGATCAACTAAATTTATGTACAAAAACCCTGTCTCTAAACCGGCTCCTGGATACGATCGGCAACAACACAACTCACTTCTCTTAAATCCCAATGGTTCTCCTCTTTCAAATGCCACAAATGGGTGCGCAAACAACTATAATTCGTCCTCAACAAACCATCAAAAGCTTTCTGAACAACTCTCGCAAGATAATTCTTCATTTATACAAACTCTTATTATGCTTCTAATTGACCTAATTTCTTCTCAAACTAATCTACCGTCCAACGCTGCTTCTATTATTTCCACGTTAAAATCATTTGTTCAAAATGGCACTTCAAGATGTCAGAATACTTCAGTGGAATAGCCGCAGTGCTATTTCTAACAAATCGAACCTTCTTAACCTATTAAATTCAAACCTTGTTTCTGTGGCTGCTGTCTCGGAGACATGGTTTACTACATCCACCCACTTTAATGTGGGAGGGTACTCCTGTCTCCGTGATGATCGCCTGGAAGGTACGGGCGGCGGTGCTGCCCTTTTTATTAAAAATCCCCTCCGTTTTCCCCAATAAATAATATCAAACCCCCCAATGCTGACTTTCAAATGGTTGCAGCTAAAATAAAGGACACATCCTTTGTTTCTATCTATATTCCCCCATCATCTCACTTCAATAAGCAAGCTTGGTTACAAATTGTCCGTCAACTAAGCCCTCCATTCTTTTTATTGGGCGATTTTAATGCCCATTCCCCCGTCTGGGGTTCTGCTTTCTCTGATCGAGATGGTCGAAATGTTATGGATTTTTTAGATGAATCCAACCTTTTCCTTTTGAACGACGGATCTCCTACGAGAATCTCTCGCCCCAACACAAACCCCAGTGCAGTGGATCTCTCCATATGCTCTACAAATCTGCCACCTCTCTCCTCATGGGTAGTATCCCCCGATCCTTGCTCCAGTGATCATTTCCCGATCACCATCACTTATCAAACTTCTTTCCATTCAGACAAGTCCCATATTTCGACGAAGATTAAAACAAAACACACCAAATGGGACGAATTTAACTCGCATATGGATAAGTTTACAAAATTTACCCTCTTCCGATGTATTATCTGTCAAAGATGACTACGATAACTTCAAATCGATGCTCATAACTGCAATACATAAATCAAATCCTCCCCCTAAAACCAAATCTCTTAAAAAACTCCCTCCGACTCCCTGGTGGGATGAGGAATGTTCTAAGGTAGTGAGAATTCGGAAAGCTAAATCTCTTTCGTATCGTCACAATATGACTATGGAGAACTATCTTATATACAAAAATGCCGAAGCCAATGCCAAAAGGGTATTGAGGTCAAAAAAAAGATCCGGGTGGTACAACTTCTGCAGTTCAGTATCTCCGAATACTCCAATTTCGGAAGTTTGGTCTATGATTCGAAGATTTCGATCCTCCTTCAGTTCAACATCTCCTCGAGCGTCTCATTCTAAATGGATAGATGAGTTCTTGGACAAAATTGCCCCCCCTTCTGTACCTAACTTAGATGAAATAACTCCCATCCACAACACTCCTATGTCTGATCATTGGCTAGACTCTCCATTGACTTTAATTGAATTAAAAAATTGTTTATCAACAGTCAAAGACTCATCTCCAGGCAGAGATGGTATTCCTTATAGCATTATCAAAAATAGTAATGATAATGTTCTAAATCACTTCCTAAGCATCTTAAATAAAATCTTTCAGTCTGGCATAATGCCTGATGACTGGAGTTCTCAAATAATCATCCCAATCCTAAAATCAAACAAATCACCCAATTCTGGATCTAACTACAGGCCAATTGCTCTTTCATCCACCCTCAGTAAAATTTATGAAAAATTAATTAAAAACCGGTTAGAATTTTTTGTCGAAAGTAATCAGCTTCTCTCTCCATCTCAATTTGGATTTAGGAAAAAAAAATCTACGCAAGATAACCTTGCCATCATCAGCACTGATATTAATTTATCCATTTATAACCATGAAGTATGTCTTGCAGTCTTTATAGACATAGAAGGTGCCTTTGACAATGTTTCCATCCCAATCCTTAAAAAAAAACTTTTAGGCTTTGGCCTTCCCCCCATGTTTGTCCAATCTATTATTAATCTATTTCTTGATAGAAAAAATTTCATTGAACTACCAGATGTTACTCCTCAGAGTAGATCAATTTGGAAAGGTTTACCCCAAGGCCATGTATTATCCCCTATACTGTATAATATATACACGTACGATATGCATGTCTCTATTCCCCCTCAAGTAAAAGTTATTGAGTTCGCAGATGATTTAGCTTTCTATTTATCATCCAAAATCATCCCTCTTGCCGTCAAATATCTTAATGAAGCCATGGATGCCATTTGCACATGGCTCACTTTAAATGGTCTGGAACTTTCAGTCAAAAAGAGTCAGTGTGTCACCTTCTCAAACCGTCATAAAAATCCTCCTGTTTAAATTTTATTTAAAAACTCTCCAATCCCCAACGCCTCTGAAGTAAAATTTTTGGGAGTAACATTTGATAGGAAACTTAAATGGTCTTCCCATATTCACAATATAGTTACTAAATGTGAAAAAAATTTAAATATCATCAGATCATTGACTGGCGTTTGGTGGGGTGCTCACCCTACCTGCGTTAAGTTGCTTTACAATGCACTTATTCGAAGTCATCTTGACTATGCCTGCCCACTTTTTAGTACTGCCTCCAAAAATGCACTCATTAAATTAGACAAAATTAAATCAAAGTCATTGCGAATAATAACTGGAGCGATGCAGTCGTCGCCCATCAATTCCCTTCAAGTGGAATGTTCTGATCCCCCACTTTATTTAAGGCGACAACTGTTTGCTGACAAATTTGTTCTTAAATGTTTAAATTCTAAATGTCATCAGGTTATTCCCAGAGTTTCGTTGTTCAAAGACTCAACACATTCATCTACAATCAGAGCTCGAACTAAACCTCTTCCTGCCATCTGTAAAAATTTTCGCTCTCTCTCAGAGCTTCAAATTATCCAAAATGATCTTCTTCCACTATACAAATTAAAATATAGTCACGTCACCCTATCTCCAACAATTTTGGAAGGGATCAGCATCCTTAAAAGTCATTCCAATCTCCCAGCCCGTACTGTTAATAATATGTTCAATGACATTATTTCTTCTAAATGGCCCAACTCTTCTCTTTTATTTACTGATGGCTCCAAATCTCCTGACTCTCCTAACTGTGGTATAGGTATTAACGTTTACCACAATAATTCTAATGATAGAATATTTTATTCAATTTCAAACCAATTTTCAATATTCTCTGCTGAGTGCATTGCAATAAT
Organism: Limnephilus lunatus; assembly: GCA_917563855.2. Classification (NCBI taxonomy): domain Eukaryota; kingdom Metazoa; phylum Arthropoda; class Insecta; order Trichoptera; family Limnephilidae; genus Limnephilus; species Limnephilus lunatus. Next base: position 105,030,336 of record OU830593.1, read on the forward strand.
TGAAGCACTCAAATATATAATCAAAAATAATTGTGAACATTCCCTTGTTCTCTCTGACTCTCTCAGTTCCCTCCAAAAACTTAAATCCTGTCCTCTTCTTCATCCTGATGATCACTTTGTATGCCTCATTAGAGTGCTGATAGCCTCCATTCAAAGCTCTGGAAAAACCGTAATTCTTGTTTGGATCCCTGGACACATTGGCATAGTGGGTAACGATATTGCAGATTCTTTGGCAAAACAAGGAGCGTCCAACCCTATTGTTACCCTCGTAAACCATATTCCCCTATCTGATATTTTTTCCATCATCAAAGATAGATCCCGCAATGTTTGGACAGAGTATTGGAACATTGCCAGTCAATCCAAGGGAGCTCGCTACGCCTCAATACAAAGGACTATCCCATCAAAACCGTGGTTTCAAAAATTTCCCCATTTTTCCAAAAAAGAAATTTCCTCACTTATTCGAATGAGAATCGGTCATTGTTCCGTTCCTTCTCACCTTTTTAAAATTCACATCCTTGACTCCCCAGATTGTACGTTCTGTGGTCTAGATGTGGGCTCTTTAGATCACATATTTTTTGGTTGTCCCTCTCTAAATAAATATCCTCTCTTCTATCAAGCGTTATCTAAAATTGCCTCCCCTCCATTCAACATTTCATCTCTTCTAAGTCTGAACTCGACTCCAATCTTCCATATAATTCTGAAATTTGTACATTTAAATAAAATTAATATATAAATTCACCTTTCCCTTTCTCTGTAATTTTAAATGATGGCCTAGAACACCCTTGAAGGGTGAAAGCCAGAAATAATTAAAAAAAAAAAAAAAATTTAATTACTAATATGAATATGTCAATTTGACTGTTCTAGAACGGGACACCTTCCTAGTTGGAAAGTCAAAGCTTCCTTATACTGAATGTATTTTATAACAAATAAAATCAATAAATAAAAATAAAAAGTATTGTACTACTCATGTTTTTACACTTACAGTACAGTCATGTTATGTACCATTCACTTAATATTATACTCCGTTGTACAACTTACGTATACGAATGTATATGTCGCAGGCCAATCGTAAAATCAGATCTCATCTGCCTAATTTTACGATCAGCCCACGACACATTTACATGAGTTCAATGGGTGAATAATTAAATAAAAATAATATTTATTTTTATTTGGTGAGTATAACTGAAGTAATCACTGACGACAATATTAGCGACTCTCGATCGAATATTTGAAATAGTAAAGATATGGTCTCATCTACGAATTGAACCTCATACATAAAGATAGCAGCCGATAAAAGTCAGTTCTTATTACAGTTAAATATGGCTGAAGGGGATTGGTTCCCATTAGTGGTAGAACATCGCCCCGGAATTGCGTAGGTCCTGGGTTTAAGTCTTACATGTGACCGTATCTTTTTCTTATTTTTCTGTTTCAGATTTTCGATTGAGTTTCGCCAATATTGTCTTCATTAATTAAAATATTACAATTTGAGGTTTTACCAACGACCAAGTTACTTGGTCGAAGGTTTTTACTCATTAACACAAAAATAAAAATAAATATTCATCCTAGTCAAGAAAAGTCAATAGATGTCGCATATTAAATACAAATGGATAACTTCAACATTTGCAAATTCGCTTTGGGTAGACATTTTTAATAACGAAAGCAAACAACTTCGTAAAAATATTAATTATATCTAATAATGTTATTATCTTGACGAAGAAACTTTGATAATTTTAATTAAATAGTGATGTTTTTACAAAGTTACCTATTTGTTTTCATTTAGTTAAAAATGGATAAATTTATCCAACCCACTATCTCTTCTTCTTCGATGGCGCTACAGCCCATATCGAGCTTTGGCCTCCTGCAACAGTCGCCTCCAACTCCTCCTGTCCTCCACGGCTGACTTCCAGTTTGGTACCTGGAGAAGCTGTGCTGCATCCCATCTTACCTCGTCTTCCCATTTCAGTCTGGGTCTTCCACGGACGTACAAAGTATATGGACATGCCCTTACGTGTTAAAAAACGTGTTATTTCCCCCTCCCATTGGAACCATTTTTCGGAACCGGCTGGGCGTGTCCGGACCAGTGTCGTGCTCTCATCGTACATTTTACGCACGGACGCTGTATGTCTATGAAACACATACTTAGACATCGAGATACACAGCGACGCGAAACACAAAGCCGCTGTTTACTGGGTCAAGTAAATCATGAAACATTTGTAAAAGTGTCTACGGAAACAAAATATTCCACTATGAAAATACTCTGAACCTTACTTTGCGAATTTGGATTTTACACATCTGTTCATACCGTGGCATGCAATTCGCGCTCCCATATAAAAAGGTCTATTCATTCAAAAGCAGATTTTACTATCAAGAACTAAATAGTGATATTATAGTGCGAGGTGCCTATATACTGTTAGATTGATTTATTGGCGAATCACAAGTCTCTTTCCTCTCTTCGCCCCGCCATAGTTGGTTTTTACCCCTCATCTGTAAGTTCTCGTCTAGTTATTTGTATTTCTATGGGGTCTTCCCATTTTTATCTTTCCACTTTGGTGTCTAATCAAAAGACATTATCTAGATAGCATTTAGTTATTGAATCTTGCAATCATACATAAAGATAGCAGCAAATAAAAATATGCGTTAAGAAAATGAATATAATGTTGGTTGTTCTCAGTCGAAGTATGATACCGAAACGGATAGAACGGATAACATTAGCTAAGTTGGTATGGCACTGACCAGGTAAGTCATTGGTCCTGGGTTCGAATCCCAGATGTGACCTATCTTTTTCCGATTATTTTGTTTCAGATTTTCGATTGGGTTCCGCTAATATTGTTTTCAATAAATAGAAAAAGATATGGTCATACTTAGGAATTGAACTTCATATATAAAGATAGCAGCCAATAAAAATATGCGTTAAGAAAATTAAGATAATGTTGGTAGTTCTCAGTCGAAGTATGATACGATTAAAAATAACCGTTAACCAGATAGGGACACGTTAACTTAGTTGGTAGAGCATCGCCCGGGCAAGGTTAAGGTCCTGTGTTCAATTCCTAGTGGTTACCGTATCTTTTTGTGATTTTTCTGTTTTAAATATATAATTGAGAACCATATAGAGAGAATAATATTATTTTAGATCAGCCAGAAACTCTTCTATCGTTTTAAAGCATAATTTGACGCTGTTGTGTAAAAATAATACGATAATGAAAAGAAGTACGGAACGTTAAAAGGACAAAAGGTTTTTTTCTGTTTATGCTCTATTTAATTTTTTCACGGTTCCGATAAATTTTAAAGTATTGAAGCCGCTGTTTCAAATTTAGATCATGAACAAATTGGACAACGGTTGCTGTCACATCCCAAACAGTTTGTTAGCCAACACGTCAGACTGATGAAAAAACCAGTATGTGTACATCGCAGGACGTGGTTCGTCAATCGATTTATCAACAAGCGGTTGGTTGCCGGTTTACCGGTTACCGGTTGGTGTGGGAGGCTCTGACAAACCGGCCGCTGACAAGTTGACAAACACGGCGGGACCCATCGGACGCCGGCTGCGGGTCGCATTGTTGACAAACTAATAAAATGCCTGCCGTGAATTCTTAATGCTGAACGAAAAGGCCTACAGACTGATATGTCTGAATTCCACGTTAGTAAAAGTTCGCGCGAGAGAATGCTATGACTATTTTTGAACACTTTCGCGACATGTAGTATTCTTCCAATGAAAAAACGTATTACTTTAATTGGAAGCATCATCTTGTTAATTCTGTAGGAATGGGTACCGCGCACCGTCCAGGAGTTTATTGGATAACCAATATCTCTGTCATAGATCACCCAAAGTGGTCCGCTTCATTTGGTGCCCAGGTTCATGAGATCTTGGCGGGTATTGCGTTTGCCCATCTGACTGAGAGACTGGTTAAGGGAGACCTAACCTAGCCTCTTCAGCAAGACTCTCTTGACACATCGTCTTCCACCACGTGGGAGGGATGGATTTATGCGTCCGTTATCCTGGACCCACTGACCCCCAGATTCCTATTCACCCCTCATACTTTTTTTCCCCAGAACTTCACCTCTCCTTAAAAAAAACCATCCACACACATCCATAGACGACATAAGACCCGAGGGACTTTTTCCTCGGTAAATTATGTTAAAAAAAAACTATTAATAGTTTAAAACTATTATGATTAAAGATTTCATTTTGCACAAATGATTAATTAATTTGTTAGTTTATTTCACGGAATAAAAAAGCTCAATTGGTTGAAAGTAATATATATCTTTCCTTATTATATTTGCAATAAGAGGCGTTCCTGAAAACCTTAAATTAACCGGCGACTCCCGCCATTATATGGTCTCAAGTATTTTTTTTTAATACCTTCAAGTCACGTGTCGTCAATGGTTCCTCAGTTAAGTACGAAGAAATCGATTCGATTCCATAATCGATTCTATCAGTAACACAAATATGCAACTCCCCAAATCCTACTGGAAGTAAAATAATCTAGAACGAAGTAATGTAAACTTGAGTTCAAGTAAATCATAAGATTAGCTTACGTAAATAACCATAATAAAATGTGCACTTACCGATTGAAATATTTAAAAATATTTAAAAAAAAAACTTTCCTTATTCGAAAAAAATATTTCTAGTACAAAACTTCTATAAAGTGAATATAAATCACTAAATCAGACCGAAATCCATTAAATTAAATTTAAAAAACTGCCATAAATTTATCGCCTTGACCAAATTTTGCAGTTGAATAAAATTTTTGAACAAATATTTTTGATTTTTGCATGCTCTTCAATTTCATATCATTGATCGAAAAATTTATATTTCCATATTTTATTATTTTTATTTAAGTTTTTAATCCAGTAGGACTGGGAGGGTAGTGCAATCTCAGTCTGCCATATTACGTAAACAATCCAAAAGAAATAAATAAATAAAATATGATTACATATCTGTACCCGAGAAGCATACGAATGCAAGTCCAAAATTTGTTTATCAGTAAAAAAATTTTAAACATTGATCCTTTCATAACACACCACATGTCATAACAAAATATTCCACTTCATTTAGAAGCAGAAGGACTCAAATCCATGTTTTAGTTTGACTCAAGTCAGCGTTTTTTTTAAACAATATTTTTAAATGCTTTACATATAAAATATTTCGTTTTATTTGCTCGTTTTTCAAACAAAACTAATTGATTTAATAATAACTTTTTTTGTTATCTATCAGCATGGATATCCGAAGAAGTTATTAGACCATAGTTAGAGAAAAATAGTTTTTTGGCTCTCCTGAACATTTACCTTTTTGGACTTGCATCCGTATGCTTCTCGGGTACAGATATTAGGTAGGTACCTAATGAAAATATTAAATGAATATATAATTCGTTACATAAATCACAAAAAACTAAGCATAAAATTGAAATAAAATGAATTAAAAATAAAAATATATTTTTGGATTGTCCTTCCGGGAGGTCGCCTCATCGTCTGCATCCATCGCTCATTTAGTGGGGAACTGAGCCACATTTTAAAGAATGATTTTTTGCCTTCTGGTTACATCTAAAATAAACTGAAAACATTTTTTTAACATTCAGAATTTGCTACGTGCTTTATCTGCAAAATATCAACAGATGAAGGTGCCTACCAACATACATAATACGACTGGAATACTCCCTTGCAATCCGGGTTTCTTCCACATACGACCTACGTGGCTCTTTTCTGGTTTGGCCGATTTGTGTATTTTGTTCATAACGATATCCGCATCGTTTATCCTTCCCATATAAGCAGTAGGCACAGGAAAGGGGTGATAAAAACTAGATTTAACAATGCCTCCGACAGTAGACGGTAGACAGCGAGCCACCGACGGCCAAGACAACCAGTGGCGGAGCTTATACGCAGCCAATTCTCAAAAAACTCGCAAAGACGATCAATATAACATCAATTATTAGTAATATTAAATAAATTTACTACATTTTAAACGACGTGCCACTTAAACTCCTTATTAAAAACGCGCCTGTATGTAAATCCGTTGAGAGACAAGGTTGTGCGGTCTTTTTCACATGAAACTAAAATTTGGGTTCGAGACCAAGATACTAAACCAAGCTGAATTTTTTTTTAAACAAAAGGTATAGCGAATATCTTGTACGGGTGTGTGCCACTTTATTTATTGGTGTTTTTAAATTATAAAACGGAGATAAGTAATTAACGGATTCAATTTTTCATGATTTTAGTAACTTTTTGTGACAATAAAATATTGCGGGCAATTACATATGAATATTAAAAAAGTAAATGAAAAGTTTGTCTCCGATGACATTTTTTCTACAAAAACATAAAAAATGGTAGGTGTTGGACAGTTGGAGGCGGGGTAATGGGTTTATCGGTTACTCGGCTGAGTGACCAGTGGAACACGTGGAACTTTTTTTGGTTTGATTTTGAAGAAAAAAAAATTGAAAAAAAAAGTCACCGGGAACAAAAAATTTATTAACATTTTTTTACTCCAAATAATGTCAGGAATCACTGGTTAAAGTAAGTCAAGTACGTCCCTTAACACCCTACATAGGATTAAGCCCGCTAGAGAATTAAATAGATTAATCTGTCTCTTCTTTATAAGGTGCTTTGTAGCCTTCTCAATCTTGTCTATTTTGGTTTTCTGAAGATTTCACACCACGTGTGAACTGCACTCGATTTTTTTTAATGAATTTATTTTTCATACTCTAATTTAACCCCCTAAAGAGAATGACCCCGAGCCGCCACTGGTGAAAGTAACTAACTCGAGCACGCATTAATAATACACACTTCACGAGTCAAGTCGCAAGGCACTAATGAAACGAAGATTTACTAGGAAATGATGGTATTAGCAAGAGTGGGCCGACGTCTAATATCCAACTAGCTACAAGCCCTTAGCGCGGCCTGTTCACCGCTCAGTGCTCGCTGAACTGGGGAGAAATATCTCCGTTAAGGAACTCATTTATCATTTTAAGGCAAAACTAAAATAACATTCCGCCAACTAAACGGCGATGTAATTTCATGGCTTTATGAAACTTTAACTTTTCCATTCATAACTTCATTTGCTGTCCCTTGTTTCGTGCAATTGAAAGTTAGAATAGTTAGTTTTTGTTTTTTGTTGTGCAATTTTGAAGCGACTCGGAGTTTCCTTTGCTCCCGAGATAACCTCTTTAGATGTTTAGTTCATATTTCTACAGTAGTGCCTAGCTAACTTATACTTTTTCTCCTACTAACTTTCTTTCTGAACTAATTCTCTTCCAGTTGCAAATTTACAAATAGCTACGGATATACATTTTTTAATTCTGAATTTTCACAGGTTATTTTTCATGTACATTTACACCGTATCTGTAATTCATTCTACTATCGCTTATGGGTGTATGTGTATATGTTGTGTGTGTGTTTGTATGTGTGTGTGTGAGGGTGTGTGTGTATGTATGTAAGTGTGTATGTATGTATGAGGGTGTGTCAGGGTGTGTATGTGTGTGTGTGTGACCTCGTTTTTGGGGTATTTATTTGCATCAGAAACATATTATATTATTTATTTACAATTACTTAAAAATGTAATTTTTTTACATGAAAATATCTAAACAATTTAATTTGTCGTAGGCAAATCGTCAAATCAGGCCGATCATGATGCAATTATTACAAGCAATAATTATTAGCCTGAAACACTCATCAACATTGAAAAAATCTTCCGAGAAAAGATAAATGCCGCTAACGGGACTTGAACCCGCGTCCTTCTGATATCCGGTCAGCTGCTTTTTTATCCATTGAGCTACATCGGCTTATCTTCCACCCGCCAATTAATTCAATATATACTAGTGTTTCATTCAACAATTACTGCTTATTATATTTTTACACCTGAAAACAACCAACTTTATTTTTGTGAGAAAGGCGTTTTAAGTGCTAAATCTCCCATTAGATGGCGTAGAGACAAATTATGTCTACATTTTTTTGGTGAAATACTTTAACTTGTCAAATATTAATTATTATTTTTAATTGGTAAACTAATATTTAAGACAAGATTTTTATGCATAGCACAAAGGGAAACAATTATTATTATTAGCCTGAAACACTCATCAACATTGAAAAAATCTGATGATTTTTTCAATGTTGATGAGTGTTTCAGGCTAATAATTATTGCTAATAATAATTGTTACCCTTTGTGCTATGCACAAAAATCTTGTCTTAAACATTAGTTTACCAATTAAAAATAACGATCATGATGCGCCTGAGGAATTTCTCTGCCGCCAGGTTTTATTTTTATCAGTGTCAGAGATGGCGTTGTTTACAGATTTATAATTTTTGTGATGTTCTTACTTTTCCACTTTCTTACGGGAATTGCGTTTCATTTTCTTTATGCGTGTGAGGGAGATTTATTATAATTATTGTATTTTTTCTTTGGAGGTGTTGGAGACGTGCGTTTACCGTTTGTCCCATTTTCAAGTATGTAAGAAAGAAGGGCAGCATTTTATGTTTGAAAAAAAGCGAAACTGTCAGCGTATTGACATTTGGCGTTTTTGATTTTTCAGAATTCACTCAATATTATACTTTTCACAATATACCTGCAGCTCTTTCAAAAGATGAGAATTCGTTCCTTACAAAATGTATGAGGAAAAGAATTTTCTTCATTATTATTTCTTTCATGATTTTTTCCGATGTTTTAATAGCTATTCAGGGCGGAGACAAATCCAACAAATTAAGTATCATAAAAATCGGTCTAGCCGGTCTCGAGTTATAAATGGTGTAACTTACCCAACTTTTTTATACATTAAAGATGGAGTTCTACAATAAACTTGATGACAATATTTTTTTTTTAAAGATAATCTTATGAATACTGGCTTTAAAGTTGCTCTATTTTTGTATCCAATTTAACTGAATTAGTATCCATAACTTGTAAATGAAGACAGATAATTATATCCACATAGTCGCGCAAAACTTTGTTTATAGTCCACGTAATTTGAATAGCAATTTAATTTAACCTCAACCAATCATCAAACGTACACCCTGAAGGTACCTTGATAATTATCAAGCACCTACCGACTAATAAATCATCTCAAAGTTAGCATCAATAAATCACGACTTAGTTTCAGGATCGGAACTTGGCTATTTTCCTTGATAACCGATTGACCGAGCGACATCTAACGAGTAGTAATATTCTTGGAGAATGCAAATAAGGTATGAAGGACTTTCGTAGTTGGAATGAACTTTGGGAGTTGGGTATTCGTGACACAAATCGTACTTGGTGTTGGGCAATAATTAATTGCAATATGGCCATATTTCTGACCAGTCTCATAGTCAACCAATGGAATATTATGAAATTCTTAACTGCGTCTAGACCAGTAGTTCTTAACTTGGGTTCGATCGAACCCCATGGGTTCGGTGAGTCAGTGTTGCGGGTTCGGTGGAGGTCAAGTGCCACAGTAGAAGTCACACTTATTTGCAGTAAACAATCTTATTTATTTCTATGTATTACAATATTTACCTAATTATTAAAATTTTTACATAATAGGTATATTTTGAAAATATTTTTACATTATATATTTTTCAATTTTGCTATATTGGGTGTAAGGTAGGTTTGTGAAGGTAAAACTGTGGATGGGTATTGTTGTATGTTTCGTGAACACCTCACTAGAAGAACCTGTGCTGAGGTGTTTACATGTTTATTTATGATTAAGTGTGACGTATTTATGTGTTGTAGTAGAAAGTTTTTTTTTTAAATGTTGCCATTGGTGCCGTCACTTTTGTAAAATACGTGTGTTGACTTGTAAAGTTTTTTTTACATGAATACCGCACAAGAGTCCCAACTGCTCCCGTCTGGAGCAAGTGAGACAATGGCATCACCAATTGGGGTACGTTGTGAGGCTGAAGGTAGTGGGGAGGGGAAGGACATGGGGAGGAAGGAAGAAGGTGAGAAGGAAGGTGGGGAGGTACCTGGCTATTCATATCTGGTCATTAAACACGAATAAGGCCTTTTCAAGCAACGTTTCATTTCTGAATGGTGGTCTTACATCAGAGCGATACTGAGAGTATCTATCACTCTGGAAAGTGCCGCAAATATACTATATATTATTTTTAAAAATATTTAATTGTGAAATAACTTAAATCAATCAAATAAAATTTATTTGCCTACGCCGGAATTCGAACCAGCGACTTTCGGATTTGCCCCTCGACTACGCCAGCCATCTTTATTATCATCTGGTTCCATAAAAGGGATACATTTATAGTACTTACCTTAAATCATCTACGACGAGGTACAATTGTTTTACAATAGTAAAAAAGACAGTGCTTTCGTTCTACCACAAATGGTTCTCTATGGTTTATGGAATTCACAATTTATTGTGACCTTTATTCAAGTTCGCTCATTCGTGCTATTATCATAGCGCGCTGCTGCAGCGACAGAAATGGTCCATTCCGAAGTAACAAGTGTCAACTTAAATCAACACAAAGATGGAGTCGATTCACTGACTCCGTCTCGCGAAAACTTTTGTTTTTCCCATAGTTTCCAACGTTGCAAAAATTCTCTGAAGATTTTAATTGAAAATGTGGATAACGACGACCGATTGACGACCGGCGTAGTGCAGCGGTAAGGCGCTTGACTAGCACACCGAAGGTCGCGGGATCGAATCCCGGCGTGGCAAATAAATTTTATTTGATTAATTTGTGTTATTTCACAATTAATTAATTAAAAATAATATATAGTATATTTGCGGCACGTTCCAGAGTGGAAGATACTCTCAGTATCGCCCTGGTGTAAGACCACCATTTAGAATTGAAACGTTGCTTGAAGTTGGTGTAAGACCACCATTTAGAATTGAAACGTTGGCTTCAGCCGTGTTTGGTGACCAGATCTGAATAGCCAGGTACTTCCCCACCTTCCTCTTCCCTTTCTCCTTCCCTTCCCCACTACCTTCAGCCTCACAACATACCCCAATTTGGGGATGCCATAGTCTCACTGGCTTCAGACGGGAGCAGTTGGGACTCTTGTGCGGTGTTCATGTAAAAAAAAAATCTACCAATAAATACGTTTATGTAATAAAATATTTTCTAAAACTACGATTTGAAAACATAGGTAATTATATACATAGGAACATAATATATTTTTGCAAAACAGTTACACCTCTATATAATCATATTTAATAAATCATTACAAAGTATAAAATGAAGTCGCTCAAAATGTTTGTGCGCTTAGATCTTTAAACTACGCAATGGATTTTCATGCGGTTTTCACCAATATATAGAGTGATTCAAGAGGAAGGTTTATATGTACATGCTTATTTTAGTAGAGAAAAGCCGAGAAGTTTAAATATTCAATTCAGGCATGTGATGAATCGCAGTGGATACGAAAATATAGTAGCTTCCACCTTACGAATGAATAAATAATAATTCAGAATTTTAACGAAATCAACACACTAGCGACACCTAGCGGATTAAGTTTGATTGGGCCATGGAGACTGCAGAGATCTATAATTATTAAATTCATGTCAAGTTTTGATAAATAGAACACAGAGGGATCCAATTATAAACACTTAAGATTGATCTACCAATCAGAGGAGGGGGAGGTTACCTTTTTTCAAGACAAAGAGATGGACTTTGGACTAGACCATTAGTCTGAGATTTATGGGGTAAAAAATCATCATCAACCCGAGAGATCAATACGCTTTAAGATAAACACAATCCCACGTTCAGTGCATTTGGTACAATGACCCTAGATGTAAGTTAAATATTGAGTGCAACAGAGGAATCGACAACCGCAGTTAACGAACAAATAAATCCATATTATGTTGAAAAAATGATGCAATAAAATAGCAAGGAAATATAATGAATGAAAAATTGAAGAAAAGACCTGGAAAACGTGGGAAAAGCTACTGTAGGGATACTCAATTGCATAACGAGAACGTGAAGAACAAAAGGAGGCCAGATTCAGAGGAAAACGTACGTTTGATATTTAAAAGAAAGAAAAACGATGGAAATTAGGAATGTCACTTTTAAATGAAGCAATACGGTCAGGGAAAACGATTTGAAAAGAAAATCTAATGAAAAAAACGGACATTTAAACGGAAGTATTTATTGAACAATATAAGATTTCGACTTAATTTTGCGTTTTCAGACGAGTTTAAATAGATATCGTTATATATTTGAAATAGGATGGTTATTCTAGTTATATTACGTTAGATTAATTCAAAGGAAAGGATCGTTTTTACGTCATTTGCTATGAGAAAATACTATAGACGATAGAACAAATTGCTGAGGCAATTGATGTAAAAAAAGGTTGTCGAGCTCACACATGTTTTTGTTGTTTAAACAATAAGATTTCCGACATGGTTTTGGGTGATTATGATAGTCTTTATTGCTTTTGGGGCAATAAAAGTTAACATGGAACTTATGCAATGTTTGGATAAGATAAAAGAGATTAAATTTAACGAGTTAATATTAATTTCTTATTTACGATCCAGTACGTAGAAATCGAAAATATCAACATATGTCAACGATGATACTTTATGGGTTTTTGAGATGAAACGAGACACAATTTTATACGTTTTTATACGAAGCAATTAACCTGACACATATCCCAGAGTCAAATTGGAATTTTCTTCTATGAAAATTATGAAAAAATAGCAGATTGAATATTTATGACTAGAAGGTGAAGTTTTCTAAGAGAAGATAAGCATTGGAAATTATACAAATGATGGTAAAGAATGAAGTAAAGACAGTTTAAAGACGATTCCGTAAGGAAAACTCATGAAAATTCAGAAGTATTGATGAAAACAGTAAATTTGGCTTGGAATATAACTAATCATATAGTTATGGATAATGACATAAGAATGAAGCAGAGAAATCATAAAAATAACGTCGTATATAAAATATAATTGAAGAAAAATAAGAAAATTCAAGTCTACGACATAAGTAGAGACAATACAGCTTAAAATTGAATTGATTCATATAGGAAACATGAAAATGTGGGGAAATTTAGGGAAATGAAAATTGGAAAATGCGTAATGAAGATTTCGACATGAGTTTGTTCGTGTTCTGGTAGCGATAAACCAAATTGAGAATTATATACAGTTTATTGAAGACGTACCTATTATATATTGAGAGAAAAAAGGACACAAAAATCATGATATTTTAGTTTAATTCGTAAGACCAGAAGACAAAGGAACGACGGGGCAAAATTTGACATAATGGTAGGTTCGACACTGGAACAATTTACGTAAGAGACAGAAGATTTCGAAAATCAGGGGGGCCGGACTTAACACGTTGATACGAAAATGACAGAATTGATATATGAAATCTCGAGTTGTTAGAGTTTGAATTAGAAAATCAATGAACGCGTAATTAAGATGTTCTAATCCTGGAGGTACATATAAAACTTAGGACTTAGAAGAATCGAGAGGAGTTTTCGGTGTAAGTTGTCGGGAAGGAGTCGTCGGGGACCAATCGTCGGATTAAAATCGTGGAAGTTACGTGACGTAGTGTCTAAAACGGTTATTAGTTGAAAATTTCTTAAGTGTTGTAAAATTTTGAGACTTGAAAATTCGGAGTGGGAATTCTGGGACTTATAAAAATTACAGTCGTGATTAAATCTGTGGAGTGTTGAAAATTAAATAAAGTGTTTTATATAATTTTACAATAAATTCAACTTGTCATTAAAATAAAAAGTTTATATAGTGTAGCGAATTTAAAAAGAAAATCAACAGTGTTTAAGGAATTTTATAACAGCAGTGAATAATAATATATTTTTATTTATAAATTCAACTTGTCATTAAAATAAAAAGTTTATATAGTGTAGCGAATTTAAAGAAAATCAACAGTGTTTAAAGAATTTTATAACAGCAGTGAATAATAATATATTTATTTATAAATTCAACTTGTCATTAAAATAAAAAGTTTATATAGTGTAGTGAATTTAAAAAGAAACAACAGTGTTTAAAGAATTTTATAACAGCAGTGAATAACAATATATTTATTTATAAATTCAACTTATCATTAAAATGAAAAGTTTATAATATAGTGTAACGATTTAAAAAAAATTAATAGTGTTTAGAGGATTTAATAATAGATAATAATAATTGTCGAACCACATTAATCTAAAAAAAAAAAAAAAAAAATTAACATCGAATTAATTCGGCTAGATAACGTACGATTGAACGGAACATTTCTATCACAGAGTAGTAATCTATTGTTAGATTAAATAATAATAAATCTATTATTTCGTAAATAATCGTGAGGTGGTTATTGCTTAAAAATTATAATTTAAGCAGAATGTTATTTTAATAATGGAATAACTATAATAATAAATCTGGAAGTTAAGATAAATAATAAATACATAAGCATGATAAAAATCTATTCGGTATTTAATTGTATAGTACTTTGTTGCTAGATAAAAGTTCGGTGAAAAAAAAAAAGGAACACGAAATAAATAATGATAATATTACTCCGGATAACAATTATGAATTAATTTGTTAAACTTAATTTAACAAAGTGTTAGGTTAATCAACGAGTTTTGAAAATAAAATACATTTTGATTAATAAAGATTAGTCGTCAATTAATTCAGTTTAGATTCAACAAAATAGCGGAATAATAAATCGAAAGGATTAATTTAGATTTAGTTAGACAATAGCTGAATTAGTTAGAGAAAAAGAATATATAAACAAAAGAGATGGTCGTGTAGAACCCGACTGGAACCGACATGTTGGGGTAAGTTTTTCATAAGTATAAATATTTTCAGAATCATGGACGAGGAGAGAACAGCTGATCATCGGTATAAAAATTTATATTATTACGACAAAATATTACTTGATTCAAATCTGTGCTATATATGTATATTAAAAATAATGTATATAATATGTATTTCGAATTATACTTGTATGTATGTATATCTATTTATATATATATATTCCGGAAATAAAATATCTCAGAGAGATATTGCACAATTATGATTAAATGTTTATTACATATGTCTTATATTGATAAGTTATCCATATATGGGTAATTAAATATATATATTTACATTCCCAGAAAAAAAGAGGTTAATTAAACAAAACATCTTTTATATTGAATTTGAGTGATATCTATCAGATACCTACCTATAAATATATCTACACTTGATTAATTTCCGAGTTCCTATAGAGTTATAAATCTTATATATATAATTTATTAAAAATATGTAGTTTATGTAATCTTATTCTATACTAAATTGTCTCTATATAAGAAATATATGTATATGTGTATTTAGAATATAAACCACATTTATTTACGTATAAAGCCTATATAAATATAGTTATATATATATAATATGATTTAATTCTTTTCTATTGATTTATAAATAAAACACTTGTGTTGCAAAGTTTAACAAAGAAACGACATTTATGTTTATTTATAATAAAATAATAGAAAATAAAACAAGTGACAATTGATAATTACATTCCAAGTATTCCAACTGACACTACAGGATTCAAATTTAAATGGAATATATTGCCATTACATCTCCCCTCCCCCTGGAAAGAAAATTACTGCAAAATTTTCACTCATCTTCGATGTCCTCTTCATGGTTCATAAATAAAGGTGCTGGAGTTAACTTCGAGATGTGGAAAAAATTTGATTCAAATTTTTTTCGACCAGTGTTTATCTTGTAAATTGAGTTTGATAATATTTCTATGATTTTGTATGGTCCGATTCTCAATTCGTCGAGCTTCTTCCTGTTAAGTTTGTTTCCATTCTCCACAAAAACAGTATCACCAACTTTGAAGTCAAAGTGTCTCCTGGTTTTATCGTAAATTATCTTGTTGTAATTATGTGACTTCATAGTATTTTCTAGAGCTTTTTTTCTCTCTTGAATCAAATCGATGCCGGTCTTCTTAAGTTTTAACTCATTTGGCAAAATCTTAACATCTGTGCCGTCAAGTAGGTACTGTGGCGCATATCCAGTAACAGTGTGCTCCGTTTCATTATAGTTTTTTACACAATTATGCGCTATAGTTGTCCAAGCTACTTTTGAGTCATTTTCGTTGATTTTGCATCTAATTTTATTGACCAGCGTTTGGTTCAATCTTTCATTTAATCCATTTGAGAAAGGTGAGTTCACTGCAGTAAAAACTATTGGAATATTTTTTTCATCCAAAAATTTTTTGAATTCTCTAGAATTGATACCCGGGTATTGGTCTGAGAGTATCATGCCAATGTCATTAGTTTCTGTGGAGTTTAAGAGTTTGATGAAATCATTGGTATTTTGAGTTCTTGACGTCAAAATATATGCAAACCTCGTGAAATGATCTGATAACAGGTGCAAGTATCTCTTTGTTGATCGTGAACCCCCAAAACCGCCTATTGTATCAATGGAACATATTTCAAAAGGTTTTGTTGCGGGACCCAAGTGGGACATCAATCCATATTTATTTTCACCTCTTGATTTGTTCTTTAAACATACTGCACAACTTTCGCAGGTTCTCTTTATATTATTTGTCATGTTTTCTGCTGTGTACCATGAGCTTATCATTTTTTGCATTTGTGTAATTCCTATGTGACCTAGTTCTGTATGAACATTTCTGATAAAGTCTATGCTGAATTTTTCTGATAGAATTATTTTTTCTCTTTTTTTTACTTTCTTGTAATAAACATTATTTTTCGATATCAATTTATCTCTTCTGCACTGTATCTTCTCATTTTTTACCTGATCTTTTAAGATATCTTCTAAATTTATTAAGTTGACAATTTTTAATTGCTCATCTGTATTTTCATTTGATTCCAGCACTGGGTTTCTGCTTAGACAGTCAGCTTCCAAATTTTGTTTTCCTGGAGCATATTTTATGTTAAAGTCATATTGAGAAAGATAATATGTTAAATCACCTAGCTCTTCATCGGTTCTAGATTTGAGATTCATGTTTTCCAGTGGTTTGTGATCTGAATAAACTGTAAATGGTTTACCTATCAACCAGTATTGCCAGTATCTCACTGCTTCTTTTATAGCTAAGCATTCTAAGTAAATTGCTTTTTTCTTTTTCTGGGCGCCATTTAGTTTTTTCGAAAAGTAAGCTACAGGTTTTTCTTTTCCATCAGACTGTGTTTGTTTTAAAATAGCTCCAAGGCCTTCTAGAGAAGCATCTGTATATATATTAATTGGTAAATCTTGATCAAAAATTTCCAGGATTGGTTGTGAGCATAGTAGGTTTTTCATCGTTTCAAAAGCATTTTGGCATTTATCAGTCCAAATAAACTTTTGGTTTTTCCTTAGTAAGTTATGCAAAGGATCTAGTATTATTGCACTCTTCGGAATGTACTCATGATAAAAGTTGATTTTTCCTAGAAATTGTCTCACATTCTTCTGTGTTTTTGGAATAGGAAAATTCTTTATTGAAATCAAATTATCCTTTACTGGCTTGACTGAATTATTCTGAATTATATGACCCAGATATTTTACCATGTCTGATGCAAATGTGCATTTTGTAAATTTTAATCTAAAACCTTCAGTTTTGATTGCATTCAGCAACTTTGTTAAATGATCGATGTGTTCAGCAAAAGTTTTTGAAAATATAAGTATGTCATCTATGTAATTGACAGCAAAATCGGTTAGTTTATATTTTCTCAATATATTGCTTAATATCCTCTGAAAAATTGCCGGAGAGGTCTTTAATCCAAAAGGTAGGCAGGTCCACTGATAATGCCCCTCCTGTGTTACAAATCCTGTTTTTTTTTTGTCTTCAATCCGCAACGGAATAGACCAAAAAGCTGAGTTTATATCCAGCGTTGAAAAAAATTTGCAATTTCTGGTCTTTGTCATTAGGTCTTCAATCAATGGAAATGGTTGAGCTTGAGGTATTACTATTTTATTTAAGTCTCTGAAGTCTAGGCATAATCTGGATCTTTTGTTTTCTTCTTTTTTAAATGCTTGAGTGACAGGTGCAGCAAATGGGCTGTACGACTCTTCTATCAGTTTATTGTCTATTAATTTTGCTATTTGCTCTTCTATTTCCTTTTTATCTTCTACGCTGCATCTGTAAGGCCTCTTACTACAATATTTATCCACCAATAAGTCTATCTTCGCTTCATATCCATTAACAGTACCAACATCGTATTTACTTTTCGCAAACACTGATGTGTATTTGCCTATTAGTTCATTTATTTCTGTTTTTTGATCATTATTTAAATGATTTATTGTTATTTTAAAATCTTCTTCTTTAACATGTTCATTAAAATTAATTTGGTGTTTTTCTATAATGTTCTTATTTTCAGAATGTTTAAATTCAGTATTTGTTTTCATATTTGTAGAATTTTCTTCTTTTTTATTTGTATTATTCAGGCAGATTTTCTGTGATATTTGTAAGTCTTCACTTTGGATTAGTTTGAAGTCTTTTATCATGTCTAATCCAATCAAAAAATCATACTTAAAATTGTGTTCATCAATAATGTACACATCAACATTTTTCTCCAATTCAAAAATTTTAATCTTCAACGTTGTCAAACCACTCGTTTTTTTAACACCATTAATCGTTACTAAATTTGCTTCATTCAAATTGTTTCCTTTTCTTTTTAGTTTCAAAAACTTAGAATTAATAAGAGAAACATTTGAACCCGAATCATAAATTCCGTATATTTTTAATTCATCATTTAGTAATAGTTTGACTTTGATTAATGGTGTTACTATTAGTTTTTTTGATCATTTTCATTTATCTCAGTCTCTATCACTGAATTGTTAACATGTTTAATGGCATTTCTCTTAAATTTTTCATCCTCTTTTGTTTTGAACCAGCATGTGGCTTATAAACATAAATGTCGTTTTATAATATGATTTAATTCTTTTCCATTGATTTATAAATAAAACACTTGTGTTGCAAAGTTTAACAAAGAAACGACATTTATGTTTATTTATAATAAAATAATAGAAAATAAAACAAGTGACAATTGATAATTACATTCCAAGTATTCCAACTGACACTACAGGATTCAAATTTAAATGGAATATATTGCCATTACATATATATATATACTGAATAATAAGTTAGCAGACGGGGCTTCGATCAGATATAAAGTGGAACAAAGACAATGAAATTAATACAGGGAACTAATTAGGGCAAATTGTTTTGGAATGCATAGTGTAAACAAAAACACGTGTCATTTCATGTACTTATTCGAGAGTATGTTATTGGGTTAGTGGGTCACGAAGTTAGTGACGTTTTGTTTATGAATTCTAAGGTAACATAAACAATTGACATTCTTAAATTGCTTTGTGCTAACATTACTACGATATCAAAATACAAAAGGATTAAAAACCAATTTATATAAAATGAAATTAGTATTTATTTTACAAAAAGAAAATATAAATCATCTATTTGAAACATTAGGAAAATTCACGGGATAGCAGCGAAATATGATTTGAGGAATTAACAAGAAGATTAAATTGCAGTTTAAAATTACATTTGACATTTGAAAAAACACGGGATAGTAGTATAAAGATGAATTGAGGAATTACATGAAAACATTTGAAGTTATGGGAATAAAAAACCTCACACGTATCAATTATTTACATGAGACTTTTGAAAAATCACGGGATAGTAAAAGTCTATATCAAAGAGTTGAGTCTGGGGAGGGGGAAAATCTAGAATAACAGTTCAACAAAACAAATCAAGAAACCAATAGAGATGGCAATCTCTTAAATAAAATTGTCAACCAAACAAATCAAGAAATCAATAGAGATGGCAATCTCTTAAATAAAATTGTCAACCAAACAAACAAAAGCCTGGAGTTATTAGCTCTCCATTAATAAAACTAATAAATATTCTTAGTTTATTCTTATATATTGATATCTCCTACTCTTAATATGTATATATTCGGTCATCGACTAAGGTTTTTCGCAGAATTCCTTTTCACGAAATCCGAGCTTGGAATGCGAGGCTAGCTAGCTTCACATTGCGAGTTATAATCCTTCCCAAACGTATGTATACATATATATCTTCTTATGTACTGTACATTGGAAAATGCGGACCCGCATACAGTTTGCGTTTAAGGTCTGTCGGATCGTCGTTGCATTTTCTCTTGTATGCGAGAATTAGAATTCACGACTCGAACTCTTGCAAAAACCGTGAGTATATGATTGTGTATAGAACGAAACCGGTTCGCTCTAAGTAAATAGTAGACTTCGGAGGAGTTGGAATTTGGAGATTTCGGGGCTTAGAGAAAGACCTGAGTAACGTACACGACGACATGGAAGATTGACAGAACAAGGTATAACGGCCCTCTGGAAAATCGCGTCGGCTGACTGTGCGAAGTTCTAGTTGATCTTTGACCACCCTGTGTATCTGCAGGAGGATAGGAGCCAAATTATGCAAGCAAAAGAGCATTTCTGAGTTCGTTCTAAAAGACAATCAATTAATAACAATAATCTACTAAAACAATGTCATATGTACGTTATAGCATCAGGACCAAAATAGGGGAGAGCCAAGCAGTAAATAAATCTTGAGTAACAAAAGACTTCACTAACAATTAACCATTTGAGTCATTCTTAATTATACAAACAATTGAACAGGTAAATGTCATTAATTATAGGTACATTACGAATTCATTAGAGGTAGGAAATCAAAATAGTGTTTAGGGAAAGTTTAGTTCCTAAAGAAAATAAAATGAAAATTTAGAATTGCAAGAAATAGACCAATCAAATTCGATGCTCAACGCTCCTTTCAGAATCAAAGGGTACCACAAAACAAAAGTAATTAAGTTCCCACACCATAAATCAAAAAAATAACACAACGTTTGGTGGAATTTATTTACAACATAAATACGAAAATTTTACGTTCAAGGTCGTAGATAACGTATTAATTAATTAAGTACTTATATCTATAAAGATATGTAGTACAAGGGAGTTTAAATAGCTTCCTGTAGTAATCAAAAAAAATAAGGGTCACATTTTCATGAAGGCTTGTGTGTCATACATATAAAGCCTTTGAGAAAATTAAATATCGATCAGAGCCAAAAGAAAAGTTTAAGAAAACTTGAAAGGATGAAAGAATTCAAAAATAGTAAAATTTGAAAAAGAAGAGAAGAGAGAACGGGGTATATCACAGGCAGCGAGCACCTGGCAAGCGGGTGGTGTGGATTTTATAAAGGTTGTGTAATGGCGTTGTGTTTCGTTGATGTATATCTGTGGCTGGGTCAGCTAGTAATATAATAAATGAAAACATGTCACATTTTATGCACCACTTGAATCAATAATAAAAAAGAAATTTTGGTTATTATAACATTGATTATATTGGTTTCGAAGCATGTTGAAACTTTTGGTTAAATATGTGGTACATGAAGTGATGTGATTTAATTTAATTAAAATGTCACCACAAAGTGAATTTGCGATTATTGAAGAAGTTAATAATATATGTTCAGATTCCACAACTTTTCTTAAATGCAAACCTTATTAGACGTCCCCTACGTCTTCTTCCATCTACTCGCATGTCCATTATAGTCAACAGAGACTCCTTACTTCTTCCATCGGTTCAAGATATCCAGAACACAGCTTATAACAATTATATCACTTATTTCACGCCATTGCAATCTTGTCGAATCTTTCTCATTATTTTAGAACCCGCATTACTAATGTCTACTGTAGCCAGGTACCTGGTAGCGATTTAAGCATTGACATCACTATTGTCAACGAAAAGTGGCAACACTGAACTAACGTCAATCATGGCACCTCGATTCGCGATAATCTGTGCATTTCTCCAACATGGCTTTCTCTGGCCACATGATTGCTCTAGAGCGCATTCAGTTTCGATAATACTTAAAGTAGCAATTCTCGTGATTTAGTTTATCAAATAAACCTCAACCAGTTGCAAATTTGTTTCAATTTAAAACACACCATTCCAGAAAACTAGATCACGTCGATATCCACACTACCATCACCAAACACTTTATAAATACTCTAGTATGATTCCTAAATAGTTTATTTAGTATTTATTTTGTATACAAAAAAATGTTAAAATGTAAATTTTTTTGTGTAAAAAAAATACGCGTTCCGCTCAAACTTAGAAACGACTCCTAGTACGATCAATAGTGTGGTAGCCCTCTATCCCCATTCCATGAAGATTTTACGTAAAGATTTCCCGTTTTTACCTAAAGGGCGTGCTTTTGAAGATATTATGTCTGCTGGAAGTTTCACCTTCTAGAAATTTCTTGAACAGTCCAGAACATTCGAGAGTATTCGAGAGCATTCCACAACATTCCAGAACATCCCAGAACATTCTGGAATATTGTGAAATGTTTGGGAATAGAGAATCGGAAACATCAATATGGAACATTCCATAACATTCGACAGTATTCGAGAGCATTCCACAACATTCCAGAACATCCCAGAACATTCTGAAATATTGTGAAATGTTTGGGAATAGAGAATCGGAAACATCAATATGGAACATTCCATAACATTCGACAGTATTCGAGAGCATTCCACAACATTCCAGAACATCCCAGAACATTCTGGAATATTGTGAAATGTTTGGGAATAGAGAATCGGAAACATCAATATGGAACATTCCATAACATTTGACAGTATTCGAGAGCATTCCACAACATTCCAGAACATCCCAGAACAATCTGGAATATTTTGAAATGTTTGGGAATAGAGAATCGGAAACATCAATATGGAACATTCCATAACATTCGACAGTATTCGAGAGCATTCCACAACATTCCACAACATCCCGGAACACTCTGGAATATTGTGGAATGAATCTGAAACTCCCGAATGTTGAGGAATGTCTGGAACATTGTGGATCATTCAAAGTGCATGGGTGGGGCTACACATTGGTAGGGGTTCGGTAGGGATATATAAAGCAAGATCTGTCGTAGGTTGGAACATCAGTTCAATCTCATATCAACTCTCTGAGTGAAGCCGATACCCCATCTAGTATAATATAAATCAGTTAAGTTCAATTTATAATAATTTTGTATGGTGAAGCAAGGAGTTAATAAAAGTAATATTAGTACATGGTAAAAGTAAAAAATGTTAAAAAAACAACACAGAAATAATACTTTTGATTTATGTACATAGTAAGGTTAATTTTGAAGAAAATATCAATTCATTAGCAGAGTTGAAAAATTAATTATATGAAATTCTCATGATAAAAACATTGCCAAGTATCTATCTATTCGTCGAAAATTAAGAAAAACATATCTGGTTCTGTTATTCAGCATTTCACAGGCATGACCAAATTCACAGAATCTTTGCAGCATCCTCAAAGATGACATATGCTCTAAGGGGAATTATTTTCCTCAGGTCCTCCTGTGTGGAGCTAATGTAAAAAAAATATATCAATCAAGAAAATGCAAATGAAATTCAAATTTATGTATTTAAAAAATAACATTCTATCGCTTCTACCATAAACAGGGTAGGTATCAAAAGTCAATTAAACGCAGCTAGTCTAGTTTCTTTAACATATTTTTTTAATAAGAAGTACCAACCAATATCCATAAATAGATACACACTTCTCGAAAATCTCCCGGAGTACTTTTAGAGTCACGTAAAAATATACAATTCAATCGTGCTTTGAGGATACCTTACCCTCATTGTGACGCAATCCCCATGTTCAAAGATACGTATCTCGAGGCGTATTCTTTTATTCGTGAATTATTATCAGTGCTCCTTTGGTCCCCCCTCATTAAGGCTGTGTGTTTATAAGGGAATTCTTACTTCAAAGCTCCGTGTAATGATGTTCGTAATTGCCCGGGTAGATCGCGAACGATGCGAATGATACGCGAATTAATCGAGAACGTGAACGAACGCAAAGTGCATGACGAAAGACTAGAAATTTAATAAAATAGATTTTAAAACTTTTATCACAACGTGTAGCGCATTATGAAAAATTAAAAATTTAATAAAATAGAATTTAAAACTTTTATCACAACGTATATTGCATGACGAAAGACTAGAAATTTAATCAAATAGAAATTAAAACTTCTATCACAACCTATAGTGCATGACGAAAGACTAGAAATTTAATAAAATAGAATTTAAAACTTTAATCACAACCGTGCATGACGAAACACTAGAAGTTTGATAAAATAGAATTTAAAACTTTTGTCACAACGTATAGCATATATTATAGTGCATGATGAAAGACTAGAAATTTAATAAAAGAGAATGTAAAACTTTCATCACCATTCACCCTGGCAAGTCTGAGTGCGTACACCGATTTTAGAACATTTTATAAGTAGGTACACAAATTCAAATGTGAGGTAACGTTTGGCTTCCGAGAATAATGACATAACTATAATTTTTTTAATTGTAAAATTTGGTTTTTGTAATAGTTTTAGTCTGAAATTCCGGCTCAATAAACTCTAAACGTAGGATTTGCTTTGAATTTAAGTGTCATTTTCAAATTGGAACTGTTTTTCTTTTTAACAAATTCAGACAAGCTATAAAGTACCTACCTACCTAAATACATATTTACATAACATAACATTATTATATTATATACTATACCTAATATATGTACATATTTTAACAATCGGAATCTTTTCCACAATCGGAATAATGTATCCCCGTGATTTTTCTGCGGATCTGCGCTAGTTATATTAATATTTTTCAAAACAAATACTTCTAAAGCCCTCTCAAACAACCAAAGCTTTTACTAAGGCGAGAATCTCTACCGCGCTGGAACATACTCGTACGCAAATACACTGGGTAGGATTCCATGACAATTCAGAATCATGCAATTTCAACACTTCTTGAAATTTATAAAAAGAAAATTGAAAAATAGCCCATAACCTAACCTAACGTAACCTATTTAACCAATTTCATCAATTTTTTATAACTTTTAATGACTTTTCACAGAAGGAATTGAAGTTGCACGATCCTGAGTTGGCCGGTCACCATTAGATAGGTACATTTTAGGTATTACAAGGAATTTTTTTTTAATAGATCAAGGTCAATATTTGAACCCGCGACTTTTGGAATCGTTAACGAGGAATCACATTATAGTACCAAAAAAAGGCCTTTCTCTTCCCGAACTCCATATTATGCTATCATCCAAATGACAAAGACAATAATTGTTTGTACCTATTACTTACTCTATTTATTTATAAGATTTAATATCATAAATGTTTCAATCGAAGTTATTTCTACGTATTCTTTTCAATCCAATATCTACGCTCTCTTGATAAAAGTATGGCACTCAAACACAAAGCACTGTCATATGTTCACATCTTGTTCGTATAAAGTATTTTGACTTTAGGGTAATCTTAGAGTGGAACATCTGTAACTAGAAGACGATGATTTATTAGCGAGAACCCTTTTATAGTCTCCTCCACACGGACATAAATCACAACCGTGCATAGAATGGGTCAAACTTTGGCAATTACTTATACACAACCAGCCAACCACCGCGGGAGAATCACTAAATTTTCAACGCAAGCTGAAATCAAGGTGGTTGGTAAATTAGACCATTCGTTCATATTTCTGTGCTGTGATTTGAATAAATGATTTTGAAGAAATTAGTAATATTCATTTTTCAATCATCCATCCTTCATGGTTTCGAAGAGATTAGTAATATTCATTTTTCAATCCTTTTTTTAATGTTTAAACCAAAAAAAGTACTCTTGTCTCTACTCTGCTGTCCATATTTGGCTTTTTCGTACTTGACAAGTAGTTTTGACGAGTAGCGAGTAGCTCGCCACTTGACTGGCCGAAAAGCGTTCGCATTACGGTCAAGTAGAGTACATTATTTGTAAGATGACGGGCTGCAACACAACAAAGTAAATACGCTAATTAAGCCGAGTGTAATGCTTATTATAGAAGATGAGGAAGAATAAATTAGTAGATGAAAATAAATAAACTATGGACACCAAAAGAGATAAATTGCAGCAAAAATAAAGAATTTTAGGGTAATATCTTCACTACAACCAGACGACATATCTACGTCTACTAATGAACTCTACTAAAAAGACGGGTTCGCGCATGTCAGTGCGCAGAGACGCGTAATGGGGGCGCTACTCGCCCGAAAAAGGAACGAAATGGATTGACTCTACTAAAGAGCTGACTCTACTAATATTGCGGTTTTCGGACGCGTTTAGTTACTAATATACTTGCTACTCGACTAAACTACTTGCACAGTGCGAACGGGTCTTAAGTAACCAACTAGCCGTTAAGTAATAACTCGGTCTGGGCGCACATTCCTTGCCTCTTTTTTCGTTATTTATTTTTGGGATGTTATGCCGTGTTGCGCTCCTTCTTTAGCCGACGTTTCGGACAGCGTTGTAGCGTCCATCATCAGGGCAGATCCGACAGACGTGTCGGACACATCTGTCGGATCTGCCGGATCTGCCCTGATAATGGACACTGCAACGCTGTCCAAAACGTCGGCTAAAGAAGGAGGTAGCGCCACACGGCATAACACCCCAAAAACAAATAACGAAAATGCTTTTGGCCGTGAAAATCTAAAAACGCATCACTCCTTGCCCCATCCAGATTCATACATCGTCCCACACATCTCATATATTCTGACTCTTAACATCGCCCGTCTCAAGGGCCATTAGGGCGTCGATTAATAATAAATAAATATTATACTTTATATAGTGTGTCCATGAATGGGTTATATAGGTTAGGCTAAAACTTAACTTATGTTCAGCACACCCATTTTATGATCGGCAAAAAGGTTAGGTTTGCATTTATTTGAGAAATCAGTGGTTAATTTAGATTAGGCAAAAATAATTGTTTACTGTGTGTAACAATCGTTATAATGTTTTTCCCGAGAATCGAATATTTGGCGTGTTAATTATTTATTTCTTCATTACTCGACAAAAATAATAGGCCACTTGCATCACATTTTTTAATTTTTTTTCAGGTTTAAGCAAATATTCTAAGACAATTTGTATTTTTTTAAATTTTTAAATCGTATTTTTGAAACCCTGGCGATTTTTTGAAAATTTCAATTTGAAAAATCCCGGAAATACGGGACATAATTTTATGCGTGTGAAAAAACGATAATTACATAGCTGAAAATCATTAAAAAAAAAGAACTTTTTCCACACGAATAGCAATAAATTGTTCAAGGTTTTTTCGTAACATCTGTAAAAACACCGCCATCTTTATCAAAAAATCAAACCAAAGGATAAGTTCCCATAGAACAAACAATAAATCTAGTGAACGTTAAACGCAAATTCAAAAATTCGCCGGAAATCAAAGTGTTGCCATAAAAAAAAAAATAATCAGTGTGGAATTTTATAAAATTAAGGGAACATCATCAGAGACGGGACATTTCCATGTAGTGACGTCACTAGCTCAAATAATGGATTTATTAATTTAAAAATATAAAACTATACATTTCTAAAAAATTTTACTAACATTTTCGTAATCTTAGTAAAAAAATCTATCCACACGATTTTTTCCAAGTCTTATGAAATCCATGTAAGTGGCCTATTGTTAGGCCTGCTCTATGGTGGCTAGAAGATTATTGTATTTATCAAAAGATTAAACATTTCAATTAAATAATAAAATAAATTCTCAGCTTTTAAACCTGCTTTGATCAACAATATGGCAATACATTGTTTTATTTTGGTATGGTGTGCACAAAGTAAATTAAGGTAGGTATTTCAGGGTTGTGTTTCTTCGCACACTGCACGTCGCACATATTTATTTCTATAAAGTAAAGGAAAAATCATTGCTTGATTCTATCCTTAGCGAATCAGTTCAAATTTGAAAGTTTTCTCACTTTATTGCCGAGCGATCAAACCATAGGTACCCTTATATTGAAAATTCAATTTCTCCGAGTACGCTAATTAAGACCTTCTAGAGCAAAGATTTCCGTAGGATTAAAGTGGGGAATAGCCTGCGCCGTGTAGCGAGTGAGATCCCGGCCTGATAATACGGTTAATATGAATAGTTAAGAAAGTCACAGGTTAATGCAGATATACGGGAGCAAGTCGGGAGATGGGAGAAGAGATAGGGCGAAGTAATGTAACACGCTTAGCACTATCGCTAATGTTGCACTGTGGAGACTGGCGGTGGAGAGTGAAGATACAAGGTAACGGTACTCGTACCTATCATCGTTCACACTTTGCTTAAACTTGTTAGATTGTAAGTAAAAGTTATTCGTTTCAATAATTTATTCCTGATTCATTTTTGTATGTTTTTTTCACAAAACTTTTACACCTTTAAAAAAGCTTTAATTTTTTTTATTTTTTACATTAACTCCAGGAAAATAATTTCCCTCAGGGCCTATGTCATCTTTGAGGATGCTGTGTGGAGGGTCTTTTCGAGGAAAGGAAGGAGTGAACATGGGTCTTGAAGAGACCCATGTAGTAGGAGGGAGGAACACAGAGGCCGGTAAATCGTTCCACATCCGAGCTGTTTGACTAATGTCAACCGTGTACAAATTGTTGGGCGCGTGTTTGGCATGTTTCCCGACCATGCACCGGTGCCGAGGGGATCAACGATGCTAGTTCCTCGAAGCATTTTCCATTGTAATACCGGTAGAACAAGGACAGCATTCCCACCTGACGCCTGTGCTCTAAAGATTGCAATCCGTCTGTTAAGATGGGAGAATCTATCAAACGGACCGCCCGTTTCTGCACAGAGTCGAGGGTTTTTTTTAAGGTATTTTGGAGCTCCAGACCAGAGGTGGCTGCCAAATTCAACCGTGGGGCGCATTTTCGATTTGTACAGGATTAGCAGTTGTGTACTATTTAAGTATCTGCTGGCCCTGTACAGTACGCCCAGTTTCCCAGGTTATTTGACCCATAACGCGGAATTTTGTGATGGAACAAAAGTAAGTATTTATTGAAACGGACTCAATAATCTGAAAATGATTTCCCTCAGGGCCTATACCATCTTAGGGGATGCTGTGAGGAGGATTTATTAAGGAAAGGAAGAAGAGGAAGTTCTGGGAAGGAAATAGGTATGAGGGGTGGGCCAGTGTGTCTATGAGTGACGGATATATGAATCCATCCCTTCAACTGCGGTGCAAGGCGATTGATTTGGGAATCCTGGATGGAGAGGTCAGAAAACATCCTCAACCAGTCTCTCACGATCTGGCCCGCCACGCAGTAAGTGGGCAGATACATTGGCCGCTAAATCCATTACAAACCTCACCCCATGAACCCGGGTACACCTGCTATGTCACCAAACGTAGCGAACCACTCTGGGTGACCTATGGCAGAAGTGTCGGTTATCCAATAATTGGTTCCTGGGGCGGCGGTACCCATACCCGCCTCCCAAAATACAAAAAGACATGGTTGCGACCGAGAAGAGCAATCGATACCTGTTGTTTTTTCGAGAGTAACGCACCTGCCAATGTGTAAATATATAAATATGTACTCGTCTCGGATCAGACTTAGTCTAGTGAGGCGGGTTACTAACTTGTTTTGTATAAGATATTATTATTACAAAAAAGGCCCGGGTTGCCGGCATTTAAAAAAAATTGTACCATCAAAACCGTGTTAAATACCAAATACGTGTTTTTTTTTATATCCAGTGATTTTAGTGGTCTTCTGTAGATTTATGGGCAAAGCTGCGCCCAAACATAATTTCAGAATAATTATGAATATCCGTGTCATGCATAATCTACGTATTTTCGGGTTAAAAGATTCGTTCAAAAATGTGTACCCACGATTTGTTCTAAATTACTTGTGTCTGCTTGCGTACATAGGTGCCGGTTATCGATCATACTAATGATGTGCGTTAGTTATTCCTGCGTGAAATCTGGTCCAATGAACTCGAACAATGTAAATGACAGTAAACACAAGCTTAGGGCAAAGTCACCACAAAGGCAAGGCTATAAAACCCTTAAAGGGAAATAAAAAATATTTTAGATGCAAATTTAAAAGCTGGATTGAAGAATACAAAACGCAATATTACTAAAATGTAATAACGTAAAACAATAAAACATATGAATGTAATACACAAGACCATAACAATATATATACTTCATTATACACAACCTTAATCCATTTTATATATTTTTTATATAGATGCATAAATAAATTTAAAAAAAAATGTTATTTGCCTTTTTTTTCATCGTCGCCTTTATTTCATTTCATCTCAGATTTTATGTAATATATTTTTGTTTAATTATATTAAATTGTAAAATGGGGGCATCAGCCCACATTATCGGATATTGTTTTAAAAGTTATTGTATCAAATCAAATAAAATTTAAAAACAAACCTTTGACAAATTTACTTACAGTCTTAATAATAATAATAATTGGATAATTTGTAGAGCGCCGTTTTCGTGAAAAATCATCTCAAGGGCGCTGTACAGTTTATAGAGAATTATTAAGTTTTGTCTAATTTTACTATTTTCAAATAGATACAGAAACATACTTACCTGGCTGGTTACTTCAGGGACAGTCACTAGCCTTACGAATGAAAAAACACTTAACGACCGTTAAACGGAGTTTCTGCAACATTTTACCAATTACACGATGACGTTTTATATTGGCTTCATTGAACGTTTGTAGATTTGCGCAAGCACGGCTGCCAAAATTTCCTTTGTAATGATTAAATCACTATTATATTGGAATAATTGAAGGTAGTTACTATTATTTGCGTTATTTTTGTCAGTTTTATTGCTCTAATTATGTCAAGTTGTACTTTAATTTTGTTATCTTAATATAAAAGTTATATCGGATAAATAATTTTTAATCCGGTTGAGTTTAAAAAAACTTCCATAAAATTTATGTTATTTAATAATATAAATGGCTTGCGCTTTATGTATATAAATAAAAAATTCGAGTTATCTTTAAATTATGAAAAAAAAAATGAATGAACGAACTTTTTTTGAAAATAAAAGAACTTTTTTGTTTTGTTACTTTTTAATTTCTCTATATTTTGATTAAAAATGTTTCTGGAAAGCTTTTAAAAAAAAAATCGTTTTTGAAGTTCAAATATGGCAATTTTTTAATAATAAAGTATAATATTTAAAATACAAACATCTAAAAAGTCATTTTATCTAGTTTCCATAAAAGGATTTGTTTTTACAATTTCTTAAAAAATAAGAAATATATAAGCCATTTAAAAAACGTTAGAAAATTCTTAAATTCGTTCAGAAATTATTAGTACCTAAAACAAGTATATTCGATAGATAAAAAAAAACTTTGGCTGTTTAAGCAATGATCTGATATACCCTTCCATGAACAATTTTTTTAATCAGTAATGTATTCGAATCCACAAACATTTATCAAATAATTAAAATTTTCACAACGTTTTTTTAGTAAGGCTGTTAGAATTTAAATAGGAACTGATCATATGAAGAATCATCATTCAGACAAGCGATTAAATAACTACCTACCTACCTTAAATGTAATAATTGAATTTTTCAAAATTGGAATTATAATATTCCGTGTTAATTCCACGAGTCTGCGCTACTACATTTTATAATCGTCGTGTGCCATGACGTTAATAAAGTGATAACTTTGATGGCTTCGTAGGCCTTAATTACTTCTCAATTTGACACATTGACGAAACAAAATTCCAGTTATAAACGTAGCATAGACTAGAACCCTGGCGTTCTTCATAGATTAATTTAACGTTATTTTAGCTTAATAGTCATACCCGGTTATTCGCATGTTTCCCAGAGAAGGTGAACTTAATCCGTTTCATTACCGAACCTCGTATCTACATACGTGTCCTCTAATGTTTTATTCAAAGAGCGTGATTTATTTTTCAATTAAAACACCGCCAAATCCCTTTAACTTAGTAGCACTCCGGAAATCTTTCAGAAAAACACCGTTATTACTATGCCGTCTCATCTCACTATATTCCCTAATATTACCATTTATTCATGTGCGCAGGTTTATTGAATATGTTGGGACTTACGTTAGAATCGTGTAATACACCATCATACATCATCCCTGACATGGCAGACAGTAGTTGTTAAGCCCCCGTATTTCGAATTTCTACCGATTTATAACATATTTCTCACACCTTAAGTTTTTAAGTTCCCGAAAAATATTACTATGTTATTTTTTAAGATAATATCTATAAGTTTCCATAAATTTCCATACATTTCCATAAATGGTGGAGCCGAGCGGTAATAATATGAAATACACATTTTATTCTGTTATTTAACATCTTAAAAGTATGAAAAAATTCACCCTCTATCTTTAAATGCAATTTAAGCATTTGTCGAGAGACTTTTGCTTAATTTTAAACCAGTCGTAGTTTATTAAATATTTTCACAATTATAAGCATAGTATCATCGTTTTTAAATAAAAGCGCACTCTCTCTAATATTTATATTTACTTAAATATCTCTCCTTCTACATCTTTTTTAACATTGCTACAAGGCCACAACTTGTTAAAGGATGTTTCTGTGGCGATAGCGATACAACGTTCCATTTTTTGGTTGATTAGGCACAATTCCTTCCTGTGATAATTTATATAACTAGTTCTCACGCGACTTGTTTGGATACGATAAAAACAGAAGATACTTGATCGGTGACGTCACGTACGATCTCTCACTGGGACTAAGTATATTTCGTAAATTCTTCTTTTTAACCACTCAAGCGACAAACCAAATTAAAATTTTTCCTCAGATTGCTTGTGATTTTTTGGCGATCGTTTTGAATGTTTTCCGCCCACATTAATAAAACCGTACCTTAACTTAACTAACTAACTAACTAACCATCACGCCGTTTCCCAGTAAGGGTAGGCAGAGAGGACGGACCGCCAAACAACTTGGTCTTGGCACACACTTCTTGCCTCGTTTACATTCATACATCGTCTCATACATGCTCTTCTATTATTCAGACTCTTGACATGGCCCGACTCAAGTATCTGATTCACTTAGTCGTGACATGTCTTTATCGGGCGTCCCGACTTCTTCACCACTTCTTAACTTAATAATTCGAATTAAGTACAAATTTATTTTGGGAAAATTTGCCTAAAACTGGCAGCAAAGCAATCCGAGCTATTTTAAATAGTGCCATATTATGGCAAAAAGCGCTCCAGTGGTTAAGCGATCAGCGGAAGATGACGACTAACATGTTTTTAAGCTTGTCAGCCTATTATAATTTGATACACACGTAGAATCGCCGTAAAATGGAGACCTTTCAAATTCCTAAAAACACAATATGGCGCTGAATGGCTATTTGATGACATGCGTGAATTTCTGCGAAACAACTGGACTTATAGATTGTACAATTTTGCCTATGTCTACATTGTCTACACTCTCGATGACAATGCACATGCGAAACGTCACGGAGAAGTAGTCCTTTGTCTTTGTTATGCTTTGTTATGTTTAATTGATTGATTTTAGCAAAAAGGGGAAAGTCTGTCTATTTAGGTGGTTATGATGTACGAACTTAAATTTTTTTTTTTACCCCTACCAGTGTTATTTTTATTAATTATTATAAGTAATAATTATTAGCCTGAAACACTCATCTACATTGAAAAAATCTCCAGAGAAAAGATACATGCCGCCGACTGGACTCTAACCCGCGTCCTTCTGATTTCAGGTCAAATGCTCTGTCTACTGAGCTACGTCGACTTATCTCCTGCCCGCCAAATAATTCAATATATACTAGTGTTACATTCAACATTTACTGCTTATTACATTTTTCCACCTGCAAACAACCAACTTTTTTATATGAGAAAGACATCGCATGTGCTAAATCTCTCACTAGGTGGCGTCGAGACAAATTATGTCTCAATTATTTGGTGAAATACTTTAACTCGTCAAATTTATTATTTTTAATTGATAAACTAATGTTTAAGACAAGATTTTTATGCATAGCACAAAGGGTAACAATTATTATAAGTAATAGTTATTAGCCAAATAATTATTACTTATAATAATTGTTGTCCTTTGTGCTATGCATAAAAAACTTGTCTTAAACATTAGTTTATCAATTAAAAATAATAATTATTTTTATTTCTTTAAAAGTTATCTTTTAATATTCCTATATTTTTTCTCAAGTCGAATAACGGGTTTGAAACATGCCGAAGTCAAGCAGTGCGTTCATGTCAACACTAGCTGCGATACTTATACTCCAGTAGAAATAGAACCTTGCAATGTTAGAAATATGATGTCATTTTACGATACAATCAGCTTTATGTCATAAAAGTACCCCATAACTGAGTCCCTCCACCGGACACTGTTTTCTTGTTTGCCTTTATAGTTGCTCATATCTCTACAAGACCCGTATGGACATAAAACAGGAAAACAAACAACTCTTTTCAAACAACCAACAGACCATTTCCACTGCATTTAATACGCTTTTATTCTATAATGTTCATCAACAGGCTGATTAAAGAATGTAATTCACAAAAGGTTTACATTTTTTTTATTCATCAAAAGATACATAAATTAAAATAAATTTTATACAATAATTAGTTACATGATATATGTATTTGATTTACCCCCATAAATAATCAAGGCTTGTGTGTATGGGGGGTTAAAGCTTGTTGTTAAAAAAATAAAATTAAAGAGTTTTTTCTCAGTCGCTACATGAATTTCTTACTTTGAAGCAGATAATCCAAAACAGAGGTGGAAATCCATTTTATTTCTAACTCATGATTTTAAAATCTTTGTTAGTTAGAACCACGTAGTGATTTTAGACTGGTTTCACATTGCAATATGGTTGTGTCTTTATGAGAGTTTAATATTAAATTCAATTCAATTAAAATCATTTACTATTTTAAAAACAAATTGTTAATTTTAGTGCGTTTTTAAACATATAAATATTTACGAAAAAAATAAATAAATAAATACGAGTATAAATAGTAGGTATATCGTACGAAGTAGAGCTTGTCTTTTAATGGCAGCATCGTATATGCTATATCCGAATTGATTCTGTTTAACAGCAAGATTGTTCTCCCACAATCATAACCATAGGCAAGTTAATCCTGCAGGCTGTGAGATATTTATTTATTTATATTTATACTGGGTTTTACAGATTGTTCACACACATGTGAGAACAACCCAGTTGTAAAAACTCAGTTAATTATACAAATATGACAAAGTACATATTTATATACAATCAACTAGACAAATAATACAATAATAAATTTTGGAACTGTTTAAATAAAATTTAGATAAAATAAAACAAAAAAACAGTTAGAAATGGAAAATTATTAAAATACAAAGTTTACTCAAATAATAAATCAAATAAATAACTCAAATAAATAATCTATATTGTCGGTGACGGAGATAATCATCGGAACATAGAATTGAATACTCTACATGATGAACGAATTTTCCAAGAGTAGTCATGGCTCCGACACCCGAGAATCATTTACGGGATAACCACCACCTCCACATTGGTCATTGGTCAACTAAAAGGGGTTCGCTAAGTTTGATGACTTTGATGGGGTGAGGTTTTTCCGGATTTGGTGGACTTTTGGCTCCTTCGCATTGCAGTTAGAGGGATGGATTCATCCGTCATTCCTGGTCAACATGACCCCCAGATTCCTGGCCCTCATACATTGTTCCTTCCCAGAACTTCCTCTCTTCCATTTCAACAAAAAAACGTCATTTACACAACATCCCCTCCGATGACATAGGCACTGATGGGATTTATATAACTCGGGGTGTGTATTAATGAAAAAAAAAAATTTCATGGTCGATAAAATGTGGTTCAAAAATATTAGTTCGCTCTGGAAGAGAACACAAACGATCAAAATTAGTATAAATTAAGTTACGTGTATTGTAATACGATACAATTAATATAAACAGAACATAAAAATACTCTATAATTAATCAAATAATGCCAATAAATGTGCAGAAGTCAACATTTTCAGTATTCATATATATATATATATATATATATATGTTTTAATCCTCTTCATCAATATATATTATAAAAGAAAGTCCAAAAAAACGTGCGGCTCGCCAAAACTCATAAACGACTCCCGATACGATCAAGAGAGTTATATGGTGTGGTAGATCTCTATCCCTGTAGGGAATAAGGGTATCCGTTTTTACGTAAAGGGCGTGCTTTTGAAGATATAAGGGCTGAAAGTTTCGCCCTCTTGAAATTTCTAGAACAGTCTTCCGGAAAGTTCTAAAAAGTTCCATAAAGCTCTAGAAAGTTCCGGAAAGAGTGGCGGAGTATGACATGGAATGTTCGGGAATGGGGAATCGGGAACATCATTCTGGATTATTCCAGAACACTCTCGAATTGTCCTGATCGAAGCCGAGTAACCCAGCTAGTTCCTAATAAATTGATGCTTTCACTTTCACAAAACCTGACTAATATTCTAAAATTTCCACGTTAAATTATAATGCAAGTTAAAAACATTGGGTCCTAATACGTAAATGCCTACAACTTCTCCAACTGACTAAACAAAAACGGTTTAAAATAAAGTCGGTTTAATCAACACATGTTCCTTTAAAAGCTTTGGGGATATTTTAATTAACTTTACAAAGAAAACAGTTTCGATTTGCATTGACTCTCATTGGCCCAAGCAATGAAGAAACAAAGTTTTCAGGCAATGAGGTACCTACTTAGTATGGACACAACCTCCCTGGAAGCATTTATATTTGAAAGGAACTTCTAAAAGACATTTTGTATGGAACATTACGGGGCAGGAAGGGAATGCGCTGAAAAACTTTTCCCTACAGTTTGGGACGAAAAACAAATTCTCCATAAGAGAAATATGAAAGCGAATACTCTCCAATCTAAGGCAAGTTTTAGAAACTGCACGTATGGGGACCAAACTTTAACATGGAATTAAAACTTAAATTTATTTTTAGTTTTAGGAAGCAGATCCGGGTATAAAAAATATTTGTTTTTACTTAAACGGCTTGTCATTATCTCAACGTAATTTTCGGAGAACAAAAGAGCGAGTTGCCTGAGTTTTCTTATTTTTATGAAGTTGAACATTTATTATAAAAATCACAGAAAATGTATAAATATGACATGCATTATAAGTATAAGTTAATGATTGTCAATTTTTGGTTGCGTTTCTTCATCATCATCACTCTTGGCTCTAAAACTCCTGGTGGGTCTTGGCCTCCTCAAGAGTCTTCCTCCACTCATCTCGGTTTTATGCCAGCTCTCTCCATTTTTGAATCTCCATGGTAGATATATCTTTGAGGACGTTGTCGCTCCATCTTTATCTTGGTCTTCCCAGGCTCGTGTGTCGGTCTTGAGTTCAGCAGGGATTTTGGTGTTTGATGCTCGGTCATTCTCTCTACATGACGCAGCCACCAAAGTTTTCCCAGTTTTATAAATTGTTTAGATCCTTAAACAGATTATACATACAGCTCATTTTTATAACGTCTGCGCCAAAATCCATTTTTTGAAACCGGTCCGAAGATTCGCCTAAAAATTTTCCTTTCAAAAGCATCCAGTGCTCGCTCATTCTTCTTATTTAGTGCCCAAGTCTCAGCTGCGTATGTGAGTACGGGTCTGATAAGTGTTTTGTACACTAATATTATTGGTTGCGTTTACACTGAATAAGTTCTATTACAGATTTGTGTCACATGATGAATTAAACAAAAATTGTTATAAAAAAGAGAAGCATCGAAATAAAAATTGATAATAAAAATTAATTCGTATTGCTATGAAACTAAAAAAGATCATTATCCACAATATATTATAGTGAAAGAAATCGGGAAGGACTGAAAATTAAAATTTGCCATTTCCTTGAGAAAAAGCCTTTTAATTATTATTTTTATTTGATAAACTAATGTTTAAGACATGATTTTTATGCATAGCATAAAGGGTAACAATTATTATAAGCAATAATTATTATTAGCCTGAAACACTCATCTACATTGAAAAAATCTCCCGAGAAAAGATACATGCCGCGGACGGGACTTGAACCCGCATCCTTCTGATATCCGGTCAAATGCTCTACCATTGAGC
Organism: Limnephilus lunatus; assembly: GCA_917563855.2. NCBI lineage: Eukaryota > Metazoa > Arthropoda > Insecta > Trichoptera > Limnephilidae > Limnephilus > Limnephilus lunatus. The sequence continues at coordinate 105,068,109 of OU830593.1, forward strand.
TGCGTTGGCTTATCTCTTACCTGCCAATAATTCAATATATACTAGCCGACGTACCTCAATGGTAGAGCATTTGACCGGATATCAGAAGGACCCGGGTTCGAGTCCCGTCGGCGGCATGTATTTTTCCTCAGGAGATTTTTTCAATGTAAATGAGTGTTTCAGGCTAATAATTATTGCTTATAATAATAAAAAAGTTTTAAAAATAAGAGCCCTAATAACAGAAGAGAATGTACGAGACCATGTCTATGAATATGAAGGAAGACAAAATTGTGTGGTGGTCTACCGTTCTGATTAGTTATTTGTGTATTTTAACCTAATAACTAACCCGTATTTTAGAAGACATGATAGTATTTGCTTCAAAATGGACAGTGATCGATTTTAAGATCACAATTTATTTTTTGTCACAAATTGTTTCTCTCAACGGAAATTTTTAACTAATAAAAAAATACTGGTCGATTCCGGAACCATCGTTCAATGGCCGTGGCCATTTTTTATTAAACAATAGAATTTTATGACCCGTTAAGTAAACGAGAAACATGGGGGAAAAATTCTGCCTAAGGAATTAATCATGTGTAATATTGTAATAACGTAATTAACCTTGGAAAATTTTGATAAAGGGCGTTGTAGATAAACATAACGGCATTCTAATTCACATTTTGTAGGTTTAAGTGTAGCATAAATCACTTTTCACACCCTTCCAACATTAAACCTATAGCATCGCTGTTAAAGTATAAAGACTTAAAAGCGATAGAAGCAGTAGAGAAATTCATATATAAAATTAAATTTTGTAAATTATCTTTCGGAATGTTGAGTTGAGTCAGAAGTCGATATGACTAACGATAGAGCTTTAGATGAAATATGTTTTCGACAAGGAAGCTTTTGAGAAAACAGGCGTTTTCCATAATGCAGCCGTTAGCATGCAGTAGTCTACGAGTAGAGTTTGCGTATTGAGCTTTACGTAATTGCAAAAAACGATGTATATTGGTAAGACCAAGAAGAATAAGTGAGTGAGTTATAGCTAGTTGTAATTTTAACTGTTTGAGAAAAGCGAATTCAATATTTTAACTGGTTAGAAATAGTTGTTGACGGTAGATAACGGATTAAGAATATCGCACTTTTAATCATGATTACCAATTAACAGACCACAAAAATCTACATAAATATCGTCGCTTACAACAACTAAAAACCAAAGGGTCTTGATACCAAAAAATCATCGGGTGATCTCAACTGTCTAATTTAAAACACATAATTTGTTAAAACCACCCTCAATGTTATCTCCTTTATTAGACACACTTCTGTGAGGCCAAAATAGTTCATTTCTAAATACCAAAATTGTAAGTATATGTTTTATGTAAAATCCACTTTCGGATTTCCACATTTCAAATGGGAGCTTTTAAGAACCCCCTTGCTTAGTGTTTTTTTAATCATAGGTACTCTTCTTGATATGATGAATAGACTCAATGATAAAAGAACAAAACGTATAACGCTGTAAAAAATCTATTGATGAATAAACGTTTTATTTATTTATTTATTTATATTCTCACCATACATTTTGTTGTTATTTTTTTTTACATAAATTAACCTCACTAGGACTAATGCCTGTATTGAGGTTAATAATTATAATTTGAGGATGCATTTTACATACAACACACAATATAAATACACTACTTTCAAAACACTAATATTACATGCTAATTACCCATCTGGTCACTAGACCAGATGGGTAATTTGAGAATGATTTGTAACAATATTCATACCTGCCAAAAGCAAAGTAAGTTCAAAAAAACTAGGGTGACACTTCGATTTGTGCAAATGGAACTCAAATATCTTATTATTTAAAAAAAAAATACATAATTTAAAAAATAAAATCTTGTTATTTAAAAAAGGACAAGGATGAAAATATAGTATGCCAATCCTCTGTCAACATAAATTTCTTAACATTATTTTTAAATTTAGTTAATGAATTGGAAGACTTGATGTAATCTGGCAGAATATTAAACATAAGTGGAGCCTGATATAAATAGTTTCTTTGGCCAAAAGATGTTTTAGTATGTATTGCCACAAAGTTCATTGTTGAGCCAATTCTAGTGGTATGGGTTTGTTGGGTTCTTTCTGCAGATTTAGTATTGATAAAAAATCTACAAATTATTTTAATGATGTACAGCTGTTTTATACACATAACAGTAGATTCCTTGTAAAGTAGTTTAGATGGATAACGAAATTTTTTTTTGTACATGACTTTAAGAATTAATTTGTGAGCAATATTTAGTGGTTCTACATTGGACTTTAGAAAGGATCCCCAGCATACTATATTGTAAGAAAGTCGAGATTGGACTAAGGCATAATAGACAGATATTAATTTCTCTTTATTCAAAGTTATTAATAATAATTTTATTATTATTAATAACTTTGTTGACACCACTATTTTGAGTCAAAGTTATTGCTATTCATTTGAGTGTTAAATTTTTATGTAAATTTCAGTTATAAGCCGACTAGGTACAACATAAATTCGTATTAAATTTTCTAGTGTGCATTTTCACTATAAGTGTATTCACCTACTTAATGTTTGATCCCAATTTCGTTTAATGTTTGATCCCAAGTTATTTTAAATTACCAATAATGATTTGGACTCATATAAGCTTACCAATTTAACAAAATTTATATTCTGTTAAGATCAACCAGACAAACCTATTGATTTTCAATTGCACGAGTGCATAACAAAAGTTATTAAAAAAAAAATTCCATACAAGTGCGCATTAAAAGACAATTTCACAATGAAGACGTGCATAAATATCAAACCGAAGTGACGCGTATGATCATAAATACTTAATTCGTAAGTTTGAATGTATCGGGAGCGTGTCCTATCCTTATCCCGTATTCTCCTTCCTCTCACATTACCTACTAATTAGTTTCTTGACAAAATTATTCTCTTAACTCTAAGTAACTTTAGCATAAAAAACATTTTTTGGCTTTTAAAAATTTATCGTCATTTGGGTAGAAAAATATATAAGAATTACAGTAAATGAGCTGTTTGATTCTGCAAATAAATAACTTAACTAGTGAATCAAATATTTATAGAATATAAAATACCAAAACAAGTCGCTTATCATACGCTGACTAAAAATTGGCATTGTACGGAAAAACCCAAATAAATAATGTTCTCCGTTCATATATCCGTTTGTACCTTTTACGTATTTCAAACATTTACCCTTCAATATACCACTCACTTGAAGACTTTCCATATTTAATTCCAATCACACGAATTATCAATTAACCCACCCCCGACTTGCGAAGTATTACCAGGCCAGGGTCCTTCACAGGCCGTGGGCACAGGTTTTCCGGTCAAAGTTCCAGCGGAGTGCGGCCTCCCTAACACGTACTCCGCTAATGGCCGCGCTTAAGCCTTCGTGAGGCATATCCTGCCGATATAGAACCGCCTTTACGACTCAAATATCGTAAAATGGAAAATGTTTTACCCCCACTCGACTGCATACCTGAGTCGAAGTTCCTACCTATCCGATGTAAGAATGATATTAATAATAATATCAAGAACTCGAAGTAATTACCCAACTGAGAAACTTCTTAGATTTATTTTCGTGTATTTTTCACATGATTTTAAAGCTGTTTTCTTTTTAAAATTTTTGATCAATCATCATCATCAACAGAGGTAATTTATTTTGCCAAAATTATATCTCTCCGTGTATTTATAATATGTTTGTTCTATGGAATGTTCAAGAAAATATTAAATTATAACAATATAAAACATCAAAGTGTTTGTCTTAACACACGTTGTTCTACAGGTAATTTAATGGAAGATGCTCTGAGGAACTAGCTTCGTTGATCCCTTCGACATCAGTGCATATAGAGTCACCATATAAAAAAAAAAAACGGATTGCAATCATTAGACACACATGTCAAGGTATGTTGTCCTTGTTCTATCGGTATTATAATGAAATATGCTCTGAGGAACTAACTTCAATGATCCCTTTGGCACCGGTGAATAGTAGGGAAATACGCAAACTGCACACCCAAAATTAGTACACAGTAAAGTTGACATTTGTCACATGAGAACGGGTCGTTTCTACGATTAGTTATTGAGTTCAACAACTCTGCTTTGGAACGATTTGCCGGCCTTTGTGTTTCCTCCCTCCTACAACTTGGGTATCTTCAAGACCCGCAGACCCGTGTTCACTCCTTCCCCTCCTCAAAAAAACACTTCACATAGAATCTTCAAAGATCCTGAGCGAAATTATTTCCTCAAGGCCTTCTGCGCAAAGTTAATATAAAAAAACCAGTGTGCTTTAGACCACACGACTGAAGTAAAACTTCACTAACTTAAAAAATAACATATGACATTGGGGTGACATATGACCATGGGGTGACCTATGACCCTGGGGCGACCTACGATCGTTGGGTGACCTACGACCGTGGGGTGACCTACGACCTTAAGGTGACCTTTGACCCTGGGGTGACCTACGATCCTGAGGTGACCTACTACCGTGGGGTGACCTATAACCTTAAGGTGACCTAAAACCTTGGGGTGACTTACGACCTTGGGGTAACCTACGACCTTGGGGTGTCATGAGACCTTGGGGCGACCTACGACCTTGGGGTGGCCTACGATATTGGGTTAGTATGTACGCCTCGCCCGATCACCGTTCGCATCGATCACCGTTCGCATCGATTACAGTTCGCATCACACTTTTCGTAACGCATTCACCAGCTTCCCCCCCAACTCGAGCGTGCGTAAAGAAGTTTTACTTCAAATAAAAAATATTAAAAAAACACAAAATTCTTAGGGGTGCCACCAAAGTATTCTAAATCCTTAAAACCGGTTAATAATAATAATGATAATATTTGGACGATTTATATAGCGCCGTTTTTGTGAAAAATCACCTCAAGGGCGCTGTACTGTGTACTGAGACATTCCCTAATTAAAGAAGTTTGTGATAGTTTTTTTTTAACAATGTTATAACTAAATTCTGATAATTTTAAGAGAATGAGATAGGGAAAGAGAAGAGGAAAGGGAAACTAAACCTTCATAAAACCATTGTCAATAACATTTATACTCAAGTTATCTCACGGCGGCGACAAAGATTCTAATTCCATCACTCGAACCATAAGTGAAAAAAAGATCCATGCATTCTAAGGTATACATACTAAAATTTCATTTAAATCGCTATCCACAAATCCTCTTTTTAATTTAAAACCATAACCTCTGTTTTTTGTGCGTTCTTTGTGGGCCAGGTAAGTTGATTGAAACAGGTTCATTTTTCTTGCTTTAAATTTACTTTACATTTTAATTATATTGTGTTTGTGAAAATATTTAATAATCAAAACCAACGTTTGATTGTTAGTTCTTCGCTTACAATAATTAAACTTTCAACGAAAGTAAATGTAATTTTCTGCAGGCATTCGAAGCACTAATTTTGATTCCGCCATTGTCTGAAAGGATTTGCTCGAGATTCGACTAATTGGGATTCAGTCCCATATAAAAAAAGTTTAATTGAATTGTCACAAATCTGCGGCGGTTCCAAGAATGGAATAATGAATAACTTCATTCATTTTTATGGACGGCTTTCTTTTTTATTGAGGAAAATAATATGATTATTTTAACCGTTTCTGTTCCACGAAGGAAAATTCCATTTGTTTTACGTCCAGTTGTTCATGAAATTATTTCTTTATTGCGTTTTGTATTTTGTTTCGCAGCCATAAAAGATATCGACGACTGAAATAAATAAGCAAAATTATTGTAGTTTGGAATGATGTTTTTATTTGTGTGAATGATAATGTTCGAAATTTCGTAGATTTGAAATATTTGTATTGCTTGTAACAACATTGGCCACTGTCGGCATTGTTATTTATTATTGGCAGCTATGTTGTTGTGAGTTATTTTTCAAATTTTCCTCTATTACAGGGCTGGGATGTATAGAGTGGCTCTCAGGTAAAAATGATCGGAGTGGCTCGTTTCCAAATTCTTCGTACTGGAGTTGGGCGGTAGTTGGTCGGGTTGAAGCGGTCGCCCTTCTTTGGAATAGGATGGATGATCGCTTTTTTCCAACCAGAGGATGCAAAGATAGCTTTCAGGGACATTTTAAAGAGTTTCGTCAAAATTTGAGCTATTTCTGCATCACACCTCTGCAATACTAGGGCAGGTATTCCGTCAGGCAAGCTAGCTTTGTTCACATTAAGCCCTCGTAAAACTTGGGGTACATCGATGCCATGCCGGATCCTCAGCTTTTTCATATAAAAATCGCAGTTGGCAACCGATTCCATAAAATTGAAATACTGCGGAGAAGTAATCATTATAAAATGATATTTAAAGCAATTATCACCACATATTGAGATGACCACTTACATAGTCCAAAAATAGCAAATGCCTTACCCTCTACCCCAGTGTTTCTTAACCATATTAAAATAATCGCCCCCTTTACCACAGTAAAATTTTCTGGCGCCCCCGTTAAGAATCACTGACTCTACCCCATTTTTCCAAAAAAGAAATTTCCTCACTTATTCGAATGTGTATCGGACATTGTCCAATTCCTTCTCACCTTTTTAAAATTCATGTCCTTGACTCCCCAGATTGTACATTCTGTGGTCTAGATGTGGAAACTTTAGATCCCAACATATTTTTTGGTTGTTTCTATCTAAATAAATATCCTCTTTTCTATCAAAAGTTATCTAAAATTGCCTCCCTTTCATTCAACATCTCTTCTCTTCTAAATCTGAACTCGACTCCAATCTTCCATTTAATTCGGAATTCATTAAAATATAAGTTCAACTTTCCTTTCTCTGTAATTTTAAATGATGACCTAGAATACCATTGAAGGGTGAAAGTCAGAAATAATTGAAAAAAATCATTAAAACTGTTACCTTTTTAATGACGTACAGAGTTCACAAACTATTAAAAACAGCACAAATGTCAGCAACACTATTTATTTGCATTTCATTGACATTATTACAGCTTTATTTATTTTTCAGTGAACCATCTACGAGCGTTACCAGATTTTATTTGTACTCGTGTTATTATTTTCCGTTTCCTTGGTGATTTATTTATTGATGTATTGTTTTGGAACATTTACAGAGTATAAACATAAAAAAAGTCATTAGATTAGCATTGTAAAAAGCGTAGATGTTAATAGTTCACTTAAAAATGTTCACAAAATGCACAGTTTAATAGTTGTTTTTCGCTATGTATACATAGAAGTTAACAGAAATTAGAAATAGCAAAATATAAACAGAGGTAGGTATAAAAAAAGATAACAAAAATAGTGTTGATAAAATATAGAGATGACAAAGATAAAAAAAGATCGATATACGATGTGAAAAAACAAAATAAAATAAGATACAAATAGAGTAAAAGAAACAGCCATTTACATTCAAGTTCAATATCAAATATAAGTATTTTCAATTCTCAATTACTTGTTTGAAGTATGCTATATTATTTTTATATAATTCAAGATGAAATATATTCTGACTCCTTAAATTACGTCTATTGGGGACCTTAATAAGAATATTGCTCAGACAATGAGTTGTTTCAAGCTTATCATGAATGATTTTGTATAGACTCATTAAGTCAGCAACTTTTTTTCTTTTTTCCAGAGTTATAAACTTAAAATATTGGAGTTGTTCCTCGTTAGATTGGAGTAAGGCATTTAGTCCAAGTTTAAATGATAACAATCTCAGAATTTTTTTGTGCACAGATTCAAAAGTTTTTGAATATTTTAAGTACTGTGGGTTTCAGATAACACTACCATATTCCAATTTGATGTATTTATTTGCGCTCGGTAGGCACCGCGATGTTCTTCCCGTTACAATACGTACCTACCTACATAATTCCTTACTTTAAAATTATTCAACATTAAAGGACATTACAATTTCGTTCACTTATCTTAAGGTGGAACAATAAAATAAAACATTGAACTTTTAAAATTAGTTAAGCTCAGACAATAAGAAAACTTGTACTGTAAATGGAGTTATCTAGTAGGTACCACCCAGACGTCGGGTTTTCGATTCGCTGTTTAAGTCCTCCATCATGATACAAACAACATCATTGACACACGAATTCATGATACAAACCAAAACATTGACACACGAATTATATTCCATAATAAATCGCCTGCAAATAATACTTGGTATTGGTAATAAAAATGTTCTTGATGATGTGATAAATATTGAAAGATTATCAACGTACAAACATTATTTAATTAAAGCTGTTTATCAGCGCTTTTCATTGAATTGTCAGCGCTTCTCATTGGATTATAATCAAATATACTTTGAATATTTATATTCTTCATCAATGTTTACTTTTGGAATTTTTAAATTTATTTTTGTTACGTACTTTACTTAGTTATTTTTTTAGATCAAAAAATCTTGTATACGTGTATATGAGGTTTTATTTTTCTTTGTATTTGTATTTATAATAGCTACTTGTACTTTGCTGTCACTTCAATATGAACTTTTTTATTTTTTTTTCATATGAATATTTTTAATCTTTATTATGTATATTCTATATCCATTTCAAATTATTGTAATTCCTATATAAAAGCAGTTGATCAACGTTAATTCATAATAAATAAATAATGAAATAAATAAACAATTTTCGCTTACTGTGGTAGTAATGGAGATTTCCAAATATTATCAAGTTATTCGTAACCCTGGAATAATTGTCTTTCTTTAAAAATATATATATATTTTTAAATCTTTAATAAGAAAAATGAAATAAGGTAAATTAAACACAGTTGTCTTTTTCACAAAACAAATTTAAACGGATTGCAATCCATTCAAAACGACTTTCATAGAAGTTTTATATGAATGATACACGCCACTAAGTTTCACTTTCGTGGGTAAATAAGAAAAAGGCTTCGAACCTCATTCTATTTTCATTCAGCTTCTGAAATAAGCAAGGCTTCTGTGGCTCTTCCCCGAGACTGAGGGCCGCTGCTGTGAATGATAAAATACCTTTCACGAATCCACGGAAAATGAAAACAAAATGTGATAACTGTAATTTCTTTATTCTGAAACGTATTGAAAGAATCTTCTACGAGTGTAAATCTCCGACGAATGTAATATCATAAACGTAGGTATATTCTATTCGAATGCGGAGAGTACTAATTAATTTTCTTTACATCAGAGATGGTGTTTCTTTATATCAGAGATGAGTTATTGCTTGGTAATAATTTTCATGGTGTTATTTCTTAAGATAAAGCTAAAAGAAGAATAAAAATGTCTTTAAGTGCAATATTCGTATTTTTTTAAGTGAATAGCGCTGGAGTAGTTAAAAACAAATGGAAAAAATAATTACTGCAATTTAATTCGGCTGGAATCTTAAAATCATATATAAAGATAGCAGCCAAAAAAAAAACAGATAATTTTGGTAGTTTTTAGTCGAAGTGTGATACTGGTAAAAAAAACGAACGTTGATATTGTCCAATTAGCTCAGTGGGCAGAAAAATGCCCCGACAACGCAGAGGTCTTAGATTCACAATTCCCAGATGCGATCGAATATTTTTCTGTCTTTTCTGTTTCAAAATTTTCGTTCAAGGGTAGTTAATATGGTTTTCGTTGATTGAATATAAAAACCTACCAAAGATAATCGTGTACAATTTTGTACTTACCTAAAAAAAATTCATTTGGGTGAATGGTTTTTTTTTGCTATTTTTTCAAATGTGGAGAAAGATAATGCTTATTTAAAAACTCGTCTTTGAATACAATCCTTGCAAATCCTCATTCTTTCTTCCTTCATTTACATTAATATTGCCACGGGTATTCTCGATGAGCTCTCTCTCTTCAGGGTCCTGTGTGGGATAAAAAGAAGGCTCCCATCTGGATGTATGGCCTCTCCGTCTTGTGTACAAAAATGGAGCAATCAGGATTGCTAGTTTCGACAGGTTGACTGCCGCACCAAGCGTCAGTCAATGATTCTTCAGGGAACGATTGCAGACACATTTACTTAGCTTCTCCGAGTGTGAACCAAGAACTCGGTTTATATAAAGCAATTATCCTGTTACGAGGAAGAACAACTGCCATGACTAACGGAGAAAACTCCCACCATCTTTGAGCAAACCATTCACAAGTTAAACTCCCGAAATTGATTCACATGCCTTTTATTGCATTAATAAGACAATCATTTTGTAATGTTATTTGGCTTTGCTATTAGTTTTTACCACACACAAAAGTATTTTAACAATACACAGGGCTCGTAGGCTGTACAGGTGCAATTGGAGCATTGAGCACCGGACTCTAATAATACTTAATGCAGCACCCTTGAGGTTTTAACTAGCGCCTCATTTATAATGGTCCAAACACAGTTATTTTCCAAAACTCTGGGGAAGCGTAAAGGCAACTTGAATTTATCAAATACGTTTTAGTAAATAATCTCCACGCGTCACCTCTCCATTGTCCGTCCTGATGCCAGCCCAAAAATACGTCCGCGCCAACTTGCCTTTTTTTTTTTCTTTTTTTCCGCCCGCGTTGCCAACCTCCCGACACTGAAGTGTCAAACTTAACGGATAGTAAAAGAGAAAAACGTATAAATGTTATAAATTAATACGTTACAATATCTAAGTCACTTCTGTTGTGTATGCTGCTTTTCTAGATGTCATGACCAGATTCATTTTTTTCATCGTCTAGCGTGGTAAACGTGAACATACTATTATCATGGTACACATGGTACACTTCTACATTCATTCCTAACCGTTTATGATCTAGGCGACCATTTGTTATACTTGTTCATTAACAACAGCGTGCATGGTAAAACATAGTTTATTCAGAATCGAAAAAAAATCTAGATTATTTTCTAAATATAAACGAATCCAATTTACCAGAAATTCAAAACAGTACTGGATATAATTTTTTTTCATGCCGTTAAATAAATCACATTTAAGAGGAAACCGGGTGGTGTTTTTTCCATACAAACGTATTCCTCATTTCCCTCTCTGAATTTTGACACTAGAGAACATATTTTTTTTACATAATATGAATATTGACCGCAAGCGTGTCGGTACGTTTTGATTTTTTTGATAAGTTACTTTTTATAGGAGTTATAACCCTTCAAAAATTGTTAAAATTGCCTTTTTTTAACGCCATCAACAAACGTTCAGTATACAAATTAGACGATGTATTTTTAAAAAAAGCAAAAGGTACAGACATAGAATGTTTTCTTCCAATACATTTGGTAAAAAAAATCTTGGAAATTGGTTCAGTTTTGGAGTAGAAAAATGAGGACTACAAAACCTCGATTTTGACAATTTTATTTGGGTATTATCAGGCTGAGGTGCATGTGTCCCTTTCTCTCAGTATTCGGGGGTGAGGGGGGGCGGAGAGGGTTTTGTTGAATACGTATACAGTCAACGAAGTGATGTGACATTCTCAATAATTATATCGATACACTAGTCCACTAGTGTTGTCATGTCCCGAGTTATCGATGTTTTTTTAAAATTATTTTTCTGTTTGGTGACTTATTTTGAGTGTGCCAATACTTACCGAGCTTATTTACTAAAGTTATTGTGACAAATTTAATTTGTTTACGTCAAATAAATTAATGGAAAAAAAATGAAAAAAAAACACCTGTTACAGACAGACCCCGAGATGATTCCGTTCCGTATTGCCGAGTTGGATATGGAACACAAAAATTAATTAAAATATTTTTTGATAACTTTTGAAGGTTGTACTCAACATAATATTATCCCTTTATAGGACACTTTTTTTAAGATACAACTACCGAACCAAAAAAAAACTTTTATATTTGACTAAATATATTGTTCTAGATTTTTTTTTCAAAAAAATTATATTTTACAAGAAAATGTGTGATGGTAAGTACATACACCACTGATCGTTTGATGGAATGCTGGTACAGCGTATGTTCAGTGGTACATGCATCTACCACATGTTGTTGAATCGATTATGTTATTATACAAATGAATATTGAAATCTATGTATAAGAGGCACCATATTGTTTATTGTGCTACATATTAGGTACATACACATAACTAGTTTAGTTTTTATTTAACTTTTTTAATACGTTATATTATTACAGAAAAATGCACTTTTGGGAATACCTCCTACATCACTTGACATTTTCAATCTTCTTCAATGATCTAATATTTTTTGTTTTTAAACGCTTTATTGTAAAAAAAATTACTGTTTAACATCTACACAATGAAATTAAAACAATTTATGGTCCAGACCTTTCCCTCGCCGGTAAATTTCTTGGTATGCGACCGTCAATTATTTCTGGTAAAAGGCATTGGTGGTAGAAATTTTCTAACAGTGGAACGATTTTTTGCCAGATTTCATCGTCCCTCTCAATTTTTTCATACAGCAAACCTTTTGGACTCCACACAACAAAATAACAATAATTACGACGAGTAATATGTAACTGGCCTTGTACTTGGTAGAAGTAATTATGATTCCGTTTTAATGTTAAAGAATGGTCTTCCAATTTACAGTAATCAATTATCTTTTGTGCAATTCCCTCTTCTGGTGACATATTTGCTATACTATAAGGGCATTTAATTTCAATTATAGAATCCTCACCGATAAGGCCATCCGGACTTGCCGCTAAAAAGTTTTTGGTTTTATCGATAAATAGCCCACAAGCGGATACCTGAAAACTTGTTTTTTTTGAAAATTGCTCTATTGCTAGGCTTTCATTTTCTTTTCCATAATTTGTGGCCATAGTTCCTTTGAATTGTGAGTACAGTAAAGAGTTTAGTACTCCCGTAACTGAAGTTTTTTTGCCGAAGCTTATATATTTTTCCAAAGTTAGACGCCGTTATCCGCTTACGTCTTTCAATTGCTCACAGATTGTTATTGCTTTGGCCTACCGTATTCCGTTCGAGCTCTTCCTTATTGGTTGAAGATAATTCTTTGAGAAATTCCTCTTTTTTCGTTTCAAATATTTCAGGTGGCATATCTGGTTCTAATTCCAATTGACCATAATTTTCATCGGGCCCTGTAACTTTTTTTCTTTTTTCTGTCGTATTTTCATTATACTTTAGTTTTTTTTTTCGACACATTTGTTTATTCTCCTTCGAACGTCGTTTTCTCTCTATAAAGTGCTTCGTGTATTTGCCGGGACTGTGGCCTTGGATTTTCTTTTGTATTCTTGAATGGGTTGTCAATTCACTATTCCACGAAGTTACTGCTCCAAAACATCTTGCTTGGTAAGATCCTCTTGTAGTAAAATTTACCCTTTTTCCACCTATAAATTTGGCGATAACGTTGTTGAATTGCTCCACAGTGTTATTTGTCACGTCAATAATAAGACTTTCTGCATTTGCTATTAGAGACAATAAGAATTGTTGGATATCAGTCCATATTCCACAATCTCGAAGATCGCTTACTAAATTTGGATCATCAGTATACTTCTCCGGCTTGCAATAGTACGATGCACAATTTTTATGATCACCAAACACATGATTTGCGGTATTTTTTATGTCCATTTTCAAATTTTTTATTTTATCACTTTGTACTGTGTTTTCTTGCTCTTTCCTGTAATTTATTGCTCCAACTACAGCTCTTCTCATGCGTAAAACGTTTGCTTCAACCTTTTTCCTTATATGAACTGGTACAAAGCCTTTAGCGTTGTTGGTTTTTTTTCCAAGTGCTTTCATTTTGTTGCAAAAATTGCGGAGTAAGTGATTTTTGCACTCTATTTTTTGTACTATAAGGTTAGGACCATATGGCATTCGTTGCATTATTTTTTTCATGATGCTGGAGTCGCCATCACCAACTAGTTTGTTAAATTTCAATCCATGCATTTCCATGCTTCTCGAGAACCCTTCTGCTATAATGTGGGTTTCCATGGCATTAGCACTGTCACGCCAGTTTATGAAGCACCTGTGCTCAGAAGCAACTATGTGTAGTTTAGTAGCTCTAGCACATATGCAGCAGTATGAGTTTCGCACTCCCAGAAATAAAACCTTTTTAGTTCGTAGTCCAACTATGCACCCTGCGCCAGATGAGGAGCTAAATCCACTTTTGTACGACCTCTTTGCCCAGGAGCCATCTGCAACCACCGTTACCAAAGGATAGCCACCCTCGTCTACGTCACCGTTTAAAATGGCTAGCCTTTTTTCTTCTTCACCAGCTGCGATCATTTCTTCTAAGGCACATTCTTCAATTGTTGGCGCTAAACATTGTTCTATGTTCGTGTAAGTCTTACAATCCATATTTGGCATATTTAAAACCCCACAAATTTCATTCCATTGTGAATACCCATTTCCTGTACACATCACTCCTTCGACGACAGCAGTATTTATAGACATTTTCCGTTTCGGGTCTTCGGAGTGAATGTATTCTATTTTCTTGCACATTTTGCACTCGAAAACATACTGGCTTAGAAGACCATTTCGTCGTTCCTTCATAAATTTTAAATCGGAAAATGTGCAGTTGGTGTGTTCGTGCTTTATATTTGATATCTCCGAAAACAAATATTTTATATCCACAATTCTGCGACCTTCGAAATTATCGGTTTCATCAATATGGTCTGGTTCTATCACCAAATCATCAAGCGTTGTTGATGATGATGAACTTGCGTTTTCGTCTATATTTAGAGCAAATGATTTATCCATGGAAGTTTCATGCATTAGTGAAGATGTAGTTAAGTTTCCAAAAGTAGTATCGATGACATCCATATCCCTGTAAATGCAAATGATTTATTTATTTAAATTTGTCCATCCCATTTTCCCGTTATACATGCTACATAATACACGGCTCTCATAGCATAAATCTTTAGGTTTTTCTCGTAAGTCGCTCACGTAAGAGAGTTATGGCAAAATTATCAATGTAAACGATACCCATTGGTAATTTTGCCATAACTCTCTTATGTGAGCAACTTACGGGAAAAAAAACTTTACGTACGTAAAGGTAACCTTAGGAAGGTTCAGTAGTAAGAGTGACAGGAAAGCGATATTTCGACTTACCTAGATGTCGAACGTGGTGCAACATGAATCTGTCGTTTGATACTAATAATCGGTTTTTTTCGTCTAGCAGATAAAAACAAACGCGCTTTGTTTCCATTTCTTTTACCCATTATTTATCTGTAAGAAAAAAATTTTTGAGTTGAAGGTAGGTAATATAGTAGTCGATTTTATGTAACTCAATTTCTAAATACACATATCTTATGCTACGTATATATTTGCGAATAGTGGCGTGCACAGAATTTGAAAATTGAAATTTCGGAAAAAAAATAATTTTCAGCTTCGACAACATCATTAATGTCGTATTTTCAATCTTAGGATTCTA
The DNA here is from genome assembly GCA_917563855.2 of Limnephilus lunatus. Classification (NCBI taxonomy): domain Eukaryota; kingdom Metazoa; phylum Arthropoda; class Insecta; order Trichoptera; family Limnephilidae; genus Limnephilus; species Limnephilus lunatus. Next base: position 105,083,358 of record OU830593.1, read on the forward strand.
GCCCACTGAAAAATCAGTGCACGCCACTCTTTGCGGACAGAGACGCGAGCCGAACCACGAATTATGGTAAAGGTACGAAGCAACCGCAAGCGGCGCAGCGTTTCGGGCAGTTTGCTTTTGCTTCGTTCCTTTCCCATAATCCGTTGTTCGGCTGGCGTGTGTATACGCAGCCTAAGACGTAAATATTATAGGTTACTAGATATGTTAACAAATGTACCGACTTGCACTAATGCACTTTATGCATACAGTCAAAACTGATGAATTTACGTTATTCAGGGAGAGCCAAAAAACAACAACATTTTTAGCGATATTTATATGTTTAATTAAAAAAGGAAATTGTGTTGTAATATTGAGTTTTTATGAATGAATAGTTTATGTTTATAATAATAGTTTATGAATAATTTATGAATAGTTTAGTAGGTATCTACTCACCATATGTCCTATATGTGTAAATCGTGAGAAATGACCAAACAGATTTCAATATTCAAGGGGGTTTCAGGGTCAAAATTCGAAGGTCTGTATTTGACGTAGAATAGTTTCCAGTAAAAAGGCTAGTCAAAAACAGTAGAGTGATGCAGCCAGCGAAAAATAAAAACACTATACAATCACAAAGTACGTGATGTACCTACTGCGTCTATGCTGCCGTTTTATAAAAAAAGATGGTATGAATCTCCCGATATTACTAAACCAAAACAGCGTGCATCTTACTTTACTAATAGTAACAAGATGAATGAACTATGAGCGCAGAAGATATCTATTATATAGGAATACGCACGCTCAAGTCGCGACGCGTATTGACTTATCTGTTGCAGCAGGCAGCAACCTGTATACACGCACCCACAAGTCTCATTGACTTGTGCGTGTGCAGAAGATGAGCTCGGAGCAGGCAGTCACATGTATTTGTAGTAAGTAATAATAATAATAAAGTTAAGTACAATACAATATTAAATAATGTAGACCTCGCTATTTTATTACGAATATGTACCTAGGCACCTACTTAATTTTTGGAATAAATGAATAACAGTAAATGAAATAATAAGAACGCGAAGTCGCTGGCGGGCGCGGCGCGGCGATTCGTGCTTCCAACACCTGCAGCCACGCACACACACGCATTGGGGTTCACCAATACACCGATAGCGCTTTTGCTGTCCCCGCTGAGATGAACGAAATAGAAATAATTTTTACAAATACCTATCGTTAAAATTTCTCGGCGCTCCTGCGCGCTCTTAAGGTTGGTCATTTGTGACTTCAGTCCCATAATTTTGCATCCCATAGAAATGTAAGCGACACAGGAACTTGCAAGCCGAGTAAAATGAAATTCTCAGTATATTTCTACAACTCTGACAAAGTTGGCAGAATTTGAAATTGAGCTGCTTGAATCTGTTCCACAACTTTAAACGACTTTAAAAAGACAGAAATAAAATTGTATGCAAACTTCTGTATAATCTTCTAATGATTTATGGAGAAACATATGCTGTAATAATATCATTCGATTAGAATTTAAAATTATTACTACTGTTTTACAAAAGATTTAAAGTATTACACGAACTACTACCGTTGAATAAATATTTTTTCAGAATAATTTTCATTCATAATCACTTTAAGTTATTCTACTAAATGTTATTCCTCTAAATTTAATATGCCATTAAAAAAAAAGATATTAATAATATAAAAATAAAAAGACACAGAAAAATAAAAAGCTAACGTTCGTACCTGGGTCTTGAAAACAAGATCTTTCATCTTACTGGGAAAAAAATAGTCGAATATAATATTGTTAATTCTGAATTTAAAATATGAAATTGACAAAATGACTTAAAATAAGAGGTCTCAGTAGCCGAAATGGCTAAGAGGTTCGTTCCCGTAGGACCAAGAGAGAGAAATCAAGACTAAGAGAGACCCTTAGCTTTTTTTCATTCTTCTGTATCTTGTTCTTTTTTTATATTTCGTTTGGATTTGTTAGCATTATCTTCTTCTTAAATGATATATTGATGAATAGTTTATTCACCTCTGATTTGTGCATGCGAATCTTCTATCGAGGTCTAAAGTTTTGGCAGTTGTTCAAATATACGCCTAAATAAATCCGGCTCATTGAACTTGGAAAATAAGCACGTTTTGAACAGTAACATCTAAGAAATTGTTGGATAGAGAGCGGATAAAATGAAAGTCAAATTGATCAAGATCAGAAAAAAATTGTAGATGTTAAAAAAATCTCTCAATCGGGATAAAATGAAAGTCAAATTGATCAAGATCAGAAAAAAATTGTAGATGTTAAAAAAATCTCTCAATCGAGCTTATTAATTGTCGCCTCTTCAATTTTAACGGTTCAATGGAGATCTCGCAGGAAATGGCACACATGGATTTTTTGCTTAATCTCAGAAAACAGAGAAGTTATTTCTGAAATTGACAAAACAAATTATTAAATACAAATAATACATAAATAAAATAGGAATACGCCTTAATAATTTCGAAGCATTCAAAATATGAAAATCAAAGAAAAATAATTGCCAAATTCTAAAACAACAGTTAGAATTAACCAACAGTGCGATTTTTAAGTTGTTTCCTCTCTACCTATCTAACACCCACTCTCCTTTTACCCCTCCTCCTATCCCCCCACCAACCACTCTCCGATGTTCTCTCCCTCTCTTACATGCTCTCTGTTTCTATTGTTTACTTCATAATCTTAACTCTGTACTGTAATTTAGTTTATATGTTTATTGTCCTGAAGAAGGTTCAGTTCAACCGAAACCGGTAGACGAATATAAATTAAAATAAAAGAAAGAATTTTTTTCATTCTTTATAATGTCAATCCACAAAGTGTCTTCTTCGATAACAAATTATTTTCTCCAGTCAAAACCAACAAAAAAGTTTTCAATTTAAAAATTAAGACGGTTTTAATAAAACCGCATATAAAGGCATACATATGGCATTGTCTAAGAAATTTCTTCAATGATGTATAAAATTATTGGAAATAACCTTCAAAAATTCTAATAAAAATTTCATGTTTTATTATTAGGAAAATGTATCAATCCGTAATTTACAATAATACTTTAGATCAACCTACATTGCATGCTTCTATCCTAATTTGTAGTAACATTTACATCAACATGTATCACTTGCATCTACCCTAAAACACAATAATGTTTTATACCAAATTGCATAACTTCCATCTACCATTACAATTAATTGATTGCCTAGAAGCAATCACCCGCTGGATGACCTCAAATAGATTGAAACAGAATCCGTCAAAGACTTTCTCTGGACCACCACGAGCAGACGTCAGCATAACATTGATAACTCCCCAATAACCATTTCAGGAAGCGACATCACTCTAAAGACATGTATAAAACTACTGGGTGTCAATCTGAGTGTGATTTTTCCCTCATTGTGTATTAACAACACTTATTTATTTATGTTTAAACTGTTTGTACGAGTATAGAATTGCTAAAAAAATAATAACAATTTTATAATTAACTATTCATACCTACTTGTTATTGGGTTCTAACTTCTCGTAATACGCAATATTATTACCTTATTTTAGTTATAGTCGTACTGGATGATAAATCTATACACTAATAAAGCACGTTGAAGTTCCTTTGTACCCGGACTTTCTTTGTACATTCAAGTTCATCTAATAGTTTATGGTTCAACAAATTTTCACCTGTTTCATTGTCATGTTGAGAGACGGATACAGAGGCTATAAAATGACCACGGTCGTAAAGCTCAGCCCCAAGCAATAATGGTGCTTCCTAAGAAATGCCATAAAACCGCTTTTCGATCAACTTTACTTGTGCTCTCTGAACCCTCGTGAGCCGTTTCCGGCGTAAAATAAACACTTAAATAAATTACTATGAAAAGTATCCATTTAATAATACTAAAAATATTGTGCTTTTTGTTCATTCGTGCACGGAGATACTTACAAGCGATTCTAAATTTGTACGCGTGGCGCGTACGAACTGCTAGTGAATATCCGCTACGCTATTTTGCTGGTGTTCGTACATGACGCGATATGTCGGCGTCGTCGCGTACGAATCCATACGCGATGACGGTAGTTGTTGCACGCAGTGTTGATAGCTCTGATGTTGCATTCGCATCTACTACTCGTTTGACAGAAATTACGTCCGAACATGATCTGACTGTTAAATTTGTTCTGGAGATGGTCTAATAGCCATGTTTACATAACTATAATTTACCTGAATACGTTAAAAAGGATTTAGCGGAGAAGGCGTAGATTGAGGTTTTCTGAGACATTCTCAAGTCGTTGTATTTGTTTGCGTTTGTGTATTGGACTGTGTTACAAAGCTAATATAATCGTGTAGGCCCGCAGGGAAAATGGTCTTGCACAAGGCGCGGCGTCGGAGGTTGGATATTATTTGGATTTGGATATTATTTATGTTCAGAGTTCCTAAACTTGCGTTTACTGACTTTAACGTAATGACTAAATGTATTATCTAAAGATACTTTACATGGAACTTGTTTTAAAAATGGTTTTTGGTAAAATGAAACTTAATAACTATTCTGCAACTTGAGGCAGGATTTCACTCCTTGCGGAGGATATTCTTGGGTTTAATGTATTTAAACTTTTCATTCTCACTATATGTAGCGAGAGAATTTATGGTGGGGCTTTTATGTCCGGCTAATCCGGCATAAAATTTTTCAGAATGTGTAACAATTAAATCCTTTATCAGAGAAATGTTTGTGTCATTGTGAAGAGTGGAAACCCTGATCCACTTCGGCGCATTCAACGCAAGTCGAATGGCTCTGTTTTGCAGGGTTTATAGTTTGTTTATGTGAGTGTGAGCTGCATGGCCCCAAATAGGTGCAGCGTGACCTGATAGTCGTCGTCTTGTAGAGTAATAATTTATTGTCTGATGATAAACTACTTTTTCTACCTAGCATGGGATAGAGTGCAGCTATTGACTTATTTGCTGATTTTACTTTTTCGTTAATATGTTTTTACCACGTTAATTTTGAATCTAGGGTGACTCCCAAATATTTTATAGATTTTACCCATGGAACTTTTTTCCCAAACATTACTATATTAGGGGGCTGCTTGAACCTTCTTTTTGTAAATACAGTGGCAGCACTTTTGGAGGGGTTTATTAAAATTCTCCATTGTTTGCAAAGGTCTTCGGTTAGAGTGGCTTGGGTCTGTACGCGGCTTGTAGCAGTGTTCGCGACAATCGAACTTGAAGTGAGATTGGTATCGTCGGCGAATTCAGTTATTTTTAAATTATGATTGACTGGTTTGGGAATGTCACTAGTAAATACGTTATATAGTTTAGGTGACAGCTGTCTGCCTTGGGGGACGCCGGCTCTTAGCAGACGTTCAGTGGAGAATATCTCGTCTAATTTAACCCTGAATCTGCGATCCGTAAGATAGCTATGTATGATTTTAATAAATGATATTGGAAATCCTAGGAGGAACATCTTATAGAGAAGGTCATAATGCCAGACTCTGTCAAAAGCTTTGCTTACATCAACCGAAAGGATAACCGTGTGTTTATTGGTATTAAATCCGTCCATAATGTGTTCCACCACACGGAGGAGTTGGTGCAAGGTAGAATGACCCGCTCTGAAGCCGCGTTGGAAATCTGGTATTATTTTATTATCCTGAATAAATGAATCTAGTCGTATGAGTATTATTTTCTCTAGTATTTTGCCTAAACAAGGAAGGACAACCGTGGGCGATTGGGCGATGATTTTCTGTTAAAAGTGGGTCTTTACCCGGTTTTGGAAGTAAAATAACATTTGCTTGTTTGAAAGCCTTTGGAAAACAATTTAGTCTCAGTGACGCATTGCAGACTGCTGTTATAGCACATATGCCTTTTATTGGGAGGCATTTAAGGACTTTATTTGAAATGCCATCCGGCCCGGCAGCTTTCTTAACTTTTAGAGATGAGATAATTTTTTGAATTTCTTTAGGTGATGTGAATTTGATGGGCAAGTCATCAGATTCAGTACTTATAATTGATGCTACTTTTGAATCCACCATTGAAACAAATGAGGGATCGTCGTGTTCGGTATTTGGGGAGAATTGCGCTTCGAGACTATCTGCAAAGGCTTCTGCTTTGTCAGCAGTTGAGTATACTACTCTGTTTGGGCCTTGAAGGGGGGATATTCTGGTCTTAGGACGTCTGAGTGTTTTGGATAGCTTCCAGAAAGCTGATCTGTCATCCTTAAGGGAAGAGATAAATTCATGCCAGCGTTCGTTGCGAAATTCGCTTGGGTCATCTCTCACTTAGCGTGATAATCGGTTGAAGTGCATTTTATCAATAGGATTACAGCTTTTTTGCCACACTTTACGAATGTAATTTTTTTCCCTAATAAGATCTTTGATCTCTTTGGGAATTCCGTGACGATTAGAGTCGTTAGGGATTTCAACGGATGCCTCGTTGATACATGATTTTATTGAATTTATTAAGTTTGAAGTGGCTGTATTTAAACTAGCTTCGTCGGGAATGGAAATTGGCACTGGTATGTTGATATTTAATAGCTCACTAAGTTTATGCCATTTGATTTTGGACCTAGTTGGCTTATGTGGGCTAAGAGGATTAGAACCATCTGATGGTGTTAACAGAATTGGATTATGATCTGACGCGAGATCGTCAAGTACGATCGGACGCGTCGGAGGTTAACTCGAAGGTGGGTTCTTAAATTTCAACCGTACAGTCGTTGGCGTCAAAATACAACGGAATAGTAAACCAATACGGTTCAGCGTATTGTATACATTCTTCTCTTCTTTTCTCTTCTCCATCTCCTTATCTACCCCACTCTCTCAACCTCATCCAGTAGGCCACTTGCATGGATTTCATAATGACTTGGAAAAATTCGTGTGGATAGATTTTTTTACTAAGAATACGAAAATGTTAGTAAAAATTTTTAGAAATGTATAGTTTTTTTAATTTTTAAATGAATAAATCCATTATTTGAGCTCGTGACGTTACTACATGAAAATGTCCCGTCTCCGATTATGTTCCCTTAATTTTGTAAAATTCCACACTGATATTTTTTTTTATATGGCAACACTTTTATTACCAGCGAATTTTTGAATTTGCGTTTGACGTTCACTAGATTTATTGCTTGTTCTATGCGAACTTATCCTTTGGTTTGATTTTTTGATAAAAATGGCGGTGTTTTTACAGATGTTACGAAGAAAACCCCGTACAATTTATTGCAATTCGTGTGGAAAAAGTTCTTTTTTTAAATGATTTTCGGCTATGTAATTATCGTTTTTTCGCACCTATTAAATTATGTCCCGTCTTTCCAATTTATAAAAAATGGTCAGATGTTTCGGATTGAAATTTTAAAAAAATCGCCAGGGTTTCAAAAATACGATTTAAAAAATATATATATATATATACATAAAAATTGTCTTAGAATATTTGCCTAAAACGGAAAAAAAAATAAAAAAATGTGATGCAAGTAGCCAATTGCGTATGCCATAGTCCCTCTGGCTTCGCAGTTGGAACTCAAGCGCGATGATTACATAATTAAAACATAATAAAAAGAAAACACGATTTAAATTCAACCGTAATTTTTTAAATGAAACTAATAATATTAAAAAATATAATAATGTGGGCCTCACTAGGTGCTCAACATAATATTGTGTCAATGTTATACACACCGCTATAGTACCTACATAATATTATGTAAGAATAGGTATTTACGACGGTGTTATCGCTGGCAACAATCACGCCATTGTCACGTTCGCCCGTCCATCCTCTGAACGTATAATTATTAAGAGGGTGACACCATAATTATCTCTATCTTCCTCGCTGTGTGCGCCGATTAGTTGTTTCCATTGTTGTTTACGTAGAACGTTGTTTGTTATCATCGTCCGTTAAAATTATACGCATTCGATAATAATTTTTAGATTACCGATGCGCCATACAAGGTAACAGGTATTTTTTTTTATTCTAACCTAACCGTTTGAAAATTGACGATGATAATACCATGGGTTAATTACTACTTACAACTACTAGTTAACTTTGATATCAGCTTTGTTGGGAAATTGAATTGTAAGAATTTATAAAATGGGTTGTTGTATATTTTTGATTGATAAGTATGGTTAAATCGTAGATTAATGTGTTGCCAACCGTAATACTTACATTTTGGAAATAAGAAAATCATAAGCTAATCTTTTTTTTATGTATTTATGCAAAATGCAAGAAAATCAACTGAAGCAATTCCACAAAGTTTAGTGCTACAACTAGCTAAGTCTAGTTGCCTAATTGAATCATGAAAAAATATTTGCGGTAACTAGAGTTACCTTATTTTAGAATAAACGGAATCGTTTTTTGGAGATACCCACACAAAATATTCAAAGAACTTGTTGATTCCAATGCGTTACGACTTTTCTGCTTCTGGCGTTCATAAACGAGGAAATGGAGATTATTTTAGTGTGTAACTCAAAAACGCTGCTTTAGAAGTTACCTAGTTGTAGTAATTACCCCACAATATTGTTTTTTTTTATTCTACTTGGAAGATCTGAGGATTTTTTTGAACTTTCATTGTACCTCCGAGTAGAAGATTTTCCTTTTGTTCGTTCATACATTATGAAAGGTAAAATCGAAAATTCTATACAGAATAAAACGTTTTTTTTACATAAACATTTAGTGTTAACATATAATTTAAATGCACTAAAATCTGCAATTTTGGACACAATATGTAAACTAATAACTTATAACTATTTTATAAAAATATGTGAATTGCTTTTTGGTCAGTTCTTTCGGTGCTATTGAAAATATCTACCACCTCTGCATATTGGTTACCTAAGATGTGTATACGTGTTATGGAAGGGAGCTAATAAACAAATTAGTATTTAAATGATTATAGAATGAAACAAGTACTTTGTTTAAAAACCACTTTATTTTTATTTATATTCGTCGACCGGTTTCGGTTGAACTCAACCTTCTTCAGGACAATAAACATATAAACTGAAAGCCACAAAGTGTTTGCTTTCTACGATAATTTAAATGATTGTTGCAGTAAATGATATTTTTATGTCACGTGACTCTATTAGGAACATGAAATGAAATCGAGCCTATCAATAAAATAATTAAAGATTTAAAAAGAAAAATGGCATCAAAATCTTGATATATTAATTTCAGATTTTTCATTAGACAGTTATAGTTTATATTTTCAATAGGATTACTAATTTAATCATTTATATGTCCTCAAAATGTAAGCTGTATTTTTCAACAGAAACTGAGTGAACCTCATAATGCGGTGACAAAATAGGCGAGTTATATTCAATTTGGCTCCCGACTGCTGAAGTACACAAACATGTAAAGTTGCAACAGTCTATGGCACTTCTCATTGAATATGAAACCGAGCAGGAGAATTTTAGAATGAAATATTTTTGTTAAATAAAACAAACATATCACATTTATATCTATTTCACGTAGGAATAAAAAAAATATTATTAAGTACAATTATACCAAATATATTATAATATATCTTCTTATTCGTCCCTTCTTCGCTGCGTAGTATGTTTCTCAATAATCTATTTTCAGGTAGGTTTTTAATATTTCGCGATGTTTCCATGTAAAAATAAAATCGTTAATATCTTAACAATTCACATTGATTTATACAATTACGGTTCTTCATAAAGACTTTTGAAATAATTTTTCAACTTAAATACTGAACATTACATTGCTTCCGGAACAAAAGATGGCGTGTAAGTAACCGCGCCGTTTCCGGAGTATTGTGATCGATAAGGGATGGGGTGAAGCATACTTCCGGAAACTAATACAACTGTCTCGCCACGTGACTAGAATACCTTCTGAAGGCTTCTGCGGAGCTTTGAACCAAAGTTTCCAGGGTGTTTACACTCGCGGCGAACTTACATGGACTGAAATGTGTTTGTTTTCATTGTTTCTAAATGGAAAGTACAAAATGACATTTTCGTATCGTTTCTCTTGAGTAGAATTAAAATAAAACTATTAATTACTTTCAAAAAAGTAAAGACGCACTTTTTTCATTAAAAAATTATGTAAGACTCAGATTAAAAAAATCTTTTTTATGGCTTAGATTATTTATGGCAGTTTCCCCTAATTACTTTTTCTTTCTTATAAAATTATTCAACAGAATAAATAAAAACCTCTTTTGCGCTAAAATTGTCCGGTTTTAGACTCCGTGTAACAAGCCATTTTATGCTTGTTACCTCTGTTCGTGGTAATATAAGAAACACACATTGACATGTTTTTGGCTTGTATTTTCCTCTTAAGGTAAGGTTCCGTTCCCGGCCCCAAAAAAAAAAGACGGAGAGATATGAAATTATGAATGTTAGAAGAGCGCGCTTACGTTTACATCATGAAAATCTCTAATAAAACACGACTCGTTTAAAATAGAGCAATAATCTCGCGATAATTGTCTTAAACAGCATTTAAAGAAACGCTGTGAATTTTTTCACATACATAATTTCTTACTAATAATTTTATAAATGCGAAAGTTTGTATGGATGGTCCTTACTCTTTCACGCAATAAATATCGAATGGAATTTAAAAATTCTTTCACTAATCGAAAGCTACACTATTTGCGAGTAACAACGGCTTTACATATTGGTAAGCTCTGGCGTTATGAATGAGCTGTGCCGTTATGAAATTATGTATCATACGTTTTCTGTCCCTAACAAAATCGAGGTTTTGCAAACGTCAAACAAATTGTTTCCTTGGAAAAAATGTTTTTTTTTTAAATTTTAGGCTTAAAAAGAGTGCTTTGTTGTGATTAAAAAGAGTACTTTTTGGCGTCGTAGTTAATATCTACATATCTTTAAAAATGTTTTTCCTCCAAACAAAAAGTATACCGTTGCTATATAGCGTAGCGTTTGAAGTGGACTCTCATTTTCTTATTTCTTTAGGTTACTCTGGAGTCAAATATGAATGAAATACTAATAAAGGGAGTAGGTACTTAAAATAAATTTCTATTTCTATAATTTTAATATTTTCCAAAATAGAATTTTTATTTGCGAAATGTCATTCTCAAATTTTCTATTAAACAATAATTATTTTCTATTAGACAAAATAGCAAGAATAAAAACAATTATGCAAATAAATTAATCTAAAAAAAAAAAAAACAATATTTTGTTTTTTTCTTTCTTTTTACAGAAGACATTTTTGGCATTTTTAGGAACTAATAACGTACAAGACATAATATAATAACACTTGTACACTTTTTAATATCTACAGTTATTTGAAGTATTATTATTATTATGTAATTTTGCTGTATAAATGTAACTAATGTAATATAAAAAAATAAAATAAAATAAAATAAAATAAAAAAATTAAAAAAAATTATGCCAGTAATTTCCCACTAATACTATGCGAGCGAAGCCGTGGGTAAAAGCTAGTGTAAAATAACTGAACATAGTGTTTATAATAATTTTCGCAGCATACTTTGCGATTTTTTTCTATCGAGGGAATTTTATATAATTTGCGTTTGGGTGCCACTAATGTCTAGATATTATCTTCAAGAATAACATATGTTTTTTTAAGAGCTTAAAAACTTCAAATGTTTAAGGGAGGTTTGCAAGAAATCGGTAGAAATTCGAATACCGGCCTCTTAAGTTACGGAAGTGTAGCCCAGTACAGAATTGTGCGGCGATCCATTATGTCTGTCTATCCTTAAGGGGAAACGGCGTGATGATTAGTTAGTTGAGTCCAGAGAGAAAGTTACTCTTATTTACCTGATAAGAGACCTGAGCCGATAGCCATGCTCATTGTCATTGGGACTGCCTGGTGGTTTGTGGAATAACTTCTCTGAATATTTTCTTTTTATGCATTCTATTTTCTCTATTATTATTGTAAATACTTGCGTTATATTATTACTGTTATTTTTCGTTATTTCTCTTATTCCAGGCTTCCTCAACCGGGCGCAGCTCTTATTTTTCTTTTTATTTACTAACACTTTTATCTGTATATACTTTTCTCTGTTATTTTCAGAAGAATTATTCCACGGGGTGCCAAGTTAACTATTCTTTTGTTTTATGTTAATGTAAGTACTTGCATACTGCTCTCTAACCGCATGGAAATTGGAGGGTCTAGAGTCGTTCAAATAAATGTAGCTTCGTTCAATAGAATAGAGTCTTGACGTGTGCGGTGAAGGAGGAAACCATATGTTTCCTTATAATGCCGTTGGGAAAGTGGTGGGGTCCCCTCCAATGATAAGAGACCCTCTTTCAGCATCAACACTTCAGATGAAATGGACCATGTTTAGAAAAATTAACCAAATAGCCCGGTGCCTCCTATATTTTTCTCCTTACTCACTTGTATTATAGTCTGGGAATGTAAAATTTGGTGACAGGACAACTCAGAATGAAAACAACTCAAGACCTCCTTTGTAGTCATTAGGAGTGATGAAAAAAGATTAAATAGGTGACGTTAGGTTATGGGCCATTTTTCATTTTTTTTCATAGCTTTTAATGACTTTGTAAAGAGGTGTTGAGTTTGCTTGATTCTGAGTTGGCATGGAACCGTAAAATTTTACTTTCAATTAAAAATTTCGTACGGCATCAAATAAGTCATTACAAAATTTAAACAGCGTATTGATGTACATTAAGATACAACATGAATCTAAACAAGTTTGGGCTATGTACTACAGTTATATTTATTGAGTCCATTTGTAAAATTAAATGTTATTTATAAGAGCTCTTTGCAAAAGCCTACAAATTAAAATTGTTGATTTGTTAACCATTCAATATAAATCTATGTTTTATTTAATTTTTTGTTTCTGTTTCTTTTTTTACTAATTTTATTTCACTTTTATTTTATCAGTTACTAGCACTCCCGGCCACACGTTGCTGTGGCTAACGAAACACAACGCCATTACCCAACCTTTATAAAATCCACACCACCCGCTAGCCAGCTGCCCGCTGCTCGCTGCCTGAATTAAATATTTGAATTTCTCGGCTTTTCTCTACTATAATAAGCATGTATTATACATATAAACCTTCTGCTTAAATCATTCTATCTATTGGTGAAAACCGCATGAAAATACGTAGCGTAGTTTAAAAGATCTAAGCGCACAAACATTTTGAGCGACTTCATTTTATACTATGTAATGATTTATTATGTATTATTATTTCACGCTTTAAAAACTTTTTAAAAAGTTCATTAGGTAAATTCTGTTCTAACAAATATTATAATCAATAATTATCAGCCTGAAATACTCATCTACATTGGAAAGATCTTCCGAGAAAAGATACTGGCCGCCAACGGGAATTGAACCCGTGTCCCTCTGATTGCCGGTCAGGAGCTCTGACCACTGAGCTATGGCGGTTTATCTAATACCCGCCAAATAATTCAATATATACTAGTGTTTTATTCGACAATTACTTATTATTACATTTTTCCAACTGAAAAGAACCAACTTTATTTTTGTGAAAGAGGTATTGTTAAGTACTAAATCTCCCGCTAGGTGGCGTCGAGACTAATTATGTCTGCATTTTTTGGCTGAAATACTTTAACTTGTCAAATATTAATTATTATTTTTAATTGATAAACTAACGTTTAAACAAGATTTTTATGCATAGCACAAAGGGTAGATAACAAATATTATAATCAATAATTATCAGCCTGAAACACTCATCTACATTGAAAAAATCTTCCGAGAAAAGATACTGGCCGCCAACGGGAATTGAACCCGTGTCCCTCTAATTACCGGTCAAGAGCTCTGACCACTGAGCTATGGCGGCTTATCTAATACCCGCCAAATAATTCAATATATACTAGTGTTTCATTCGACAATTACTTATTATTATATTTTTCCAACTGAAAACAACCAACTTTATTTTTGTGAGAGAGGTATTGTTAAATACTAAATCTCCCGCTAGGTGGCGTCGAGACAATTTTATTTTTTTTTATTATTTTTATTTTCATTAATATGTTTTACATGTTGCTAAATGATAATTTTACATCTTAGGTTTTTTACTACTTTTCCATTTAAAGCATTTGCTTGTGTATATCAATAATTATCAATCAGAGGGACACGAGTTCACGGGTTCACGGGCAATCAGAGGGACACGGGTTCAATTCCCGTTGGCGGCTAGTATCTTTTCTCGGAAGATTTTTTAAATGTAGATGAGTGTTTCAGGCTGATAATTATTGATTATAAATTTTGTTATCTACCCTTTGTGCTATGCATTAAAATCTTGTTTAAACGTTAGTTTATCAATTAAAAATAATAATTAATAAATTCTGTTCTCATAATTGATATTATTTATGTAAAAGCCAAGATGGTCGTAAAACCCAATAAAATAAACATTGGAGAAGATTTGTACAGCCACAACCGGGCAGCGTAAAATATAACTTCTAGGTAGACATCTTCCCAAACGACCGTGAATACTTAAATGCTACATTAAAAAAAGAACAATATCCCTAGCTATAAAGAAAGGCTTATTCCTTAATGTTATTTTTTTATTTCTTTTTACTCCCATGCTAAACTCAAACGAGCTTAAACTAACATTGTTATATAGAATATGAACCCCTTTAGCTCGAACCACTTTCTTAGCAGCCACCAGGGTCATCAAAGAATTTTATTTTAACTACGCTACTTAAAAATTAATTTGGCGCTTAATTTAAAATAAACGTTTGGGTGCTTAAGACTCCGGAACAATTGGCAAAAGTATTCAAGAATTTTCATAAGTTTATGAGCAGTTCAAATTTCATGTGATATCAATTAAGGTCAATGATGGGAATGGAATTAACACTAAAACTAACAGATCGGGTGTTTTACTCGTGCACCCTACTAGAAATGACCTGTGGCAACTAAAATTGGGATTTTACTAAAATTGGAGATCAGAAAGGCAACAAGTCATCATGAATACAGCGATAGTGATGGAGCAAGAAATTTTATAAGATGCAGAGAACAGTAAAGATTTCAATGGCCTGCCAACAAGGTAATCATGATTTACAAAATACTTATTCTCTATCAGCGTACCGTGAAACAAGAGAGTAGACTGTTCACGTGAAGCATCGATGATTTATGAATTATGTACGATTTAAAATGTTCACCAACAAATTCTGAAACATAACATCTCAAGGGATGCAATTTACATGACACGTTTTTTTTATATAAATATATAATACTAGCTGGGTTACCCGGCTTCGCTCAGGACAATAAGATAGTGTTCTGGAATGTTGCACAATGATGTTCCCGATTTCCTATTCCTGATCATTCCACGACATACTCCGCCACTCCTTTCACAACTTTTTACAGCTCTATGGAACCTTCTAGAACTTTCCGGAAGACTGTTCTAGAAATTTCAAGAGGGCGAAATTTTCAGCCCTTATATCTTTAAAAGCACGACCTTTAGGTAAAAACGGATACCCTTATTCCCTAGGGGGGATAGAGATCTACCACACCATATAACTCCCTTGATCAAACCGAGACTACATGCCATATTCAAATAAATAAAATGTTACTCCTTACATGTCCTTTCCCGTGCGTTCCCCTCCAGCGTTCCACTTCCACCTTCCCCGCCACCGCTCTCCCGCTCCCCCGTCCCGCAAACCCCCCTGGCACTGCATTTCTTGACTCCTCTCCCGCGAGGCCCGTAGCCGAAACTTTTTTCTAATACTAACATTTTTAAACTCGTGATATCTTTCTAATTTAATATCCGAATTGAAAAATTCAAAAAGTTAAATAAAGGTATTAAGGCTGTCTTGAATATGAAGTAATTTATTTTGATAAGGATTAAAACCAAGATACAAATAAAGAGCCTTTTCAAGCGGCGACATATTAATTAAAATTTTAAAATAAAAGAATACTTATTGTGGCATAACCATAATAGTAAGACATATGCTGTTGCAAATTTTTTTGTAAATAATGATGTGTTCTATAAAGTCGTAGTACATTATTTTATTCTATCATCAATAGTTTTCGCAGCGCACGCGATTTAAAAAATATTTTAGATAATTTTTTTACACCCTGGGTTACATTATTGAAGTTTTAGTAAGGATGCCTATTTTTTTTAAAAATATAATATAGCCTATATCACCCAGGGATAGTGTAGCTTCCCTGGGTGACTTGTAGGATTTTTCAAATCGGTTCAGTAGTTTCGGAGCCTATTCGATGCAAACAAACACACAAACAAACAAACAAACAAATATTACCTCTTTATATAGTGTGTTAGATGTTAGATATATTAATGAAACTTTTGTACAAATCGCTGTGTTGAACACTTTTCATGCAAACAAATAAATTCACGAGCAGATATTGCTATTGATACTGATATTCTATTATTTCATTCTTATAATTATGTATCTACTTAGGTATACTAAACTAAAATTTTATTGTACCCCGTATAATTTGTACATGTATGCAGGTGGGGGAAAGGGCTGTTTACCTATATATATAAATATCAAAAAATTATTGTAAGTATGGATGTCCGCTACGCGTTGCTATATAAGCATAGGAAATGTTTCAAACTTTCAAAATACCCTTTTTCCACACTCGCGAAGATTTCTGGATTATTACAACCACATGACAGAAAAGTTTCTTTTTATCATAACAAAAACTCTTACAAAAATGTCACAATTTGTAAATGACGTTTTTAAGACATCGATTGTTCAATCAAAATTCAATGTTCAAATACATTTTTTTAAATTAATGAATTTAATCGAAGTACTCACGTATGGTACCAATCAAAATCGAATACTTTGAATCTAATTGAAAATTATATTATTTTAAATAGACACCAAATTTGATTGATTGTTCTTATAATATACAAAAATTAATGTTTGTAACATCTAAGAAATAAAAATTTATAAACAAATTGCAATCGGTGGCACGCGAGCTGTTTGAAAATCTGAATTTACCGGGACTGAATAAATTGAACGCGGGAGAGGGGACGGGATCTTGGCAGGGTGGTTTGTGGGAGAGTGGGGAGGGAAAGCGGGGAAGGTGGAGGGGGAACGCGTGAGAGGAAGGGAACATGGGAGGGGAAAGGGAACGGGACGAATGGGAAAAGTCACGCAGGGAGAAATAATTTATTTATTAGTGGCATAGCAACGCATGCCGGGAACTCTCTAGTTTAATATATTTTAGTTACTAAGATTTTTTTTTACTTATATTGCTGTTGTCGTTAGTATTTTTGTTTTTTTTTTCAAGTTTTCAGTTTACTGTATTAGGTATTTGTATTTTGAACTGTTTAAAGTATTTATTTGTTTTAAAAGTTAGGTAAACAGTTCTAGGGTTTTCCAGGAATCAAAATATTCTGAAGTGTATGTTATCAGAGTTCTATTAACTCATGGAAGCGATAAAATTGTTGTACTTTATTAATCAATGAATTGTTTTATTTTTTTTAATTAGCTCTTTCGAAAAGCGTTTGTTTTATGTATGTAGGACCTAAGGACCTACGAGCAAAACATATAAAATTGGGGACGGTGAGGAATGAGATTTTAGGGGACGGTAAGGGATATTTTATCAAGGTCGTCATCATAAAGAATGTAAAGAAATACCAACGAATTGAGAACGGATAGAATTCATTACTCAGTATGCATTTCCTGGCATCTACTGCACGAATTTTCTCCGGCATTTACTGTAAGATCTCGTTCGAATTGTTGGTCAGTGAAATGTTATTATATACGGTTATACGGTTTTGTACATGATTTTTTTTAAATATCTTCTTCTGCATTGTAAAAATAGATATGCACGAGAAGGTGCACTTTACAGCGCCCTTGAGATGATTTTTCACAAAAACGGCGCTATACAAATTAACCAATTATTATTAAATGCAACACTACTCTCTTCTTCGTGAAATATGTGTATTTAAGTAGTACAAAATAGATAATTTATATTTTATCAAGTCTTTTGTTTTATAAATGTTGGGTTATGATCTTCTAAAAACGATTTCGTAGGATATTATGTTTCAATTTCATTCAGAATTGCATTAATTACTTAATCCAGCATCGTAGATACTCTCCGTATCGCGCTTGAAAAGTAAAAGAGCTGCTTGAAATGAAAAAAAGATGTAGGGTTCTTCTCTACCTTTCTTTCCACATCTCATTCCCTTTCCCACTACCTAAGCCTTACAACATACCCCAATTCGTTAATGCCATAGTCTTGCTGGCTTTGGAGAGCGGAGAGCAGTTGGGACTAGAATTTACAAAATACAGATGTTATTAGTAAAATACTGATGTCACTTCTAAGTAAGTCCGTGTTAACCATTAATTGAAACGGTCATTCGTAAAGAAACGATTTCGTAGGGCTCCGCTGTCTTCATTTTAACATAGACTTTTGAGCACGTAATTTCATTTAGAACAACGTCTACCGACTTCAGCGGAGGTAATTCTGAAAGCTCTCAGTTAAAAACTTTCACTTTGGAATTTAGCCGCACTTTTTGTCGGTGTCTGCGGCCAGCCACAACGCTTTACTGCCTCGGCTTCAGGGGAACCTGTAAAGTGGGGCGGTACAAAGAAATACAGGTAAATATTCTCGGGAACTTATTATGCGGCCAAACATAGAGAGGTGTGTGAAAATTTTAACTCGACTCGTTGATTGTTGGAAGGAACGAGCCTATGAAATGATATTTTTCAAATGTTCTCTTTTTCGTGATTTCCGATACCACTTTCTAAACACAAAATTCTGTGTGAATCCATAAATATCATTCGAATATGAACCACAGACCTAGAGATATCCGGGTATCAATGCGAATCACAGAAAAGAACCCATGAAAACGATAAATTAAAAAAAAAATCATTTATTGGTGATTTTTCAGAACCCATTTTTGGAACACAAAATGGTGTATGATTCCAAAAACTTATCCATAAAAACTTGAGACATAGAACTAAAAATATCAGGGTATCAAGCCAATCACTTCACCACCACTGAAAAGAGCCGGTTTTTGGAACACAAAATTTTACTTGAACTTAAAAAGTTCGTTCGAATCTCAGCTGTACAACCAGCGATATCAGGATATCAATCCCGACTCCATCATTGAATGAAACCCATGAAAACGTTTTTTTTTTGTTTGTTTTCAAAATGTTTAAATTTAAAGTTTTATTTTGGATACTAAACATTTAGGGATGTATAATGATCGAATTTTCCACCAAAGACATTATTATGCACACATCAAATATTTTATACCAAAGAAAGGATAAAGACGTGTTCTTTATTAAACCCTAGCAGACCCGACGAACTTCGTACCGCCCCAAAATTAATAACTGTTGTATTAACTTATCAGCCGAATTAACATCAGTTTTTTTATTAAGTTAAAAATTACACAATTAAGCAATTATCGAAGTGCAACTGTCCGTGTTTCGTTTTTGTTAGTATCAGAGATGGCGTTGTGTAAAGATTCATATTTTTGGTAATTTCCTTACTTTTTCACTTACTTACGGGAATTGCGTTTCATTTTCTTTATGCGTGTGAAGGAAATTTATTATAATTATTGTATTTTTCCTTTGGGGGGGTGCAGACTTACGATTACCGTTGGTCATTTTCGACTATTGACATTTAGTGTATAAGATAGAGGGGCAGCATTATATAATAATAATATTTGGACGATTTATATAGCGCCGTTTTTGTAAAAAATCACCTCAAGGGCGCTGTACAAACCTACCATACATGCCTAAGATCTAGAAAGACTACAAGCAAGACAAACAATTAAAAACAACTTATGGAAAATTGCATACACCGGTTCATTGATCACCGATACGAAAATATATGTACAATATTTTGACCAATGAACGCGATGCTGCCTAAAAATGAATTAATACAGGACTATACTTACCTGGGAGGTCGCTTGAAATTAACACTGTTTATTGTCTATTTAAAGAAATTTAGATAGAGTTCGCACGCAGAGGACATAATTGTGAACATATGTTATTTAATACTGAAAATATTTTAATATTAATATGTAATATATTCTTTAATGAGTGTATTTTGGAAAGTATAAGCAACATTTAATGGTGGGCGGTGCAGTAGTACAAGAATTTGATATTCCGAGAGACAGATTGATGTGTAAGGATTCGAGTAATTTTAATTCAGTAAGAAAAGTGTGGTTAAGACATATCATAGGCAAAACAAGTATGATACTCTCAGATAGGTATATTTAAATTAAGTTAAGGGTATGAGAGCCCGAAAAGGTAGGTTTTTAGTTTGGACCTAAACTCTGTTGGGCTTTTTATGCATCTTAATTCCGGAGGGAGTCTATTCCAAGCCTTAGGCCCAGATACTCCGAAAGCACGATCTCCAAACTTAGTATTTGGTTTTCGTTTGGGTTCTATTAGTCTGCCTATAGCAGATGAAGTTGCCGATCTAAGGGTTAATTGCCTCGGACCGGTACTTTCCGGGACGCATAATTCAGAGATGTAAGGTGGGGCCATTTCGTTGATTGATTTTAACACCATCCAGCACAATTTGTACTGGATTCTTTCAGGGCACTTGAGCCAGTGAAGGTTACGAAGGTGTTCTGAAATGTATGAATATTTAGAGACCCCGGTTATGAGCCTTGCCGCTGCATTAAACACGGGTTGAAGTTTGTCAGTTTGGTATTTTGGAAGACTAGCGTAGATGCCGTTACAGTAATCAAGCCGTGAGACTACGTAAGAGTTGATTAATAGTTTTGTCGCCTCTGTAGGAAGGTTTCTTCGAACTGACTTGAGTTGTCTTAGGTGAAAAAAGCCGGTGCTTACTGTCCTATTTATTTGACTTCCAAGCAAAAAGTCTGAATCTAAATTAACGCCAAGAAGTTTGACTGTTGTCTTTTCATTATTTCATTATTTTCTGCCACTAAATGAGCTATAATGTTAAATAAATTATCCATTCCTTCATTTATTTTTTCTTTTTGGCCCATGGAAATTTTTCCTTCACTTTCTGAGAGGGTTGTCTTCATGGAATTAATTATGATTCTCGAGTTAGTAAGTGCGTTACTCACTTGATTTGTCTCTATCAATGTAGACTTTTCTTCCTCATCATCTATATCGTCCTCTTGTTCAGTTGGAGATCTTGGGGTCATAAAAGATTTCGTAAATGGGTCCGAATTTTTTACTCTGGGTGTTTTATTTCCCTTTTCCAAAATAAATTTTATATATCTACTGCCATCTGTTAATGAATATCGGTAAGTAGTATTTCTTTAAATTGGTGTATTTACCGCTATCTATTATCAACTAGAGTAAAGTATTAATTTACTTTTGATAAATATATGTCTACTGCCATCTATTGAGTAGTAGCTAATTGTATCATAATATGTCGGCAGTGTTATTATCACAGTGATTTGGCTTTTTATAATTTGCCTTTCTTATTAAAAAAGAACACTCACATACACAGCATTTTCTCCAACATTACTGCAACATTGTGATGCCACTGTAACAATCGCTTTGTATATTATAAATAAACTTTTTCAACAAAATTTCACTATTTTAAAGGAGCAAAATAATAGTTTAAGAACAAAAGCAAAACAATCAGAGCATTGACATTTTTCATTTTTGAATTTTCGGAATTCACTCCTTATTCAATATTACATTTATTACAATATTGCTGCAGCTCTTTCAAAATATGAGAATTCGTTCCATACAAAATGAATGAGGAAACGGATTGTCTTCATAATTTTTTTTAACTTGAATTTTTTCAATGTTTTAATAGCTATTCTACTATTCAGGACGGAGACAAATCGAACAAATCAAAGATAATAAAAATTGGTCCAGCCGTTCTTGAGTTATAAATAGTGAAACTGACCTGTTTTATATATTGGATCCTTACATATGACATTGGCGTTTTGCCGTACTGGCAACTTTGATCTCAAATATCTTCTCTTTGGTTAGGAATTCCAAATTCAAATTTATACAGCTTTCTTTTAATTTACTAAAGTATTTGTGTTTCGAAAATTATAATTCATTTGTTTTTTTGTTTGCGTCACTTAGTTTACAAAATGGAAAACTTGAAATACCGCGTTATTTACGAGTACGAGTTCCGCCGTGACACCAGTGCTGCAGAAACGGCTCGAAGGATTAATGATGCGTATGGCGACGGTGCCGCACAGTGCGTTTTTGGTTCCAACGTTTTCGTTCTGGAAATTTCGACCTGCAGAACAAGCCCCGTGGATGGCCGGAGACCAAAGCTGATAATGAAGAATTGAAGGCTATTGTGGAAGCGGATCCATCGCAAACAACGTCCGAGTTAGCTGCAGGCTGCGGTGTTAGTGATAAAACTGTGTTAATCCACTTGAAGCAAAAAAAAGAAAGGAAGGTGAAAAAGCTCCCTTACAAAACTCCCATTAGCTCCCCATACAAAGTTCCTCCCATACAAAACGCCAATTTCATGTGTAAGGACCTAATATTAAGATTTCTCTCCTTCACCGTGAACATTGTGAAATTGTAACACTACACTGCAAGTATAAAAGACATATGATAAAAATAATAAAACGTTTTAGTAACATTTTGTAAATTTTACGGATGGGAGGTATTTTAAATTTTCAAGAGTATTCATATAAGAAACCGTACAGGTAAATATTTTAACCTCCTTTGGATAAAAGACTCATGTAAATAAAAATATCACTACGTTTACCCAGCATTGGAAAAGTTAACATGGTAAGCCAAGCGACGCTTTCAGACATTTTTTATTCGAGTTTTTTTACGAAAGCACGAAAAGTTTTTATACGGATTCTTTTAGTATGGTTGTTTATTTATCTATGCTTTACAGGATATCCGGCATCACACAGATAAGCTCGCTCAAAGAGGAGCTTTTGAGGAAAGGTTTATAAAAAGGTGCTTATTAATTATTGTTCAGTTGGACCGCAATCCGGTTTATTATTTTTTTTCAGCAATAAATAAGTTGTAAAATGTAACAGAACTTATATTGTTTTTGATGGAGTTTTGTATTTCACATTTAAAACATAAACGTTTCCAAGAGAGAAATACTTCTTTTAGTTCAAATTGATAATTTTTATTTCACGCAAGTGTTACCTACATATATTATATTATGAATCCTGTATTTTCCTTGAGTAAAAATGAAAAAAAAGACATTGAACTTTTCTATAATATTTTTTTTTATCGGTGGAGCCATTTAATTTTTTATTTTATTTTTGTAATATAAAGAACATGTGTTAAATTTATACACTTGTATTTTACAAAATATTAAAATAAAGGTCATTTTTGGTCATGTTTACCTAATCAGAAAAGATGAGCTCTTGTACCTGGCAAGGGTGTCATGATTCTTACTTAGGTTGTATTATTATAATTTATATATATTAGAGATTTTTTTGAAATATTGTTTCTATTTGTTTATTTGTTACGATCGGTTGATAATACAGGGCAATTCGGAAGGGAGATTATTAAAGTTTTTTACAGCTTGTAAATAATATAGGTACTGGTTTTGTTGTTTTAATAAGGTGTAATAAATTGATGTCGTTTATCATTATAAGTTTTGTTACATAAAAGTATTTGTAACAAGGTATGTGTACCCTCTTATACGTATGTATATACACGTCATACACGCTTCATTTATGATTTCGCTGTTTGGCACCTCTAGTGCTTGCCCATTGACATTTGGGCATTGTTAATGTTACGAGCCCTGCAATATTTTTTAATGCAACAGTTGATCCCGGACAAAATTCAAATCTATAGATTTAAACAGAGAGCTGGTCATTCTTTGTATCACAGCCGAGGGCTCAGGGCGGTCCCCTCGACCGCAATACGACGGATCCTTTTTTGAAGACCGCTACGATTGTGATTGTAAATTTGGCATGAAATACTCGCCATCTTGAGAGCTGACTGGAAGTCATCCTGGAAGGATGATTGGCATCCAGAGTCATCCGCTTTTGCTGTTTCTGCAGGGTCCTTTTGGCTGGAAGCCATTTCTCAGGAGTCCTGCCAATCTCACGATGTGAGATTCGTTTCACGAAAGAAGATTTCATCATGCGTCATTTCGACTTACCACGGTATCAAAATGAACTATTTAAACCTAAACAAGCCCAAGCCAGACAGCCTTAGTTGTAGGATGTCTTTTTTAAAAATATATATTTTGTATTTCTAATACCTTCTATTCTTTGAAAATCAACCTAAACCTTACATCTGCCATGCGAGTCATTTTTGCTCATAATAAATTACTTTTTACAATTTTGCCATCTCATCTCAGGCAACAGTTTATAGAATTTTTGATGTTCTTTGATATTTTTTCTTTACAAATTTTTATAATGGAGCTTGTTCAAATGTGTCATCGATATTTGTTACTGAAAACCGTTTAAAATGTGTTTTTTTTTAAAGTACAATTTTTTAAAGAACCTTCAGTTAGATTAGAGATTAACAATTTCTGTTTTATAATCATTATTACGTGTGACAGCGGCTTCGCCTTCAAAATGTTAAAATAAAATATATCAAACTTGATAACATGGATAAAATAAGAAAATCGGAAATAGCTTCCGTGTAAATTTGAATGGCAGGAAATGTTTCATTTTCCATAATAGCCCATCACTCCGTCTCTCTTACACTAGCTTCGTAAACACAGTTTTGTATTGGAAATATAAGCCCCGGTTGGGCAAATATTTGGCTTACGAAACAAGGCATTTCTTGTTTTCTTCTTTATTCTGTGCTTGATAACAATAAATAAATAAAGTATCTTTTTAATGGGAATACCTCAAACGAGTCCTAAGTCGGCTATACGTGTCCATACGAGTATGTATTTATATGTATGTTTATTTTTATAGTCCCATAAAGTTTATTAACAGAAAAACAGACACACACCTACACAATGCAGGACATCATATATCGATGTCACTGAAGGCCGACCCAGTTTTCATATTGACAGTCGGCCGCAACTTCCCGAATAAGGTTTTTTCTTGTGTTTCCTTATTTCAAAAGCAAATTCGGAAGATTTTCCAAATAAAAGCTCACGGCCGACTCCTTCCCACCCCCAATATAACACAAACAGACACGTATCACGTTTCTGATGCTTGATGAAATTGATGAAAACAATCTTTCTGATGGTTGATGAAAACGTGCATTTTAGTAGGGTTTTTAGTTAACAATTTTTCAAGACCCATGAGTCTACAATATCCAGGTAATATTTTGAATACTCACGTGAAGTAAAAATTGCGAGGCGCAAGGACGTCGTTCTATTTGTATAAAGAACAATCGACCTAAATTCAGTAATTAAAATTATTCCCTTTTCAGGTTATATAAGAATCTAGTGAATCAAAAAAGAATCAGTTCTTACGATCCTGACCTTTTCAAATTTTTAACCGGTGACAAGGATATTTACTAATTGTCAAAATAAAATCTTTTCAAATCCAGAAAGGATATCAATTTTATTGGTAGATAATAAATACCAAGTCACTTATCCCAGAGACATTCGTTTCGCTGGTATTTATTTAAAAGTATTCCAGCGTTGATTTGTCATTTTAGACGTTAAAACACTCACAAATTTTCAAGGAACACATACGTCCGCTCAGCTGAAATGCTTTCGTGACACTAGTTGCATCACGTTTTTACACTGTCTACGTTATTAGTCGCATACCACTAGTGGTACTGTAATTTCGCCCAAGCAATTCTAATTTTGTGGCATACAACTAATGCATGCATGATTTCTTTTTTAAATTATCTCCACACAGGAGGCCCTGAGGAAAATAATTCCCCTCAGGGCCATGGTATGAGGGTATATTTGGGGATGCTGTGTGGAGGGTCAAGAGTATGAGGGGTGGATAGGAAGGCTATATTCCGAGGCAGTACGGCTGGAGAAGTCAAAGACACTTCTTCAACCATTCTCTCAAATTGACAAAATGATGAAATTATATGTTGGCATATGAAACTAGCAGTACCACTAATGTCTTGAAACAATTTGTGCCAAACTAGTTGCGTAATGTAAATTTGACTTTTTAAAGCGGAACCTTGAACTATGCAAGTATATTTTCATCTCGTGAAATTTCACGGGTAACAGCTAGTACTAAATAAAATACAGTAGATACTTCCTGTATAAGGTATAAGGAAAACTCTGGAACTTCTTATCTGTTAAATATGAGATGCTTGGCCTCGAATAAAATCGTTTTTCGCAGTGATAGGGAACCTTCTGCGTTTATTACAAAGGGGCTTAGGAAGTTGAGTAATGCGTGTAGCGTGCCTGTCAGGATCGTTTTTAATAGTGTAGACGGGGAAAAACAGCATAAGAGCATTTTTTTGTTGGCGCACACTATTTGATTTACGATAAAGTGTTAATAGTTTTAAAGAAAGGAAAAATAAATAAGATTCCTGATACTGAAAAATGTGTGAAACAGTTAGCCTTCGTTTATGTATAAATAAAAAATATTTTATTTTTTATTTATAATTACTAATGTATAGCATAATAGTTTTTATTACTTTGGTGTGATATTTGAAGTCAAGCCATAATTATTATAATAAAAAAAATCTTTAGCCTAATGACTTCCGTACGTACTTCCCATAGTCGCTGTATGAGGCGCTGCTAAAGGTAAAAGGTGCGGTAGAGAGGAGTGCCTAGTTTCAAAAACCACTGAAGGCTCCCCAGACCGAGCAAAGGAGCGGGGTGGATTCTGTTAGGTCGGGGAAATGATGCCGTTTTTTTCATGATATTTTGAAAATGATATCGTCTGGCGTGGTGGCCGTGGTGAGCAATACACATGTTGAGCTATTCAAATAAGTTTTTGGACACTCTTCCCAGCATATGTTGCGGAATTCCAGGGTTGACGTTCTCAATTTCCTCCTTCAGAGCTTAAGGGTTCGATGTCGGAGTTTGTTTACCTCAGCTTTGACGTATTCCCACCAAAAAAACGCTCGGGGTCAAATCGGAAAAGCGAGGGGGCCATGGAATATCCCCCCGCAAAGAGATCAGGTGATCTGGAAAGAGCTCTTGCAAAATTTTGCATGAACGATGGACAGCATGGGCCATGGCTTCATCTTGTTGAAACCAGAAAGCTTTTTTGTCGTGTTTCTCGCCATACTATTTCATGTTGGGATGCCTAAGGTTCTCCAACATCTCACAATAGTTAGACTAAATCACAACAATGATTAATCCCTAGTCGCTAGTGCACAAAACAGCGCCGAGGGATACCATACCTCAGTTACGATTGCAATGCAACTACTCACAAAATCTTGAGGGCTCAATTCCCGTGCATGCATCATCTTGAAGGGTTACCGGTGAAGGTCGAGTGTAAGATTCTCCTTACAATTCTGGACGATATTCCATGCATGTTTCCGCGCTGATCAGGTTGGAGACTTTTCAATTGACGCTCTTACTAGCGCGATATTTTCAGGTGTTCGCACACTTTTAGGCCGCCCAACTGGTATTTTAAAATCTGCAATTTCTGTCCACTTTACATTACTGATCCATTTCCAAATAGTTTTAGGATCATGAAAACTGTCATTACGATTTTAACTCGTAGCGCTGACGCTTTCCCCGTTTTCAAAAAACGTCTCCACAAAAAAGCCCCAGTACTTACCTGACCATGGCATGGTCACTACCACAAACAACATCATTTTCCCAACCTAACGGCATCCGCCCCGACCCTTTTCTCGGTCTGGGTGGCTTTCAGTGATTTTTTGAAACTAGGCACTTCTCTCTGCCCCACCTTTACGCTCCACGTGTTAGCGACTAACAGAAGTGCTGCCATCTGCCTGATGGTCAAATTACCCGAATTTTTATATGTATATATACTAATACCATATGTATACAAAGACCTTCATATGTTCAATAATATTATTATTATACATATGTACATTTTTTTTAATGAAATGTATATTATCGAGGCATCTGACACACACAACTTTGTCATTTTTTGCCTCATCTGTTTTTAAATTATAATATTATCATTATTGACGGCCGGCGTAGTCCAGTGGTAAGTATCTTGACTCGCACACCGAAGGTCGCGGGATCGAATCGTGCCAAACAAATTTTATTTCATTAATTTGTGTTATTTCACAATTTATTCATTAAAAATAATATATAGTTTATTTTCGGCACGTTCCAAAGTGGAAGATACTCTCAGTATCGCCCTGGTGTAAGACCACCATTCAGAATTGAAACGTTGCTTGAAATGGCATTAGCCGTGTTTTTTGACCATTTCTGAATAGCCAGGTACTTCCCCACCTTCCTGTTCCCTATCTACTTCCTCTCCCCACTACCTTCAGCCTTACAACATAACCCAATGGGGGATGCCATAGTCTCACTGGCTTCAGACGGGAGCAGTTGGGACTCTTGTGCGGTATACAATTAAAAAAAAAATCAAAATTATAATCTCTAATGATTTTTAAAAGGTACTTAGTCCTTTAATATTAATTTTGTACAAAAATTCACTTTCAAATATTTTCCAGTTTACATGATCTACAATAATATTAATCTAAATTCTAACATCGACATTTTCTCCGATTCGCTGCCCAAATTTAAAAAGAGCATCATGTCAATAATATAAATTGTTCAATGCGCATATATACATACATACACACATACTCACACACACACACCCTCCCTTACACACACACACCCTCACCCTTTCCCACTACACACATTACCCGGTAATTACTTAATTACTTAATATACACACCATAAATAAGACACTACAATGAAACACATAATAGGTACCAACCATGAATTATATTTATTAATTGTAATTTTTTTCTCACTAATGGATAATATAATGTACTGTTTGTTTCTGTTTATAAATAAATAAATTAAACAAGAAAAAGTCTGCACAAGATTTCGAAAAACCTCCCCTTTCTTTCCCCTCAATGTTGAATTATCATATTTCTTGATAAAATTGTGAACACTTGACGTTAAAAATACTAGGAAAATCACAGTTCATATCTGATTTTGGAAAATTTTGTGCAAAATCCGGACAACGCCGACGATTTCAGCTAGTAAGAAATAAATATCACATTTCACCGTTTTCCAATACCGCGGGTTCGTCTCGCCCAGTTTAAATGAAGTTACAGTATCCATTCTACGTTACAAAGAAAAACTTGCAAAAATATACAAAACAAAAACATTTATCGATAAAAATTGTGTCTTCCAAATGTATTCCAAAGAAAAATAAGTATAAAATAAAAAGAATTCATGCGTTTGGCTCACTATTCAAATCCGGCTATAACCGGCATCACTAACCAAAAATAGTATTTTCAGAGGAACGGTATACTAACTGACGCATTACCCTGAATATATCATTTTATTCATAGGGTTTTATACATTACCCTATGCTCAATGAATTCTTGTGCTAAAAAAACTTATACTTACGTACAGTCGTCGTTTGGGGTTAAGAAAACCAGATTGAAGCGGACAATCGAGCTTTCATTGTCTTGCAAAAGCTGTAGTTTCGTCAACAGAAGTGACACAGCCCTACTTCTTCTCACGCGTGTCCCGGGAGTTTTAGGCTTGCCTATGCAGCGGTTGACGGTACCAAATTAATTATTAGGTAATTAATGAGGGACAATATTAGCGACTAGCAATCAAAATTTTAAACTCAGTCAGGTCAGTGGTTGAGTGGGCATCGCGTCTGGGTCCCACCCAGTCGTTCCGTGTTCGATTCCTCGGCTGGCTAAGTCCTCCATCATAATTCAAGCAACATTTTTGGCCTAGTGTGGTGGTAGTAGGAGATTTTCAAATATTGTCGAGTTATTCGTTACCCGGGAATTTTTGTATTTCTTATTCGAATAAGTTAACAATGATAATCTAAACGAAAATATGAAAGAGAACCAGATACAGAAAAACAGAAAAAGACAATGGTCGCAACTGGGACTCGAACCCAGACCTCTCCGTCTAACCGGGACGAGCGCGTTAACCAATTTCGCTATTGTATTTCTTTTTAAGAAGATAAAAAAAAATATCTAGGAATCACAGGAGGACCCAGCATTATTTTTTTATTATATTATCTATTAATTAGCTGACCCGTCAAACACAACACCATCTACAGAATTGTTACCCAACATTTAACAAAATTATTGTCATTCTCCTTTAATTATATATTTCAACCAATTTACATAAAACCTTGACCAATTATAAACTTTAACCTTTCTCGTGAGTCTCTCTATCTATTGGTGAAAACCGCATGAAAATCCGTTCAGTAGTTTTTGAGTTAATCGCGAATAGAGAGACGCGGCGGAGGACTCTAATGTACATATACATAGTATGTAGAGATATCGACAATCGACATCCTACTCTTACGACGACGTGGAAAAATCTTCAGAATCTTGTATTATTCCTGAAGCATTTTCCTTCTAGAATCCAATATGCATCTTCCGCTAGTGCTTCGTACCTAGTGACTTAACTGTTTAGTATGTATCTACTATGCGCTGTGCAGTCAAAGAGTAATATTACTTGTAAATTTTGAATTATCGCCTTGTCAATTTACACAGCCAGTCATTAGTCAATGGTTATCTTCTAGAAACGACCGACCTTCTTTAATAAATAAAAATGGTTGCAAACGCAAACGATTTTTTGTTAAAAACACTAAATATTTATAAAATATAGTCGGCTAAAAGCTTAGAGTAAAAATATTGAAAGTTAAACATTTTTTGCATTATATCTTACAACATCTAAAGAGGTGATATCTAAGGAGATAATGTATAATTTTGGAGGAACTTTTTTTTTTATTAAGATCTACCAATCTAATTTGGTGGATGCATTTCACTGACTAAATATACAATACAAAAGAGTCACTTAATAAAATTAACTAACGATGGTTTCGTGACAAAGTGATGAGTGTTTCTAAGAAATTATAAGGTATTCCTCCCGTGGGTAAATATAAAAACGATGGGTGAGATCAAATTACCACCTACCTTACACAGGCAGTTTCCTAAGCCACAACCAATTGACTATTTTTATTTGGTCCACTGAATTTTTAAATCAACATCAAAGGACCTGGATGGTGAAACCCTTATAACTTTGGAGGTCAATAATCGAGATTCCATATAACTTAGTAGGTCAATAAACGAGTATCGGTACACATGTATTATAATTCTATATATTCTGCGAGTCAATTTAAGGACTGAAATCATGTTTCAAGTTGGTTTCAAGTTGACAAATACGGAAGTTGGTAAAGATTGGAATTGTAAGATCTGACTTACCCCTCTCTCTTCAATTATTATTCATAAGAATATCTTACGACTTGAGGGATATTGATACTCTGTATATTGGTTCTTAATAAATTGTAAACACTAACGGCCTTACTAAAAAACCCTGTGAAAAATTTATTCAATTGACAAACGGCCGCGGATGTGAAAACATTACTAATTAAAAAATTGTTCTTGGAAAAAAATACACGCCGTTTACACAGCCTGGGGGGGTAGTTTATCTCTGTTTTAGGGATGATGTCTGAACGAAATTTGGAATTTTCCTAAGTATTTTGTATGTTCTATATATTTCTTATTTTTGAAGGTGCCGAAGGGTGTACTGTACGCGGCAGCTAGGCAGCTACTTCAGTTCTTCAGCAAAGTATAGTACCTTGACCATTGTCAGACTCCTAGAATCTAATAAGAGTTATTATATCCATGGTGATAAGTATTTGCATTGCCCATGAATTGAACCTAAAACATTTCAATGTTACATGCACATTGTTTTCAATTTGATCATAAAGTGGGGTAATTAAATAAAATCAATCCACGCTTTTCTTCTGTAAACACAAAGAGTCTTTATTGGGTGGGTTCAATCAATTACACAAGTAGACAGTTCAATAATCGTAAAAACAGTAGTAACTTAAGCGTACAAGCTATAACAGTAGCTTCATGGTTATTATTCCGATAATAATAACTCCAAAGGTCACTAATTATATATTATCCTTTAATTACTCGTCACTTCATACAAAAGATTCACGAGTAGCTTGAAGTTACGCGAGACACCTCAACGGGTAAACTTAAACTTTTACGATCACACACGACCTTTTATGGGTCAATCCACATGTGAAAAAACCCTTGCGGCGGGATGTCACCTCTGGCCAATAGAATCCGTCGTCTCTAAGAGACAGCAATGCTAGACAGAGAAAGTATTCGAGCGTAAAACTTGTCAATATGCCCTCGAAATAAATATGTTACAATCATGCATTATTTTTAGAAACAATAACGTTGAAAACGGAAATCTACCGAAAACAACAAGCGTCCGTAGCGCTTTTTTCCACTGGAGTACATAGGTAGGTACTTAAAATAAATTAATTTCTTCCATGCTCGGGCTCAGGCCGGCTAAGTAAAAGCAGTATCGCGTTACAATCTAACGGGAAACCTTACTTTAAAGTATCTTTAATTAAATAAAAGTGAAAAAGAAATTTATTCCCCTTAGCATAAAGTTAAACTTCGTCCATTCCCTCAATAAAACTGTTAAGTGACTTTTATGTTCGGCGTTCAATCCATTTCTAGGGAATTTTCAGTATCAGGGATGGATAATGAGGAAACCAATAGAACAGGACACCTACCAGGGAACTCTTTAGGGCAAGATAAAAAGGTACCTGGTTAATCATAGGAATCAGAGGAAACACGGTCGCCTCCAAATATGAATAATAGGTATTTTACCAAAAATTTTTCACTGTCATTGTCACTCACTGTTACTGCACCTTAGGCTGATAATACCTAAATAAAACCGTCAAAATAGAGGTTACGTATTCTTATTTTACTTCTCCAAAACTTGAGCGATTTTTAAGGTTTTTTTACTAACTGTTTTAGAATAAAATATTCTTTGTCTGCGCGTTGTCCTTTTTTAAAAAATATATTGTCTAGTTTGTCTAGCCTTCAAACCAAGCAATTTTAATGATTTTTGGATGATCTTAACCTTAACAAGGAGTGACTTATCAAAAAAATCAAAATGTACCAACTTATTATACTCGTTCCTACCGATAACGGAAATCTGAAATGTTCTAAAGAACAAAATGTTAATTATATTAAATGAAAAAATACACATTCACAATCAGGTTTCGCTTAGCTCAAGCTTCATGTCAGGGCGCATTATAATAACTAAAGATAATTACATACAGACATAAATACCTAAGAAAATAAAACAATGAGCGAGAGATATACAAAGTAGACACCTTGTTGGTGCTAGAAAGAGATACAAATAGAAGAGAGGGAGACAAATTAAAATAGGAAGGGTAGATAGGGGGGGAGGAAACACTTTTCTATTTGTATCTCTTTCTAGTATCAATAAGGTGACTTCTTTGTATCTTTCTCACTCATTGTATTATTTTCTTATATATGGGTGTGTCTGTATGTAATTATCTTTAGTTAATAAATATAATAAGCCCTGATGAAGCTTGAGCTACGCGAAACCTATTGACTATTAACTGTTAATTCAAATAATAAGTGTATTACAAAGTGTGTCTTTTAGGTTAATTTATAATGTCACTTCCCAAAGTATTTGCTTTATTCGACAAAAAGAAGGTGAATATTCAGTAGAACGAAAAGTTTTTTTTTTACTCCTGTTTTTGGAGACCTATAATTATGAATTTTTATTTTTAAATTAACATTGAATAGTGGTTCTTTCAGGATACTGGACATTTTTGTAAATTCTTTAGTGACAGAATTTAATAAATATTTTTTTAAATATTCAGACAAAAATCCTATTAATATAACTAATGCACTTATTTTCCCATAAATATTTGGATGGCGCAGATCGAATGAAAAAAAGAGAAATTTGACATATATATAGAGAGGATATTTTGGAATACGTTTGTACGGATGAAACGCTGCCCGGTTTCCTCTTAATATTAAAAAAGGTGAGATGTTGAGATGGAAATTCCTTAGAGAACGATCCTGAAAATACCCTTCATTCTGGAAAAATGTACACAATTGAATCGATTGAGGGAACTTACTTTATGCAAATAAGAAAAGTAAGAGCCTATGTATATGTTTTACAGACGTTTGCTGGGCATTGAACTGTTTTATTCTTTTTTTTGTATGTTGAGTTGGTTTGTATTATATTTTGATATTATTTTTTTTTTATTTATTTCCAACAAAAACGCAAATTACATAAATATATAATTTAGACAATTTATCGGTAGTCCCGCGAAGCTGCCACATGGCTGCTTGTCTGCAGGTTCTACCTTAATATACACTCGTTAATATTAGAATATATATATGTATAATATCAAAAATCGTAATGGAAAATGCAAATAATGACATTCTAATCCTAAAAAACTGATGCGATACAAATCTAATTACAACCTTACAATTAATGCAGAAAAAAAACCACTTTATATTCTCAATGAATATGTTTAGAACTTACCCTAACATTGATAGAATTTACCCTAATTTAAACATAAACATAACCAAAAAGTGACAAAGATGTCTGTAATAATTCATGTACCATATTAAATCATACGACAAAAAAAATGAACCTCGAATTGAAGATCAACATATGAAATAGAACAGTCACATATGCGCTTTAGGAAATATATCTATATATTTATCAGATTAAGAAATTTACTCAAATTAAGTAATCTAAAAAATAAATAAAGTCTATTTCGCACTAGTCCAATCCTTAATTCAGTAGGAAATTACATTTCATTGATAATAAAATTGATTTGCTATATTGCGCATAACTACTTTTTTTAAATGAATTTATTCTTCAGACTTTCAGGAATTTTTAGTCCTCTATACATTAAGCAGTTCTGTGACTCTGATTTTTCTCGTATGTGGCAATCTAATTATATTTACAATTCTGATTTCGTAATTATGTATTTTTTAATAAAAATATATAAAAAAATTGTCTTTCTTCCAGATTGTGGGGAAGGATTATGTGCAATCCCATAGAGTGTAAGTATACAAAAGGGATTCAAGCAAGAAAGGTATTTATATTATATTTATTTATAATCATAATATTAATATAATAAATAATGTGAAATAAAATCATTTACTGATCTGTTATTGGTTCACTAGATCAAAGATTGTTGGAGCCAATATCTTTACCAATGCACTTCAGTGCTCGATTCTGAAATCAAGCGAAATTCATTAATGACTACATTTTAGGAGTTGTTAATCCTTCCCCTCAGTCCTAGAATGGCGCTGCAAATCCAGGAACTCGCATTTCCATGAACATTGAGGAGGCACTGCAGAAGTCCGCACGTCATACGGTATTTTTGTATTGCACCCGAAGCCTTTCCTTTCCTTTTTGAAATTGGCCCAGAACTCGCATGTTTATGAAGTAGTACAAAAAGCTAAGAAGAGTGTCCTTTTCACCTTTGGACTGCAGAGCTGAATTCTTTTACTAAGCATGTTACATATGTGCTCAATGCTCGCATCTGCCTGTCAATATCTTCATCATTCGATTACTTGTGAACGATGAAGTGCCCTATTTTAATAAAAAAAATTTCATCTTTCCATCTTTTGGCATTTGGTTATTTATAAAAATTAACACATTATAATATATGGCACTTTCTTGTAATCGAATTTAGTTCTTCTCTCATTTGATTATTTTTTTAATATTTTCCTTTCCTTATATATTATGCTCTTGAAGCTCTGCTTCGAATAATTTACAGTTTTTTCAAGTTTCCACTAACTAACTAACTAACCATCACGCCGTTTAAGGTAGGCAGAGAGGACGGACCGCCAAACAACTCGATCTTGGCACACATTCCTTGCCTCGTTCACATTCATACATCGTCTCATAGATGCTCTTCTATTATTCCGACTCTTCACATGGCCCGACTGAAGTATCTGATTCACTTGGTCGTGCCATGTCTTCTTCGGGCATACCCGGCTTCTTCTATTATTCACATTTGCGTCATATATTCTCCTTACACTCCTTTCCTCGTTTATTTGCTCTACATGCCCAAACCATCTGAGCGTCCCTTTCTTAATCTTACTCATTACGGATCTCCACATTTATCACATGATCGTACATGGTTTTACTACACAAACGCCTCAGGGATCTCATTTCTACAGCATTCAGTCTACTTTCATCCTTCCTCTGCCAGTTCCGTGCTTCACTGCCATTCATCAGGGTAGGTACCAGCACTTTTCCCCTCGTACAAAATTGATTTTTGATCTACTCACCGAAAATTTATTATTATTTTTACGGCAAATTTTACATACCAATATTACAAATTTTAAAATACATTAATTTATCGAAGAGTTACTATCTGGTTTCGCAGGAGTTTAAATATACTTTTACCGCAGTATTTTTATTACAGAAAGATCGAAATATATAGAACAAACCGTGTGATGTTTTGAAAACTTTATTTAAATTTATTGGCGTTTCCTTGAACATCCCCAAACCGCAATCCTAAGTAATTTTGAAAGCAACAACTTCTGAACAATTTTTTAAAACGCTGGAAATTTCTAAGTCCTCTGCCCGTTGGCATATTTCCTAATCATGTATGACGAGCACGCGTTAAAAAAGCAATGCGGAGACCGCCCCGGCCAATTACTTCGCGGGGCATGGACCAATTTACTTGAGCTTCTATGAGATAAACAGTACTACCTCCATAATAAGTTTCCATCGAAGACAAGGTCTGCAGTAGCGAACTCGGTGAACTCTTTGTAATAAATACTAAACTTTAAGCTTTTGATCGCAAGGTTTGAACTTTTTTATTCAGCAAAAAATGTCAACCCCGTCACCGATTTGTTTTGGTTCCGTTTGTACGTTTTTGCAGGTTTTAATGGAAAACTACACCAAAATCTTTCATAATAACTGTTCTTATAATAAATGTTCTTATTATATTCGACGTGAATTGTTGTTTATACGTTAGCAATTTACAGTTGTCCTGGGGAACTATGAGAACTTACCGAAAGTTATCATATCAATCCTTATCGATCGACCTTATTAGGAGGCCAGATGGCTCTAAAATTGATATTGCCGCTTAACGACGGCTGCCTGTTGATAATTACGCAAAAAAAAATTGCCAAAGTACATTACTTATTTTGTTTTGTAAAGTGCCGGCATAAATATAAATATGTTTTACAAACATGACATTATTTTTTTTTTGCAATACTGATTTAAAATACACATAAAGTTACATCGGTTACTTAGTTACATATGTTTTTAAAAAGAAACAAAACATTGCCTTTCCTCACCATAAAGAGACAATGCTCTTGTGTTTGGTGAGGGAATTCCATCTCAATTAGTAAATTAAAAGATCGTGTAAGTTAGTAATAACGGATATTGTAAATAATAAGTAAGGTTAGAAAATCATATATAAATTAAAAAATAAAAATTGTGACAAGTTTAAAAATCATAAATAAATTAAAAAATCATTACAAATTAATGAATCATGTAAGTTAGTAATAAAAATTATTGTAATTAGTAAGTAAAGGATATGTAAGAAAGAACGCAAGAATTATACAATAGTAAACTTAAAGATATAGAAACTAAGAAATGAGAGAGAAGGAATAAATTATCGATTTATATAATAGCAGACTTTAAGGTATAAAAAGTAAACATATTTGGAACTCTTATTGCAGTTTAAGGTAATTTTTTTTTAAATTTGGGCTTAAATTCCAAAAAAACTTAATTTTCCAAGAAACCTTGTAGAAAATAATATCTCTCAAGACCCATGTCCTCTTTGCAGGGGATCTTTATAAGTTAGAGGTCGTACGGTTTGTCGCAACACAATTTCGGGCCTCAGCACGGGTAAGCACTCAGTGAGGCTCACATTACCAATTGTTTTTTTGTAAGAAATACTGCTTACGTATCTATCAATAAAAAAGTTTTCAAAATTAGTGATTGGAGTTTTTTTGAAATATCGTCAGCTTATTCGTAACCCGGAAATGTATAATTTGTTTTATAATTTCCGGCATGCGTTGCTATGCCACTAATAAAGAAATTGTTTCTCCCTGAATGTCTTTTCCCATTCGTCCCGTTCCCCTTCCGTCTCCCTTTCTCCTCCCATGTTCTCTCCCTCTCACGCGTTCCCCCTCTACCTTCCCCGCCTTCCCTCTCCACTCTCCCGCAAATCAACCTGCCGCGATCCCTTAAAATCCCCTTTTAATATATTCAGTCCCGGTACATTCAGATTTTCAAACAGCTCACGTGCCACCTATTACCATTTTTTTATACAATTTTATTTTTTACGTGTTACAAACATTCAGTTTTGTATATTATAATCAATCAATCAAATTTGGTACCTAACATAGGTACCTATTTAAAATAATATAATTTTCAATTAGATTAAAAGCATTCAATTTTGATTAGTACCATAAGTGAGTACTTAATTTTAAAATTTTATTCGAATATTGAATTTTGATTGAACAATCGATGTTCGAAAAATGTCATTTTCAAATTGTGACATTTTTGTAAGAGTTTTTGTAATGATTAAAAAAACTTTTTAGATGTGTTGTCATGTGCTTTTAATAATCCAGAAACCTTAGTGAGGTTGGAAAAAAGATATTTTGAAAGTTTGAAACATTTCCTATGCTTAATAGATACCTATAGCAACGCATAGCGGATATATACAAAAAAAAAATAGATTTTTATGTATATAGATAGATATAATTGTCACCTTTTCATGTCTCTTCCCGTGAAAAGCATTCAAATATTTATTCGGGTAATGTAACTTACACCATGCAAAAATAAAATAACTTTTTGCGTGGACATATTTTTCACTAAAACAAAAAGCGAGAATTTGACAACAAGCATTACAAGCAAAAGTTTAAGGTATTTTTATTTGCGAAAACCAGAAATAAGTCACATCACGCCTCCACTTCCCGGTATTGAAAGTGACGGAAATTGAATTAGTATGGAAATTTTGGGTTTTCACAAATTACAAGCCAAATGAATGTCTAGTTCGGTTTTGAAAAACCTCAATGATTTTGCATAAAAGTCACCGTGCTTTTTTTATAACGCTGTCATTTGCCTTTAAAAAGGATGATTATTTTTTTATATCAAATTCAGTTGATGCAAAATATATTAAATATATTCAATACTAGCAGACCCGGCCACACGTTGCTGTGGCTAACGAAACACAACGCCTTTACCCAACCTTTATAAAATCCACCCCACCCGCTTGCCAGCTGCCCGCTGCCAGCTGCCTGCTGCCTGAATTGAATATTTAACATATAAACCTTCCTCTTGAATCACTCTATCTATTGGTGAAAAACCGCATGAAAATCCGTTGCGTAGTTTAAATCATCTAAGCGCACATACGTTTTTAGCGACATAATTTTATACTACGTAATGATGCCTGAATTGAATATTTGAATTTATCGGCTTTTCTCTACTATAATAAGCATGTTTTATAAATATAAACCTTCCTCTTATATTACCCTATCCATTGGTGAAAACTGCATGACAATCCGTTGCGTAGTTTAAAAGATCTAAGCGCACAAACATTTTGAGCGACTTCCATTTACACTATGTAATGATGTTCAAATAAATCCATACGATTGGGCGAAATTCTCCAAGTTCCAGTCTTTCTTCGTCAATATTTTTCATCCAAGATAATAAATAATTTTAAATTCAGTCTCTTGACTATTATTCTGCCATTCTAATATCACATCTTTCACTATGACAAAGACTGTATTTTTTATTATTTGAATACCCTACAAGAGTCCCCTTCTGGTGCAAGTGAGACTATGGCATCCCTAATTAGGGTGTGTTGTGATGCTGAAAGTAAGTGGAGATGGGAAGGAGATGGGGTAGAGGAAAGTTGGGGAAGTACCTGGCTATTCAGATCTTGTAACCAAACACGGCTAAAAAACTTTCAAGAGACATTTCAATTCTGAATGGTGGTCTTACACCAGGGCGATACTGAGAGTATCTTCCAGTCTGGGAATAATATAGTATTAATTTGCTTGTTTGAGATATTAATTCATCAAGATTAAACTATCGGTATACTTCAGAAACAATATGCCCTGAATTCGACCGTTTAGGCTCCGCGTAATTAATTGATAAGCAAGTAACTTGGGAACTAGCATCGCTTCTGTATTATAATAAACCTTCCCTGCACAAATTTATGTTGCACTAAAGCTCTCCTGGCAGAGGCTTTCAACTTTTAAAACAATTTACACAAAATTAATTTTAAACTTTTATTTATTTATTTGGAATTTCACATTATTTTAATCAATCAAAGTTTACACCCAAATCATTCACCTCGGTTACAGTTGTTAGAACTACATCATTAATGGAGTTTTCATAAATTATTGGATTTTTTATTCTATGAAATCTCATAATAAAACATTTACTTAAATTTATGATTATAATAAAATATTTCTTAACTTATTTTAATCCAACTCTCAACTACTAGCCATTAATTTGGGTAGGCGGGTATGGGTGCTGCCGCCCCGGAATCCATTTATTAGATAACCGAAACCTCCGCTATAGGTCACCTCAAATTGTTCGCTATGTTTTTTGACTTAGCAGGTGTGCCTGGGTTCATGGGATGAGGTTTGCCTGCGTCTTGGCGGCTGATGCATTTGCCCGGCTAGCGCTTGGCGGGCTGGACCGGGAAAGACTGGTTGAGGGAGACCGTTTGACCTACAGCCGAACACTCTCGACCCATCGCCTTGCACAGCAGTGGATGGAATGGATTCATGCGTCTGTCATTCTTTGACCCCTGACCCCCAGATTCCTACCCACCTCACTTACCTTTTCCTTCCCAGAACTTCCTTTCCCTTTTACACACCATCCCCAAAAACGTCATAGGCCATATGGGAAATTGTTTTGCTCAGGGCTTCCTGTATGGAGCTAACCTAAAAAAAAGGGTTTGAAGTAATTTTGAAACACAAACAATCTTTGGTTGGTATTTTTACCAAAATTCACGAAAAAGTAACGTTACATACAATAACTATATTTGATCGCTTTTTTAACTCATCGAAGTAGTTTTTGCGCCATTTTTGAAATGTCATCCCACGTTCAACAGATTGATACGCACTAGCGACAACGAAAATGTTCTCCTTGTGTAATAAAAAAATAATAATTGGACAATTTGTAGAGCGCCGTTTTTATGAAAAATCACCTCAAGGGCGCTTTACAATTCATTATGAATTCCTAGGTTCTATTTAATTTTATTATTTACAGAAAGATACAAAAACATACTTACCTGCAGGTCATTTCCGAAAAACACACTTTATTAGAAAGTTTATGCTTGGGAAAGGTACGACTTTGCACGTGGAGGACAATATATTCAAAACACTGGACATTGCATGACTTTACCTTTGATACCCTCATCACTGTTGGTTTTACATTTACATTTATAAGAAGATTAATGCCAAAGTTGCATTAATATTTATTTGAAAGGCTGGAGAATTATAAGAATTTGCTTTATTTTTACAAAATTAGTCATTTACTATGTCGCGAGCCGTGAAGCTGAAGTTCAAAGGTTTTTTTTTTTTACTTATGGATACGACTGTCTG
Source organism: Limnephilus lunatus (assembly GCA_917563855.2). NCBI lineage: Eukaryota > Metazoa > Arthropoda > Insecta > Trichoptera > Limnephilidae > Limnephilus > Limnephilus lunatus. The sequence continues at coordinate 105,124,562 of OU830593.1, forward strand.
AAAAGATGAGTTTTTAGTTTTGCTCTAAATTCCGCTGAATCTGTGATCGTTCTTAACTCGTGTGGCAGTCCATTCCAGGCTTTAGGTCCTGACACTCCGAAAGCACGCTCACCGAGTTTAGTATCTGGTGTGCGCTTTGGTTCCTTCAACCTTCCGATAGCTGTTGTTGCTGCTGACCTGAGGGTTTATTGTCGTGAATTTGAATTTTCTGGAATACACATTTCCGATAAGTAATGTCCTCTCTATACACAGTAAGGTAAATTACCAATTAACGCCAGATGAATTCTGGAATACAGAATTAAAAAAACCTGTAAACCACAACTACCCTACTAGGCATAGAGAAGCACAAATGTTTATTATCAATAAATCTCAAAATGTATACGGAGATAGAACCAAAAGTCATAAAATTCCGGAAATATTAAACGCATTACCTGAAAATATCAAAAATGAGACATCTTATTCAAAAATCAAAACAAAAGTTAAATCTTTCTACCTCCGAAGAACATGAAATCAAATAATATATATAGTTCCTATCTATTTATTTATTTTCTCACCGTATGTTTGTACTGTGTAAAATATTTTTACTACAACGCAATTTATTATAATTAGTTTGTCGTAGTAATTAGTATTTTAATATAAAGTATTAAATTTAGTATTTACTATGTAAAACTGAAAATTATACTGTATAAAATAATTATAAAAAAATGAGAGATTTCTTACAATCTAACTGATTGATCAGTTTCGTAAGATTTGTAAAATAAAATATTGTAAATTAAAACTGAATAAACATATTAAAAAAATATATTAAAAAAATAAAACAAATATTCTTTAATTAAATGAAGACAATATTAGTGAAACTCAATCGAAAATCTGGAAACAGAAAAACCAGTAAAAGTTATTTGCACCTCTGGGACACAAATCCAGGATCACTGTTTATCTTTTTCTGTTTCCAGATTTTGATTGAGTTTCGCTAATATTGTCTTCATTAATTAAGTATTACAATTCGGGGTTTTACTCATAAAGTTTAAAAAAAATAAAAAAATTAATTCTACATATTAATGCATTTATCGGCCGCTTAACGAAGAAGACAAGATGAACAAATTAATTTCGGTGCCTATAATATGTAGTTAAAAATATATTATTTTCAAAACTAAATAATGGTATCACCTGTTTTCAATCCTTCTCGGGCGACTCAAACTTTGGCCAAGTAAGCCGCAACTAGCCTTAAGTACTACTTGGCCGAAACCTCCGCCGTAACACATCCCTCTGAGACCCGGTGTTGTTTCGAACAGTGCCAGTACAACATTATGTCCCTTGGTAGTCGTTCGAAAATGCAACTCGGCAGCTTGATTTTGCTTGTATACTTATTTATTTAATTTTTTTTTGTTTTACATTTTTTCAGAGAAAGATGTGTCCTTACTGGGGTACACCGTTCTAAGGACACATTGAACAACTTTTTTTGTTTGAATATAAGTAAATACCTGTGTTAAAATATTACATACGAAAATTATAAAGTTGAATCTAAAATAAAGTACAATACATTAATATTTTTTCGGTTGCAAAATTGTGTCTATCTTCTTCCTTCCCATGTCCATAATCCATATTTTTATGTTTCTTTTGAAGTCGGTTATTTTTTTAATCGTTTTTATTGTAAGAGGGAGTAAAGTAAATAATTTTATGGAGACGTGCTGCTTATTTCTTGGTCCAAATGTCGTTTTAGTTGTAGGTTGGTGGAATATATGTTGTAGTGTAGATCTTGTGAATCGGCTCGAGTTTGTATGTGTAAAGTTATCCTGGTTTTTGAATGCGTACATTAGAATATCTTTTGTGTATAATTGTTTCAGTGACATTAAATTCAGCGCTTTAAAAACATAGTCTTTAGGGGTTCTGATGGGAACTCTAAGTATAATTTTTAAAATTGCCCTTTGTGCAATGAGGACTGGTTTTATTGTGGAATCGCACGACCTTCCCCATCCGATAACACCATATTGTAGATGAGATTGGGTTAATGCGTAATAGATTTTACTTAGCTGTTATTTATCTAAAAAAATTTCTTATTGTTTTGAAAAAATAGGTTATTTTTTTAAATTTGTTGTTCAGATTTTCCACTTGTTCACTTGCTCACATATTTCTGTAACGCTGACTACCCTTTGTCCTATAGTTTCACTTCAAAAAAGCATTGAAGAACGGCACCCAACACTATTCTCGTGTACACAATCAGATTTTTTTATTTTATTTCTAAAACAAAATATTTTTGTTCTAAATCCAATAATCTTTACATAGTATAAAGCAAAGTTGCTTTCTCTGAACGTACGCTTAGATTTTTAAACTACGCAACGATTTTCATGCGGTTTTCATCAATAGATAGAGTGATTCATGAGGAAGGTTTAGGTGTATAATTTGTTTAGGTTTTGTATAAATTGGTTGAAATATATAATATATAAAGACAGCGGGTTGGTAACCCGGCAGCGGGCAGCGGATTGGCAAGCGGGCGATGTGGATTTGATATGTATGCAAATTAGCAGATGGCGTTGGTTATTAAGATTGGGTAATTTTATTTGGTCAGTAGTCTAATATAAAAAACAGTGTCTGTTAGTAGCGGGCGTGCTGGCGTGCGTGCTGGCGTGGGTGCTGGCGGGCAGGCGGGCTGCGATTATAATCAAATCTACAGTTTTATTCCTAGGCTGAAAATTTTTTGCACACTTGACTTTCAAAACAAGAAAAATCACAAGAAAAAATAAGTCAAGTGTAAATCTGATGTTGAAAAACAATGTGTAAAGCCCGAGCGACGCCGGGTAGTCCAACTAGTAGATAATATATTAAGAAGAGACGTGGGACACAGCAGGCTGGCCCACGGCTTGAATGTGATTTTTATACAAATCTACTGACGAAATTTTGCACACTTGACGTTCGAAGTAAGATAAAAATTACCGTTTATGTCTGATTCCGAAAAATAATAATAGAGAATTTTATTAAATTCTTACTTTATGTCTACCTAATTACAGTTAACCAATTACAAATATTTTCATGGTAATTGAATGAAAAAATAGCAAGGGATTTTAGTTTTAGTTCTTCGACGGTATCTGAAAACAGAAGTTTTTTCTCATTAAAGAACCAATATTTTTTCTCCTTTACACTATTTTTTTAAATATTAATCCACACACTAGGCCCTGAGGAAAATAACTCCCCTCAGGACCTATGTCATCTTTGGGGATGCAGTGTGGAGGTTCTTTTAAGTAAAGGAAAGAGAGGAAGTTCTGGAAAGGAAAAGGGTATTAGGGGTGGGTAGGAATCTGGGGATCAGTGTGTCCAGGAGTTTGCGGACGCATGAAACCATCCCTCTTACTGCGGTGCAAGGCGATGTTCTGGGAGATTACGGCTGGATAAGTCATAGGGATGCCCTCAACCACACTCTTCCGATCCGGCCTGCCATGCAACTTGTGGGCAAACGCATCCGCCGCCAAGACCCGAACAAACCTTACTCCATGAACCCGGCATCCCTGCTAAGTCACCAAACGTAGCGAACCACTTGGGGTGACCTATGGCAGAGGTGTTGGTTATCCAATAAATGGTTCCCGGGACAGCGGTACCCATAACCGTATCCTAAATTGAGCCACCTTATTTTAGTGGAACATTATTTTAAGTAATAACAACACTAAAATAATTTTTGAGATAATGCTAAATATCGGAAGAGATTAGACTTTTTAATACATTGCTGCTTATAAATTAAAATCGCAATGTTTTATAAAAGTTTATTTGGATAGTGTTTTTGTTTATTTTTATAGCTGGAATAACGACAGATCTCGGTGTGGTAGATGATTGAACAGAGTAGGAAACCAAAAAAATAATATCTACATTTACAAGAAAATTTAGAAATGAGAACCGAATCAAAGTTTCGAAGTGGGCGTTGACCAAACAGTTAATTTGAAATCAAAATTTTCACACAGATTTTAACTCCCTGCAGTCATTTAAGAAAAACATTACTGGTGATTTAATCAATGCGCACTCATAACGCTCCACTACTTAATACATTTCACGTACGGGGACATAAACACGTTCACATACGCTCACACAAACACTTAGGTATACAACCCATTTTTTTTACCCCAAATCATTTCCTAGCATATTGTAACTCTGCCCGAAAAAAATGTGACACGTGTCATTGGTACCGATCCTTGTTATTATTTCTAAAGCATTGTAAACTTATTTGCTATTCATTTTTTCTACGTACATAATGATAAAAAAACTGATTAATTGCAAAAAAACTTTCCTTCATTTTACCTGGACTTTGTGTGCTAATTTGCTCAGACTCAAGACTGGCAAAGTCGCATCTTTGGAAAACTCATACTCTAGAGAAAATGATGCAGTTAAAACATTTCCTTACTCGATTCTAGAATTTTGTATTTACCCTGTTCGTTGATAGCTATTCACACATTAGAACTATTTGGGTGTATAAAATATCTAGTTAAATATGATTTATCCTTGAAAAACCAAAGATCACCAGTATCGCAAACAATTTTTTTCTACCAACCAATGTATTGCTGGTAGGAACTGAAGTTTAGGTGAAAAAATGTCATCTGTTATGTCAAAAAATATCATCTTTTGAGGCAACAAATGTCATTGACATTTATTGACTCAAAATTATATCGTATAGGTGAGCACTTACTTACTGAAGATTGACAAAAATAACGGTTTAAATTGAATTTCCTTTTAATGATAAGATTATGTTTTTGAGGAGACAAAACAGCTAATATTATGTCCTTACATATAAAATTGGCGTTTTGTACGGGAGGAACTTTGTATGGGAACTTATGGGAGTTTTGTATGGGATCTTTTTCACCTTCCCAATTTGCTTCAAGTGGATTAAAACAGTTTTATCACTAACACCGCAGCCTGCAGCTAACTCGGACGTGGTTTGCGATGGATCCGCTTCAAAAATCGCCTTCAATTCTTCATTTTCAATTTTGGTCTCCGGCCGTCCACGGAGTTTGTTCTGCAGGTCGAAATTTCCAGAACGAAAACGTTGTAACCAAAAACGCACTGTACTTTCTTTTGCGACACCGTCGCCATACACATCATTAATCCTTCCACCCGTTTCTGCAGCACTGGTGCCACGGCGGAACTCGTACTCGTAAATAACGCGATATTTTAAGTTTTCCATTTTGTAAACTAAGTGACGCAAAGAAAAAAAAACAATTAAGGAAAAAAAAAAAGAATTGTAGTTTTCGAAAAACAAATACATGAGTAAATAGCTGTATAAATTTTAATTTGGAATTTAGGAATCCAAAGAGAAGATATTTGGGATCAAAGTTGCCAGTACGGCAAAACGCCAATTTCGTATGTAAGGACCCAATATTTTCCAAAAATTACTATTTTGAATAATTCAAATATAATATAAACCTGTCCTTCATGATGAGGATAAATACTACGTTTATTTGAAGCAAGATTTTATCATACAATAAAATAGATTCAATAATAATAATTTCGTATGTGAAATCAAAAGGAAAATGATTGCTTCCACGAAATCAATGTATTTTGTTTATAACGTTCTCCATATTATAAGAAATATTACCAATCTAGTTGGACGCATCAATCAATATTTGAAAGTGGTTTACCATAAAAAAAATGTAAAAATGAATGGCGAGCTTGCTTTACATGCTGCTTTATAGTACATAATATTTTCTCCGATTTGTATTTTTGACATATGTATATGGTATACTTCTCCAGTCACATTGACAGTATTTTTGGTGAAAATTCAAATACCCTGACACCTATTTTTTTCTTCATCCTCTCGTTGGCCAAAATGCTTAATGACACTAGCGATTAGTGGAATGTTTTCAAAACGCCTTACTTGCTACGGTGTGTGCTTTTTGTGGTGTAACAAGTTTTGACGTGAAATCTGATCTCAAAATTGATTTTTGATGACTTCATACTCGGGCTCCATTTGTGTTGGGCTAAAGCAGACTTTGAAACCACTCCGGCGATGCGAAACTTTTATCCACTTTAAAATTGTTGTTCTTTCGCGTTCCTGTTTACTTTTACTTCGGAATATTTATCTTCATATGCTCTTAGAAATCGATTTTTTTTCATTCTCTCAAAAAGCCCGCATACCGCGTCTGAAGATAACTAAATAAAAGAAATGTAGGAAAATTTTAACGTTCATTCAACTGTGAATATGCTTTGGTATTATTCACAGGAAATGTATTTGGTTTGCTTGAAAGTGCGGTTACTGGATAATGAAAATTTTATAACGTTAACTTATATATTATCGTAGCACAAACACAAAATTTTACCCCAACAAATGTAATGACGGTCCAATTTATCAAAAATGGGCTAACTTTATTTAGTTAGTTAGTTTTTTAGTTAGATGATCTCCGTGGTCAAGGGGTAAGGCTCTTGACTCGAAATCCAATATTTCATTTTCGAACACGAAAATTTTTTAAAAAAAAGTTTGACACAAATATTTTTAATGAAAACATCGAAAAATTTAAGTAAATTCAAAATTTAAAATGAAAACAGTCCTCTTATTTAAGTCCGAGTAGTTTGCAACAAAACTGTCGATTCACTTGTATCTCTTTCAAAGAATTAAAAAAAATATTACAATAGATGCCGAGAAAAACCAAAAAATTTTACATTTCTGATTCATTGTTGCGCAATACAATCGTTTATTTCTTCAATTTTTCATTTATTTACACACGCACAAAGCATTTATTAAAAAAAACATCACTTTCGTGGAAGTGTTATTAAAATCACTCGATAAAAATGAATTATTTACCTAATACTGTGTCAGAAATCTCATGGCTTTTTCTAGTGCCAAATAAAATTTACAGCATGACGATATTGTAAGTATATATATTAAAAGTGACAAAAAATACACAAGTAATAGTAATCACAATCACAAACCAAACTGTTATTTTATCGGGAAAATCACGCGTATGACTTATGCGCCGATGTACCAAAATGCAACTTTGCCAGTAATTGCGCTGTACAGATAGATACATTTTTATATTAGTAATAGTTCGAAAAAGAAAACGTAGTCAACGTAGTTCAACGTGTAACTTAAACTCCGTTTAATGATTGGGAAAGGTTTTTTTATAAGTAAGGAAGTAAGTAGTGAGTATTTGTTTCATTTTTAAAAAAGATAAAATAATGACCATATAAAATTTCACAATTTTCAAAGTACGAATGACAATAAACAATAGCCGCAATTTTGTCATCCAGTTATGATCTTATTTCGAAAACGATGACGAGATTTGGTATGTTGATAGCAATAAGTCAATAAGCTATAATGTTGGTCATGCAGATAATTTGAAAGGTTACGTTGTAATGTATAAGCTCTAACAGCTAGCTATATGATTACGAAATAATCCATAAAAAGATGCGCCTGACATGCAACACAAACACAAGACACTCATATTTGCGGCCCGCTAAGGAAAAACTGCAGCATGTTCCAATTAATTAAATACATCGAGTGACCAAATTTCGATTTCATCAATTTCCACTCTTACTTAAAAGTTCAAATTCAAGTTACTTAGAAATACTTTTTTTATCGAGTGATTTTAGAGAAAATATTATTGTTTGTAGAAACTCTCAGTTGATCTTTGATTATTATGTATCCACAATTTTATTTATTTTGCCAATGTGGATTCTAGGGCAATTTTAAAATTCTAATTAATATTTGGTAGAATGGTTTACTTTATTTATTAAATTTTTCAGAAATATTGTTTGTTTGAAATGTTGGTTTTATTAAAAAAATAATTGAGTGAATAATAATTGTTGGTAAATAATAAACATTAGTTAGATTACTTATTACCTGAAAGCTTTGATTGGAGCACCTTCTATAAATTAATTAATTACTCCCCTTGAAGATTAAGTTCCCAGCTAGAAATAGTAATTAGCACTTTGAATATTACACCGGGGTAGGTCGCTTGGTTTTGTGATTTGATTCCTGCTAAGATTAATTTTAAATTATTATAATGATTTGCATGAGCAAACTTTCAAATGTATTTTTTCCGTAATGATCTTTAGACCATAAATCTTAAGAATTTGTAAGCAAAAAAAAGGTAGATAGGTACTCTTTGATATGTTTAAGCCAATAACAAATACTTAATTGTGCTTTAAAGTAAATCCATGATTTATCATGGGTTTATTTTACACTTATACTAACGACCTTCAGTCAAATTTTAACAATGCAGTTTTTAAGGAAACTTTAAACAGATAATACCCATTAATTTTTTCAGTAATTTCATCATTGAATCTTTCTTCTCTTGGGGCAGTACGTGTGGGCAATTATTATAACATTTACAAGTATCTACAGCGCATTAATCATTATTAAATTCTTAGAAAACACTTCACCAAGAAAGATGCCGAGCTTTCGTAAAGCCAAGAATTATAGGTATTCCATGTACCGAAGAAAATCTTTTGGAAAGCGAGCTCATATTATTTTTGAAAATAAACTTAAAAAAATCAAGTATCTTAGTTTTAAGTTAGGTTACGTAATACAAATTTCGGGTTAAAATATTCATATCTCTAGAGGTTAAAAAAACTTCGAAGCTTTTATCATTAAAATTGAATTTATTGTATTTTTTACGCATACTTGAAATAAAAGTGGGTGAATTGAAGGTTGAAGTCTAAATAATTAAAAAATTTGAAGGCTGAAAGTTGAACTTGTTCCGACTGAACTTCGAGAATTGAATATTAACAAGACTAAAGAAGAATACAAAACTAACATCTGAAAAGTTTTAATTGAAAACAGAATGGACGCCCAGAGGCTTCGTTACGTTTTCACGGAAGCTTGAACACCACTGAGGCTGCAAATAGTTAAATTTTTATAGAAATTTTAAATTACGCTTTTATGGAATAAGCCAAATGAACACCGCTCGGAAAACCGATATTTTTTGTGAATCCAAACGCGACATTAATTAAAATGAATGATATCTTTGTCTAAGCCAAGCCGACATTTAATTTATAATGGAAATTATTAATCTGGAAAGAATACACATTTAATTTGATGTCGAATGGGGAAACAAAATTGAAGAACTTTGTTACGAAATCAATTAATAATTTATTAGCACATAATAACGTTAGTTATTATACAGATTGTTAAGGGCCATTAATCAGCCAGCGGCCGAGAATTCTTATTTTGTCGAAAGATGTTTTTACGAACCTACAGGGCGGTTCCAATGAGAAAGATTATTTATTCTCCGTTCTAGCTTTTTAAAATAATAAATCAAATATTGATTTTATTTTATTCTAAATTTGCTTTAGTTTATACCTACATCTTTTAAAATTATCTACTTTTTAAAATTATTTTAGATCAGATATATTAACAATTTTTCAATAATATCTAAGCAAAATAACAATGTAAAAAAAACTTAAATATATTAATTTGTAAGACCGTAAATAAACAGAAAAAACTGAAGTATATTCGTCACAAAACACGCGCGCGGATCTATTTTTTAAATGATTTTTTTTAAACTAAAATTAAAATTCTGAAACATACGTTTCCCAGATAATTTATTGATTTATTTTACTGCATGATTATATATATGATATTTTTTAAATGATTTTTTTAAAACTAAAATTAAAATTCTGAAACATACGTTTCCCAGATAATTTATTGATTTATTTTACTGCATGATTATATTCTGACTTGAAATGTGTGTTGTGTAATACAATTTTTTTTATGAAAATTTAACAAATCTGCCAACGACCTACGGTAAAACCTTATTGTACTAAAAATAAACATATTTTTTTCTATATTTTCTATTCATAATTTAAAACATGGCTTCAGTGGATAAAGGAACAGTCTTTCGAAATCAATTTATACGTTTTTGTTGGAAGGAGTCAATACGTCTAAAATTTGATTTAAAAATGACATATTTCCGGTTTTGTCTGGTAATGCCCCCTTAAAACATTGAAAAATCTAGGTATTGAACAGTTTAGAGATCTAGTTAGAGTCAGCGTGAGGGGTTGGGAGGGTACTCGGCTAAAAAAAAAATTTTCGTTAATTTTTGAAAAAAAAAAGTTTTGGAAGAAAAATTAAAAAACACCAAAAACGTCACCAGAGACCAAAATTTTGTTCACATTTTTTACTTGAAAATTATTTTGGGTTATCATCAGTCAGAAATCACTAGTTAAAGTCCTTCGACACCCTGTATATCCATGAATATTAGGTACGCAAACCTGGAGAAACTTTGGGAAAAAGATTTTAATTGTTATCATATCAGCGTGTAGGTACGTAGCTTTGGTGCATAAAAGTTTCAAATTTCTGTAGCAAGTGAGAAAGGAGAGGCAGGAAAATGAGAACTGATCCATTTGGATGCGTAAACTTAAAATGTGTTGCGTAGGGATGTAAGGCTTTCGCTTAGGTTTATTTTCAATTTCAAACTGTGGTTGTTCTAAAACATTGGCGAAACAGTCTTCGAAGTTTGTGATGCGTCCTTCGATTAAATATTTTTCTCTTCCATGTTTCCACTAGATTTAATGAAATCTTTGGCGAACTGTTGAAAGACAGATTTGGCCCAATTCATATATCAAATTATTAAATTTACGATCATCCACGGGACACAAAAACAAGATAGGGAATGATAAAACTATATAATATATCGTGAAACGCTATGTAGAATATCTAACAAAAGTTATAAACTAGGCTCTATTCACGGAAGTAGTAAAATTTATTTGACCTACGAAGATAATAAAATTTAATATTTATATTGCCACATGGCAGTGCTGTACCGACCGTTCAAACACATCGGGCAACTGCTGCGATTTTCACATGTGGTGCTATTGATTATTGCGTTCTGAAAACATTTTTGGGAATAGGCCACTTGCATGGATTTCATAACGACTTGGAAAGAATCGTGTGGATAGATTTTTTTACTAAGATTACAAAAATGTTACTTAAAATTTTTAGAATTGTAGTTTTTTTTTTTTTTAATAAATGAATCCATTATTTGAGCTCGTGACGCCACTATATGAAAATGTCCCGTCTCTGATTATGTTCCCTTAATTTTGTAAAATTCCACACAGATTAATTTTTTTTTAATTTGACAACACTTTCATTTCCGGCGAATTTTTGAATTTGCGTTTAACGTTCACTAGATTTATTTTTTGGTCTATGCGAACTTATCCTTTGGTTTGATTTTTTAATAAAGATGACGGTGTTTTTACAGATGTTACGAAGAGAACCCCGTACAATTTATTGCTATTCGTTTGGAAAACGTTCTTTTTTAAAATGATTTTCGGCTACATTATCGTTTTTTCGCACCCATAATATTATGTCCCGTCTTTCCGGTTTATAAAAAAATGGTCTGATTTTTTGGATTGAAATTTTTAAAAAATCGCCGGGCTTCAAAAATATAATTAAAAAAAAAACGGAATGTCTTAGAATAGTTGCCTAAATCGGATTTTTTTTTTTAAATATGATGAAAGTGGCCTATTAATACATATGTACGCTACTAATATAAGTTAGTGGGCAACCTAGAATCTTTGAGTTTTCTATAGTTCTATACTTGAATCCTAGAAGTTTTGAGACGAAAGAACGCCTCCATTCGCGTATTTTGGAATTCTCCCGGCTCTACAAAGCACCGCGCATCTATATAAACGCCGCCGCTGCGCCATAGTTCAGTCTCACCTCGCGCCTGCGTGATCCACTTGCGTCTCTCCATCCCTGATCTACTAGTACTTCCACCTAACATTGTTTATATAAAAAAACCATGAAACTTATTTTTGAGTCATTGGTGGTTTCATCAATTTCCTATGGAATAATTGCCTGGGGAGGAGCACGTAAAGTACCTGTTAAAGAACCATATTAAACCACTACAAATTGCTCAAAAGTTTGTCATTAAGATAATTTACAAGACGAACAAGCCCTATCCCACCAATCAATTGTTTCCACAAACTTAAATTATGGAACTAAGGCGGATATACGATGCCCAACAAGTTATGTTGTTTTTTTTTTCAACACTCATTATGTTGTTTTTCTCTTTATATATATAATAATAATAATATTTGGATGATTTTTTTGAAAGAATATTTTCGTCTTTTTCTACCACTTCATGTTTTCTTTATTGTTTTAATCTATGTTTTTTTTATACAGGGTGTCCGGGGGTAAAGTGCATTAATTTCGGGAGGTGACTCTACATGATGGTGGGAGTAAAAAAGATTAACAACTTTTTCCGAAATTCCAATTTTTTTTCCCATTCAAAAATACTAAAAATACCTACTAAAAATCCTTAGTGTGAGGTACGATATTACTTGCTGAGAGCCTGCCGGCCGCGATTGCGGCAACGTTATGGCCCGTATCGTAACAGCGGAACATAATAAAGCTGGCCCCGCACGCCGCGCGCCGGTCTAATTTTATCTATTTACCACAAAACTACCCATAAAAGTTGGAATTTCGAAAAAAGTCATGTATTTTTTTACTTTTAATATTGTGTAGAATCACCTTCCGAAGTTAATGCACTTTAACCCCGGACACTCTGTATATATATATATATATATATAAAAAAAAAATTGCCGAAAATTCGCTGGTTCATGCAACCATGTAATATGTAATTACCTTTAAAAAATGTGTAACTGTTTGTGTTCCTAGCAAACTAAAATAAAATAAAAAAAAAATTAAAATATATATTATTATAAGCAATAATTATTAGCCTGAAACACTCATCAACATTGAAAAAATCTCCCGAGAAAAGATAAATGCCGCCGAATGGACTTCCCGCGTCCTTCTGATTAAAAATAATAATTTAAATATATATTCTCATTGTGAAAATTATATCCAATATTCATGTACAAATTTGAACTAATTTGACCTAGTACCTAATAACCTATGAATTTCTATATCTACAATATGTAAAAAAGGTCATCTCCCAGCACGGTAGGGAAATTCAGCGTTTTCGCGATTAGAACCTTCATTTGTCATCCAACATTAACGTTTAGTTAGAAGAGTAATACTACAAAGTACAAGCCTGGTAAAAACCATTATTTATAACAATTTTAGAGTTATAACAACATGATACCCCCCCCCCCCCCCTTACCACAAGCACATCGGTAAAGATTTTATCAATAATGTCAGTAAATTGCCGTCGTTGTCGTTCCCGAGAAAGTTTCAAATTGCCAATGAATAATACTTTTTTTATTTTTTTTTTATTTGAATTTTATTTTAGTAATTTGTACATTTAAGGTTACAAATTTCTAATTAATTATAATATTTTATATTTCAGCTAATTAATTATAATATTTCAATTTCACTGCATTTTTTCTTTCTTTTTTTCTTGTTTTATCTAGCTCCTACAATACATCTTGAACTTTTCAATTGGTGAGGACTTTAGAGTTTCTGGTAGTGTGTTTTATAACTTAATTCCTTTGTATAGCAAACTGTTTTGCGTATTCGTTTTGTCCTTTTTGTTTAATCTTATTTCCTTGCACGTCCTTGTGTAATGTCTGTGAATGTCCTTATTGTATACGATTTTATTTGAGAAGTATTTTGGTAACAAGTTGTTTAATATTTTGTGAATAAATATCAACGTGTTCAAGGTCAGCATTTTTTTCACTGTTAACCAATTAAGTTCCTTTAACATTTTATTTATTTTCGAAAATCTATTTCTTCGGAGAATTATTCTCATTGCTCTGTTTTGAAGAATTTGAAACTTATTCTGTTCTCTTTCATTACACAGGAAAAAGATACTTGAACAGTAGTTGAAGTGTGGAGCAATAATTGAATTGTAAATGGTGATGGCAGTTTTTCCGGAAATTTTAGGCCGAATTCTTCCCAAAAAAGATATCTATACGAGTAACACAGTTCAAGTAAAACTAAATTAAACATATTTATTTAATTTGAACCATTGTTTATTCGTTTGCGATCAACAATCGTGCTAGGGAACAATAATTTCCGACGTCGATAAAATATTTATCAATGTGCTTATGCTGCGAAGCCTTATAAACCTTAAGTTAATTTTAAACCGTGAGAAATTAAATAAAGTGAAAAACTGGATGAATGCAGTTTTAAAGTGAATTTAAATTCAGAAAATGGGTGAGTATCGGTTTTCTAATCAAATTATTTGCTTTTGCGGAGGCTGGAAATGTCTCGTTACGCCACTGTCCCATATAATTTATTTGCTTCCTGTAAGAGTATCCAGACACGACAAAGGAATAATTCAACATTGCCTCTGGAACCCACTTAACGCAAGAACCGAAGACTTGAATGCCAACCTTTTTGGCGCTAGGCCAAGAAGCGACCCACACGGCTAAAGTTACGGCCAGTAGGGGCGCGTTAGAAATGCATGTAAAAATAATATTCTTAGATAAGAGGTCTGCAGTTTTTAACCGCAAAAATAAAATGGCGAAGTCTCTGTGATAAGATTCTAACCACAGAAAAATTATGAAAAAAATTCGAGACTTGGAATTGAAACTATTCTATACTGACAATTCACTGATCAAAGACTTTAGAATTTAGAAGGCTTTGACAAGGCTTTTGAATCACGCAATAAAAACTTTGTAATTCAATGGTTTAATGGTTTTTCAGCAAAAAAACATTAAATGGCTGTCAACTTGTTACTACAAAATGTTGGCGTTGGCAGTTGTAAGTCTTGGTGGCGGATGCACTTGCCAACTGACTGGTTGTGGGCCAGATCGGGAGGGACAGCTTGAGACCTTTTGAACTCTCCATCTGGACTTTCCTGACCCATCGCCTTGCACCGTGGGGAGGGATAGATTCGTACGTCCGTCACTCCTGGACATATTGACCCCAAGATTCCCACATTCCTTTTTTCCTTTCCAGAACATCAACTCCTTCCTTTCCCTAAAAACGACCCACCACACAGCATCTCCAAAGATGATATAGTCCTTGTGAGATAGATATTTATTCTCATGGCCTGTGTGGAGCTAACGTAAAAAAATGTGTGCAGTTAACATGCGAAGTAAAACTTTCAGAAAACTAAAGTAGTCAAAAGTGGGGAGGCTACAAAACATCGCAAAAAGAAGAGACCGATTATTTTATCTCATTCTCTCGCAGGCTAAATCCTATATATGTACGTGTTTGTCTCTTTTTAGTATCGCTTTTTCGTTCCATCAAAATTTAAATCACAAGTTTTCCCTTCAAAACCGCGTCTTGTGAATTAATCAAATTTATTCTACAACAGTTTTCATAGAAGAAACCACTTTTATAACAATGCTTTCATTCATACTTTCTAAGAAAGCTTCATATTTAAGCCAACTTCTTATAAGGCATTATTTAGTATATCCAATTGATTGTATTACCTAAATAGGTTAATCACGTGTGGGCAAAATCATGATGTGTTGGATGTACTACAGGTTGTGCAATTAGCAACATGTGGTAATCTTGGATAATATGCAAGTGAGAGTCCCTTTGTGCACAGATTCAGAACACGGGAATATGTCGATAACACCACTGACGAGTTTCCTGGAGAGCATAATTGTGGTATGAGTGTGGTATTCACAAACGTTTATAGGAGGCTAATAATTTCAATGGTACAATGTAATGTACGCAGGATTGAAAAGGAGACGAGGGAAATATTAAAAATAATATAAGAAAGCATACGCTTGATAATTATCATAATGTAGAATATATCAGAGGGTAGATACTAATAATATGTACGAGGCAATGAAATGATGGGACAAGTGGGACAAATTATTTCAAAAAATGCAGTTACACACCTACTGCATATACCTATACTTTAAAAGTAGGTAGCCTAAACTTAAAAATATGTAGTAAAGCTTGTAAGGTAGGTAATAATTAAAAATAATAAATAAAGAAATATGGAAAAATAATTAGTTGATAATAATGTTAATTCTAAAATTTGAAAATATGAGATTGACAAATATGACGGTTTGACAGAAGGTGGCAATATTGAAATTGGTTAACGCGCTCGTCCCGGTAAGACGGAGAGGTCTGGGTTCGAGTCCCAGTTGCGACCATTGTCTTTTTTCTGTTTTTCTGTGTCTTGTTCTTTTTCATATTTTCGTTTAGATTATTATTGTTAACTTATTCTTATATGATATATTTCACTGATGGGAATAACCTTCGAAAAAGTATAAAAAGAAAGTTTTCTTATAAAAAATAAATAATTAGGCTTTGGATATGTACATCTGCGGACGATGTTAAAACGCGATTATGAAACCATTAACGACATAATTTGGTAGGTCGCTATGGGTACCGCTGCCCCGGGAATCATTTGTTGGATGTCTATAACATGTTAGGGATTAATCTTATTATTATCATTATTCCTACTCACACTTATTTCTACCTGTACCTGTGAAGTCACAAGTGCAGTGCCTTAATAGTCTTCAAAGTGACAGCCGTATGTTATGATCAGTTCATTCATTGTTACTCGGATGACAGTACAGTCCATGATAGCTTTTTGTTTGACAAGCCCCTAAATGGCTCACAAACTAGAACGGCCGGAGGGCTTTGAAGCAAAGAATGGACGGTTACCTCGAGAGTGTTTTCTCTTGGAGTAAAAGTAATCTCGTTGAATTCAAGGTTTAAAAGACCCAATCATGTCTGATTACGTCTAAAAGGGATCGAAATAAAAAACCTAGTCTCCTTCAATGGAAGCAATCTTCCGAACAGGCCCTCTATTGATATGCTTGATGTAACTCTAAGCGACCAGCTCAGATATCGGGGCTCCGTCGAAGCCAGAGTAAAGTTAGCCTCCCAAAAACTGGGCGTACTGTACAGGGCCCGCAGAAACTTTAATAGTACACAACTGCTAACCCTGTACAAATCGCAAGTGCGCCCCGCGAATTTGGCAGCCACCTCAGATCTGGAGCTCCAAAATACCTGAAAAGTACCATCGACTCTGTGCAAAAACGGGTTTCCGTTTGATAGATTCTCCCATCTTAACAGACGGATTACAATCTTTAGAGCACAGGCGTCATTACTTCCTTTCCTCAAAAAGACCCTCCACACAGCATCTCAGATGATATAGGCCTCGCCATATACTCACATACACTCGCCTCGCACCGTAGTAGGAGGTATAAATTTATCGTAACTACTGTACGCAATAACACCTAAAATCCTCCAAAACACTCATACCTTTTTCTTTTCTAGAAATTGCTCTCCTTCTTATTCTTAAAAAGATCCTCCACATAACAACCCCAAAGTTGGGAAAGAGCCTTTTAAATTTTTTTTCTGATGGCCTCCTGTGTAGAGAGAATGCGAAAATAAAAATAAAGCACAATTATTACCTCCGTAGACTGATCCCGGTGGGTAAGTACTTAATACATAACACGTTATTTCATAGAAAAAACTTTAAATGGGCGAGCTCATAATTATTTGAGGTTTATTCGGTTTATCTCAATTTTTTGGTTCATAAATCATTTTTCGCGTGAACAAAAAACAAGAAGAATCTAATACGTCAGAAAAGGTTCTACCCCTTGGGGATGGTGCCACCCGCAATGGAATATTTTCAATTACTCTTGTTAATACAAGAAAACCGATGGATCGTGCTGATTTTAATTACAATCGTTGGGGTATACTCGGGAACGGGAATAAAACGAAAACTGCTAGATATTCTGGGGGTATTTTTTCTGATTATTACAATAACCAGAATCAAAGATAAAACTTGGCATTTTAACAAGAAGAAAATTATGAATTTCACCGAAATGAGAAATGAGCTTTTTTTCTAGTCAACTAATAACTATGGCATAGTATGGAAGTCGAAATCAAGGTGGATGATTTGCTGGGTGGTATGGAGGTTATTGCTATGTCCTTGAGTATGAGTACCTTAAGAGCACAAACAACTTGAGTCCAACCTGAGTTGAGAAGTTTTCTATGACCCTTTCAGTACTGGTTTTTGATGTTTGGCGTGTACGGCTGTGCGTGATAAGTTGTTTTTGAAGTGATACACAGCATCATTGTCGAATTCTTGTGAAAGAAAGTACTTTTTTTACATTAACTCCTCACATGAGGTATATGTCATATTGCCTATGTCATCTTAAGGGATGCTGTGTGGAGGAACTTTTTAGAGAAATAAAGTTCTGGGGAGGAAAAGTTATGAGGAGTGTGTAGGAATCTGAGGGTCAATGCGTCCAGGGGTGACGGACGTATGAATCCATCCCTCCCACTGCGATGCAAGCCGATGGGTCGATAGCATCCGGCTAGAGAGTTCAAAAGTTCTCTCTCGACCAGTCTCTCCAGATCCAGCCCGCCACGCAGTAGGTGTGCAAACGCATTCGAGCTAATATTTAGATAAACCTAACTCCGCCTACTGATTTGGTCTTACGTTTCCTAATTTTAACATTTCCTAAACTGTGCAATGGACATTCTAGAATTAAGAGGGCTCTGGGTACTTCTAACTACAGATAGTGTTACATAAATTAATAGCGAGATAAAAAATATGACTTATTTTATTCCGCCTTTATATAGTCGATGTACGAAAACATGTGAACAAATTTTTCTGACCGTGTTTATTACGTGAAGATTGCTCACATGATGATTCCGCACATGGATAATCCCGAACACTGATTATTCCGCGCACATGCTGTACCAAACACCAAACAATGCACGTGGTTTACTTACTTACAGATTTCTTCTCTCAAAACGTAACACCCAGCAGAAAAAAATGCAGTAACTCGATTAGTCTTTATTAATTGAAAATTCCACAATCTTGTTTTAAAAAATGGAAAACGTTTACAATCGTAATAATTCATGTCTAGAGTTTTCAACGTGCGTAATAATCTGAACCTGAAATACTTTGTGTGCGAAATAATTTTTTGTTCTTTTGTTTTCCACGTGCGGAATAATTTGTGCACCATATTTATTTTCGCAATAATCAACGAACCATAAAAAATAAAATTCTCCACTTCCTAGAGCTGTATTGTAATTTTGATTCTTCCCCTTGCTGTATTATTATTTAAACAATCTTATATTTAAAAATACCCTTATAAAGAATACCGACCTCTTTCCTTCACGTTAACCTTATCTAGAAAAGAAGACCCTAATACAAAAAGAGAAGTTGCAAAATGAAATAATAAATAAAATCAAGAGGCCCCGTAATTTAATACCCATACACACACGGGTATAATGAAGAGTATAAGTGCCTATAGCCTTTTTCATTATAAAATGTTATTATTTATATTGAAGCACCTACGTGTAAAGTGGAGTCACGCTAGGTACTTTGTTTTGGAGAAATTTAAAGATAAATGCTTTCCCTAGATATTTTATTACCATGGTTATTACGAACTCCATTCTTTATTCTATGATAAGCTCCTTTTAAAATAGAGTAGGTTGTAAATTGTTGCCCAAAATCTTGTTTCACAAATTGAAGTCTTTAATTTTCGGTAATATTTTGAAATACATCCTGAACAAAAATGTATCATGAATTTAGTACAAAAGCTAGGCAGAAACTTGGAGAAATTTTCTCATAATATTATTCTCATCTCAGAAGTCGATGCTGGCCCATTTGAAAAGTGGATTAATAGGGTGATTAATGAGACATTTGAAGAGGGAAAATTTCCGTAGTCATAAATACTCGTATCTACTATCATACCGGTTTCAAAGATTAAAATATCAGAAAATGTGAAGAATTTCGACTGAACTATTATGAACGGTTACGATATATGAATACATACTTAAGTGATAATAAATTAACAATTTTTGCAGTAGGTACTCAAATAAACACAATATATTATTCCAAGAGCAATCAAATTGTGCGTATTGAACCTATTTTCGTAACCTCAGACCCCATCTAAAAGACTTTTCCTTATATTTGAATATGAAGTTTTTCTCCGCGCTAATAATAATCAATTCAACTGCGGAACTAAAAATATGTTGCTTTTTAATGCGTCGAACGGAATTTTTTTTATGGTAAATTAATGCCTGCTGGAGTATTTTTAAAAAATTTATTAAAATATTTTAATTTTTACATTTACAGAAGTTACGTGTTATATATTGATAAAAATAAATTAGATTGAGATTATTTTCGAGGTCCTCCTCACTAGAAAATCCTGTGCTGATGGGGAATATGTTTTGGATAAGTTTTCAGCGACTTCTATGGTACCTACAACTTCATGGTTTGCGTAAGCTTTTTACCGAAATTTATTAGACGATGTTTTATACCAAGGCGCTCAAAAAGATGGAGATGGAGAGATTTATAATTACGAATGTTAGAGGAGCGCTTTAATATTAAAAGCGATCAAATCGATGCGAAAAATGTGAAAATCTTACTAATATTATAAATGCGAAAGTTTGTATGGATGGTCCTTACTCTTTCACGCAATAAATAACGAATGGAATTTTAAAATTCTTTCACTAATCGAAAGCTACATTATTTGCGAGTAACAACGGCTTTATATATTGGTAAGTTCTGGCGTTATGAATGAGCTGTGGCGTTATGAAATTATGTATCATACGTTTTCTGTCCCTAACAAAATCGAGTTATTGCAAACGTCAAACAAATTGTAACTTTGGAAAAAAATGTTTTTATTTTTTTATTTTAGGTTTAAAAAGAGTGCTTTGTTGTGATTAAAAAGAGTACTTTTTTGGCGTCGTAGTTAATATCTACATATCTCTAAAAATGTTTATTCTCCGAACAAAAAGCATAACATTGCTATAAAGCATAGCGTTTGAAGTGGACTGTCATTTTCTTATTTTTTTAGGTTACTCTGGATTCAAATATGAATAAAATACTAATAAAGGGAGTAGGTACTTAAAATAAATTTCTATTTCTATAATATAAATATTTTCTAAAATAGAATTTTTATTTGCGAAATGACTTTCTCAAATTTTGAAATTTTCTATTAAACAATAATTATTTTCTATTAGACAAAACAGCAAGAATAATAACAATTATGCCAATAATTATGGCAGTAATTTCCCACTAATACTATGCGAGCGTAGCCGTGGATAAAAGCTAGTGTTTAATAATTCACAACTCGTTTAAAATAGAGGAAAAATCTCGTAGAATGCGTCTTAAGTATCATTTAAAGAAACATTGTGAATTTTTTCACAACCGTAAATTGTAAAATAATTGAAAAAAACGTGTTTATAATGATTTTCGGAGCATAATTTGCGATTTTTTTCTATCGAGATAATTTCATATAATTTGCGTTTTGCCATGGAACGCGTCTAGATATTATCTTCAAAAATAACATATATTTTTTTAAGAGCTTAAAAACTTCAAATGTTTAAGGGAGATATTTAAGAAATCGGAAGAAATTCGGGTAGCGGTGGCTTAAGCCAAGATTTAATACCATTGTAGTTATTTTATGTTTTAATTTGTTTGATACATATAACCCTATATGAAACAATATGAAACCCTTGGTCGGCAATACAGAGTGGATATAATTACGGTTCGTGTCATTTTATTGCTTTACCTTCCATTGCTTCTGTAAGTTCTCTAAAATGTTCGATGCTTTTTTAATAAAATCCATTCAGTAGTTTTGATATTATTATTTACTTTTATCCTGTACTGACTGAGAAGTTGCCTTTTTAATCCAGGCTTTTTCATTTGTGAAAACATCATTATAAGAACTATACTATAAGTATTTGACTTTGTATATGTTATTAAATAAAATAGTTATTTGTAGAATGTTATTACTTTGAATAACACGACTTATTTACGGTGATAAAGTATTTTTATATTAATTTATAATTACTTCAATTGTTCGACTATAAACAAAATACTAGGAGTGGTTGAAAAGTAATCGGCCTAGGTAAGAGATGGACCTTTAAATGAATACCGTGAAATTTTCCGCCAGCTTTGTCTTTTAGTTTGTGTTCGACGATCATTGAAAGCGTTCACCTTTTACATTTTTACGACAACGAATTAAATCGAATATCGTGCTGGGAAAAAGTACTTACTAGTTTTTAAAAGAAAAAATGAACGATGAGATAAACGCTGAACTGTACAGTGTTTATGGGAAATATGCACCTTCGATACCAACAATTAAATATTGGACAGCTGAATTTAAACGCGATAGTAAGAGCATTTTTGATGATGAGCGTTCAGGTCTTCCAAAACAGGTCGCCACGTCAGAAATGGTCAACAAAATTCATGAATTGATAATAGACGATCCACGAGTGACTAAGATCGAGATGTGTGGATTTCAACAGCATAGGTGCTCATTATTTTTCAGGAATATTTGGGAATAAGGAAGCTCTCTTTCAGATGGGTGCCGAATTTGGTCTCAGTCGAAAACGAACTCGATCGTCTGATGTGCTTGGCGATGTTCAACAGCAATGAGAAGGATTTTTTACGTTGTTTCGTAACCGTTGACAAAACATGTATCCATCACAATAAACCAGATATTAAGGAACGATCAAAAAAGTGGACTGCTCCTGGCTAACCAAACTTGAAGAAAGCTATATTGGGTCTGTCGGCCAACAAGATCATGGCCTTTTTTTGGGAGATGCTCATATCATTCACTCCGACTATCTGGGAAAGGGCAAAAAATCACGGGCGTCTATTATGCACAGCCTTTAGACCGATTTGAAGCGAAAGCGGTCGAATTTAGAGAAGAAAAAATGCTCTTCCACCAGGACAATGCACCGGCGCGCAAGTGCGCAGTCGCAATATCCAAATCCATTACTTTCATCTGATTTAACCACCTGCGACTAATATTCATATGAAAACTGGCTCAGTGGTAAGAGAAATAGGTTGAATGAGGTGGTCATCACTGAAACAGAGGCTTAGAGGGTTTCAAGAAATCGTTGGATGAAATGTTTACCGCTAAAAGAAAAGAAGGAGGCTAAATGTTAAGAAATAAATTTATTTTTGACCAAATAACTTCTATTTTCTTGCTTAGGCCGATTACTTTTCAACCGCCCGCGCCCCTTGTAATACAACTTCTTGATTGTCAAAAGAAAGATTAAAAAATTCTTGTAATTAAAAACCAAAAGACCATGCCAGATATTTCAAATATTTTGAAAACAATATTTTATTTTATGCCTAATGATTATCAATTATTTTGCAATTACAGTGAAATTTTATTTTTAAATGTTTATCGATTTCCGAGTATTATGACTTTGTATCGTGTTTACCCAGGTAAAAACATGATAAATTTGTTTTTTATGCGATTTTAAAGAAAGTTATAATAGTGATAAATATGAAAGTTACAATGGATTTACTTCTAGATAGATAGGTCTACTTCGATAGATATAATACTTTATTTTCGTCAGCCCCTTTTTTTGCTAAGTGACCTCATTACCTTATGGAATATTTTTCTTTTCTTTTCACTGCATTGTCAATACATTGATACCATTTTTACTATACCCATATACTATTGTGGTATACTTTAATCTTTACTTTCGCGCAGCGAGAGCAGATGTTGTTTGATTGCGTGAGTTCGCTGCTTTGATGCACCACGGTACTTTGATGTCCAAGTGCTAAATATGTTTACCATTTTATTTTATTCTACCTTGCATTCAATTTTCTATATGTATACTTTTCTATAGCAGAGAGAGTAGTGCGTTTACAGCTGTTCAGCTGAAATAAACAAAAACTTTATCCGAAACATGCGAACACCTCAGCACAGGTTCTGCTAGTGAAGTGTTTACAAAACATTACTTGTAGTAGCAAATGTTTTGCGAATCAATTTGTAGTATTTTTCACGCTACTACCATGCATACTTATCAATGCTTATATTTATATTTTATTTGTCTGTAAACAGTATACAAATAAGTAAATAAATAAAGTTTTTTTTTCACTAAATTGATTCATTCATCTAAAGAGTAGGAAAATATTAAAGATATCATATGAAAGTAAGAAGGGGACGAAGTTTCTCGCCAGTAAGGAAATATTAAGGACGGATGGTTTCACAGAATTAGAACCATTATTCATATTTAACATATTCAAAATCTGTCCTATCCTAGTTTTGTTACTATCCACGTACCGTAAAGCAACAGGTCCATGATGAAATAATTGCAGAACTTGGATGGAGCTTAAACAAAACTTAAATTTTAACTTTGAAAATTTATAATTGTTCAAAGTCTGTGAAACAATCCGTCCTAAGCTTGTTGAAACAGACACTGCCTTCTTAGTTTTTGTCAGAACGTGGAGTTAGCGAGAGCACATCGTATATCAGCGGACAGCTGATTCCGGGGACGTGATGCTTGCACCGAGAAATAAAGTATGAATGATGTAGACTGTTCTGTGGGACTTTCGAGGCTTCTTTTATCTCTAGAGAAGTCCTTGTTGAGAAATATAGAGGCTTGCTTTACTTTCAGAATAATTTGAGATGGTTATTATTATTATTAACTTTTTTACGTATTTGTAAAAAAGCATTAACTTTGTGGCTCGCCATCACGTACAATTAAAAACACATAAATATACACATGTTATTGTTAAGAATTTGAACAATGATGCAACTAGAGACATCTATGTTCTGGTGACTGAACTTGATTACTTTTAATTACCTATTGGCATCTTAATGTGCAGCACTGCTGTTAGAGAACTCAAGGTACCCGGCGCTGCTTACCGACTGCATTGTTGTTGTTTGTGTTGGTAATGTCAATGTTTTTTTGGTATAAAAGCCTGACTCCCTTAAACACTCTCTCTGGCCTGATCATTGTCCTTTTGAAAGGTTCTCATTAGTAGAATATGGGGGGGGTTAAGCTTTACATAAAATTAATAACGTGTTGATTCAAGTTGTTGTTAAAGGCATCGTATTATTATTATTGTGAATTAAATGACTCAACTATTTAAAAAGTGTTTGGAATACTAAGAAGTCCATTATAAAAATATCCCATCATGAAATAAATATTAACAGTTGTAGACCAATTAAATAACTTTTTTTTTTTAAATAGATGGTTGACTGGGAGGTGGACAAAGGGGAGGGGGTATTTACGTGATTTCCGGCAAGAACAGAGCGGTTTGCTGGAAATATATTTAATATCTAGAATAGGAATAAATGTAAATTAATTTGGTAATCCAATATGCCTACTGGAGTTTTTTTCGGGTTTTCTAATTTCACATGCTTCTAATAAGACATTATTATATTACCGGATAGTAACTTTTGGTTACCTAAAATGGATGACTCGTTTTTATGGCAGTTCCGAAATCTTTAATATCGTGCATTGATTTAATATTTTATATTGATACAGTACATCAACCTTATAAATTATTCCTTCAAACTCCAGACTTAACAAACATAATTATCTTTGAATAAACAAGGATTAAAAATAATAGAGATACACTATCTCGTTTGAGTTCAATTATTAGTAAACACCAGAAGCTTAAAAAGGGAAGCCTTCATCTTAAGCCAACTGCTTTCACAGCTTAACTTCCCATTATCTACTAAGTCCTTATTCTTCTAGGAAGCCACCTCTTCTATCGAGCTCGTCGGAACAATTTTATTTCCAATCAATTTTATATTTACTCAAAGCTCTCGAAGGAAAATGCAAAAAAATAACGTTGATATTTTAGTAACCCTTAGCATAGGAGATAATATTATTAAATATTACTTTGACGTCGGATAGAATGGCATTTCAAAAACTCGCCAGCCATCATGAAATAGTGATAAATATTCGTTGAGGAATTCACATCATAGAGTGAAATTGTTCCCATATTTTATGGATGAATTCATTATTATCCATGCATTGGCATAAATTGAAGATGGATTGTTTCTTGAGAGGATTTTTTTTTTAATTAAACAAAATGATGTTAATAAACTGCACTAAATAAAAATTATGAAAACAATTTTTGAAATATTTTATTCAATATTATCGGTTGTATCTTAATAGATTAATAATGTTTTTCTAACATTCCCCCTTCAAATAGGGGGTAATACATTCCCCCCAAAAAGCAGTTTTTTTCTACGATGTCTAATGCCTACAGTACACAACATCTTTTTTCAGCCCGATTCCAATTAGAGACAAAAGTCAACATTTTTCGATTTACGCGATTGCTATTTTCATACTGTGAAAGAACCCCAAACTATATTGTACCCAGAATATTTAATAAACTACCAATGACAATTAAAAATATAAACGTTTTTACAGCTAAAGTCAAATATAATCTAAGGAAATGGTTATTAGATACTAAAGATTTATATTGATGCCCAACTGAAGCCCTTGTTTTTCCTTATTGGAATTCAAATTCTAAGGAAATGGAAAATCATTATAAATTTTTATTACCTTATGTGTATTAACCTATAGAAGTGTAAGAAGACTTGTTATTATATTCATTTGCTCATATTAAATTCATATGTACTTTTTTGTTATATGAGGCTTATACTGCTTTTTACATATTAAAATATATACTTTTCTGTAATTTAACCAACTTATCTTTATTGATAATTTATCAACATTATACATACCTATACCATACTGTTTACCATTGTATCATGTTATTGCAAAAATGTTGTCATTATTATCAAAAATAAATAAAATATCTACAATTTCAATTGTCATCACTGCAAACAACATACGAACCATGCATTTTGCTGTGATGCCAACTGAAATCGTAGATATGAAAATAGAGATGAAAATAACGATCGCGCAAAGCGAAAAATGTTGACTTTGGTCTCTAATTGGAATCGGGCTGAAAAAATATGTCTTGTAACTTGTAATGTAGGCATAAGTCATTTTTTTAGATCACATACTCTATAATTTAGTTTTCGGCAAACCGAGCTGCATTTTAAAAAAGATTCCGTAAGTATTTGTTAAGATATTCTAAAATATCTACCGAACTCTTCCCCCCTGCGTCCTGCCTCTCCTGACTCTCCGACTCCTCTTACTGCTTCTCAGGATTCCCTCTCGAACCGCCGCAAGTTTTTTTTGTGGAAGTCGCATGTCCTAGCCACTCGTCTGCAACCTTTCTATGATTATTGGTATCTATCGGAAAGAAGACTTATGTAGTCATCTTCTAGTGATGGTAGTAGAAATGAGTTTTTCTTCTATTATTGCAATTTTACCCGAAGCCCGATCCTGGTAACAAACGCCATCTGTCGTAACCAGTTAGAGTGAATAGCTCCCACCGCAGCGAGTGAACCACATTCCGCTCGCTTGCATACAGATTTCGCAATATTTCATTTTGGACACAAAAAGTGCAACATTATTTACTATGACGTTTCGAATCCACGCATAAAAGAAGCCACCGCAATTTTTCCGCTGTCAACTTGTGAAGGAAGAAAAATCTGAGGGGCAAACTTACAAACCACAACCATTTCTATCGCCAACAAAAATTAGATCTGGAAATGCCTACGTCAGATATTGGTATTTTGAATTTGGTCAGAAATTAGGTACCTACTCCGTAAGTCTATAATGTTGCTTATTAATCCAATAAATACCAATTTGGCAGGGATGCCCGGGTTCATGGAGTGAAGTTTGTCTAGGTCTTGGAGGCGGATGACAAGGACACACTGTCTATTGCCAATCCAAATTTAGCCGTTTTTATGTCAATTAATCGATGAACAATCATGCGTGCGCTAAAAACTATTTGAATACCACACGAATTAAACTATTTTGTAGGCAGTTCAAACCTTTATTATGAAAATTATTTCAATAATATCAACATTTACCCGAAAATATATGTTTTATTAAATAATTTACAAATATATCAACCCTGTTGTCGGAAGAGCAAAAATTTTCCACTTTGCCTTAAAATCCAAATAACAAGGAATATTAATGAACGCATCCTAAAACTAAAAACTGTTTTTGTAAGGTGATAAAAAAGTCTTTCGTATTTTATCGGCTTTCGAATTTGTATAATTCGTTATAAACATATAAATTTCGAAATGTAATAATTTTGAATGCAAACTTAAAAGTTTTTGTAAAGGCCAACCTTACATTGTTTCTAACTAAAATTACTGATAACGAAAAAGAAAGAAAAATTCAATAAAAATAACACATACATTTTTAAGAGGCAAATGTATTATAAACGTTATCATCTTCGTATTTTTATGTAAAAATAATTATTAAAAAATTCTCAAAATTTTATAATTTTTTTTTTCAAATTTTTGAAAACTTTGGTTCCATAAAGCTGTTCAATTGAATTATTTTGTGGTTAACTTTTAGATTTTAATATTTATTATTTATTATCTGCATCTATACATATACAAAGGTTTACATATTTTTTTTTGGCCTTGCCAGTCTCACTAGAAAATCCTTAGTCGAGACTGACTAGTTTACAAATATTTTATAAATATTAAATAAAGAACATTAAATTTTTCAATACAGCAAAATATTTGACAAATTTTCAGGCTGGTACTGGTAACAATAGCGAGATAGAGGATTATATTTGGGTGAGGTGACTTATTATTACATGACCTTTTTTGATGATCCATTGATTGATCAGGATTTTGTATTATTTGTAAATATTATTCGATTGTCTTGTTTTGTCAGGTAGGTTATTGTATATTTTAGACGCAATGTATTTGAAATTTCTTTGACCAAATGTTGTGTTTGTTTTAGGTGTTTGTATGAATTCTTTGGTTTTGTGCTGCGTGCTTACAATATTTTGGACATTTAAAAAAAATATATGTGTTTTATTTTTAAACAGATGAGTTAAGATTGTTTGTGTAAATTTATCGAATATCTAATATATGGAATTTGTTGAACATATCACAGTACTTTCATAATTAATTTTTGTGCCTTCGATAATGAATCTATAGCTGATAGTGTTGCACCTCCCCATCCGATTATTCCATATTCAACGATTGATTGACAAAGAGAGTAATAAACAATTTTCATAGACTTGGAATTTTCTAATGTTTTTGACAAAATAAATATGTTTTATATAAAGCGTGATATTTTCTCTTTTTAACACCGTTTAGATTATATTTCCAACCACGATAGTAAGAGAGACATAATGATTTCTATGAGACCTACATATCATGATTTGTTCCGAAAAGCGAATAAATTAGCCTGAGTGGATAATTTATTTGCTTTTAATTAAAAAAATAAGTTTACGATAACGATCACAAATAATGTTTGCGATGCCGAAATTACTTGGTAAACGTTTTTTGCTCTTGGTTATATTTTATGCTATTATTTATTATTATAAATTAATTTTAACCAATATTAACGATTATAATGATTCTGTTTTAATTTAATTTTATATAATCACGCGCTATTTGATTTTGGCCAGGATTTCTGAGAATTTAATTTGGATCGTATTATTTATTTATATAACAGCCCATGGCAACAGAGTTAAAAAATTCAGAAATTATTTGACCAGTGTTCATTAAAAACGCATTGTGTAAATAAGTATGTCCGTTTGAATGTAATTAGGTGGCAGTGTATCATTTTAAAAGTTAATTGAAACCGGGTAACCAAGAATGTTTAATTTTTAATCTGTTTTAAGGGATTGAAGAGCTTTTGTAAAGCTTTTTGGGCATTGAAGAGCTTTTTTCATTCAGGCATATACTAATTACACCAAGGATGCCCAACCCAAATATTACTGAGCTTAGATTGGCCACTGTGGCGTGAGGGGTCGTTTCATTTCCTAAAATGTTGACCGTTACATCCGTCCATGAATACAAGTAAATTCGGTGTCCACAAATGATATTATTGTTAAAACGTGATCTTCAATGCTAGAAGGCATGAACATGCAATTATTTGTGTCCTTTGCACTCACCCTCCACTTATGAAAATCAGGTCAGTTGCATTCGATCCTCCAAGAAATGTACGGAAAAAATATACCGGTCAGAATTGATAACGAAAATATATTCTTAGAACGGCCATGCGCCTGGGACTTTTCAAATAATAAATCAAAACCCCTATTGAGAGTCATAGGTTTAATAAAAATAAAGTTTTAATTTCACAAAATACAATATAAATGTGATAAATTTCACGAAAACGATTTTTTTTTGTACGAATACCAAAATCCAAAATACAGAAGGCTGAAAACTTCACTTATGCCACAAAAAAATCTTCAACTGGGCCGCAAATTAGAAACAATGTACTACACTCTTATTCTGCAAATGCAAAAAATTAAATATTTCAATAATCAAGTTAAGTTTTTTTTCAAATTGAGTACTAGTGGACTACAAGAAAATAGAAACACTAATTACGTTGACAAGTAAGGTATTAATTTGTTAATTTTCCAATGTTATTTGGGAAATCAAATTATAATATTATTTAATCAATAAAGATATTATAATGACAAAGTATCCAGAAATTTGTCTTCTTAGATTCGACCGATTCTTTTTTCGATTTTTCTGTTTAACATTTTTTTGGTTTGAGAGTCGTTAATATTATCTTCGATGCTTTAAATTTCTTTGTATTATGAGGTGATTTATTAATCATATTTTCATACCTTTGTAAAAAGGTTTTCGTATTGAATTTTTGCACATTTGAACTGAGAAATGCACACCCATGTAATTAATTTGTTAATTAAACCATCGGGTTCGTACCCAATCGTCGTTGGCTTAAACCGCACAAGAGTCCCAACTACTCCCAGCCGCCTGGAATCAGTGAGATTAAGGTATCCACAATTGGGGTATGTTAACAAGCTGAAGGAAAGTGTGGAAGGGAAGGCGATGGACAAGAGGAAGGTGGGAAAGTACCTGGCTATTTAGATCTAGTCATCAAACACCAATAAGCCATTTCAAGCAATTTTTCAATTCTGAATGGTGGTTTTACACCAGGCCGATACTGAAAGTATCTTTCACTCTGCAGCGTGCGGCAATTATACATTATGATATTTTTATTTGTCAAAAGACAAATCAAACGAATAAAACTCATATGCGCAGGCCTGGTTTTGAACCAGCGACCTTCAGATTTCTTGTCGAGAGTCTTGGCTCTCGACCACGGAGACCGTCACATTCGGCATTATGGAGAAACGATTTTTTAACTTTGATTAAACAAAAACGTATATTCAATCAGAATATGAATTATGTTGATATGCTTTTAATTTGTTTCATATTTTTTTGTTCTTTAATTTTGTTCCTTTTGTTAAAAAATTGAAATTTGGTTATTTTAACAGAAATGAATAAGGTCTGTAAATCCAGTTTCAGCGATGTGCATCTCAGGCGGCTTCTTTGTTGTTAAAATTTCCATTTCATTTTATGGGATTTGCGACAGTCCAGACGAACCATTTTTCATACGGTGGTGGGAGAAATTCACTGCGAGGCGGTGCTCTACTCCCATACTTCCATACTCCTTAACTCCTCCACTGAACTTCTACTGCTTTTTGAGGACAGGAAAACCTCATCATTATAAACATGTATTCAATATATAACTATATATAAAGTGACTTTGATTGTTAAATGGTTAGAGTTTAGTTTAAAATAAATATATTTTAATTAAAATGTCTAGTTTTATTTAGATTTGGTAAAGTCCGTATATAAATAAAAATAATTTTAGGTACAATACTTACTTAACTAGATAGATTCCGGTCTTTAAAGATAGCGGTCTGTGAGACTGCACGTCCATAGTAGTGAAACAAAAATATAACGTCCATTGTTAAAGGTTAAGAGGTGTTCTACAGAATTAACTCATTTTCTCTCAAAATTATCGAAAGTCTCACTCAAAAGTGGAAAGGTGCGAGAAAAATACAAAATGGCTGTATTGAGAACTCAGCCATTTTGGAGCACGTGAGTCTCTATGTTCCAGATGAATATCTTAGACAGCGTCATCATAGATTATTCTATCTTTCTGCCTGTAGGACTAACCTGCCAATGGTTCACTCGTTAGGGAGGAGTATATTGCTCCTGAACCAAATCTCTTCCGAGATTGATATATTTGGCGTCGGTGAGGAGAGATTCAAAATGGAAATTCTTTCGATTCTTGAAAGAATCTTTCCTCACTGACGAAATCTTCACCAGTGCCTGAGATTTTTTTGAAATTGCTATATTTCTTTTATGTATAAATATTTGTTATTAATATGGCGTTACTTATTACATGTAATAATTTAAAATTTGTAATGGTGTAAAAAATTAATAAAAATAAATTCATAAGGTATCAAATTTAAAGTAATTACCTACGAGTAAAAAAATTATTAAAAAATATTTGAATATGAGAAAAAGTTAGAGAAGAAACCAGAAAAATGTTCTCAAGAAAAAATTTTAAAAGCGAGAATAGATACAATACAAGAAGCGTTTGTCCAAGAAAATAACGTCATTGCAGTGAACCATATTATTTTTCAACGAGAATTCATCCAAGTCCGCTCGTGCAGTGGAAAATGGACTCAAACTGCATTCAGACGAGAGTGTTAAATTAGTCTGGAGTCATTTTCTAACCGATGAAAGCCACTACACAGGTTGCCATTGTTACTTTGATACATTGTTACCATTGTAACAATGGAGAATAGACATCTCTATTTTCTGTGGTTAGACTGGTTAGAGAGAATGGACTACTGGCTTCTTTTATACAGTGCCAAATTCATCAGTGCATTAATACAGATGAATTTTTTTTTTGCATTGTCGTAGATTATAATTCGCATTCCATTAACAAAATAATATTACTCGAGCGTTCACCATTTAAAAAAATATATAACTTTTATGTGTGCTTTGCTAAAATAGACACAAGCATTATGCTAACATATTTGATTAATATTATGTGCGATGTGTTTAGGAGTGATACGATGTGACCTATACTTTGGTTAAAATTTTGAGTTAAAATAGCGGCCCTCAGTTGTTAGCATTTTTATTAAATTATTATAGAGATTAGATATGTAGGTACCGCCAGAAACTCCTCAACACTGCTAAATACTTCCAAACATTGCCTAACACTGCCGCGACAAACTTGCCGCCCGGTTCCGCGACTTTTCATCCCGCGACAAAATATACCCGACAAAATATCCTACAAACAAAATATCCCCCAACTAAATATCTACTAAAATCTAACCTAAAAAAAATGGGACAAAAATGATACCTACACCCACAGACATCCTTTAGCGCCAATAAATTATTGTTTTCTGTATTATTTTTGTACCATTTTACTATTTTTGAACAATAATTTATTGGGATAAGTTTTTAGATTTTCACGGCCAGAAGCATTTTCGTTGTTAGTTTTTGGGGTGTTATGCCGTGTTGCGCTACCTCCTTCTATAGCCGACGTTTAGTATAGTCGTCGGATCTACCGGATTTGCCCTGATGATGGACACTGCAACGCTGTCCGAAACGTCGGCTATAGAAGGAGGTAGCGCAACACGGCATAACACCCCAAAAACTAACAACGAAAATAATTTATTGTCTTTACAGGATTTCTGTATTATGTTTGTCCCATTTTTTTTATTAGTTTAGGTTAGGTTAGTTCAGGTTATGTTTTATTGATATTTCGTTGGTGATATTTTGTCGGAGGATGAAAACGCGCGTTACCGCCAAGACTGTGAAAAGTATATCTTTTTTTAGAATCACCTGATAAGAAAGGATGTTGCTGTGCTAATTATGAAAAATCTCAAAATATTAATATTGAGACGATGAGAAACTTTACTCTTAGTTCGGACATATCTTTGATAAGTTTGCCGAACTTCGTGACACGTGGTGATGCGGTTTCCGAGGTTCAAGGAGAAGGTCAAAGGCAAACGGGCAATTTTGTTGACATGTATTAATAATAGATGTCTCAGACATAATAGAAAGCTAACAAGCGTTTTGAAATGGGTTCACCAAATTTTGTGTATTCGCTTATTTTGCAACAACACTGGTCCACGTCGGTAACAACAGTTTATTAATTAGTGTTTCTCACTACAACTTCCAAATCGTTTTCATAGCAAAAAATTTAAATAAATTCCTAAGTTAGCATCAAAGCACGCTTTTTTGTTGACTGGCTTACACCATGGTCAATATATACACGTGAAGAGTGCTAACGAGATACGTTAACAATATCAAACACTTTTTATTTGAAGCTAGCTGAAGTTACCGGCATTACCTGGGCTTTACATGATATTTCGAAAGCAGATGAAGACATTAATTTTTCCCTCTGCACTTCTTCAAGAAGTATCAAAATTCTGCTTTGAGGGGATGGGTGGTTTTTCAGAATCCCACGTAGATTGGAACCAATCTCCTGTTTTGAATGTCAAGTTTTTTTACACTCCACACAGACCCTGAGGAAATTAATTTCCCTCAGGGCCTATGTTATCTTATGGGTGCTGCGTGGAGGGCCTTTTGAGAAGAGGAAGGAGTGAATATAGATCTTAAAGAGACCTATGATGTAGGAGGGAGGAAACCCAGAGGCCGGCAAATCGTTACACAACCGAGTTATTGAACTCAAGAACGAGATGTGGAAGCGATTTGAGTTCAACAATCGGTTCAAAAAATCTGGTTCCTCTTCCATCTGATTTTTCAATTCGTGGCTGGATTGAAGGCGGCCCTCTCTTTGATCGTCAGAGAGGAGACGAGTTTTTGAGAACGCCATTTCGCAAATTGTATTTTTTCCTTTTATTTATTTTTCAAACATACATACATTATTTAATAATTGGTAAAATAATGGCTACTAAAAACATAACTTGATTTTTTATTGCACCTAAAAAAAATACATCTAAATTATGCCTCTATTCTAGAAAACCCCCTTAAGTGTTCAACGTAAGTATGTACATTATATTTCGGTAGAAATTCTAATCGCGAGGTCGTAAGTTTCAAGCCAAACGTTTTATTCGTGCACCATCAACTGCAGCAGATGGATTGAATTAGACAAAAAGGAGTTGAAGATATATAAAGTACCTTCCTTGAGCGATGACGGGGACAGGACCCAGCATCCTGAGGGCATTTAATATCTCTCACACGTTTTTCATTTTAAAAGTCTCACGTCTGGATATTTCCGAGCGCCTCTTGGTCGGTTCAGTTTTACACTCGTACGTGGGTAAAGATACCTCGGGCTCCACATATTAAATAAATAAATTTGAACAATATTACAGTCTTATTAATAAATGTGGTAATTTTTTTATAAAATTGATAGACAACCGTGTGTTTGAAAACCTTACTTACATAGAAACTGGCATAAAATAATTCATGGACACAATGTAACAATATTTCATTGCTTTTCCAGTCAAATACGGTTGTTTATCTGTAAAATAAACTGTTTTTTATAATAATTTCTCATCGAATTTCAGAATTTTTCCAAGGCACTTGAAATGTCCTATATATTTTTTTCTTTTTGAAAAATGTAAAAACATATACCATTTTAAAAATTAGAAAAAATTACCTTTTAGATTTTTGTGTTCCAGTGCAATAATATCTAATTTCAAACCTCAAAAAAGTTTTTTTAGAAAGCTTAGCATAAACATTTTAGATCAAAATGTTGAAAAATTTCATAAAATTGAAATTTTAACAATACCGTCCTTTTACTTAAGAAATTCGCAAGGAAATTATCACTTCACTTTTTATGTCATCCGTAGTATCAAGAATTAAGTATTAATTCCTCGAGAAAAACCAAAAAAACTGACATTTTGATTTTATTAGTTCGCGTTGTTACATTTGTTAAACGTTGATTTATTGAATTTGTATTTATTTATTTATGAATTTGACTTATTATATACATGCGCATAAGGCATTTATGTTATTAAAAAAACACCAGTTTCATGGAAGCGTTATTAAATTCACCCAGTAAAAGTCAAATAAAAAATAATGTTTTAATGAAATCAAAAAACTTTGTAAACACTACCATATAATGAATATTATCTACATGTTTCAAAAACTATGTTTTCTTCTTAAAGATATGATTAAAATAAAATAATGTTTTTAAATAACCTAACCTGATAACATTACTTAATTCATGATATAATATTGTTATTGGTTTAAAACTGACGAAAAATAACACATACATATAATAGTAAATAAATATTGAATCATACTAATGTAATGTACGAGGGTAGGCTGAAAAATAATGCACACATGCTTGTACAGCGCAAACAAAATGACCTTTAGAAGCGCGTTAAGTGGAATATAGAAGTGACATTCCTTTTCTATACGTACGTGCAAGTTTGAGGTCGTTGAATTCATCCAGTGTATTTTGAGAAGCGGAAGTATAGAGACGTGTTTTAGTTTTTTGTCAACGCAAGGTATACAGCGTGCTGTTATCGAATTTTTAACCGCTAAAAAAGTTACTCCTACTTAGATTCATCGTCGTTTAAAAGATGTTTTTGGTGACGATGCAGTTGATAGGTCTACTGTTAATCGATGGGAAATAAAATTTCATGATTGTGAACCTGGAAAAGCAATAATTGTTGATGAAACATGCAGCGGACGTCTAATTTTGATACAGATGTCAAACAATCCAAACTTGTCCACGGTTTGATTCAAAATGACCGGCGAATCATTCAAAATCGTATCACAAACCATTTTGAATATCCAGGGATTTTGTCGGCTTCATTGTTGAACAATTAGGATACCGTAAAATCTGTGGAATATGGGTGCCACGCCATTTCACAGACTAGAACAAACAGCGTCGATTAGAGCCTCTGCAAAACCTGAAGTTTGAACCGATTCCACACCCTTCTTACTCCCCCGATTTTTATTTTTTTCTTCTTCTTAAGAGACACCTCAGGGGTAATCATTAAACCTCGGACGATGAGTTGAAGGCAGCTGTGAAGTCCTGAATTCGAGAAATGTCGGAAGAATTTTTCAGTTACATAATGAAAAAACTTATTACATTTTGGGAGAAATGCGCTGGCCTTTATTTTTAAAAATAAATATGTAATTTTGAAGCTTAAGAATCGTACTTTAATGTACTTTTTTCCCGATCTTGCTATTTGTTTTTGTACGTGTTTTATAAACATGTGTGCATTACTTTTCAGCCTACCCTAGTAAATCGGTCATTAAAATGAAAATTATGAACAAAAACATTTGAATCAAACATCACATGTCACAAACCAAAACTCACTTTGCCGCTAAATTTGCCGCCAGTGTACCAAAATGAAATGCTGCCATTTCTTTCGCAATACAGTTAAAGCAATTTTTTATTAGTAATAATTTGAAATAGATATTTTGAACTCTTTATTCAACGTGTAACTAAAACACCGCTTAACGGTTGTGAAGTATTTTTTTATCAATAGGGCTGGCTATTAGTGTTTTTCGTTGGAGTTAAACGGCAATGTGACCTTCGAAATGTGTTTAAAAAAAAAATATACTTGTATAATACTCAAATAAATATCAAAACAATTTGACGAGTAAAATTAAATAAATATACACTATATAAATATACCTAATTGCTTTTTATTAGTATTTGTAAGCAGCAGATAAGTTTGGACAATAATTATATCTAGGTCAGATTCAAATCTCCTTTAAGAATTGTGGGCAGCGAAAGATGCAGCGATCTTGAATCGGATGCATTCCTATTGGTTCCTCACACGCCAATAGCGATCCCTCAACATTCTCACATTGTCAATTGTCACCGTCTGCTGTGACAAATTAAACGGAACCTTTCTGTTCCAGACTGCCAAAGAAATAACAGCTTTACAAATCGCTTCTTGTTCGCTCCCATTTATTTCTCCCACAATACGAATTCTTTATAAATATTAAATTATGATTCGGATGTTAATCGGATCTAATTTTTTTAATAAACATGTAAGTAGGTACAATGTTAAATGCTTATATGATTTATACACAATCCATCCACACAAATGGCACATACCCAATAGAAAGATATGCCGTAATATTTGTAAATATTTTTCACAGAAATATCTTATGAATCCACACCCTTCTAATATCCATGAAGACGTGGTCGGTTTGATGATAAGTGATTTTCCTCATTTCTCAAAAAGAAACGGGAGATCCACTAACGTTCGTGCGGTCCTGATCGCTCGGATTGGACAAATGCATTTTAAGGAAATGCATTTTCCTCCAAATGTTTACTTTGCACATCTCATAACACTTTCCATGAATGTGCAGCCATTTTGTAAGCTTTTCACTATAAACAAACTTTATACCTATTCTATAAGTGTTAATGGCGACTTTATATAAAGTGTATATATTATTTACTCAGTTTATTGTTTTAATCCAAGTATCTACTTCTACTCTCAGTTTATCTACACTCGAGACAACGAGTTTTTGGTCTAGTGAGTAAAACATTAATGGTTTCCAAATTTGAAAGTTGAAGGTTTGATAACTTTTGAAGTGCAAAAATAGTTGATAATTATAAAATATATCATTGAAGTAGAAGATAAAAGTAATAGTCTGAACAAAAATATGAAAGAGAACAAGACACCTAAACATAAAAGTTAACGGTAGTAACTGGGATTTTTACAAGAATGTCAATAGATATTTAATATATGTAAAATCGGTTATATGAATCCGAGAAACTACATATCTGGGTTACAAACCAGTTTATAGAACACTTGTTTCCAATGACAAAAGTAGTACAATAGTCGAAGAGTATATTGTTAATTCTAAAATTTTAAATATGAGATTGACAAATAATATGACGTTCAAATAAGATGTAGCAATGGACGAATTGATAAGGCGTTTTTTCCAATAAGGCAAGAGGTTCTGGGTTCGTGTCTTCTTGTCTTGTTCTCTTTTATATTTTCGTTTAGATTATTAGTGTTATCTTCTTCCTCAATGATATGTTAAATTGATGGGAATAACCTTTAAAAGTAGTAAAAAGAGGGTTGTTCTAATAAAAATTGATAATAATATATAATATTAGAGTAGTTTTGTAACTCAGAAGTCGAAAGGGGATTGACCATTTTTTTGCAAAATGAATAGATATATATAAGACAATTTGTCTATTTGTTGTAATTTTTTATTAATAATGTGACATGCAAACTACAATTAAAGTTATTTGTCCGTCTTCAAAATATTATATCACTTTGTAATTATAAACTTATTTTTCAATCTTCTTATTACTTCAATCTGTGCTACCCAGCTAGACAACAAAACAATAATCATCTATCATTTTCTGTCTCCATGACAACACCTATTTAAAATTCGAACATAAAGGAATCCTATGCATTTCTAGGTAGGTACCTATTCCTTTACATATATACATATGAGACTTTCGTGGTTATTTTTTAAACATATACAGAATGTTATAAAAACGGTTTGTGTAATCTAAACATTTACTTTAGAGGTACAGGGTTAAATGGCCTCATTCAAAACATGTTGTGCACGTTCTTTAATGTAATTTTAAGTTCTTCTCCTACTACGTGGTGAAAAATCAACGCAGCATTACGTATTCTGGAGCTGGAGCTGAAACTTAAAAACCATGATTGCATAATAATACTGTTTTTGTTTCTTAAATTACTTCATATATGTATATGTATTTTTAATAGTCTGTTAATATTTTAAAAGTTAGATTCAGATAGTAGCAATACTACCATCCTCCTTTTACTTATTTAAAACATTTTTTTGTATTATTACGCTTATCAGAACAAACATCGTCTAATGAGGTGGGTCAATTACTAGCATTAACATAATTATTGTCGCAAAACTGCGTCTCCACTTTATTAATGGTGTTTAAGTGCTGCAGAGCCAAGCTAAGCCCTTTTGCCAAACACTCGAAGGACCAGTCCCGAAAGTGTGTCAACTGCTAGGTTTATGTGGGACGTTTAAGTTTGCATGCACTCGTAAAACCTGATTGACAGTGTTAGTCAACGGTTCAAATCTGGGCTTCTGGAAGATAAGATAAGCCTAGAATGGAGTATAGAAACAAGGACTCACCCATCGCAGTTAGAGCCACACGTCTCCAGGTTCTGGTGTCTTCACTTCAGAATATTAAAAATTATGCATTGAAGATCACAATAATATAAATTTAAATATGAATACGCAATATGTTTCCCACAGATTCGCAATATTTCTACCAGTTATAGATAGTCCGCCTTATCTCAGATATTGTTTTACACTGACAGCTCTCTTCAATCAGCTTTATGTCACCTTTTAAAGTTAGGTATTTTTCTTGCAACGATTGCACCGGTCATGGTGATATTTAAAGATGGGATGATTAGGTATGTGGGATAAATGCAGGATTTTATTGACATTGCTCTCCACTAAGTCTTTGCGAATGCATACCTACCGATCCCTTACATTTCGCGTGAAAAATAATATTTTATGTCAATAACCTTGGCCGGGTCATTAATGTCTTTCAAATAATATTAATATCAAATATTAGAGTTATAGTTATATGATTAAGAATGAAGCAAGGAGTGTGTATGTCAATTGACAAAGGTACATACCATCAAATCCTCACTGTGTAACGCTACGTAAAACTGGCATGATGTTTTATAAATTAGGTACTTAGCTAAGACAGATTTTCTTTAATGCAACTTAAAAAACCTTCAATCACTTTAAAAATCGCATTAGATGAGGTGAGGTTAGTTTGTCGCGGCTTAATCAACTTTGCGCCAATCAAGTTTTCGTTCTCTAACATCACAAGCATGTGAAAATGTAATTTCACGGCTGTTGGGTGGTAATTATGCTCGTCAAAGTCAGTGTGGGCCGTTGGACTTCCATATTGTTCTGTGACGCTGCCATTCCCGTAAGCTAGCTTAACTCTTGATAGTATAATCCCTAGAGGCGAGTAACCAAAACACAATTTGGGGATGAAAGGCATTGAATATTTTGAATAGATTTAAAAAACTTAAGAATTTTTTTTTTTAAGTGAAATATATTTTTACACGTTTTTCGACAGCCACATGCCCGTATTATGGTAGTGGAAGATATTAGGGGTGGGTAGGAATCTGGGGTTCAGTTTTTCCAGGAGTGACATACTTATGAATCCATTCCTCCCACTGCGCTGCAAGGCGATGTTTCGAGAGAGTAAGACTGGAGAAGTCGAAGGCACTCCATCAATATACCAACTATATCAATATAATAGTCCATATACCAACCATCAAATTATTATAATTAATACATTAAGATACAGTTAAGATACGCGATATTGATACAAGATGTGAAGACATTGTACCTTTTTAAAACAGTCCTTGATGTTCTTCAATAATACTAAAAAATAATAAAAAAAAGTTCT
Organism: Limnephilus lunatus; assembly: GCA_917563855.2. Taxonomy (NCBI): domain Eukaryota; kingdom Metazoa; phylum Arthropoda; class Insecta; order Trichoptera; family Limnephilidae; genus Limnephilus; species Limnephilus lunatus. The sequence continues at coordinate 105,165,366 of OU830593.1, forward strand.
CGTTAATATTTTTCTTCTAGCACAAAATACGACTTGGCCAAGATTTATCCCTCGGGCCCGACAAACACATGATGTCGGTTTTTAATGCGATGGACGGACGAGCCATTGGATCTAATGCGCCCACTCGCATTCGCAAATTGACTATCTCAATACTGAAACGCAGATGGAAGTATTTATTTTTAGTTATTTCTTCTTTTTCCATTGCCTTTTCCAATCTGATTTTCAAATCACTAAAAACTTACATCGTTTGTCCCTTTGGTACAGGCCAGTGGTGTGCATTTAATAACACTAAATTTATAAACATACTAGCGAAATCCCGGCACGATATATTTCCTTTGTTTCCCAAATTTTTATTTTCTTTTCCTTCTCTTTTTTTTCTTATTTACTCACTTCGAAAACACTGTTTCTTGTATATTCGATGCTTGATTCTAGAACCTAGTCTACTACTACTATCCTACTGAATCAGATATTATAATTATGTAAATAGAATTTGGGCATGTTAACTTTACTAAATACTACATATTTGGATGATCATTTACCTAACCACATAATATAAACGAAACCTGTCAATTTGACTGTCCTAGAACGGGAGACCTTCCTAGTTGGACAGTCAAAGCTTCCACTGTCGATGTACTTTAATAACAAAATTAATAAATAAATGAATTACAATGCCACTAATAAAGAAATAGTTTCTCCCTGCATGTCTTTTCCCATTCTTACCATTCCCCTTCCACCTCCCCTTCCCTCCCATGTCCCCTTCCCTTCACGCGTTCCCCCTCCACCTTCCCCGCTTTCTCATTCCCATTCCTAGAAAATATTAAAAATAAATATATATTTTTTATTAGATTCAAAGTATTCGATTTTGGTTAGTACCATAGGTGCGTACTAAAGCAAAAATCACATCTGAACACAAAATTCGACGGCTTACGATGTCATTTGTATTTGTAATGAAAAATATGGTTTATTGTTATTATATTGCAATTTGGTACAATACAATAACAAGTGGCGATGAGATGTTGACATTTTATCTAATGTTTTTCTATATTAAATGCAGTTAATCTTGAATTAAAAATGCCTCGACTCCTCACACCTTCTCATTCCTCCATTGCTTCCATATAAAATGAGTAAAATGACAGCACCTGTTGAATGTTAAAAAAACTGTCGGTGGGTGATGACGTCACACGATGCACCATAGATACGGTGGTTTTCGGGAGATCTTGAAAAATTAAAACTTTGACAATTATTTTAACTATTAAAACTAACTCTTAAAATAAAAATAAATATGCAGTTATTTAAGTTAGAAGGTCATTAATTAAATTTAAAAAATGGACTGTAGTTCTCTATTGATACCTAGATAGGGAATAGTCATCAGTGGTACCTACCTAAGAAGTTTCAATGAATTCGCTGTTTTCTCTTCTGCCTACCCTGATAGAATACTCTGTGTACGCCATTGGGAACAGGTGTACCACTGGGAAAAGCTAAAGGTTGTCCAACATTCCTGCACGGTTATGAGTTAGAAGCCACCGTCGTATGAGAACGAGTCATTTTTGCTACTCGTTCTTGTTCCCAACTGCTCGTGTTTTCTACCTCCTAACATGGATTTCACTAAGAAGCAGGCTCATTACCTCCTATCCTAAATATCCTCCTACACACAGCAACTACAAATACGATACAAATATACCATGGGAAAACCTCCTGATGGAATAATGATTTATTTTTATCAATTTATTCTTATCTAGTCGTCATTACTTTTTAAGGTTAAAAAATCTACATTTTTTTAATATTATTAGACTTAGTTATCTATGATGTGAAATATTCATTTTTTAAGAACTCAAATTTGTTTTGAAATGTTAAAATTTGGAGCGAGCTGATGGTTGTGTGAATTCGGACAAGCAATAAAGTAGGCGGCATAGTTTTTAAACCACAGATCATAGATTTTATACATGTAAATATTACCAATTTTCTTTTTTTAATATAATTATATTTTTTGTTGTTAAATTAGAGAAACGTTAGAAATTAACCATTCGAATGAACACCCTCGGTAAAATTGAAAAATCACATGTAATTTGTAATTTATTTATTTACATTCCTGATAGATGATTTTCAAGTTTTTTGACGGTGTTGTGACATTCGAAAGGTAAATTTCTGACAAACCCATCTCTTTTTTTTGTTTTTAAAGAAAGCAACATTCCCGGGTTACGAATAACCTGACAATATTTGAAAATATTCTACCACCACCACAGTAAGCGGAAAACGTTGCTGGTGTCGTGATCTTAGCCAACCGAGGAATTGAACACACAATGCCTGGGCGGTACCTAAACGCCAACTCGATTACTAACCGGACTCTAATTTGTCAACAACAAAAAAATTGAAATTAAAAAACTTTTTCACTTTGTTCCACTTATTAATAATATAATAATAAGAATAAGTGGAACAAAGTGAAAAAGTTTTTTAATTTTAATTCTATTACAATGGAATTCCACCACGAATTAACAGTGCAAAAACTAGACTCATTAAAAAAAAATTAATTACATTACAAAGAAACTTGGAAATATATGTTGGTTTTTGAAAGACCACATACTTTGTAAATACTTTCAGCTTCATAAATCCCGCAATTATAATATCCTGCAATTACACAATATATTTTGATGTTGTGAATAATCGTAGGAAATCTTATAACTGCTCATCATTCAAAGAAAGAAACATGGTTCAAAATTATTTCATCGACCCAATATGTATTATACCTTCGTATTTGTGCGTTATTCGGTGATGCTGCAAAAGTCTTTATTATAACTGTTTTTCGGAAAATGATTTATCAAAACCGATACCAATTTTCCACTCCTTTTAATCAGCAAATGTGCCCTCTTTGAGCAAGTACGTGCCTACGTTTCATAGCATAGAATGATTTATACGAAGATTTCGAATCAAAATCTGGCCTGGTATGTATCAAAATCTGTACCTGATAGTCAACGAATGAAAACCTTTCATAAAGAATTGTGATAATGAAATATGTATGTTATAGTTTCTAAACTTGAATAAAATTACGAACGATCAAATATATTTTTTTAATCAACAAAAATAAGCTTACTGTTTTGAAGAAAAGTGATCCTGAACGGTGTTTGCTTTATTTTTTAACAGTAGTTCCGCACAGGAGGCACGGAGGAAAACAATATCCCTCAGGGTCCATACCATATTAGGAAATGCTGTGCGGAGGGTCTTTTTATGGAAAGGAAAGAGAGGAAGTTCTGGGAAGGAAAAATTTACGAGGGGTGCGTAGGAATCTGGGGTTCAGTGTGTCCAGGAGTGACAGACATATAAATCCTCCATCTGCGATGCAAGGCGATGGGCCGAAAGTATCCAGGTGGAGAGGTCAAAAGGCCTCCCTAACCAGTATCTCTCGATCCGGCTCGCCACACAGTAGGTGGGCAGATGCATCCGCCACCAATACCCGGACAAATCTCACCCCATAAGCCCGGACTCCTCTGTTTTCTTTTTTTTTTTTAAAGAAAGACAAACATTCCCGGATCACGAATAACCGGACAATATTCGAAAATCTCCTACCACCGCCACAGTAAGCCGAAAAATGTTGCTTCTGTCATGACGGAGGACTTAGCCAGCCGAGGAATCGAACACGCGACGCCCGGGTAGGACCCAAACGCGATGTCAACTCAACCACTGACCGGTCTCTCTCTGACAGTCCACAAACGTAGCGAACCACTTGCAGTTACCTAGGGTGTCGGTTATTCAATAAAAAGTTCCCGGTGCGGTTGTACCCATACCCCGCCTCCCATTATTTATGTAATTAAAAGACAAATAACTTTGTTTTAATCACTTTATTTTGATGTCCAAGTAAAATGTTTCGTGGAATATGTCCACTTATTCATCAATAACTACGGTATACTAAAATTGAAAATTTAAAAGTAGATATACTTTAGAGAGGGGGTTGGGGATAGAGGAAGGAGGAGGGGTAGTAGTTAGTATTAGCGGTTTTAGAACCGCTCCGCAGGTTTTTGCTGCTAGGCGCTGCGGGTGGCTTTTGGTTCGGATTCGCCCAGTTTGAGTGTTATTGACCATTTTATAAATCCGATAGGAACTGGTTCCAAAAATAGCCAGTCCTCGGATCCACTGTGATCCAGTGGCAGTTAGTCACTGGGACAAAGGAAACGCGACAAGCAATGACGCGTGATACTATTATTCATAACTGCCAGTTACAATTTACAATAATAATCATATTACCGTCAATCTTTCCATATCCGGAGAGATACTCAAATTTACAAAACCTTAGTTCTTATACCTGCCAGGAATACGTCCTCATGCGATCTGCTAACATAAGTATCGCCATCGTTTGATATTTTTGGCTACCTGCTTGAAATCAAATCCGAATTACAAAAGTAGCTTTTAAAGAAACTTCAAGTACGAAGATGGTTTTGCGAACGGCGCGGCATCAGAGTTGCATTCTCTGCTAGATTCTTAAATTTCAACCGTACAGACGTTAGCGTAATAATAACAACCAATACAAAATCTTCCTACATACTTGTTAAAGCAAACCGGGACGGGCTCTTTCTTTTTTGAAGAGGTGATTTCGTTTTATTTCTTGTTAAAAGTTCCTGGATGAAAGTACGCAATCCCCGTACTGATTTAGCCCGGTCTTAGGGCAACACAATTAATAAAACTCCGAACTTTTCTTTCGTGTATGAAAATGAAATCATCTCGTAACATAATATTGTTAGTATCCGAGTGCTTCTGAGATTTCTGCTGAGGTGGAGTGAGGCGCGCCTCGCGCGTCGCTTCGATTTGCATCAAAACGCGTTAGGGAAACCTGAAAAATGCTAAACTTATTTCAGCTGACTTTATACATGAAACACCCAAAAAGCTTTTAAGCACAAACATGGGTAATCACAATCAGTTAAAGATTTTGTTAGGAAAATGAGTGTTGAAATGATAAAGAAAATATTTTGTTCAATTTATTTTTGGGAAAATTAACATTTTTTTAAATATTACAATGTTTATGTTTATTGTGAATAAAAAAAATAAAAAAAACTTGTAAAAAGGACATTTAAAAATATGAAAAGAAAGATAAAAACAATTTTTTTTAAATATCGGGAAGCGGATTTTTTTACTTTGGCTCAACACAGGAGGCACTGATGAAAATAATTTCCCTCATGGCCTATGTCATCTTAAGGGATACTGTGTGGAGGGTCTTTTTAAGGAAGGGAAGACAAAAGGTATGAGGGGTGCTTAGGAATCTGGGGGTAAGTGTGTCGAGGAGTGACGGATGTATGAATCTATCCCTCCCAACTGCGGTGCAGAACGATGGGTCGTGAGAGTCCGGCTGGAAAGGTCAAAAAGCCTCCCTCAACCAGTCTTCCTCGATCCGGCCCGCTACGCAGCAGGTGGGCGGACGCATCCGCCAAGACCTGGACAAACCTTACTCCATTAATTCGGATACCACTGCTAAGTCAGCAAACGTAGCGAATCTCTTGGGGTGTTCTATGGCAGAGGTCAATAATGAATGGGATTTCTCTTTCTAGAATCAATGGGATTTTCCTTTTGAATCTCTCTTCATTCACTCAAAATAAATCGGAAGACATTTGGTTCAGGAACAATATTCTCCTCCCCACTGACAACCATTGGCAGGTTGGTCCTGCAAGCAGGAAGAAAGAATAATTTATTACGACGCTGTCTAAGATAGTCATCTAACAGTCAGGAACATAGAGACTCACGCGCTCCAAAATAGCTGAGTTCCCGATAAAGCTTCGCAGCAGTCTGAAAGGGTGAGTGGCCACATACCCTTTTGGGTACTGCAAGGAATGAAATACAACATGTAGGTTGGTAATGATCAAAAATTATAACTGTTTCAAATTTCCCTTTGCTGAAAAAAGTGACATACGTATGATAATTAACTGAATTAAAGGGGGTGGGGAGGGTGAAGAGGAACATATTGATGATAGAAATTTGAAATTGTGTAGAAGAAGAATTTTTAATTATTCAGGAGAACGGAGAGAGTTTCTTTTTTTTTTCAAAAAAAGTATCCCCTGTTTTGTAGATTTATAATTACGATTTTTTATTTTTAATTAATGTTGAATAGATGTTTACAAATACTTTCAATAAATAACAGTATTTTTATTTTTTTAAATTAAAAAAAAAAACCCTCATTAAATGCACTCTCATTTTTATTGAAATTTTTCTATGACGCAAATCAAAAGAGAAAAATTCAAGTGTGCAGTTTAAAGTGACACTAAAAAGAGACATTCACACACATCTATTGAATTTAGTCTGCGAGAGAATGAGTAATCGGTGTCCTCTTTATGCGGTAGAATGAAATGTAAATTAATGTTTAAACTTTGTAATAATATTATTATAAAAAAACCCTTCAATTAACTCTATTACTCTACCTTCGTCTCATTCTCTCGAAGTTTAGTTTTCTGACGGTTTCACTATTACCACGTGTGAACTTCACACATCTTTTTTTTAACAATTACCTAAAGGCAAATTGACACAAAAACTCAGAAAATCAGTGAAGCGTAAATCGTGAAAGCGTAAAATGCGAAAATCATTAGTAGATATATAAGTAGGTTTGAATTTATAAGGTACGAGTTGTAAAGCTGAGTAGGAAGGTATATCAAAACAACTAATTCATACATTGTAGACAAAATAAATCCAGATTTACAGAATAAACCCATATTTACAAAATCTTTGTGTTCTTTCGCATTGTTTTGTTTGGACTTCTTGGTGCCATAAAGGGGACGTTGGGGGTAAACGGCGCAAGAACAAAGAGAGACGTCAGAGCCAAAAGTGCTAAAATTTTACTGGCGCATAAAAAATAATATTATTATACAGTACCGAACGGTGCCTGACTCTGGGAGCTCTCCCCTAAATACTGAGGCAAAACTATGTCCTTGGTGTTCTTTGTAACCAAGCTTAGAGCGAAAACTGCGTAACTTTTCGTACGTTCAGAAATGTAATTAAGTAAAATATTGATAATCTCGCCTCGACGCTGGACGGCATTTTGTCCATAAAATTCACCATTGTCCCTTGAAGTACATTAAAAAACAGATGAATATCTCAATTTTGTACACACTAGTTTGTTATTTTCTCATTTTCCTCTTGTTCGACAAACTTCATTATTCACATTACCATAAGAAATTGGTATTATTGATGCAGTGAGCATTTCCGTGCCATATAGACGAACCATTTTAGATTTTGATACGTAATAAATAAACAACCGAAGGTTGATACTGATATATAATACTATGTCATCAACCATTAATGTGATATATAGATAGATCTTAGGTGAAAGTGGCTTGCACAAATCCCCTTTGTAATGATTTCTTTGAAATTGAATTTCCCCTTTGAAAAATAAAAAAAAGTTATTACAAAATTCAAATGCTCTGGTGAAATATATTTTAAGGCACGTGTAAGAGAAATAGACCGCGTGATAAATGGTCTAGAACCAAAAGTTGCTAAGTTAGTGGCACATTTGTTTCCATTCAATTTTGTTATTTGGCATTTTTAAGGTTGTATTGGATGGTACAGCTAAATATACATTTATCGTTCATATTCCGTGTTTTTTTTAACAATTTTGTATCGATTATCGACGTTGTTATACGTTTCATATGTGTTTAAACTAACCATCAACCTTTATAAAAATATTATATGAAGTAATTTGAAGGGCCGGTTTTTTTAAGTTATGGTGCTGTTCCTGCAAAACCATCGTAATATACAAAACTTTTGCAAAAACCAAGTAGAGCAAATATTTTCGTTCTCTGCATACGGGCGCGTCCCTTACTTTCTGTCATTCCGCTAAATTGCAACCACCCCCGACCCCTCCCGCCCCTCCCTTGCTTACTTCGGAAATCTTTAAATTGAATAAACTTCCCTAATAATTATTACTACTGTACACATTGTACAGAATCCTTGGGAGATTTACAAAAAAGAATGGATGACTTTGGTAAAAAAATCAAATAAGTTTGCTCTTAAAACTTCATAAAACGAATTGGTGTAACACTGTTATATGATTTTTTACATCACAATTTCTCAACTACTTTCGATTTGACAAAATTAAGTTATTTTTTAAACAAGTAGGTACCTACTTTCGTGTCTATTGCGAAATATTATGATTGCATTATAAACGCTAAGTGTTTTTGGTATACTACTCATAAATTGAAATAATGCTTGGCAACGAATATACTCGTATTTTTATAATATTTTTGAGAACCTTTACCGGACGTTGTTTTTTTGTTGTTTAATTAAATTTGCAGGTTTTAAATTTTAAAAATACCACCATTTACCATTGGACGATTCCGTAACTCCACCGAACGATCTTTTTCATCATTATTATGAAGTTTTATATCGGTGCGAATTGCACAGATTCTTGGAACATTACACAATTATACACAAAATTAATGTACATGGTATTATTATACCATGACACGATTCATTGGCACATTGCTTTGAAACAGTACAAAACGAGAAAATGTATTATTTGTTTATCTTGACGTAAAGCATTTTACTCCCAGAGAATTGGTTCCATATGATTTTAAAAATAGAATACTAAAATTTACCATTGCAGTGCCTACCTATTTTATCACAAATACTAATAACAAAGCGTTGTAATAACATTTTGTAATGCTTTCCAGTAATGGGCTGTGAGTGTAATAATATATCTACATTGATCAGCACTTCTCAAACGAGGGGCATCGGAAAAATCCACCAAGGAGTAATAGAAAGACTTTGAAGTGGGTAAGTATAGATTATTTAGTTTTATCATGCTTATCATCTTACTAATGAGTGTGTTCTAAATTTTATACAATCTAAATTAGATTGTACAAAAATAGAATTAATGTAGATTCTACATTAATGACTGTTGAAGAGTTGTTTATTTAATTTAAAACATGTTTATTGGTAAGTCCCTTGGCATGCAAATTTTTTTTTGTTAGATACTAACGTTACCTTCTAATACATACATTTTTGATTGTTTGTTTGCGGTTTTTTGGCAGGCGGGCGGCTTGTATTTGATTTATATACAAATCTACAGTTTTATTTCGAGATTGATGAAACTTTTGCTCCCTTGATAATACAAAAGAAAGATCACTGTCTATACACAATATGTCGAAAAACTATCCCTATCCTTTTTTTCCACTCTTAAAAGTAGTATTTTGGTGAAGTTTTGCACACGTGACGTTCAAAATAAAAGGAACATGACTGTTGAAATCTGATTACGAAACACTTTGCACAAAGCATGGGCAATGCCGGGGACATAAGCAATTTGTAATCTATTAATACAATATAATAATAATAATACTTGGATAATTTGTATAGCGTGTTTTTGTGAGAAATCATCTCAAGGGCGCTGTACAAGTAAATATATAATAAAATTGGTATGACAAAGATTTGTAATTACAACTAGTGACTTATATCTAAGACTTGTAGTAAGTGGCTTATATTTAAGAATTATAGCTTAAACTTAAGCTTGATTTATGACTAAGACTTAAGATAGTTGACTTAAAACTAGTGGCTTAGTGAGATACATATTTGCAACTGCGACTTAAAGTTATATTACTAAGAAAGTGTCCCGGAGTAGTTTCGTTTTTCATACAAATCCACAGTTTATTTCGAGACGGTGAAACTTTACACAATTGACCTTTAAACCAAAAAAGGTCACCATCTACATGAAATTTCATAAAACCGACCCTCCCCCATTCCCTTTTCCTAACCTTTAAGACACAATATCGATGATTTTTTTTTATATTTGACGTTCAAATAGAAAAATTACGGCCTACACCTTTTTCGAAAAATTCTTCAAAAAGCTCGGGTATCGCTGGGTACTTCAGTTTTGTATCAGTCTATATAAATATAGAAGGGTGTCCTAACAAGAACCCATAAGGGTGACAAACTTAAAAATCAAAATTAAATAAAGCTCAAAGCATATGGCTAACAGCTCAAAACTAAAAGTTCAAAACTAAAATTTCAAAGCTTAAAAAACAATGGTTAAAATTCGTGGCTAAAAGATCAAATCTCACAATTCAAAATTAAAAGTTCGAATCTTTAAACTAGAAGCTTTAAACTCAAACTACTAGCCCAAGGTACCACTCTTATGGGGCTACTTGTTTATATTTTCTTTGACTACAAACAGAAAAATTGAGAATCGCTGATGCACAAAACCACGAATAATTTCGGAACCGGCTGCAATGGGACAGTGGAAAAATAAACATGTCCGCCCCCGTGCTGAATCACATGTAAATTTAATCAGCGCACATGTGTTTATAATTCATAAGAACCCTGTAGGCGGCAGCCGCTTACGCCCCTCAACTTTTCTTTCAGCGAAGCCCTTGAAATATTACAGTGAACCAAATTATTTAATGTACTGCACAGGGCCGTATAAGCTGTTTCGCCGTATGTAATTATATTTCTGTTTTTTTATGAAATTCTTCTATATTAACGCACGTCTAGCAGTTTGTATGTGACGTAACCCTTGTTAATCGAGCGCCAATCGGAAACATATAATATGTTAAACTTTTATGGAAAAACTAGCTGATACCCGGCATGCGTTGATATGCCATTTAATAAAGTTATTGTTTCCCCCTGCGTGTCCTTTCCCATTCGTCCCGTTCCCCTTCCGCCTCCTCTGCCTCTCCCGCGTGCCCTTCCCCTCTCCTCAGTCCACTCCCCCCCTTCACCAGTCCCGCGAACCCCCCTCCCATGTCCCTCTCCCCCCCCCCTCCCGGGTTCTCTCCCCCTTCCCCCCACAGTTTTCGAACAACTCGCGTGCCACCTATTGCAATTTTTTTATACAAATTTCATAAAATCAGAGCTCACCAGTAGTTTTATACAAACCTTTTCCTGACAATAACGAACACAAAAAAAAAGAATTATCCAATTTGGTGCAGTCGTTCGGATGTTATGAGCGTACATACATTTCAGCGATTCATTTTTATTTATATAGATAGATAGATATACATACTTTTTATTAAAAAAATCGGGTAAATTTTTTCTTTGTTTTCAAGTTTTCCGAATTTACAGCAAAACTTACTTTTCCTTTTTTTCGAACAAAATTTCTTCTGAAAGCTTTTCTTTTTGTCATTGTATATTTAATTAAAAATACAACGTAGTTTCCGTCATGTTATTTACATATACACAATAAACATGTTTCGTGAACGATGTTCACATCCTCATTGGTTAAATCTTTTTAATAAAATAAATGCTTTAGCCAGTTTTACATTATTTATAGTTTCAACTTTTTTGCTCTCAAACTGTACAGCGTAATTTGTGACCTTTGTGACGCTTCTTCTATGTTTGTATTAACTTACATTTTTTAATAATAATATCTGAATTTTATTACCTTTTCTCACTTAGATACATAGCAATATTGCAAATCGTCCCGGAAAAGTACGACCTCGAACAAAATGTTTATAATGACATAACATACACTTTTAAAAATCGCTCCTCAATGAAGTTAGTGCCGAGGTGGAGGAGATGGGAAAGGGGAGGGCGGAAAATTAGCTTTGGTCAAACCCGGCTCCCACCAAAGCGATTCTAACGGCCACTTTTTTTAACTTTTCGATAGACCAATCTGAGTCTACCCTCAGCTAAGCAATTTGTAAGTATGTTAAAGGTATCGCTCGATTTTTGCTGTTCGTTGAATATCTTAACATACCCCGCCCACTTTGGCCCCACCCAAAATGACATCAAAGTAAGAACTTTCCATGTAAAATTAATATTAAAGAGATAAATATTGTATTTATTACTAATGCACATAATTTCTTTAAAATACTGTTATTTGCGTTTTATATTTATTAAGCAAATGTTTAAAATACATTAAAAATAAAGTGTTAGCTTGACCTTTGCCACCGGCGCGTCGATACCACGTGACGTTAGCGCCACTCCGTTGAAACTTTTTTTTAACTTTGCTTTGCTTAGTCGAACTTAATCCACATATCCGGCTTCCTTAGATTAAGCGAAATTAGAAAAAGCGTTGGAAATAGCGTAATTGTGCATTTGAGCTGTGTTGAGCCTTAGTTTTGGCTTAGTGATTGATTAATAGGATTGGGAACAGCGGCCGTTAGAGTATGAACGTGCCACCAATATTGTATATATTATTTTTATTGAAACAACTCGAATAAATTTAACAAAATTAAAAAGTATCTAGTAATGTTATCCTCAATGATGTAAGCATTGCTCATGGGAAGTGTTATTAATTTTCAATTAAATAAATTTTGCTAACGCACGCTCGGATTTGATCCTGCCACCTCCTGGCTAGTTGAAATCCTTACCCATCGATCACGGAGGCCGTCAACCATAGAGTAGGACTTTAGTGCCATTATTATATTTCTATGACATCAAATTTATCAAATATTATTTTTATTATTTCTTTAAGTGTTTAAAAATCATCTGTCATATAAATTGTACTACGAAATATGGAAAAGCCCTTTGGACGTTAAATAAATAAATAAAAATCAAATAAAAAATCACATTAAAAACATAAACTTCATGCTATTCCAAGACTAACGCTTTTCGTCTAACTATTTAGTAACTTTGAATATTACAGCAATCTGTCACAACAAAATGGGTACCTATTTTTTAACAAATTTTCACATTTAGATTTAACTTTACAAACGCCATTGTTTAAATCCTACCCTCTATGATCTCATCCCAGATAACTCTGGCATTATACCTATCTAATTTTATATTTGGGTCATAAATTGTGACACAATCTTTCCAGTTAGCATCGGGGGCGTGCCGTGACAGATTTGTGGTTTTTTCAGAACAAATAGTGGCAGTTTGTACTTTAATTCGTGAAAATGTTTTTTTTACTAACGAGTTCTAACTGAACTCCAATTTAATGGAATTGATCGCTGTGAAGTTTTTTCAACAAACAAAACTAAAAACAAATTAACTGTTATGGGTAAGTAAAAACCCGTTTAATTACAGGAGACCATATTATTTGTCCCAGCTCACATAAAAATCGCTGTAACTCCCTTACTACCATAAAAAAGTTCTAAACGGTATAAAAAAGGCAAGACATCACGCTTTACATTAAAATCTAAAAAATAACCACCAAAAAAGTAAAATGTACATTGTACACCTTTATTAAACCAAAGTTGTGAAACGAATTTGAATTTTTTTTTTTTTAATTTTGTAAAATTTTTTATTTAACTATTTTTATTTAGAAAGACAAAAAAGTTAGGTAACAATAACGTTTATAATACATTTTTCCAATAAACTAGGTATGTGTTTTTATTTTTTTTCGATATCAGTAATTTAAGTTAGAAAAAACGTAAGGTAAGCCGTTTTTAAAAAAAATTTATGTTGCATGAAAATTTTTTATACTTTATGTTTATTTCAAACTATACCTAAAACTGATTACGTATTACATCACCTTTCAAAAACCGTTTTTAGTTTTTGGATGTGTTCAGATATATTCAATTTGTTTGCATTTTACTGCAAAGCGGAAATATATTGACCATATGAAAAATACGCCAAATTTCTGAAGGGAAAAAACTCTCCATTTAGATATGAGTAGGTACATCAAAGAACTTCCCATTTATAACTTAAATTTTGTTGTTATTAGCGCAGTGGTTAGTGGAGTATTGTCGCTGTAATAAGTCCTGAGTTCAAACCCCAGTTACGACCGTTACCGTTTTAAACAGAAAAAGGTTTAATATTTGGTTTAGATTTAATAAAATTATCTTCTTCATTAATCATTATTACATTACAGGTAATTTTTTCATGTATTGAAGGCCTCCGTGGTCGGGTGGTCAAGGTCCTCGACTATGAATGCAAAGGTCATGAGTTCAAATCCCGGCGCAAATACGTAAGTTAGTGTTACTTGTGTTTTAACGTTATTTGGCTGAATTTTTTGTTTCTTATTGTTTAAATTATAACATTGTGACAGTAATAAACAAAGCAGTGAAACACATATTTTCAAGGATTTCTACCCTGTTAGCTATCTCTTGAGCTTGGTTTAGGAGTTACATCATAAATTATATAATAGAGTGTTCAATAAATGTAATCCTAAGTACTAGGATGTTGTTACATCAAAAATTATAATATGGTATGAAATGAAATTACAGCGTTTTGATTGATGACGTTATGGTTGTTAATTTTTTAAGAATAATTTGACTTTTTTCTTAAATGATAAAGAATCTGTTATTTTTTATACTTCTTCGGGAAGAATATTTTATTCATTTGTAAATATAATTATTGTGCATTCGTTGTGTTGAAAATATAGAAATTTGGATTTTATGTTTATTTTATTGATGAGTTAAGTTTGTTTAATTGTTTTAAAATAATTTATCGTGAATTTACGGCACGTTTCAGAGTGGCACATGCTGTCAGTATCGTTCTAGTGAGTCTACCACTCGAATCACATTTTTAACCGTGTTTGGTGGCCACACCCGAATAGTCACGTCCTCCCCTTCCTCCACTCCTCTACCCCATCTTATACACCAATTATGAATGCCATAGTTACTCTAGCCCTGTACCAGTAGGGACTCTTATGCGTTTTTTGCGTGCATTTTTGAAAGCTTTTTATTTATCACCAGAAATAGCTGTAAAGTCTACAATTTTGATTGACTACGAAGAGCAAATTCGCTAGAGCAAAATATCCTAGAGCTAAATTCGATTGAACTTCGAAGCGAGAACCAATCGAAAAATATTTATAGACAATTCGGCCTTGACATCGTGATAGTAACAAGCCCACTTTCTCAGAAACAAATACATACATAAAATGTTAAAATACCTTCATATTTGATTGATTAATACAGAGTCCCACTGAAATTGTTAAAATGTAAACAGCAATAAAAACGTAAATGTAATCTAGACGTTTTTGATCGGTCTTTCAGATTCACTAAAATACATAATACTTTCTACAAAGAATGAGGTTTTTTTATGGTCAAGAAAAAATTATCTTTTATTTTTACCTTCTATATTGCAATAAAAATAATGAAACAACAAAATAATGAAATTGGGTACTGAATGGCCTTTTTATGTGTACCAAAACAATATTATTGTCGTTAGGACATTTCTTTGACGTAAATACACTGGCTGGCATCATAAGGGAATGCATAAAAATTCACGTAGTAATATAGTAGAAACTTGTTTATTTGTGCTTATAAAAATATGTATTTCACATTGTGCGGGGCATGGATTGGTTTTCCCGTAATAACCCTTATCCGAGGGGTGGTAGCACCAGTTATCTGGAAGATACCGTCGTTACAGTGTATTATGCACCTGACTACAATACCCAAAATAACCCATCACCGTTGATATAAAACTGGTATAATATAATATTTTCGAGGGTTCTCAAAATGTTGGAACATTTTTATTATATTGACGAATAAAAATTCCCTACATTTCCCCTAAAAATTGAGAAAGATTGAAGATGAACATACGACGCAATAGTGGAAAACGCAAAGGAAAAGATTTATCAGAAGAAGACGTCGCATTTGTTTTTGCGTATATTGATTTTATTTACATCGAAAAATAAGAGTGAGAAAAAAAAATTGTTGTTGAGATGGTGACTTTTAAAAAAATTAGAAACTTGCTAAAATCCGCCTTACAAATACCCCCATAAAGGAATAAAAATAAACTTCCAAGAACCATAAGAATGTTCTGCCCAACTAACAAAAATTCCACGAAATGCAAAAAAACAAGAATTATAAAAATAGCAGTACCATCAAAACATACGAATTGTTGAGTTACTTGCAGGATTTTGGTTAGGCTATTTTGTCACCTACAATTTGACCAATTTTACTCAATCTATTTCTTCCTAGCCTTATTCTACGTCAGAATTGCACATAAAAAAACTAATTGATTCGTTTATTTATTTCGTAGCACGTACATTTTATAATAAACAGCTTTAGAATCACTGCCTCAGGACTATTGGGAGCCTTATTTCGGGGTAATCCGAGTGTGATACAATAAGGCCGTATTGCGAATTCGAACATAAACTTTTCTGTTTTGAAGCATTCTTGGCCTAGTGAGCCTGCGAGCCAGCCAGATCGAGGCGCAGCTAAAAGGTTAATAAAGTCACTCGGGCTTAAACCGACACAACACAACATGCTAGTATTGCAACATTGCCAGTATTTCCAGCTCATTCAGTCCCAGTGTAGCCTGTTTTCCTAACATTGCCATGATTCTAAATAATATTGCTCGTGTTTACTAGGGTAGCTTTTCGCAGTCTATGCTTAGGTAGAATTATGGCACTAACGTTTTCAACCGTTGAACTTGTTTAGTATTCTACATACATATTTGGTTTTATTATTTTTAGGAATGAAACAGTTTTTGTATGATATAATTACATCGTAAAATTAATATATGATAAATCAATAAATTTACTTTAATTATCTACTACCTAATGAGGAAAGCTGTATTTGAATGCTCACTGTAAATCAAAAAATATTTACACTTGTCTGTCTTTTACGTATTAAGTATGTTATAAAATAACACCACGAAGTATAGCGGTCCGAAACATTTGTATGACATTTAAAACTGTTGGTGACCCAGAAAACATCATTTTTTTGTTTATTTCACTACAAGTTTTTCTGCATTACAACTGATTGGGTGGTGATTAGTAATCTGAGTATTGTACCAGAGAGAGGTAACACTTTTACATATAACTGCATAATCAACGCATATGTCTGACTAATCAACTGGACGATCGATATTCATAAATAATTAGATTTAAAATAAATTACTAATTTAATTAAATTAATTTTATAAAGACCACTTTTATTTTTTATTTACTTAATACCAAAGATATTGAAATATACGAGATGTAAAGAAAAAATAAAAGAAAAAGACAAATACTCATTCATAACCGAAAATCGTACAAGACTTAAACATGTATTTGTATGCCCCAAATTAAATACTTTATTTTCCCAACACCATTATACTCACCAAGGAAAATTCTTTTTCAATAACCTACCAATAGGAATCAGAAGCATAAGAAACAAAGTTCAATTGTTGAACTCCATCAAAAAGTATTTTAGAGAATGTCACACTAAAAATCACACTTATTTTTCTTCTTACTGAATACATCTATGTTTGTATCTTTTAGTTTACGGGTCTGATTGCCATGTGTCTGTATTAAGTTATTAAGTGCACCTATATATTGAAATACATGACTATTACATATATGAAATGTATTAACTGTATTACCTGCATTGTATTAACTGTACACGTGACTGTATTTGTACATATATGAAAAAATGTAAACTCTTCTTCCATCCACAAGCTAATGCTTTTAATGGAAGACCAGTAATATTATAATGTGTAGCAATTTTAAGATAAACAAATTAAAAAAAAATAAAAAATGTGCTATCTGCAGTTTTTACTGGGTGGGACTGCGCTTCCGAGTGTCGCCGATATTGTTTGCCAATTAACGAATAAACTAAATTAACGAGTAAGCTAACCGAACGTTAAACTAAATGAACGAATTCTTTCCGTATTCAATTTATATTGTTAACCAATACTAATGCACACCTTCAAAAAATTAACGAAGTGAACAAATTCTTTTCGTATGCAAACTACTCTAATTAGGTAGTAGTCCGCTGACAGAACGCGCGGACGTCACAGCATATCTCTTATGTATTTTAATATCTTTGCTTAATAGCGACCGGGTTTCGCTACAACCGTTCAGTTACAAGCCTTCTTAAGGGCAGTACTCTACTAACATTAAGTTAAGATTCCACAGTCGATGATATTAGGATCGGCACACGACTCGTCAAATTATAACGTCACGACACACAGTATCTACTTTACGTGATAAAATATAGTGTATTTTGATATTTAGAGAGAATCACATAGCACATTGCATATATTTGTGTATTTTTATATTTATCTACAATGTAAAAACCTGTTGCCGTTTCCCTTTTTTTGTTACATTTGATTTGATTTGTTAAGAATTGTTTTTATGTAAATTTTGTATTACTTATACACACTATACTGTTCTATGCCATCTGCAACTTTAAAACTTTCTCTTGTATTGTAATGCATTATTTTTACTAAAATTTATCTTTTTAACAACCGCCAGAAAATTATTTATAGAAAATGTTCGTTAATTAAACACTGCTCACACTTGCAATTATATCGACATTTTTTTAAGAAAATTAAACAAGAATAATGGAGAAGTAGAGTACATTTCACCAAAATAACTGTAGATCTCGTTTTTTTTTCATGACAATGTAACCCACAAATTAATAATATTGGTTATTTTTGTGGCTCAATAAATAACCACAATATTTGGCTGATTTATATAGCGCCGGTCTTTGTGAAAAATCAGTTTTAGGTTTTTATAGATGCATATTATTACTTTCTTAATATTTTATACATAATATAAAGTATTTTTTTCATTTTAATGTTTTTAGCGCCAGACGAAGAAGGAAGTTATTATATAATATTACAATTTTAAAATACGGTTGCAAAAATGCGGTTAATGGGTTAGCTGTATTTATAGGAAAGCATAGATGTCTTAAAATTAATGAATGAAATTATTTATTGGATAACCAACACTTCTGCCGTAGGTCACCCCAAGTGGTTCGCTATGTTTGGTGTCCTTAGTAATGCGGCTCGATTTCATGGGGTGAAGTTTTCCCGGGTCTTGGCAGTAGATGCATCTGTCCACCAGCTGCGTGGCAGGCCGGATCGGGAGAGACTTGTTTGAATGTCCCTTTACCTCTCCAGCATTACTCTCTCGGAACATCGCCTTGTACCGCAGTGGGAAGAGATGGATTCATGCGCCCATCACTCCTGGAGACATTGACCTGCTGAATCCTACCCACCTCTCATACTTATTACCTTCCCAGAACTTCATATCTTCCTTTCCTCAAAAGGCTCTCAACACAGCATCCCCAAAGATGACATAGGCCTTAAGAGGAATTATTTTCCTCAAGGCCTCCTGTGTGGAGCTAATGTAAAAAAAACTTTTTTCAACAACCATAAGGGAGGGAGAGAAAGGAGCCTTTTTGGCCCGGAGCTCTGTACGCCATTATATCAAATGTCGATATTTAACGCATTAAGAGGATTCATTGCTCAACATTAAACAGATTGAGGAATTTCAACATACAATAACATGATATTAAAACTTGCTGACGGAGCATACACGACGTCATATTATAATATCTAGTTTGATATACAAAATTTACAGATAGGAATATGCCTAAGGGTTGTGAACAAAGAGCATGAAGATCCCATTAATCAAATTGACAAAATTATTAGAATTACCAAGCTGGCAAAGGATTTAAGCGACTTCCCGCAAATTGGCATATTGAAGATATAATGACTGCTTTGAGGGTCGATTAGTTTCACATAATAATGTGCGTGAAATAAATTATAATACTCGTTGACGCAAATGGCTCGCTTTGAAATGCACTAGATATCCAGTGGCAATTTATTAGAAGCCAATAAGTAAATGCTTTGAGAATCGTTGATAAATAGCCCCTTAGTAAAAATTTAATATTTTAAAATCGATGTCTCGATGGTATATTATGTAACACTAGCATTTAAAAACACTTCGCGGGATTTTTCTGCTAGGCCCTGCGAGCAGCGAGCGACACGACAATAGCTTAGTCACAAACTCCACGTACATATCGTCCATATCCAGACTGGAGAGATCAATGAAAATGCAAATCCAAGAATACTTACGCCTGCCAGCGCTCGTTCTTCATACTAGCTGTTAACGTAAGTGGCGCCATCTTTTGGTATTATTAGCTACATGCTTTAATTCGGTTATATTACGTTGGTAGCGAAGTCACAAGCTTCACATTCTTCATGGTAGCTGTTAACGTAAGTAGCGCCATCTTTTGGTATTATCAGCTACTTGCTTTAATTCGGTTATATTAGGTTGGTAGCGAAGTCACAAGCGTCACAAGTTCATACATGGTTTCCATATGGCGCGGCGTCAGAGTTGTACTCGGAGTTGGATTCTTAAATTTCAACCATACAGTCGATAGGGTAAATCATTCATATTAAAAACGTTATTTTTTTATGCTTTCTATTTAAATAATGCTTTACATTTTCCGCTTGTGTAATTTGAATGCTCGTTTATTTACATTAATAATTAATTATTGACTTCGGAAATTTCTTGATATGAAATAAAAACCCGGCTTGGAATCTGTTTTACTTCGGAAAAATTCAGGGAAAATAATAATCGGAGGAAATTTTACTTCCGGCGGAAGTTTGTAAACGGAAACAATACGCGATCCCCAAAGAGCAACAAAAATGCTATAAAAATAGGCTCTTTCCTCTGCCGTAGCTGCGTTATTTGAACAGGGGTGGAAAATGCTGTGATAAGAAAATATCTTTTTGTTAATTAATATTTGTAGATTGGTAAAAACACGTAGGTTTGATTCGCAAAATGGTTTTACTGATATTAGTCTGAACGTGTGATTTATCAGAGATGGATCACCGGCTTCATTTATAAATAAGAATTTCGTTTAAAACAACAAATAAAAGAATATTCATTAAATTAAAATAAATAACTTTGTAAAAATAGCACTATATAATCAATATTGTCAACATGTTTTGAAATCTAAGTCTTCTTCGTCAAGATAAGATTAATATTCTATAAAAAAACAAGCAAGTATAGACAAATAAGAACGGTAGACAAAATATTTAATTACTTTAAAATTTAATAAAAAAATTATTTCAGAATGTCTAAAATTGCATTTATTTAATAAAAAACTTTAAAACAAACAAAATAATAGGAATTCTAAATAACAAAATAAATTATTACAAATGTAAGTAATATAAAAATAAATTTAAGTGATAGCGAATTAAAAAAAAATATTTCATAATAAATAATAGTTAATTCTCTATTAACACTTTTTCTAATTTCTGAATTTTCTAAATTATCTAATTATAAACCCCTTGTATTTGTGTATACTATTTTTAACTCTTTATTTATATCAAAAGAATGATTTGTTTTTAAAATGTGGTTGGCAAATTCAGAATATTTATTATTATTTAAACATCTTAGATGTTCCTTAACTCTAATTTTAAAATTTCTGGAAGTCTTCAATATATAAAAATTAAAATCATCTATCTTCCCTATATAAATCTTTTTTCAATTAATAAAAAATAGGCCAAAAAGTCTATTTGCAAAGTTTGAAGAAGTAAAAATTGCGTACCAACAAGCGAAAGAGTATAACCATTGGATAAATCATCCGCAAATTATTCTGTGAGAGGGTTGCTATTTTATACATATTTGTCTAGTTTAATAGTGAATAAACTTTGTTATTAAATTCACATTTATTGTTAATAAAGTATCGTAACTGCGATTAGACAAATAAAATGGTATATGTGATACATACAACTGCAGTGAACTTGGGTATTATAAAAAACATTATTCAATTCATGTGAAAGTCTATACGGCTGGACGTATTTATCGGCTCTGCCGAGTTAGATCGGTTGCCTGATTGCTAGTCGCCAGGTGCTAAGCGCACTTCGCCAATAACAATTATGATATATATAATGTAGTCGTGAATAGTAAATAAAATACAAAATGGACACTTAATAGTGGTAATAAACGAACTGTTAGCATTCATTCAGTGCAAAGTTGTGTCTCTAGATGGAGTATCAATTGTTCCGACCTGCTCTGACAATTTTACAGACGAAGAACTATATCGTGCAAAAGAGTAATATTACACATTGTTTAGACCGATAATAAGGACAGGATGGACTGTAAAACTTAAGTCATTGAATATTTGATTGGGTTTTTTATATCACGGGGCAAAAGAATTTGACGGGTAAAGTCCTTCCCTTATATGTAGTGATCAGCTGGTTCATCAACGGATCACAATTATCTAGGTTGGCACGATGACACCGTCATGCATCATTATCATAAAAATGTATCTAAGCGCGAGTATCGAGAGAGAATGAATAATTGCTGTTACCACAACCGCAACAATATTTCAACTGACAATGTGGGAATTTTAACAGCGATTGTAAAATAATAATATTTCAAACTAGCCAAGTAGGTAGAATTGTAATCATCTTCTTGTTTCTTCTCCCAAGTAGAGTTTTGTAGGAATGAGAAGGATAATGGGAGATGAATACATTGAACAGGACCTTGGGAAATGAATTAGTCTCAAAGCTGTGTCAATGCTAAACACACATATTACTGAACGGCTTACAAGAACAAGTGACAACTTCCAAAGTAAATTTATCCTTTATTATCAAAAAGACGAAAAAAGGAAGAGAATGAGCCACCGGTATTCGATGCTCGTCTTTGCTGATATTGCCAGTATCCTGCTGATAGGGCGATTATTAAAAAGGCCATGGAAATACTTAGAAAACAATTCACGCTGCCATGCCAGCACCCGAGTCAAAATTGTCCAATATGGATCAATCATTTAATTTTGTATCTTTGCACGATACTGCAGTAAAGCGGTTCGAGAAATGAATTTCTAAAATTCCGGGAAATAATGTTACCGAAGAAGTCGAAATAAATTCAAGAAACGATACGGAATTCGTGACTTCGCAACCCGGTCAAAAGAACACTGGTGCGCTTAAGCTGTTTTTTGTTATTATTAACATACTTTAGTTATTATTAACATACTTTAGTTATTATTATTTTGTTATCATTAACTTGCAGGACTCACCCACTTGTGGTCGGGAGCCCAAGATGTCTACCGATGTCACCAAAGTAGAAATTCGCCACACAGTCTGCAAACAAATACTACGTTACAGTTTCAAGCACTTAAAATACAGTTCTCAGAGAGGGAAACAAGAACTTCACTAGTGGATTTAAGGTAATTCCGAAATAAAAATTTATAATTTTTTCCCGTTTAAATGCTAATACTACAGCGGATGAAGTAATTGCATAATTCAAAACGCATGCAACTCTCAACTGCAATGGCGAGAAGTTGATGGCATTAAAAAAAATACACAACATACATTTAAAATAAGAGTCAACGGCAGAATGGTCTATCTAAGATGTAAGAAAAATGTTAATATTTTCTTTTTTTATCTATTTATATTGAGGGATCAGTAGGATTTATCGGTCCAGTTAGGAGTTCTACCGAGCAGAACCCTCTGACATGAAAATATTTGGTGAATTATTTTCCCATTTGGTCTCGTGTTGATTGACGTATTATTTTGTATTTATTATATTTATATAGCGCACTTACATAGCGTGGATTGACTAGATATACGTTTGTGGAAAAGTGTGTGGAAGGGTTTAGTCTTTCCTGTGAGGAATATTTAACCCGGACATAAAATCTGAAGCACCTAAAAAGCTCTCTAAGAAGAAATAAACTCATAATTTTTTATTATTTTTAATTGATAAACTAACGTTTTTTAAGACAAGATTTTTATCATAGCACAAAAGTGTAACAATTATTGCAAGCAATAATTATCAGCCTGAAACACTCATTTACATTGAAAAAATCTTCCGAGAAAAGATACATGCCGCCAACGGGACTTGAACCCGTGTCCTTCTGACTGGTGGTCAGGTGCTCTACCACTGAGCTATGTCGGCTTATCTAATACCCCCCAAAGAAAGTTTTACAAATGGATCGCCTTACGGTTTTTCTAACTAAACGGAACTTACTGATAACTAATTGTAACAAAAATAATAACACACATATTTTATTTGGCAAATGTATTATAAATTTTATGGTCAACTCACTTTTTGTCAACTCATGTAAAAATAATTAACTAAAAATACCAAATTTTTTTACAAAATGGGATTGGCTCCATAAAGGTGTACATATTTGGTGGTTATTTTGCGGTTCACTTTTAAATTTGAAAAAAAAGCGTGCTATTTTCTCTCTAACTCCATTAAGTTCATTTTTTTAACCATGATAGTAAGAGAGACAACAATTTCTATAAAGCCTATATGAATTATTCCGAAAACCGAATAAATTGATCCGCTTAGGGATTAAAGTTACAAATTTACAAAAATCACCACATGTTATCACCAATCTACACAAAATTTATTCCCATTCGTTAACGGTTTTTACACAAAACCCCTGACTAAAGTTAAAGCAACCCACGCGATAAACCGAAATGATCCCATAACTGAAGTATCGAAACGGGAACACAACACGGCTCGGGATGAAGGGATATAAAAATCTCAGCACCAACCCTGCCCCAAATTTAGAATGTTGCGCCTTGTAATAATAGAAATCCTTTCCGTATATTGCTTGTTTTCTTGTTTGGTTGTGGTAGACCTATTTATATTGGTTTGACCTAGTGAAATAGCATTTGAATGGTACATTTCTGGAATCGTGTCGACTTTATAGTGTCTAGATAATATTGGATGCTATATTCGGTGAAGTTGTTTCTCTTTCAGATGAACTATTAAATTTTGTTGATTTTTTGTAGAATTGAGTATGTCCATAAATGAGTATCCGTACACACAATTTCTAAATTTATAAGGAGCTGTACCCTGTACCAAATTCATCAAACTAAAGAAGTCAATGTCCACCAATGTTCGTAATAGAAAAACGTCACTGGCAACTTAGTCAATAAGCACTCACAACGCTCTACTAATTGACACAATTCAGATGCCTAGGTAAACGTTGCCATTCATCCAAACACCTTCACAAAGCGTATTTTTTTAATACTGTTTATCTACTTCTCTGTTTAAGCAGCTAAACGTCACAAAATTTATAAAACTGGGTAGACTTCGGTGGCTGGGTCATGTGGAGAGAATGACCGCGCATCAAGCACTAAAGTCCCTGCTGAACTCAAGACCGATAGGGCGAAGGAGCCTGGGAAGGACAAGATTAAGATGGAGAGACAAGGTTTATCTACCTTGGAGCTTCTAAACTGGAGAGAGCTGGCACAAAACCGATACGAGTGGAGGAAGACTCTTGTGGAGGCCAAGACCCGCCAGGGGTTGTAGAGCCAAGAGTGACGATGATGATTATCAACTACTAACCTCAAGACCCAGTACTAACCCCAGATTCCTACCCACACCTCATACCTTTTTCCTTACCAGAATCCCCACAGATGACCCAGGGAAAACATTTCCTCAGGGCCTCCTGTGTAGATATATTGCAAAAAAATCAATTATTTTACTGGAATATCATGAAATTGCATCTTCGTAAATAAAGATTCCGCAAACCATTCGTATTCCATTCTTGTTTATTCCTATTCAGCTTTAAAGTGGAATCACAATCACAATGAACTCTCCGACTTCAGCAAAATATTATCCATATTATTATTAAAATCGCAATTAAATTATGCATTGAAAATGAATTTCAAGTGAAACGTCACTAAATGACATTAAATGTATTTTGGCCCCAAATGCCAGGTGTCTTTAGAACCATGGCATCCCCGTAGGAATGTTTTAAGTCTGACTAGATCGGGGACAGGAAGTATTTGGGGAAGAGGAAGGGTTAAAAGTAGGTGGGTACCTAAAAATCATATCTAGTCATTAATTACGGCTAGTGCCATTTCAAGGAAAGTGTCGATTCTCAGGAACTCAGGAACATGCTTTCCTTAATTATTAATTAATAACTCAGGTACGCCTCATACATCATACGTATGTCTAGTAAAGTTACATTGTCGTGTAAATAAGCTTATGAGTCCGAGTGGTTAAATACCTACAAAATTTCACTGAAACAATAATAATAGCATTCGAACAATCAAATAAAAAACCTACCATAAAGATTTTTATTTTTAACTTAAAAATAGATAAATATAAATAAATATGTGTAAAACCTCAAATCAAAATATTGAATTAAATAAAGACAATATTAGCGAAACTCGCGAAATAAAAAAAGAGACGGTCACATCTGGGACTCGAACCAAGTTCCTTCACCAGAGTTCTTTACGGTATTTAATTAAATGATGATGTGACGGTATCTTTTTCTGATTTTTCTGTTTTCAGATTTTCGATTGGTTTTCGCTAATATTGTCCTCATTTAATTAAATACTGTAAAGAATTGGAAGTGCCGCTAGGATTTGAACACGGATCTACCGCTTTTCCAGATGGCCGTGTTCCCAATTACACTACATCACCCCTTATTAATTTAATTCATGATATTACTATTAAAACCTGTCCTCAATTTGAATCCTTACGCAGAAAAGTGCTCGGTTGTATCCTAGACTAGTTGGCTATAAACTTTAATAAATTGACGTTTAAAAAGCACTTTTTCGCCTGAATTTCACATTCTGATTTTCAATTTTGTAAATAAAGTAAATATACCGCTCGATCTCAAAACGTCACTCGATAATACTAACGCCAGAGATTTATATTAGTCAGGCAGCCAATGCTCCTACCTGTTCAGTGGCTACTTGTTTTCCAGGGGAGCTCAGATTTGAAAACCTGAAAAATTATAAAATTTTGCTGTCTTTTTTTATACTGCACTATCTTTGACATACTTTATGCGTTTATATTTTTAAAATATGTTAAATTCAACAAGCTTGTCTAAGATTTTGTAAGATAAACTTGACGAATATGAAATGGGCAGCAAAAAACTACTCCACTTGATGATCCATGAATTCCTTACATACGTCTTTACAATTATAACGGTATGGGAGCTCAGCGTTCATGAGTTCTTAATTTTAAAAGCAATCCTTTCAAAGGACGTCCAGAAACTAATATTTCGAATCAATATTTTTCTATATAACCTACTAAAAATACAATAGATAGTCCTGAATTGCTATTCGTCATTGGTTTAAATGTTCAAATGATGCGAACCAGGCACACTCCTCTTTTTCATATAGAAGCTAACAACACTAATGCAGCAAATAACTCACCAATTACTCGCGCAGTCACAACTTATACCCAGTACGAAAAATTAGTACATTTAGACATTTTTCATGATTACTTGCAAACATACATAACTAATTTATTAATTTTCTTGGCGTAATATAAATTATTTTAAAGTAATTAACTATTAGTTCAGTTAACTTTTCATTAAACTTTAATCAGTCAAATACAGTTAGTGTGCATATAATTCTTGTTTTTAAAATGACTCTTTATCTCAACCCCCCAACTCCCGTTTTATCTCCCTTTGTATTATTATTACTCATTCTTTCACTAATTATGTTTTAAGACCTCGGGCAAAATTACCTAATAACATTCTATGGACTTGTGTGGGAGGTACAATAACCATGTAATAATTTCATTTATAATACTGTTGGAAGTGTTTATTAGTTGATGTATGAGTGGATGGAGAGTGTTTGATGAGGAGATCCTCTCCACGTCAGGCAGGATTGCCTTCATACTTTACCGATATTGAGGTTAAAATGCTCCTTGAGATCACGGCACTTCCAAGCCGTGATCTTGTGTTCAGACTTATAATAATGATGATGTTTAATTGAAAACACTTAGTTATCCACGATATTAAGTTTTATTTAAAATATTATTTACAACGAATATATATTCGCGTACAAACTGGTAGTCAGGTAAAATTGCCGTGCAACCGGATGGATCGAGTACTAGAAGCGGAATAATAATATGATCCTATCTCGGGGCAATCGGTGACATTTAGTGTTGGTCATCTGGGATACCATACGCGTGAAAATAAGTAATGTGAATAAGTACTGCCATATATGGTGTCAGAAGTGGGATAATAATATGATCCTATCTCGGGGCAATCGGTGACATTTAGTGTTGGTCATCTGGGATACCATACGCGTGAAAATAAGTAATGTGAATAAGTACTGCCATAATACCTTATAACTTGTATTTTAATATAATGTGAATGTCTTAATAAACAAATAAACTTTACTTCTGTCAAAAATTTAAACAAAAGAAATACACATTTCACATATTCCATTAATTTCATCTCAAAGCATCTAGTTTTCTCTTGGCATTTAAATACTAGCAGATTGAACGCTCGTGTTTGCAGGATCCAAGGAGGCGTTTCTGCACTAGAAGTAAATTCACAACTTCAATATTCGCCATAACGGTGAATTCAGTGCAAAAATCCCACACCAGGGAAATGATACGGGAGCCGAGAATGAAATATTTCACAATTTATACGCCGTGTATATGCCAGCACTACCAGATACGATACATTATTTGGTATTCTCGTAGAAAAGTTGAACCTCAATTTTCATTTTTGTCTGATAACTGAGACCCACAGAGTTGAATCATCTCTCGAACTGTGTTTTTTGTTTTGTTTTAATTTAAAGCTCCCGTTCTGTGGTTTGATCATATTTATTTAACTTTGAACGTTATGGACCAACTTTTATTAGACTCTTCCCATATTAATTTATTTTGTACATTTTACATTGTAGCGAAATTCTATTTGTCTAACTGTCCGTTCCGTGTGTAATATTATTATGTCATCATGTACACTAGTCCCAGCGAGAGATCATATCTACAGCTATGGACAGCTTTTAGGAGAGATCGTCCTAAAAGCTGTCCATAAAAGAATGGACTAGAACCCGCGACCTTCGGATTGCTAGTCCAGATCCTTACCCCTCGCGGGTACCATGGAAGCCGTCAATGAAAAAACGCACTGAATATAAATATGTAGGTACATCCCTTGTTTTCTTTTTTAGAAAATTATATTTAATGATTCTTATTTTATTAATTGCAAAATTTAATGTAACTAATTTAATTTAATTTCAACACAATTTTATGTTTCTACATACATATTTATAATTATTTCAATAGACGTACATTTTCTACTGAACAATAAAATATGGGCGTATAAGTGTATCGCATTTTTGTGTGCAAGACAAATTTCACCAGAAATACGAATTGACATTACATTAATATTTCTGGCTACTAGCATTCGTACAAGAACTAAATGTACCATTTAAGCATTTTAAAACTACAACAGACTTTTATCATAAATTGTTATTTTTTGTAAGAAAACTTCTTCTGACAGGTTTTCACATTGTGATGGCTTTATTTATTTTATTAAAAGACAAATAACTTTGTTTACATCACTTACGCAATCTATATGTTTCGTGAACAATGACTTATCTCTTTCGCCAAAACAATGTTTCGTCCAAAGATATTAGAAACCCGAGATATGCTATGTTGGCCGCCAGACCGTGGACGGACTACGGCCTACGGAGCGGAGTGTGAATACGGAAAGAATTCGTTCATTCAATTGGTTTTGTGTCGTAACCGCGTACAGTTTGTGCCCGTTTTATTCAAAATGCCGTCTTGTTCAGTGCAACTATGCAAAAATAATACAAGGAATGTGAACTTCAAGATAAATGGAGTTTCATTTCACCGGTAAGTACAAAATTAGAGTACGTTATCAATTTTTAATGATTATTCGAAGTTTTTATTGACATAAGGCCCCGTTAAAACAAACATCGCCGCCATTACGATGCTAGTGATGGGGACGCGAATTCTTTTAAATACCGACCATCGATATTTCGTAATATTAGTAGGGCTTTATAAAAAAATATAAATATGTGTAAACATATTATTTTTGTAGATAATTATTGTTGTAGATGCTGATTGGTGGTAGAAACAAATACAATGCTTTTCTTTTAAAATCATTATTTATATAAATAATAAATCGAACAGGAGAAAAAGTTGCAATATCTTCCCACATATAAATTTAGCCAAGATCATATTGAACTGATGTTTGGCCATATACGTGCCCACGGAGGGTGTAATACAAACCCGAACCCTCGGCAATTCCAAGCAATTTACAAAAAACTTCTTGTTAAGTCAGAACTGAGAGATTTCCAAACAGGAAATTGTAAGTCATTGGAAGAGATATCTATATTATGTTGCTTGTCTGCTTTTGAAAAATTAATATCTCCACTGACAGAACAAATCTCTTAGAGAACTTTGATGATGAAGTACAATTACTCTACGAACAGGCATTGTTTGATGAAGAAGTTGATATTCTTGTACGAGATACTTCACAATTTAGTTCTCAGGTAATAGCATATATAGCTGGCTTTGTTGTTCGTTTTCTATGCGGAAAATTAAAATGTGATACTTGTGTCGGTGCGTTGATTGCAAATGAAATTACAAGTCATCATGGATTTATAAAGTTAAAAGATAAAGGTGGCCTCTTTTTCCCTTCAATTGATGTTATAAACATTTGCAAAACAATGGAAGTGATAATAAAGAACGCTATTGTAGATAAAAATAAACTGAAAATTAAATCAAAAAATAATATTAAACAGGAACTAGTAACCAAAGCCTTACGACATTTTGTTGGAATCAAAGTATTTGAAAATATTTATTTTCATCAATATGACCAATCACCAATGAATAATCATTTAGTTCAACTCACTAAAGCCGTTTTGGAAAAATACCTTGATATCCGTTTACATTACTTAGTTAAAAACGTAACACCAAAATCATCGAAGCGACAAGTATTAAACAAATATCTCCACTTTACCGGTCAATAATATCTATATATTTTTTAAATGTTTGTTTGCTAAATGAAATACCTCGTGTACATACATATTTCTTTATATTTTTGTTAATTATACCAAGGTGGGTTTTTCATTTAAATTTTTTTATTTACATATGTTCGAGATTGATGAAAACTAGCACATTTGACATTCAAAAGAGGAGGAAAATAACTGTTTACATATTATTTTAAAAAACTGCCTGTAAAACACGGGTAATAAATAGATTATGAAACAAAATATGAAATCGCAAAATAAAGGCCCTTACACGGGTAGAGCACCCAACGTTGCCCAAAATACTTGTCATTATTATTGTAAAATTATTAATTGTGAAACAGAATTGTAAATACTTTCAGTATAACCCTGGTTAAAGACCACCATTCAGAACAGAAAGGTTGCTTTAAATTTATTAGCCGTGTTTAGCGACCAGATCTGAATAACCGGGTACTTCCCCACCTTCATTTTCCTTGACTTCTTCCACTCCTCACCACCTGAAACCTCATAAAATACCCCAATTGCGAATGCCCTAGTCTCACTGGTTCCAGATGGTTGGGAGCAGATGGGACTCTTGTGAAGTACTCAAATACAAAATAAATTAACATGAGTAAAAAATGAGAGTTTCTTTTTATGGATTTTTACAACAACAAAAACACACTGTGAGTTTTATTGTGATTAAAGTTATTGAACAAAACCAAAAACTGTTAAAATTCAGTTATCTAATTATAGATTATTTATTTTTTATTTATTTATTTATTATTACATTTATTACATACAAGAAAACAATATAAAAGGAAGCTTTGACTGCCCAACTAGGAAGGTTTCCCGTTTTAGGACAGTCAAATTAGAAACAATTATAGACAGCCGATTAGAAACAATTGATTTGGATTTGTTACAAATGGGACACGTTAAACGTGCCCAGAGTTCAGATCACACTTGTTTCGATTTATCGGTTCTGAGAATAAGAATTTTTCATCAAAACTTTAACTGGAACCATTTTTTAACTAAAATGTCGATCTCTGTCGATTTGTATTCTTGTAAGCCTTATTCGTCATCATTTCTATGTGTTGCTAATTGCGAATGCGTTCGAAACGTGTACGCATAGAAATCTGTTCTAAGTATTAGTGCCAACGAAAATGACAAGTTTTAAGTGTGAGTTCGAATAGGGGCGTATACTTTAGCGTAAGCGAAGGTGTGTAATAGTATTGGTTAATAATATCGGCGACACGAGGAAATACAGTTCCACAAGGTTTAAACTGCCCATAGCATATCTCCCTTTGTTTATATTATCTGTGGTTTCGTCAAAGAAACTTCAGGTACTTTGCAAAAAAAACATTAAAATACACTTCCACTGACCATTAGACATCACACTAGTTATGTAAAATACAAATCATATGCCAAGTCTTGAATCACTATCAAAGACAGATCATATATTAACAATATTTTTAGAATCTCCTAATGCATGCTTTCCTACTAGTACGATGCTGATTGTCCTTGTACCGTTACTTTAAATTTACTGTAAATAACATTGTTGTTGTTATCCTTATTTTTGGTTTAAACTACTTATGCTAAAATGTGCCCGCCCTCAACACAGGTATTCCTAGTGAGACAGGCACAGCACAATCACCTATTTAACTTAATAAATAAAGTTTACAAAAAAAATTAAAATAAATTAAATCACATCTGAGCCCTCCACATTTACATTAATAAACTTTATTTACAGATGAGTTGAAGGAATGAAATAAGCAAATGTTCATGTCAGTGGTCGCAAGAGACCTGGATTTATGTATGCAAACCAAAAAATATTATGAATATTAATCATCGATACATACGGACAAATACTAGGTTTTTAAACTTAATATATTCAATTGTAAAGGTTCCGTTAACTTTTAGAAGAATTGACTGTCGTCCGTGAATATTATAAGAAGCAAGTTAGGACGAACGTTCCTTTCGAATGCTCGTGAAGACGCAGATACGAGCTCTACCTGGGAAGACTTTATAAAGTAGTCATTCATTATAATGAAAAAATAATCATTTGATGTGATTAACTCAGGTTCAGTGAACTCTAGAACTGGGATTAGCTTTAATTTTCAAAATTGTAATTGATTATGGGAACCGCCAGACAAGCCATAAGGCACCAAAATTATTTTACTTTAATTAATCAATTAATTATTCCATGAATAAAATGTTTTCAAATTCAAATTCAAACTTCTTGTTTAAATTTTCGACAAATGTTGTTGTAAGTTGTAAATTTCTGATGGTCTGATGAAAGGAAAATATTATTTAAATATAAGAAAATTTTAATATTAGAAAATATCTTAAGACAAATCATCATTACATAGTATAAAATGAAGTCAATCAAAATGATTTTCATGCGGTTTTCACCAATAGATAGAGTGATTCAAGAGGAAGGTTTATATTCCAAATATTCAATTCAGTCAGAGGGCAGCGGGGAGCGGGCAGCGGGCAGCTGGAAAGCGGGTGGTGTGGATTTTATAAAGGTTTGGTATGGCGTTGTGTTTCGTTAGCCACAGCAACGTGTGGCCGGGTCTGCTAGTGTATTAAAAGTAATACTTTTTTCTCACAAACTCTTCTCGATTCGTTTATTTATTTTTTTAAATGTAGTCGAGCTCGATATAAATTTAGATATTTTGTGCTATTTTCAAACAATCAACATCGCAAAAGCAACAAATTTCAGAGTGAAAAAACCAATGACTAAATTAAATACCATAAGAAAGGACTTGGCATACCAATTAAACATTCTGTCCAAGCTGTTATACAAAAATGGCGGCCGATATGTCTGCAGACATACATCGTTTCCATGGTTACCATGGTAGATATTCTTCAGTGGCTTTAGAAACGGTCCGGCGCTGCGGCCATCTTGGATACCATTGTTCTGTACCCGTTTGGACAGGATGTTCGGTATGTGTTTGGATCGGTATGCCTAGTCCTTCTCTTTGGTATTATGTGTAGCCATTAGAAAAATCAATAATGATAATTTTATACTTGTGAACCCAAAACTTCTTGACAAAATTCGTGTACATAGACTATATTGAAGGCATTTGAAATATTGTTTACCCTAAGTACAGAAAATTCATTCTTATTGACTGAGCGTAGTCGACCGTTTGGTATTATATCTATCTGTAAGTTTATTTGTGTATTCCGTTTCCGGATCAAGATGGTGGCCGTGTTGGATACTACTTTTTTATCCCCAAAAGCCCGCTTGAGCGTGGATCAAGCTACGGGCTGTCAAATCGGATTAATCAATATTATAGTAGGTAAACTGCCTAAAGAATGTTTGAAAAAAGAATAGCCCTTAAGACAGTGACGTTCCTTTCGACAAATAAAGTAAAAAAAAGTTATCTTCTTCTACTACACATATATATATATATATATACTATACTTATACTATACTACACTATATAAAGAGGTAAGATTTGTTTGTTTGTTTGTTTGTTTGCATTGAATAGGCTCCGAAACTACTGAACCGATTTGAAAATTTTTTTCGCTGTTGGGAAGCTACACTCTCCTTGGGTGATAAAGGTTATATTATATTTTCAAAAAAATGGGCATCCTTACTAAAACTTCAATAATGTAACCCAAGGTGTAAAAAAATTACCTAAAATATTCTTTACATCGCGTGCGCTGCGAAAACTATTGATGATAGAATAAAATAATGTAGTATCACTTTATAGAACACATTATTATTTACAAAAAAAGTCGCAACAGCATATGTCTAACTCTCATGGTTATGCCACAATAAGTATTCTTTTATTTTAAAAATTTAATTAAAATGTTGCCGCTTAAAACGGCTCTTTATTTGTATCTTGGTTTTTATCTTTATCAAAATAAATTATTTCATATTCAAGATAGTTTTAATACCTTTATTTACCTTTTTGAATTTTTCAATTCGGATATTTAATTAGAAAGATATCACGAGTTTAAAAATGTTAGTATTAGAAAAAAGTTTCGGCTACGAGCCGGGCGACAGAGGAGTCAAGAAATGAAGTGCCAGGGGGGTTGGCGGGACGGGGGAGCGGGAGAGCGGTGGTGGTGGGGAAGGTGTAAGTGGAACGCTGGAGGGGATCGCACGGGAAAGGACATGCAAGGAGTAAAATTTTATTTATTTGAATATGGCATTGCAACGCATGCCGGGAAACAGCTATATATTATAAAAGAAAGTCCAAAAAAACGTGCGGACCGCAAAAACTCAGAAACGAATCCCATAGATCAAGGGAGTTATATGGTGTTGTAGATCTCTATCCCCTCTAGGGAATAAGGGTACTGTTTTTAAATAAAGGGCGTGCTTTTGAAGATATAAGGGCTGGAAGTTTCACCCTCATGAAATTTCTAGAACAGTCTTCCGGAAAGTTCTAAAAGGTTCCATAGA
This sequence comes from Limnephilus lunatus, assembly GCA_917563855.2. Classification (NCBI taxonomy): domain Eukaryota; kingdom Metazoa; phylum Arthropoda; class Insecta; order Trichoptera; family Limnephilidae; genus Limnephilus; species Limnephilus lunatus. The sequence continues at coordinate 105,200,053 of OU830593.1, forward strand.
GCTCTAGAAAATTCTGGAACGAGTGGCGGAGTATGTCATGGAATTTTCGGGAATAGGGAACATAGGGAATCGGAAACATCATTGTGGAAAATTCCAGAACACTCTCGAATAATCTCCTGAGCGAAGCCGGGTACTCCAGCTAGTATAATATATTTTTGTTTTATTATTAAGTCGATGTGTATTTAAGTACCTACGTATAAATCTAACGATACCAGAGAAAATTTCCTTTTGCTTTTATTAATTAAAAAATAATCTCGTTTAATTCAATGTTTAAACACCCAATCACGTCTGATTACGTCTAAAAGGGATCGAAATGAAAACCTACTCTCCTTCAACGGAAACAATCTTCCGAATAGGCCCTCCATCGATATGCTTGGTGTAACTCAAAGTGACCAGCTCAGATATAGGGGCTCCATCGAAGCTAGAGTAAAATTAGCCTCCCAAAAACTGGGCGTATTGTATAGGGCCCGCAGATACTGTAACAGTACACAACTGTTAACCGTGTACAAATCACAAATGCGCCCCACGATTGAATTTGGCAGCCACCTCTGGTGAGGAGCTCCAAAATATCTGAAAAATACCCTTGACTCTGTGCAAAAACGGGTGGTCCGTTTGATAGATTCTCCCATCTTAACAGAAGGATTGCAATCTTTAGAGCTCAGACGTCGGGTGGGAATGCTATCCTTGTTCTACCGGTATTAAAATGGAAGATGCTCTGAGGAACTAGCGTCATTGATCCCTTCAGCACCGGTGCATATTTGGGAAACACGCCAAACGCGTGCCCAACATATGTACACGGTTGACATTTGTCATATGAGAACGGGTCGCTTCTTCGACTCGTTCTTGCCGGCCTCTGTGTTTCCTCCTTCCTACAATTTGGATCTCTTCAAGATCAATATTCATTCCTTCCTCTCCTCAAAAAGACCCTCCACACAGCATCTCAGATGACATAGGCCCTGAGAGAATTTTTTTTCTCATGGCCTCCTGTGTGGAATTAATGTCAAAAAAAATTAAAAAAGAAAAATTATAAACATACACTAGTTTTATTTTATTTTCGCCGTTATTTCTATTTTTTTGTTGAGAAGTAATCGCCCCCGTGATTATATATTAAAACTTCGTTAATAATTAATTAATCTTTATGCATAGTTATTATTACCTATTCTTAATATATGAACACATGATATTTCAATCTTTGTTCGCATTATGATGAAATATTATGGCTGTATTTTAGACGTTAAATACTTTGTACGTAATCCAATATCGTAATTCGAAAGGTAACGATGAATATTGTATGAACTCTTCGTAAACTTATTAATTAAAAATACAATTTACCCACCCAATTACATAAAGTTAAAAAAATTAATCTCTTAAATAATGAGGAGTGTATAATGGTAGGTATTGTGTTTTATGTGAAAATGCTTTATTATTTTAGGTTATAATTTTTTCCTAATATTACCTTTTTTTCTTAAATCCATCTTTTATTATTGTATCTGAAATGTTTTTTTGTGTCCCTCTTTTTTTGTATCCAGTGAAAGTTTGTTTGATTGATTTTCATACCTGGTATTCATGTTGTCTATTTTCAAAGCTTGGCTTGGCTATGGCAAATAAAATAGTAATAGAAAAAATTAAAAATATAAATAATCAAAAATATAATTTCTTAAAGTTTCAGGTTGCAAGCTTTAATTGCATTCAACTATATTTTGCCTTTATACTTGAAGAAGATCTTGATATAACCAGTGATCAAAGCAGTGAGGTTTCGGAGACTGAGTTCTCGTATAATAAAGATATCCAATTATTTTTAGCCGGTAGTACGCGCACTGGAGACTCTATCGTTTAAAATTCAAAGTTTCCTCGGCGCACCCACTTAAAACTTTGGCATGCTCGTATTCAGATAAAATGGAACAATTTAAGACAGAGCTTGCAAACTGAACAAATAATGATCCAAGTTCAACATATTTTTCAAAAATTTAATTTTTCAATACCCCGTGAATGCTAAATCATAAATCATTTTTATTTCCATATTTATTTGCTCCATTCAACTTTCAAGGAAAAAAAATAGTATCTTGATGACTAACAAACCTACATTACAAGGATAAAAATCTCAATCTTCTTAAAATTCCAAAATTAAATACATCTTTGGCTAGAAAATTCATTATTTCCACAGAACAAGATCATATAATGCTGAATGAAATTAAATATACCACCTACGAGTAGATAACATGTAGGTGAGAAAATCGCCAAAATTATTATGTAATTTATTTATTCATTCAACGCCCAGTGGGCTTTTACATGTTTAGTAGTACAATTAATTCATGACCGATGATTTTTAAACGGATAAAGAAATAATAAAAAATAAAATTAGATAAAAAAAGTCACAAAAATACAAAAAAAAAACAAAATACAGCGATTTGATAGGTTTACGAAAATTCAGATATGTTGGGAATATTTTTGGAATAATTTTTTTAAAAGTTCCACAAAATTCGCCAAGTTGGTGTTAAATATGTCAACGTCACCTAAGTACTGATATCCCATAGTGTGAAATCGTTGTATCGGAGAGTGGGCAATGTAGTTCCGCTTATGAATGCTGCAGTAGAATACAACAACCTACAGTCGGCAAACGTGAAGATAAGGAAATTATCAAACAAGAAAATGAGGTCTACAAACACAAAGATGAAAAAATCATGAAACTTATGATTTAACAACCTGCAGTTCGCCTCGGAACAGAAATCCCTAGTGAGGAGGATTGTGAGTATTTACTATTATAACATATAACCTGTATTTAACAGTCAATATCATAATTTAAAAAAAATTTAAATCATAATTTAAGCAATGTGAGTTTATTCGAAATATATTCACCTAAGCATAATTATAAAATTCGGATAAATTTTTTATACAACCAAAATTAATACAATTATGGCGTCATTAGCGAGATTCACAAAACAGGAACATTTCGGCTAGGAGGGATCATTTAGCGTGTCTGAACATTAGCTGATAAACAAATCTTTATAAACAAATGCGGCTAGAACTTCTTATGAGAAGTATCCATTTTTCTCAAATTAGCATAGAGAAGCAAAACAAACACAAATTCAATTTACATTTAGAAACAAAATGACCCAACGGTTTCTTAAAAAATTACAAGAATTCTAATATTTCAATCCAATGCCGTGTTTCAGTTTGCTGTTGAATTTGGCAGCCACCTCTAGTCTGGAGGTCCAAAATACTTTAAAAATCCATGACTCTTTGTAGAAAAAGGCGGTCCGTTTAATATAATCCCCCATTTTAACAAACGGATTTAAAATCTTAAATCTGCCTTAAAATCTCCTCTATATTAACAATTAATTGATTGCAATTTTCAGAGCACACGTGGGAATGCTCCCCTTGTCCTACCGATATCTTAATGGAATATTCTTCAAGGAACTAGTATTATTGATCCTTTGGTGCCGGTGCATAAACAAAACGCCAAACATGCGCCCAACATTTGTAAATGGTTGAAATTTATCACACCAGAACGGGTCTTTTCCGCAACTCGTTCTTGAGTTCAACAGCTCGGCTATGGGACTATATGCCAACCTCTGTATTTTCTTCCCTCTACAACATGGCTCACTCCAAGACCCATGTTCACTCCTTCCTCTCCTCAAAAATACCCACCACACAGCATTCCCAAAGATTACATCGGCCCTGTGGAAAATTATTTTCTTAGTAAAACTACAACCGGTCAATGAATACATTATCAATATTTTCAGTTTTTATGAAGATTCGTTGAATCGAATCTCTTAGATTTAAGAATTTAATCCATCGTAGAAAATATTCTCAAACGCTATTTATTAAACCGTTTTTTTTCAACTGCATAATATTTATGAAAACCCAAAAAAAAATCTCTTTAGCATAATTTTTCCTTGGTTCGAAAATGTTTGATGAAAGATGTTTCATTTCCATCAAAAATCCATCTCCATCATCCATCATTACCCATTTCAGCTTTTTACAATACTCTGCCTGATTTTACAATATTCTGACTGATTTTACAAAATTCCAGTAGATTTTAAGCCACGAATCTATATCTATTCAAACCGATGCCGGAAATCGAAAAAGTTTTTTTCCGGCCGGGAAAATATGAATCGAGAACCCGTTAAAAGGTTAAAAGGCTTTTAGTTCCCGAAAATAATGCATTTATTAATATTTAGGGTAATGCACGAAACGGGATGCACTCAATGGAAATCACATGTCGTATTTTAACACCATCAGAGGCATACATAAGTACCTGAATATCCAGCAACCTGCCACATTTCAATCATTAGCTAAGGAGTTTTCAAATAACCATGATACTCTTAAAAAGTGTAACAAGTCGATATTGTGTGCTTCAATGAGAATAATAGTTCGACGAAATTGATTTTCAAAAGTAAATATATTTTAAAAGAACTAAATTGGATAACCGTGAAATAGATGCTGACCTTGAACACGATGATATTTATTCATAAAATAGTAAACAACCTGTTACCAAAATATTTATCAAACAAAATTATATACCTGCAACAAGGACATTCAAAGACATAATACAAGGACGTAGGTACAAGGAAATCAGGCTACAAAAAAGAACAAACCGAATAAGCAGAATAGTTTACTGTGCAAAGGGATGAAGTTGTGTGTATAACACGCTACCAGAGACTTTAAAGTCCGCACTAATTGGAAGATTCAAGATATATTGTAGGAGATACATCAAACTGGAAAAAATAAAGTATGAAAAATGTTATGTTATAATTAATTAGCAATTGTAAACTTTGATGTGCAAATTACTAAAATAACATAAATTAAAAATTAAAATGCGTGGTGAAACTCAGGTGAAGACAATGCTATAATAAACATAGCTAAGCAAAATAAACAACAACTCACACACCAATAAAGAAATAAAAACCCCAATTTCGAAAAGCTTCAGAGGTATTTTAAAATTCAAATAAAAGCAATATTTAAACCGTCCGCTTTATGCTAATGCCCTCTGATAAATTGCGCCTTAAAATCTTCTGATTAATTTGTTTGATAATTTGCAGAACACTTACTTTAAAACAAACAAAGGAAGCTTTGCCGTTTCACCAAAGTAATTATGATGGATGAAAATTGTAATACTTACTTATATATTTCACCACCCACTTGAAACGTAAAAATAAAGCAGTCAAAGAGTAATTATTTCCACTTTTCTTTTCCCGTTTTGCTTCCACACCCGAAGTAAAACGCGGAATTTTTCATCTTTCTGTCCAATATAATTCAGTCCCTCGAGACATTTTCTGCTTTGTCTGAGATCAAATTGACTCGTTTGAAAAAAGGCGCTAAGGTTTATTGCGCCATGAAAACTAACTGAAAAAACGTTTTACCGAGACGACGTCGTCTGAATTGAATGTTCTGGTTATAATGGAGTCGTTTTGTTTGAACCTCCAAATTCTAGTGAAATCTTAAAATACTTCATGAAACTTATTTACCAATCCTGTAAATATGCTATTTAAGATGATGCTGTACGTGAAATCCTATTTAAATACTATTTAGATTAATCTTTACTACGAATCGGTTTGCATTATAAACATCAAAAAATATGCTACGGATAAACTGAAGCTTTTACTACGTTTTGTATGATTGTATGTATTGGAATTACAATAAAGTTATTATTTACGTAACAAAAAATATAATCATAAACTACTAAAAAAATACAATAAAAACACATATAAATTTGTTCTAGACCACTTTTATGAATAATTATTATTTATAAATTTTATAAATATAATTATTATTAAATAATACATAATTAATAAAAGTGGTCTACAACAAATGTATATATGTTTGTATTGTAAATTATTGCGAGCCACAAAGTTAATGCTTTTTACAAATACTAAAAAATATGTTTTTTCATGACTTAACTAGGAAGTATAATAAAAGAAACAATTTTTTTTAAATATCCCTTTATTGCTAAGACTATTTTTGACGTTTTATATACTTTTTTTCGTTCTTATAAAATTATGCACAAAATAAAAAAATAAAATACTTTGGCGCTTACTAGCCTCGTGCAAACAAGACGCTCGATTTTAAATTTTCAAGGCGCGAGAATCGAAATATTCCTATCGTTTAAATTCCTCTTTATCGGTTTAATTTACTCCTTGGCAATATTAAGGGGAATGATTTATTTTGTTCAAGAAAATTATTTGTTTTTTACACAGATTGTGAAGTTTATGCATGCAATATCAGTGTGCTTTATCCCCGATACGTAATATGTAGGTGCTAAAATGTTTATGTTAGTTGATTGAAGATATTTATTTATTTATAAAATCAACGCCTTTCGGCTTTTACATAATATAACATAGTGTATGTATAACAACAACATGAAACATACAGCTCTAGTAAGCTTGTAAAACAGTAAGAAATAGTTGAGAAAGACATATGTAGTTGTGCAGATAACAAATCGAAAATAAATTCTACGATATTTAAATATTACAATATTGCAACAATGAAAAAATAAATTTATGTATAATATATGCAAATAACTTAACTTAAAGAAGCACTTTGAAAATGTTTAATGGAAGGTAAATAATAAGTAAAATATATTTCATGTTGAGAAAATACTACAAGAAACAAACCTTATTTCCAATGAAACAATGCAATTAAGAAAATCTGTAAACAACATAATAAGAAGAGCTAATTTTGTAAGGTAGAATCATTATTAAACAAACATCCTACTAATATTATAAAAGTGAAAGTTTGTATAGATGTATGGATGTTTGTTACTCTTTCACGCAATAAATGCTGAATGGATTTTAATGAAACTTTACAGTAATATAGCTCATACATCAGAATAGGCTTTAGGCTATAACTTAGAGCTCTGGTATTATGAAATTTGTATACAATTAAAAGTTTATTGTCCAGACGAAAAGCAAAGCGTTGCTAGGTAATTGTTTGACATGCGCTGTAATTTAGTTATTTGTTTAGGTTGCTATGGAGATCCCTTTGATTGTTAAGATTTACAGCGCGTGTTCGATTGTTACGTTGAGGGGGGGTGAAGGGGGTTGTTGAGGGGAGGGGGAGGGCGGTGGGGGGGTTTGGAGGGGATGTAAGGGGGGAGGGAGGGGGGGGGGAGTAGCGCGTGCGAAGCCGGGGGCAACTGCTAGTATTTAAATAAACTTGAGAGACATTAAAGTTTTTGAGCCTTGTTGCGCTCCATTCCCTTTCTTGAGCTACATTAATATCAGAAAAAGTGTGAAGTGCACAAAAATTTTATTTAATAAAAAAAAAACATTGATTGGGGGATAAATAACTATCGCGATATCTCATAAACGGAGTACTGCCATACACCTTATCAGAAAATTTGCCATGATAATGTATACAGCAAGGCTGCCCGAAACGTTAAGTCGAGGGAGGTTGGAAAATGCAAGACCATTCAATACCTACCTCAAAAGTCATCAAACATGTATTTCAGTTGTTTGTGAAAAACAATAATTATTTACATTAAAAAAATTTACACCCGTATTTCACAAATAATTCGACGGTCGGCTTAGTCCAGCGGTAAGGCTCTTGACTCACAAACTGAAGGTCACGGGATCGAATCCTGGCGTGTAAAATAAATTTGGTTTGATTAATTTGTGTTATTTCACAATTTTTTAATTTAAAAAAATATATAGCATATTTGCGGCACGTTCCAGAGTGGAAGATGCTCTCAGTATCGCCCTGGTGTAAGACCACCATTCAGAATTGAAACGTTGCTTGAAATGGCACTAGCCGTGTTTGGTGACTGGATCTGAATAGCCAGGTACTGCCCCACCTTTCTCTTCCCTATCTCCTTCCCCTCCCCACTACCCTCAGCCTCACAACATACCCCAATTGGGGATGCCATAGTCTCACTGGCAGTTGGGACTCTTGTGCGGTATTCACATAAAAAAAAATTTAAAACTATACATTCGTACAAAAATGTTGTCATTTATCTGAAACAGTTTTGCTTAGAGACTTATTTTATTGGAATTTATCAAAAGTTAAAATTTAAAACCAAAGTACTATACTTTTCTTTTATGTTTTGTGAAACAAAATTTATTTTTCTTTGAAAAGTTAATTATCGAAATTCTGTTGGGAAAACTGTACAACTTGTAAAAAAATGTTTCAGGAAACTTATGCAATCAAATACGATGCAAACTTTTTTTTTACAAACAAATGTTGTGAGTAGACTTACTTTACGTAGGTATATTGTAAAATGAATTTATTCAGCAAGCGTCACGTCCTTTCAGGGGATTTCCGCAAAAATCTAAGGTAGAATTTCAGACATTTTCTTTCTGACCATTATAATAAAATTCCGCGTCATAAATGTCAAAGATTTGTCGAGCCTTTGAGACCTCAAGCGACAATTTTGGGCCGGTTCCTCGGAACAGAATAATTCAATTTTGAAAACCTCTCCAGTTTTTCACACGAGAGTATGTGACCTCCTTAAATTCAAGGACCCATTACATCAGAATTTTTCATGACATTATCAAGTTTTAAGCAACACCTGTATTATTTATGATAGCAATTTAACTCTTTTCATTACCGTCTTTGTGGAACCGTCTCCAGAGGTTTTTTGAAATGGATTTTTTTAAACAAATTTTATTAAAGTTTAAGTTTAGACTTACAGAATTCAACACTTCGTCTGTGTGAAAGCACTATGAAACAATAAATGAATATTAAACTCATTTCATATACTTAAGTGAAATAATGTTGTGCACTTGACCTACAAACGTATTTTTTTAAACCTTGTAACCATGTAAAAGTACACAACTATTGTTTATATTATTATTTGAATAATAAACTGGAGTTGTCGAGTGGTAAAGCTCTTGACTCGTAATCTGAAGGTCACGGGATCGAATCCCGGCGTGTGAAAATAAATTTTATTAGAATAGTTTATGTTATTTCACAATTAATTTATTCACAATAACATAATAGTATATTTGCAACATGTTCCATAGTGAAAAATACTTTCATTATCGCCCTGGTATAACACCACCTTTCAGAATTGAAACGTTGGTTGAAATGGCTTTAGCCGTATTTAGTGACCAGATCTGAAAAGCCAGGTACTTCCACACCTTTCTCTATCCCATCTTCTTCCCCTACTCACTACCTTCAGGCACAGAACATATCCAGGGTTGCCATAGTCTCACTGGCTCCAGATGCGAGCAGCTGGGAATATTGTGGGGTATTCACATTAAAAAATAACATATGTTACTCTTTTATCATTTTTAAATCTTCGGTTTTAGATCTTTATACGAACTGGTTCACATTACGCAAGTCAAAAAATATGTTTTGGATATTTTGAGGCATTTTCTATCGTTTTGTATGAATAGAATTAAACTAAAATATTAACGATAACTACCAAAAAAAAAAAAAAAAAATTTCATTACGAATGTATGAATGCAATATAAGTAATTACTTTCTAAAATTACAATTTTATGGCTAAGATTAGCCGTGATAGTTTCTATTGATTAACTTTTTTCTCTCGTAAAATTATTATTAAAATAAATAAAAGCCGCATTTGCGCTTGGAATCTAACATTTCCAATAAGTTTCCACACTCCGTTTGCCGAGCAATTGTTATGCCTTTTACCTACATTCATTGCGCTTTAAGACACACTAAGAATATACGGAATGAATACACACTAAGAATGGACCCATCTGGTCTGATAATAATCTCGTTGTTCCCGACAATAATAGAAAAAGACTTCAAATAATTTTTCTGTTTGGTAATTTGCTGTACCTACAGCCGTTCATTGAATTTGTGGTATTATTTTATATCGGAACATGTTTTTTATCAGTAAATCTCTTATGTTTAAATATCTGTATATTTATAAATAAATGTATAGGTATGTATGAGATAGATTCAACCACAATAATAGGTAAAATAGTCCAAAAAAACAAGTCTACTTTAATAATTTTGTTTGAATACCTACTAGTAAAAAAATAAATAATCTTAAATTACGACTTTAAATATATCAATAAACAACTCATTATATGATGACACAGTCCTACTACTAAAAGCAAACACCTGGTCTGAATTAAATAAAATGGCAAATACAGATCAATTCACTAAAATTATGGTTTGATAAAAACCTGTTGACTTTAAATGCTAAAAAAACCTATTATTTACCATTTTTCATTAAAAAACAAGAAACACCTAAAGAAATCAACATAATAATCCACTCTGTGACAAATACAGAAAACCACAAATGCAATATATTATTATGTACAAACATAGAAAGCAAGACCGATATTAAGTGCCTGGGCATAACAATAGACCAGCATTTAAAATGGTCCCCACACATAAATATTCTGAACAACAGAATAAGGAAACTTGATAAGTATATTGTGGGGGACTAGCACGTTGGCGTCAAATTGATATAGAGTTTACTTGGTGGTCAAAATTTAATCTTATTTGTTTATTGAGTATTGAGGACTGTATTGATGAGTATTAATTGTACCTCCCTTGGTAACAGCTTTGTAGAACGTTAGACGTTCCACGCGCCAATCTGCAGGCGATTCCTGCAGAATGCTACTAACAAAAGAGGTAGAATTGTCTAGCTCAGACATGAGACCATGAGATCTTTACAAGGATCGTGGGGACTATCTGGTTTCTTCTCCAGTTTGCGGACCAAGAAAATGAGTAAAAACTAGATTTTCATCGTAAGTAAAATAAGTGTATTTATGGAGGATGGAATGTACAGTGAACATTCAGAGAACAAATAGTACTCACCCCCGGACCGACAGGTTTAAACCTAGCTATCTAATTACGAACACGGAGACCTGGAGAATTTTCCATCACTCTTCTGGGGTACGATGTCGAGGAACCGTGGAGCTCCAGCTCCAAATCCAAGTCCCCGTCCTGGCGGAAGTCACGCCCTAGAGGCGTCTGAGTACATCCTGGCGAAGGTCTAGCTGCTTCTCTCAATAGGATGGGTACAAATTCCGTAACCGCAAGTTACGAGCTGGCAACGTTCGGTCAAGGTGTAGCGAGGATGCCTTTGACCTGGTGGATGCAGCCAGGTTTTCAACTTCAAGCGCGTCTGGGTAATAATTCATCACTGGAATGCAACCAGGAGTTCTCAAGGCATATGTACAGCCGATGAGTAATCTCAAGCCCGATTATAATGTGAGATCATCCGTAATTTGTTCAACTACCGCACGCGGTAAACCTCCTCAAACCCTCCTACATAGGTGGATCGGGACAAAAACCAACCAAATTTAGGTTAAAAAAGGAAATAATAATCCCTCGGTCACTATTATTGACACATTTCACTGTCCGCGAACCGGATTGAATTTAATACTGCGGATTTATAATTGAATTTATGTTTTTAATCAAACATATTAATGGTATACCCAAAATCGTTAAGGCTCATTCAAAAAACTTCCCACAAAACTAACATTCTACTACCAAAATGTTAGAGGTTTACGCACCAAGCTCAACACCCTAAGATGTAATATTCCAACGTTAAACAACGATGTGTACTGCCTAACAGAAACCTGGCTTCATGAAAAAATATCTTCCCCTGAATTAGGCTTCACCAACTACGATATTTACCGGCTGGATCGTGAAAATATTACTGGCGGAGGGGTTTTAATATCGATCAGAAAGTTGTTCCATTCAAAACTATTAAAACTAAAAAATAAAAACATTGAACAAATAGCTATATTAGCGAAACTAAAAACGACAAAAATAATTATTGTGTGTGCATACATCCCCCCCCCAAGCTAGTGTTGATGTGTATTGTAAACATTGTGATGAAATTGAATCATTGAAATTGAAATATCCTGATGCAAAATTGATAATTTTTGGGGATTTTAATCTTCCAAATGTAAACTGGGCACAACCCACTGAATCTTCAAATCCCATTTCTGCCAAAGCCCAATTAATCATTGATACCATTAACTTTATCGATCTTAAACAATTAAATCATGTTAAAAATATAAATGATTGAATTCTTGATCTTGTCATATCAAACATTAATAATAGTAATGTCAGCGAATCGCAAGAATCAATAGTATCCATTGACTCTCATCATCCCCCATTACAAGCGATCATTTATTTGGCCCCCATTGAACTCCTTACCCCCCAATCTCCTATTCACGCACCAAACTACAAGAAAGCTGATTATAAACAAGTGCGATTATATCTGTCTTCACTCAATTGGTCCCCCATTTTTATGTCAACAAATGTAGAAGAAGCAACAAATGTGTTTAATTCAATCCTTTATAATACCATTGAAAATTGCATACCAACATCTATTGTAAAACGAAACGATTGTTACCCAAAATGGGTTAGTACTGAACTAAAAAAACTCATTCAATGTAAAAAAATAGCTCACATTAACTATAAATCCAATAACTCTATTGACTGCTATAAATTTTTTTCTGATTTACGAAATAAATGTAAAAGTCTATCTAAAAAATGCTATTCAGATTATATTACGGATGTAGAGCAGACTATCAAGTCAAATCCAAAACATTTCTGGAATTATGTGAAGTCTCTTAAAGACAATAACGGCTGTCCTAGATCAATGTATTCAGGGCGCAAACATGCTGACAATGATCAAGAAATAGTTGATCTCTTTGCTGATTATTTCTCAAGTGTTTATGAACACAATAATGATAATGTGACTTTACCTGAATTTAAATACACCAATGTAACTGATATATCAACATGCCACATTTCCCTGGATGATGTTAATAAAAAGATCAGATCTCTAGATTGTAATAAGGGGTCAGGTTCTGACAAAATTCCACCGGTATTCATAAAGGAATGCTCTCAGTTTATAGCAGCTCCTATTCAACACATATTTAATCTGTCACTCCGAACTGGAATATTTCCTGGTCCTTGGAAACTTAATCACTTGACACCTGTATTTAAATCAGGTGAAAAAAATTGTGTTCTAAATTTTAGACCAATTTGCATACTGTCTACCATCCCGAAAATGTTTGAAAGTATTGTCTTAGATAAGATTGCTGTTAAGTTTAGGCATATTATTACTCCAGAACAGCATGATTTTGTAACCGGTCGGTCAACCACAACCAATCTTCTATTATATGAACACTATATCTATGAAGCTTTCACGTCTCGTGCACAAGTAGATTCAATATATACTGACTTTTCAAAAGCCTTTGATAAAGTAAATATTGATATCCTTCTCGCGAAACTGCAAGCCCTTGGTATACATGGATCATTCCTAAAATGGTTGAATAGTTACCTCTATAACCGTGAACTCATGGTAAAATTAAATAATAAATTTTCGTATAAATTTAAAGTAACTTCGGGAGTTCCTCAAGGCTCTCATCTGGGCCCACTTCTCTTCATTTTATTTATAAATGATCTATCTTTATGTTTCGATGATGTCAAATTCATTCTATTCGCAGATGACCTAAAGCTTTTTAAGATTATAAAATCTTTAAATGATGCACTTATCCTTCAGCAAAATTTAGACAGACTTGCTAGCTGGTGTGAAATAAATAAATTATTCCTAAACGTAAAAAAATGTTTCCACATGTGTTTTTACCGCTCACGGATTCCAATATCTACATCGTATTTAATTAACAATAATGAAATTGAATTAGTACCATTTATCAAAGACCTTGGTGTTATTTTTGACCGGAAACTTACATTTGATCGTCACTGTGAAACAATTTCCAATAAGGCCATGCAAATTCTAGGTTTTGTAATACGTAACACAAGGACTTTTCAAAACATTGAGTCAATTAAGCTACTTTACTGCTCTCTTGTAAGATCGCAGCTGGAATATGCATCTCCTGTATGGTCACCGATCTATACCTGTAACTTACACCGTTTGGAGAGAGCACAAAGAAAATTTCTTCGATACGTTCAATTCAAATTGAGACAGCCTGTAATTGAAATACGCTACAATGCATTAATGTCTGATCTGAACTTACCACTACTTTCTACCCGGCGTACTATTAATGACATTCTTATACTTTTTAAATTACTGAACAATCTCATAGACTGCCCTCAAATGTTAAGTATTATAAATATTCGTGTCACTGTTAAATCAACTCGACTCCACCACCTTTTCCACAGTGACAATCATAGCACTAACTATTCCTATCATTCACCGTTAGTGCGTTTTCACCGAACTGCCAATACGTATACAGACCTTTTCGATATTTTCAAAACCTCAACATCTTGCATCAAAGCAAAAATAACTAGTTATTTATGTAACTGATATGTTTGTAAAATGATAAATATTTGTTGTACTAATATACATCGTATGTATGTACTGTATGTTATTCAGACCGTTAAAGAATAACATACAGTACATACATACGATGTTTATTAGTACAACAAATATTTATCATTTTACAAACATATCAGTTACATAAATAACTAGTTATTTTTGCTTTGATGCAAGATGATGAGGTTTTGAAAATATCGAAAAGGTCTGTATATATATATATATGTAATGTTTGTAAATGTTCGATACACCTGTATTATGTATGTAATAGCCCTATGTACGGGCGTTTAAATAATAAATTTAAAAAAAAATAAAATAAAATAAAATAATATTTTTATCATGCAACATTACAAATTTGTAAAGATAATATTCAAAATAAAGTTGCACCATTTAAAAACAACAGAAATCTTAGACAAACATCAATACTTCCTACTCCAAAATGTAAAAAAAACACTAGGACAGTTAAGTCATAAATTTCTCGGAGTAAAATTTTTTAATTCACTTCCTGAAAAAATCAGAAACATGAACAGTAATATCAAAAAATTTAAAACTCACCTTAAAAATTATACCAAAAATTTGAACTGAATATAAAAAATAAAACAATTAAACCAATATAATAACACCCCCATACACACAAGCCCTGCTTTTTTATGGGGATAAATCAAATATGTACACATATTATATATGTAATTAATTATTATATTGAATTTATTGTAATTTATGTATCTTTCTCTGAATAAAAAAAAAATAAATAAAAAAATAAAAATTATTACCTACGAAAATAAATGACATTTTTCTATTAAGTGCATATTATGTATATATTATTCATTAAATAATACACTACGTATTTGCGGCAAGTTCCAGAGTTGAAGATACTCTCAGAATCGCCCTGGTGAAAACCCATCATTCGCAATTGTAACGTTTCTTGAATTGGCTTTAGCTGTGTTTGTTGATCAAATCTGAATAGCCAGGTTTTCACTTTCCCGCCTTCATCTTGCATAAGCCTCACAACGTTTCCCAATAGGATATGATATAGTCTCACTTGCTCCCGACCGTCGGGAGACGGTGATACCTACTCCTTGTGCGGTATTTACATTAAAAAAATTAATAAGTTCCTCTTAGATGTTGGACTTAAAATGTAGATATCTGAGTTGAAATTTTCTGAGTTGTTGTGTTTGTATAAACGTATAAATATTTGTGGATAAACCTTCTAAAACTGACATCTGCTACCCCTTTGAAAGAAATATATTCTTGATAGATGCAGTCTGTAATGTAGGCACGTATAAGAATGTGAAGAGAGAACGATGAGTTGGCTTCTGAAGGATATGAGAGGTAGCTACCTTAGCTGGAGAGGGTCAGATGAGAAAGAGTGATAGGTCAGACATGTGAGCGTTATCAGAATTCTGCACTCATATTGGGGGAAGATTATTCATGTCTGATCTTTAAAATAGTTTCCATGACGTGATGGGGACTGAAGAGTGAAAAGCCTCAAAGTTAACCAATCTCAATATAGGTTAAAAATCTCTCAATACTGACACAATTCTTACCAGTACATTTATTAATCTTTGCTCCAACTCATCTCTCAACGTATTTTTTAAACGACTTCGAAAAGGAGGTTATCAATTCGACGTTTTTTTTTGTTTTTTGTTTTTTGTTTTAATGTTTGTTACCTCAGAACTTTCGATTGGGTAAACCGATATTGATGATTCTTATTTTATTAGAAATCTGGTGCTTCCCGTGTGGTCCCATTTTAATTTGGTCCAGTTCTGACAATAGGATCCATGAGAAAACTATATATGTCTAAAATTTGCAAAAAGTATGTGCGCGACAAATGGACGAATAACTCAATATTACGCCAACAGATTTCGATGACTCTTTTTTTTTAAGTAAAACTTCTTTACGCACTAAAACGCTTACGCTCGTCACTAAAAATCAAAAAATAAACAAAAATTTAACAAAACAAAAAACGACTTCAAAAAATGCACTAAAAAGTAAAAAAAATAATTTCGTACGATTGTTATTTTTGGAGTCGGTGTCAGCCAAGGTAACTACATACATAGGTGAGATGTGGAGATCTTGGCTGACACCGACTCTAAAAATAACAATCGTACGAATTTATTTTTTTACTTTTTAGTACATTTTTTAAAGTCGTTTTTTTTTTTTGTTAAAATTTTTGTTCATAAACTCCATGTCGTCATTTATGAAAAACATTAATAGTAACTTAATCAGCGCGCACTCTCATCGCTCTACTACTTAACACAATAATTCAGACACATAATTGTACATACACGTTTACATGCACACACTGTCCCATACAAACATACACACATACATCGCCGCCCCAGAAACCATTCACTGGATAACCAACGCCTGTGCCATAGGTCATCTCAAGTGTTCGCTACGTTTTGTGACTTAGCAGGGGTGCCCGGGTTCTTGGGGTGAGTTTTGTCTAGGTTTTGTAGTCGGATGAATTGAACACACCAAACCCCAAATTCCTATCCACCCCTCATACCTCTCTCCTTCCTTTCCTTAAAAAGACCCGCGACACAGCATCCCCAAAGATGACATAGTCCCTGAGTAATTATTTTCCTCGCATAATCACTAACCAGATATTTCATAGAGACATGTTATTTATGCCGATCCTTTTAATTATATACCACTCATTTTATTAATATTTGATTCTAAAATAATATCATAAATAAGCGAAACATCTGGCCTGTCCAACGATGGTGTATCTATTTACCTAGCAGAGAATTGAACCCACGCCACGACGCGACGCGACTCTCGACAACTAGGCGGGAACCCGTCCACTTTGTCGGATTCTTCCGCTTTTGTTCGATTTTTCCATAACCCGGCATTGGTCCAATCCTTAAACCAACCGTTGAATATAAATTGATATCTTACTTAGTGTTACATTGTATATATGTACATTAATTAGTTGTCTATTACCATTGTCCAATGTCTATGATGCACATGTGATTGAAATGTCTATGATTCCGATGTCTTACTTCAGGCACGTCTCTCTCAGAATGACAGCCGGCATAATAACATGTCAATATTATACCGACCTCTTCAAAGTAATAAACTACATCTCAAACATCAACACGTCTTACTAATATTATAAACGCGAAAGTTTGTATGGATGTATGTGTGTTTGTTACTTGTTCACGCAAAAACTACAGAATGGATTTTAATGAAACTTTACAATAATATGGCTCATACATCGGAATAACATATTATAGTAAGCTCTGGCGTTATGAAATTTGTGGCGTGAATGGGAATGGGGGAGGTGGGTTTGCGTAGAGGGAAGAAACCAGAGAGGTGAAAGGGTGCGGGGACGCACGGGAAACGACATGCAGGGAAAATCAATTTATTTCTTTGAATGGCATTGCAACGCATGCCGGGGACCAGCTAGTCTAAAATATTTTTAAACCATTAAGTCTAGTAAAATACTTAGGTTGAACGTTAAACGAAAAAAAAAAATTATGTCATGGTTGATTTATTAGAATCGTTATTAAAATGTAAATTTATTAGTGGGGCATTAGCTCTCCGTATTAAAAGTGACATTTTAAAAAATATGTTCCTTTAATTACCGCGGTATTTCCATTTTTACTTTAGGTACTAATTTCGGGTAATTTGAAGGTAAGCACCACAGAAATAATAATCCATGTAGTTTAAATGATCGTAAAAATGATGTAAAATTATCACGAGAGTGACTAAATTCATTACAGACGGGAGTGCTTAGTTCACACAGGCGAGCAAATGGGCCAAATGCTTAGTGAAAATGGTTTACAAATATCAGGTGATTCAGCAATACAGCCTTAATTGCTTTTAACCTAAAAGCAGTCCTTACAGACTATATCCCCATGAATAATTTAACCGGAAAGAGGATCCATTTGTTGGAAATACTTATTTATAATCTCTACTCGCAGATTAAGGGAGCGTGAATTTTGTTTTACATTGTGGTCTGTAATAAGAATATAAGTGATTTTTTTAAACAATTCGATATCTAATTTTTGGATCTGTCAGTTGCTGAGTGAGCATCGCGTTTGGGTTCCATCCAGGCATCCTGAGTTCAATTTCTCGACTGGCTAAGACTTCCATTACGACACAAGCAAGGTTTTTCGTAACCCGGGGATGTTTTTCTTGCTTTAAATAAAAATAAACTTAAGACAATCCCTGTATTGTTTATTCTATCCGTAAAATTTAAACATATTTCATTACACATTACCCGGTCCGTGGAGATTCGTATTTTAATAACAAAATTACAAAGATGAGGATTCATTAATAAAATATATATTATAATAAAAATTCACACATTATTTCTGTTCCTCGTAACAATTTACTTACTCCTGCAAAAACAAACAAGAACTTTTTTTAATATGTGTTAATTTGAGTGCGTATAGATAGAAGTAAATCGTATGTAGATGTAGGTACATACATATAGGAATATAATGTTATTTTGTCGTCATTTATTTTTGAAATTCTAATAAATAATGGAAATCATTTTATTTCTTACATAACAATGAATGAAAAAAAAAAAATTATTTTCTTTATTGAAATAATAGTTAATACATATCAGCAAAAAGTCCTGCTAATCCAATTGAATTGGCTTGTCAACAGGTGCTTATAGTTTAGTTGAAAGAGATGGGATTGGGCGCAAAATTGAGTAATCTGGAAGTATGTTGCCTTTTGTATGCTGATGATGCGGTGCTAATTTCTAGCAGTATGGAAGATCTACAGTCTCTCGTGTCTAGGATGAACGAAGTATGTATGAAGAATGAGTTAATGATGAATGTAAGTAAGTCTAAAGTCATGGTGTTTGAAAGAGAGAGTACGAAAACAGTATGCAATATAGTTGTGAATGATGAATACTTGTAGCAGGTGGATGAGTTTGTGTATCTGGGTAGTATGTTTACGAAAGATGGGAAGGCTGATAGAGATATTGAAAGAAGGGTGAATGCCGGTAACTCCATTAATGGAGGACTGAATGCCGTTGGCGGTAATAAAAAACTGTCCAAAGACGCGAAACTAGCCGTCCATAATGGAGTGCTGGTACCTACCCTGATGTATGGCAGTGAGGCATGGAACTGGCAGAGGAAGGATGAAAGCAGACTGAATGCTGTAGAAATGAGATCCCTGAGGCGAATGTGTGGTAAAACCATGTACGATCGTGAGAGAAACGTGGATATCCGCAAAGAATGCAAGGCTGACGTAAGCGTGATGTGTAAGATTAAGAAAGGGACTCTCCGATGGTTTGGGCATGTAGAGCGAATGAACGAGGAAAGGAGTGTAAGGAGAATATATGATGCAAATGTGAATGGTAGAAGAAGTCGGGGACGCCCGAGGAAGACATGGCACGACCAAGTGAATCAGATACTTGAGTCGGGCCATGTGAAGAGTCGGAATAATAGAAGAGCATGTATGAGACGATGTATGAATGTGAACGAGGCAAAGAGTGTGTGCCAAGATCGAGTTGTGTGGCGGTCCGTCCTCTCTGCCTACCCCTGCGGGGAAACGGCGTGATGGTTAGTTAGTTAGTTAGTTAGTTACATATACATTTCAAAAGTTATAATTCTACGTATGGGGGGAACAATAACATAAGTCAAAATTGCTTACTTTTCATGAGACAGTTTTAAGTTTCTCATGAAAAAAATGTAAATGAACAAAATTTTTCTTTTAAATCTTTTCTTTTTTCTTTTTTTTTAATGAAAGACATACATTCCCAGGTTACGAATAACCCAACAATGTTTGAAAATCTCCTACTACCACCACAGAAAGCCAAAAATGTTGCTTGTGTTGTGATTGTGGGACCCAAGCGCTATGCCCACTCAACCACTGATCGGTCGATACTTATTTTTTCTTTTCTTTCTTTTAAAAAGAAAGACAAACATTCCCAGGTTACGAAAAACCCAACAATGTTTGAAAATCTCCTACTACCACCACAGAAAGCCGAAATTGTTGCTTGTGTTGTGATGGAGGACTTAGCCAGCAGAGGAATCGAACAAATCGGACCCAAGCGCTGACCGGTCATATATTATTACTGGTTATATATAACATAATTTATTATTATGTTTTAAGTATCTTTCGTGGGTATATATATTTTTTAAATTATAGTGAACAATTCAAGAGATACGCGACTTATGTGTTCAGGAGCATTACAAATGAAGACAAAATCTATGACTTATGTGTTTAGATACAACTTGTAAAAATATATAATGAATTGATAACCACGATCGTGGAAATCAACGATTTATGAAGAAAAGTTCCTTTTAATTGTTACATATTTTAGAAAGTCTAAAAAAGTACTAATTTTAGTAGTGGGTCTGTCTGTGATTGTAACACTGTTTGATGAACTTGAATTTATTTTGAATTTAGTTTCATTTTCGAAATTGGAAATGATTGTTTCAAAGATCCAGACATTATTTACCTTCATGAATATAATATTTATTCAACAGAAAGTTATTTTAATTGTGTATTTTATTTATTTTATTTATTATTACATTTATTACATACAAGAAAACAATATAAAAGGAAGCTTTGACTGCCCAACTAGGAAGGTTTCCCGTTTTAGGACAGTCAACTTGGCAGGTTGCGTGTACATAATTTCACATTAGTGGATTCAATAATAAATAATAATGGTACATATTGGGGGAGTTACTTAGATATTAGGTACAATATCGGATATAAGTTGTGTTATTCTAGGTATACAGCAGTAATAAACAATAAAATCCAGATAGGTACATGTAAAATATAAAGTAGAACTAAAATATAACAAATGTAAGAAAGAAAAATAATAAAAAAAAAATTTTTTTTTTTATGAAAATACAATTTAGCAGTAATAAGCAATAAAATCCAGGTAGGTATATGTAAAATATAGAATAAAAATATAATATATAAATATAAGAAAGAAAAATAAAAAAGAAAAAAAAAAGAAGAAAATAATTTATAGGAAAATACAAATACAAAATCGAAGAAATCAACTCAGACTACGTTTTTTAATAATTTTTCGGAATCTGTCCTACCTAAGTCTAATAACCATTTTGTAATTTTAGTACCGAAGGATGATAATTCACACAGTTTCAATTGAGAGGGGATTTTGTTGTATATTTTTGGTCCCAGGTATGAGAAAACTTTTTGATAAGCCGCAGTATTGCTTGTTGGAATAGAAAGGTCGTTTCTGCTTTTACTTCTGGTTTGATGATTATGATCGATTGTTATCGTTTTGTTTTTATTTTTATGGACGCAGATTGTTATTTTTTTTATGTAACATTGTCGAACATCAAGCACCTTAAACTCCTTGAAGAGAGCGTCGCTCGAGTATCTGAAGGGTTTCTTCATAATGACGCGTAGAATGGATTTCTGTGCCTTCAGTAGCGGGTATAATGTTGTTATACCTGTTCCACCCCATCCAATGCAACCGTAGGTTATGACGGAGTTTCAGAGCCCGTAGTATAATTTTTTAATGTCTTGAGTTTTTATAATTTCCCGCAATCCTATAAATATATAAATAAGCTTGCGCACTTTATTAGCTGTGTTTTCAATTTGTTGTTTCCATTTAAGGTGGTTATCCACTATTATACCTAAATATTTAATAGATTTAACACATTCAAGGGTTTCGCATTTACAAGTATGGTTATTATTTCCAAGGCTACACTTAATATTATGTATTGTGAGGTGATGAGGTGTTTTGGGTTGACCTGCAAGGGTAGCGCTAAATGTGAGATATTTTGTTTTTTGTATGTTTAGTGTAAGCAAATTAGTGTCCAGCCACTGTTTTACTCTGTTTATACCCGTGTTCGCAAGGTGGTGTGTTTCTTTCCAATCATCTCCTTCAAACAAAATAACTGTATCGTCAGCGAACGTGATAATTTTGCCACCAATGTGTTGGTTACAAAGTTCGTTTATGTATATAATAAAGAGAAGGGGCCCAAGTGTACTTCCTTGTGGTACCCCAAAAGTGTATTTTAGTGAAGTGCTAATAGCCTCGTTAATTCTGGTTTGTTGAAATCTATTAGATATATAACTTTCTATAACATGTATTTTTTTTTCTTAAATTGACAGTTAAGTAAGATTTTGTAATTTCCAAGAGTCAGCGTCTTTTAGCTGCCACGCAATTATCAATCCTACATTTACAATATCTTGTGGTTCTTCACAGGAGCTAGTGGTTATTATAATTTACCAGCAGGTTCCCGGCATGCGTTGCAATGCCATATTCAAAGAAATAAACGGTTTCTCCCTGCTTGTCCTTTCCCGTGCGTCTCCCTCCCGCGATCCATATATTTGAATCCAGTACATTCAGTTTTTAAACAACTCGTGTGCCACCTATTACAATTTTATAATTAAAATTTTCATTTTTCATATGTCATTAATATTCATTTTTTGAATTTTATAAGAACAATCAATCTAATTTGGTACCTAACAATGGTTCCATGACAGTTCATCCTGCGATAATTCATCCGGCGACAGTTCATCCGGCGACAGTTCATCCGGCCGACAGCTCATCCTGCCGACAGTTCATCCTGCCGACAGTTTATCCGGCCGACAACTCATCCGGCGACAAGTAGAAATCTTTACAGTTTTTTTGCTAAGCCAACTGCACGTATAAGTATGTCGTATTTTGTTATTCACGCATGCTTCTTCGGAGAATCGAAATAATTGTTAGTAAAAATATTATCCACTCAAGATGCCTTCAGATATAAGTATATCGATTTTGGTTGTACGGCCGTATATCCTCTTTGCATACTTACTTGAAGAAAAAATATTCTAAATGATCAGGGCGGATGAATTGTCGCCGGATGAATTGTCGACCGGATGAACTGTCGGCAGGATGAACTGTCGGCAGGATGAACTGTCGGCAGGATGAACTGTCGGCAGGATGAACTGTCGGCAGGATGAACTGTCACCGGATGAATTGTCGCCGGACGAATTGTCGGGTCACCCTAACATATATACTTACTTTAAATATTTATAATTTAAAAAATCCATAGATAATTCTTTTTTCCAAAAAAAACAACTGCCTGCTAAATTCACCTTAATCAAACTCGCGAACTGTCAAACGTGCAAAATTAAAATAATCGTTAAATTTTCTGAAAGTATTCAATTTTCCTAGCAATTTTCTTAATTTTTCTTTCAGTAAAAACATTCTACAAAAAAAAATGAATGAAATAGGTAAAGTCGTTCTGAAGTTATGGCGTGACCAAGGGAAACAGGGATTCATTATATATATATGGCTTTTACTTTACTGAGTCTAATCCTAAACAGCCAGTTAGTTCAAAGTGCACAATATAGTCACCGAATGCGATCAGTTGGGACTTTTGAATGTGAATAATGGACATCCCTTAAAAAAATATCCCGAAATATTTCATTGTTCAGGATGGACGTTTCCACAAACCATAAGATATTTCATGTTACA
This sequence comes from Limnephilus lunatus, assembly GCA_917563855.2. NCBI lineage: Eukaryota > Metazoa > Arthropoda > Insecta > Trichoptera > Limnephilidae > Limnephilus > Limnephilus lunatus. Next base: position 105,223,689 of record OU830593.1, read on the forward strand.
GAAAAAGCAAGATTTACCCAAGAAGATAAATATTGTGGGACATCCGTGGGATAAAGATCGGTGAGTTGAGATAAAGTGAACGCGAAGTGGAATAAAGTGAAATGCAGTGAAACGAAGTAACTTGTATACGTGGTACTATGGACGTCATAATATTGTCTCATTCATGGCGAGACACTGAATATATGAGACAGATACCAACAGGAAGAACTGACTCAAGAGATATGTTCTTGTGTTGCTTTTAATATATGATCATTTCTTTTGATCTTTATACTGCAACTTTAAGTTTAAAGAGGTAGTGTACCAATAAATCTTCAGAAAATGAAACGCTTCAACGAAATGATATCAAAAACAAACATGTGTTTGACTTTCATGATTCCGTTTTTTTTTCATTTACTCCACACAGAGATCTTTGGGGATGCTGAGTGGAAGGTCTTTTTAAATAAAGGATGGAGAGGAAGTTCTGGGTTGGAAAATGGTAAGAAGGATGTATCCTTGGGGTTAGATCGAGAGAGTTGGCTGGAGAGGTCAAAGAGTCTCCCTCAACCGACTCCTTTTGATCCGGCCCGCCATGCAGCTGGTAGGAAGATGAATAAACATTTTTCTATTTCTGTGGGGATAGTGGGAGATTTTCAAATTATTGTCGGGTTATTCGTAACTCCGGAATGTTTGAGTACTCAAAAAAATATTTTATTACAAAAATGTATCTAAGTACTTAGGCAAATTCCTTTTTTTTTCTCAGACAATTAATCTATGGAGGTTTCCGACTTTGCAAGTAAGCTTCTGTAGTGCAGCAATGTGCGTCTTTGACTTTGTGTCGGTAGTTTCAACTCCCTTTTTTTATACATATCAAGCAATGTTTCTTTTTTTTTTAAATTACTTTATTGTAAAACTGCATATCTCGTTACAGGAATCCCCTAGTGAGATGTGCAACTTATGTTTTCATGTATTTCTTATTTTTTTCAATAAATAAATAAATAAATAAATAAATGTTTTTAGGATAATTGAAATTTCAGTTGCACCCCTTCGGCTTATATGAGGGTCGCTATTTATATTTCGGGAATAGCAAATAATATCATAATTTTTTTAATGAAAATGGCTTTATTTTTTTTAGAAATATTCCCCTCGATGATCAATACACTTTTGCATTCGTTCAAACCATTTGTCAACGCAGTTTTTCCATTCCTCTTGAGACTCCTCCAAAACATGGTTATTGAACGCCTCAACTGCTTCTTCGGTGCTCGTAAATCGTTGACCACGCAGTTTACTTTTGATATTCGGGAACAAGAAGAAGTCATTGGGTGCCAAATCGGGACCGTACGGAGGATGAGTCATCAATTCGATGTTTTGACTGCTCAAAAATTCGTCTGTTTGACGAGATGTGTGAGAGCTCGCATTGTTATGATGGAGAATTGAGAAATGAATTGAAATGGAGATTAGTCTTCGTCGGTTAGTTTTACGAATTTTTCTGAAGACTTCCGGCAAACAAATGGTCGTGTACCATCCAGAATTGACTGTTCTGCGTTGCTCAAGCGGAACAGTGGCCACATGACCCATTCGGCCGAAGAAACATGCGACCATTTGGCGACCATTTGCTTTGCTGTGCTTCTTCCACGAACAACTTTTGTTGGATTTAGCTCGTCTTGGAATACCCACACGGTCGATTTCTTTTTTGTTTCCGGCTCATACGCATACATCCATAATTCGTCACCTGTAACAATTTTATACACGTCTTTTGAAGCTCCACGGTCGAACTTTTTAATCATTTCCTTACACCACTTGACACTAGCGTTTTTTAGCGTGTGGGTATCCAACGAGAACAATTTTTTTACCACTAAGTGTTATGTAAAATCGAATGTATTGAAGTGGAACTAACGTGCAAGGATGCCTCTATCTCACAATATGCCACATGATGATCTTGCATTATCAGTTCACGCACTGCATCGATGTTTTGTGGCACAACAACCGATTTTGGACGACCTTCACGGAATTCGTTGGCGACCGAACTACGACCACGATTGAATTCATTATACCAGCGATATATTGTGGTTTTGATGGTGCTTTATCGCCATACAAAGAACTGAGTCCATTTTTTAGTCAAACTGATTTTCCTCACTCACTGTAAACAAAACAAATAGCACTTGTACAACAAAATTTCGTAAGTAAGGTTATGCCAATAATGTCATACTTTCGTATGGTGTTGCCAGATTTCACCTATCTACAGTAGTGTTGCCAATTCCCAAAATATAAGTAGTGACCTCTCGTAGCTTCATGTTCAGAAAAAAAGAAAAAATCTTTAGAATGCAGATCGTACATTTTTAGAAATTTTATTAAAATTAAAATTGATAATGTTATTATCGAGTTCTGCAAGTATTTTAGAATGTATTTTAGTTGAGGTTACGAAGCACCGCACAAAAAGGAGACCGATTATTCTATCTCATTCTCTCGCAGACTAAATTTTACAGATGTATGCGTTTATATCTTTTTAATGTTGCTTTTTCGTTCCATCGAATTTCAAATATTTTTTCCGACAACATTTTTAGATTGTATTTTTTGAGATGTAGATTTTTAGTGTGTATTTTGTAAATTATTATTATTTTTTTTAATGTAAATATCGCACAAAAGTCCGAACTGCTCCCGATCGTCTGGAAACAGTTGGACCATGATATTCTGAACTAGGGTATGTTATGAGACTGAAGTTATCGGAGTGAAGAAGTTGATGAGAAAGAGAAAGGAGGGGGATAACCAGATTCTTCTGATCTAGTTACCGAACACGGCTAAATCTATTTCTGGCGACGTTTTATTCTGAATGGTGGTTTTTCACCAGGGCGATACTGAAAGTATCTACCATTAAAATCATGAGGTAAGCCAGTAAGTTTTTTTTTAGATTAACCTCGATAGAATCTAATTAAATACATGTTAATAAAACTTATCATATGGGTTAATAAGTTAGGTAGTTCGTATACGTCATACAAAATGTTATATTATCATAAAATGTTCCATTATTGTTTCTGGTAAAATTATATTATCGTTAAAACAAGCTTATGGGTCCGGGTAGTTAAGATCAAGTTCGTTTCGGCAATTCGTAAACTAAAACAAAGAAATATTCCATTTGTAAAGGCTCAACCCCACAAAGTCTGATGCAGCCAAAAACTAATATTATTGTAACTAAGTTTGTTTACCCTTTGCAACCCAAAACTCTCAGTTATTCTATGAATTTTAATAGTTCCATGGCTCCCATTTAGTTGCCATTCTTGTAAAACACAGACAATAATTCGGTCGCTTTGAGGGGTGAAATAATAATTATCACCAAACTTTGGATACAATGAAGGGCCGAATATCTATTATACGCAAAAGAGCCAGACTGAAAGTTTGATTTTAGGGCTAGGCGATTCCGATTTAATGCTTTATTTTCTAAATTCCAACGAATTTTCAGTGTAAAAAAAATGTACGATTAAGTTTAACTTTATAGCTAGACTCGGCATTGTCTCACAAACTCAAGATATAATGCGACAAGTAAGAAACATTCTTGTGTTTTCAGTAAGTTATTTATGTATGATAAATATAGATATTCAAAGAATGTGTGTTTATGAATGACATAGATATAGCGGCGTCTTGCCAAGATGCGCTTACTCTCCGAAAGACGAAAAAGGAATGCTGTACGAAACGACTTGCATTCTTAATTGTAATTATCCTTTATTCTACTTGCAGGTTGTCCTTCTTGTAATTTATTATTGTTTGCTATATCACTTTCTGTAATGGCGCTAAAAATCTTCGGGAAAGAATGGTATTTTTTTATAGATAAAAATAAATAATTTGCATTTATTCACGAATTAAGTGTTATTCTTTGGCTTTTAAAAGTGTTGACCGTGTAATGGAAACATTTTCTCATCACATACGAGGATACATTAGGGCTTTTTAACCCTTTAATGGCAGGAGACCATATTTGTCCCAACGCACATAGGTCTCGTATAAAACGCTTTAACTCCCTTACTATCATAGTGAGAAATATGTTCTAAACGGTGTTAGAAAGGAAAAACACCACGCTTTATATTCCAATCTAAAAAATAGTCACCAAAAAAATAAAATGTACACTTTTATGTACACAAAGTTTTGAATCGCAAATTGAAAAAAATCAGTAACTTTAGTTAGAAAAAGCGTAAGGTGAGCAATTTTTAAAACTTTTTTTATGTTTGTGTGCAAAAATTTTATATTTAAAAAAATAAATTTTATTTAGAATTATAAAATTTGAAAGCGTATTTCATCACTTCTAAACAGGTTTTAGTTTTTGAATGTGCTCAGAAATATTCCAAATATTTGTATTTTATTGTAAAGCGAAAATATTTTGACCATCTGAAAAAAATGCCAAATTTTTGAAGGGTTAATGCAATTGACTTACTAGCAGGACACAACCTTAGGCAACGCGTGGCAGTTGAGTACTTAAACTACGAAATCGAATATACAATTGCCTTGTCTTTGGTCTAGCACATTGATATTTTTACCACGCGTCTATAATATATTATATATAACATCGTTGACTAAACATCACTTTTTAGTCTTCAAATTCAAGAAATATTCAATTTCCAGAGAAGATAATTTTCAAGCTGTAATGGTTCTTACTTCTGTAAATAATAATATCACCTACATTTTTTTACTTAAAATAACCTCAGGAATTAGTGGTCAGTAAGTCTTCGGGCTTCGCAAAAAGACGAGAAAAATTGCAAATAGAAGGTAGATTCAAACAATTTTGGCACGCACTTTAAAGCTTAAAACGCTGGAGGCTTTTTATTTTTTTTAATGATGGCTCTTTAATTACGGAACCTGATTTACATTGTGTTTATTTGTGCAAAGTCGAAAAAAAGACCGAATAAAAATTAATTTCTTGCCGATAAATACTTATCCCGTGATGTTGGATATATTATAACGTACACTTACATATACTTGTAACTTTCCAAAATTAATCAAAGTTTTTGCATCGGTTATTCAAGATTTTTAATCTGCTGCTCGACTTTACCGCATTTATTTAACTTTGAGGTAGCACCTTTTTGATTCGAATTCAACTTGGAATGAAGATGAATATTCTATGTCAACTTTAAACGATCCTTATCAAGTTTTTATTTTTCTTACGAGATATAATAAAAGTTTTTCATTATCCAAGAGTGTAATTGCATTTTGTTTATCATTATCTTCCACCATTATTTAACGGAGTTTTGTTCACATAATTCTTACAAATGGTACTGTCACACATATATTAACTTATTAATTATTATTTAATCGTCACGCCGTTTCCCTGCAGTCCTAGAGGACAAACCGTCGCGCAACTCTGTCTTGGCATACACTTCTCACTCCTTGCTTCACCCATATTCATACATCGTCTCAAACATAGGTAATCTTCTGGAATTTCGACTTTCGTCATGGCCTGAATCGTGTATGTGATTAATTTGATCGTGCCACACACTAATGTAAATATCCAATGATACGCACTCAAAACGTTCACGTTACTGGTGAAATAAAGTAACGGACCTTAATCAAAATTAGTTCACTTCCAAACATTTTGGGAGGCTGGTGTGTTTACCGCCGCCCCGGGAACCATTCATTGGATAACCAAAACCTCTGCCATAGGTCACTAAGGTGCCCGGGTTCATGGGGTGAGATTTATTTGGGTCTTGGCGGCGGATGAGTCTGCCCACCAGCTGCATGGAAGAGAGAATGGTTAAGGGAGTCCATTTGACTTCTCCGGCCGTACTCTCTCGTAATATCGCCTTGTAACGCAGTGGGAGGGATGGATTCTTACGTCCGTCACTCCTGGACACACTGAGCCCAAGATTCCTATCCACCCCTAATACCCGTTTCCTTCCCAGAACTTCCTCTCCTTTCTTTCCTAATTAAGACTCTCTACACAGCATCCCCAAATATGATATAGGCCTTGAGGGGAATTATTTTCCTCAGGGCCGCTTGTGTAGAGCTAACATATACATATGTTTTTTTTTAAATTCTAATTTTCCATAATAATTGTTTTCTGAACTTAAAACTACTAACTAACTTAAACTTTTTTTTTTTTTTTTTTTTATTACATCAGTTACATTTATACAGCAAAATTACATAATAATAATAATATTTCAAATAACTGTAGATATTAAAATGTGTACAAGTGTAATTATGTCTTGTACGTTATTAGTTCCTAGCTAGGCAGATTGCCTGTTCTAAGGAACCAAATGCTGGTGAAAAATGGGCTAAAGTTCGGTTTAGTGGCCAAATTCCTAAAAATACAAACTAGTTATTTTTATACTAACTATGGGCCGGGGAATACGAATCTGAAAGAATTAGGCGGCGGCAAGCAATATTAACTGAATTATACGACTTTAAAAAAAATTTTTCACACATAGGCAAATGGCCATTTTGGAAGCATTCTGATTCCTAGAAAATCAAACTAGTTATTTTTATACTAACTTTGGGCCGGGGAATCCGAATCTGAAAGAATTAGGCGGCGGCAAGCAATATTTAATGAATTATATGACTTTAAAATTTGCTATAAACAGACACAAAAAGAACACATTTTGACATTATCGAAGTAGTAAGAAAACATAGAAAAAGAATAAAGATGTTACATCACATAAAATTAAGTGTTGCCATTAAGCAGTAATATCAATAACGTAAAATAACATGTTTATAATTTAAGTACTTACTTTTTATAAATTTTACTCACTTTTGTATCACAAACCATGCTACCTAAACCTAGCGTAGCCGCTAAACTACTTGAAAACTGGGATGTTTTTTTAAATTGACGCGAGCAGGCGGTATAAAGGGGCACAAACCATGTTACACAAACCTAGCGTAGCAGCTAAACTACTTGAAAACTGGGATGTTTTTTTAAATTGACGCGAGCAGGCGGTATAAAGGGGCACAAACCATGTTATACAAACCTAGCGTAGCCGCTAAACTACTTGAAAACTGGGATGTTTTTTTAAATTGACGCGAGCAGGCGGTATAAAGGGGCACAAACCATGTTACACAAACCTAGCGTAGCAGCTAAACTACTTGAAAACTGGGATGTTTTTTTTAATTGACGCGAGCAGGCGGTATAAAGGGGCACAAACCATGTTATATTAAATTTTAAGGACCCTGTTTCTGGGGCCCAGTTCGATGATATTATTGTTTAATGGCCACACTCAAATTGTTGTTTTTCTATGGTTTCTATGGTTTTCATGTGTTAAAATGCTTTCAAGATGGCTGTTTTCGTTTGTGTTTATTGAAAATTTAAAAGTCGTGTAATTCTGTTAATATTGCTTGCCGCCGCCTAATTCTTTCAGATTCGGATTCCCCGGCCCAAAGTTAGTATAAAAATAACTAGTTTGATTTTCTAGGAATCAGAATGCTTCCAAAATGGCCATTTTCCTATGTGTGTCAAAAATTTTTTTAAAGTCGTATAATTCAGTTAATATTGCTTGCCGCCGCCTAATTCTTTCAGATTCGTATTCCCCGGCCCATAGTTAGTATAAAAATAACTAGTTTGTATTTTTAGGAATTTGGCCACTAAACCGAATTTTTTCCGAAAAATGCCAAAAATGTCTTCTGTAAAAAAAAAGAAAAAACAAAATATTGTTTTTTTTTTTTTTTTGTAGATTAAATATACATATACTAAGTTTAAATATACTATACTAAGTTTTTACTGATTGTGCCATTAATAGTTAGCCATGTGTAATTTTAAGTTTTAAATGACATTATTTAATAATTTTTCAGACTCAATCCTACCTAAGTCTATCAACCATTTAGTTATTATTGTACCGATGCATGCCATTTTACATGTTTTAATATTTAATTCTGGTGGGATTTTATTAAACAATTTAGATTTAAAAACTACTTATTATAACTACTTATTATAAAACTACTTTTATTATACAATTTAAATTTAAAAACTACTAAGTATTTAACAGTTTTCTGCGGTAGGTACTGTCGTACTATTCTATAAAATTATTTAAAGATGCACGATAACTTTAACTTCCCTCTTTTTAATCAGAGTTTACCCTCTCCGTCGGTAGGGGCTATAACCTTTCTATGACATCTAATAAAACTGATAAACGACGCCATCTTGAATTTGTGACACATGTTTTGGACATTATGCCCTCAGTTATTCCCTTTTTATACCTCTCTCCTTACGACGAGTTTTATAGAAGGGTATTTGCGTATGGATTTATCGCCGGCCATTAAAATCCCCGGGAGAAAATGAAACATTACGATAAATTTTACTTTGCGAATTAACACATTTTAACATCGTTTAAAGTCGTATTTTTTAGTTTCAATTTATTTTAACGGCAATGGCAGATTACAAGCTGTATCACACCTCCATAAAATAAATAATCAAACGCAGCATGTTAGTTTTGTCACATCAACATAAAACGCTACATTTCGTTTTATCGTTGTCCCATATACAATACAGCAAATAATATTGCTTGTTGGTTGCAAAACAAAATAATAATCCAAATCCTTGTCCAAAATTTTAAATGAAAATACTGATAATAAATAAGTAATTTATTGATATTTAATGGGGGGGGGATAATTTAATTGCTAATAATACATCAAGCGCCATTTCCGCATGGGTAGGTAGAACAACTCGGTCTTGCACACACTATTTGCCTCATTCACATTTATATATCGTATCGTTCATACTCTTATAACATTCTGTCTCTTAACATGGCCCGACTCAAGTATCGGATTCACTTTGTTATGCGTGATGATGTACCGTTTTGTGACACATAAGGTGTTCATAAGAATTAGTTTTGAGACTTATTAATTAAATGTGAATTTAAGGAAGGGAGAGGTTCCTATATTATCACAGCTTTTTGGATGGTGATCCACCCGCCAAAACCTGTGGGTACGTTATGCCGTGAATATAGGAGGTCTCCGTTCCGTGCATGAAACTAGGAAACCCTCTCAAGGAGTGGGCATGAGATTTATTGACAACTACATCAGGAAAGGCGGATTTGCACAATGAAAGACATAGATTCCAAATCTTAAAATATCATACTCTATTATCACTTTAAGCATTGGCATAACATTTGTCTTAATCACACTTTTCTTACTGAATTAAAATTACTCGAATCCTTACACATAAATCTTTCTCTCGACGAATCACAGTTAGGAAGATCAAATCCTTGCTTTTACTTTCCAAAATACACTCATTAAAGAATATATTAAATATTAATATTAAATATTTTTCAGGATTAAATAACACGTGTTCGCAATTATGTCCTCTGCGTGCGAACTCTATTCTAAATTTCTTTAAATAGACAATAAACAGTGTTAATTTCAAGCGACCTCCCAGATAAGTATGGTCCTGCATTCATTCATTTTTAGGCACTATCGCGTTCATTGGTCAAAATTTTGTACATATATTTTCGTATCGGTGATCAATAAACCAGTGTATGCAATTTTTTGTCATAAGTTGTTTTTAATTGTTTGTCTAGCTTGTAGTTTTCTAGATTTTAGACATGTATGGTAAGTTTGTACAGCGCCCTTGAAGTGATTTTTCACAAAAACGGCGCTATATAAATCATCCAGATATTATCATATCACGTGATCGGGACTGAAGCTCTTCCAAGGATCCAAGGTAACATCTGGTTGGGGCCGAATCTGGGCGGCCAGCCTACCAGGATAGCTTCGTCTCACGTTCGGTCCCGAGCTCGTAAGGATGCCCGCACAGGGCTGGAGGATTCTGGCAGGCATCAGCCGTGAAGAAGGCGCGACTCCTACAACGTGATCGGCAAAGTGAACAAGACGCGGACTTGTCTCTCAAATACTTTTCACGTCCGATGCTTTATTATTAGTTAATCGATCCTGGCAGCCAACGACCTCAAGGCGAGCGCGGATTACAGTCAAATCGTAACGATTTTACATTCGAATCATTCTATCCGCTCATCACCGGGGCACACGTTTGATACATTCGCGGCACGAAAATTTGCTTATCGCATAATCCATTATTTTTAATAGGATTCGAACACGAAACAAGGTTTAATAATATCCAGATTTGGAAATTACGTCTTGCAAAATATCAATCGACACATTCAATTCATTATTAAAAATTAAGCACGGCAGAGTGACGTTCCAACAAAGTCTGAGCCCAACTAGGCTTCGACGGAAAGTGAAATCGCCAAAATGGAAATCCCTTCTCTCTAAAAAACCTTAGACAATGACTAAATTAGTATCCACAGTAACTATTCGTAATCAACATTACATAGTATAAAATGAAGTCGCTCAAAATGTTTGTGCGCTTAGATCTTTTAAACTACGCAACGGATTTTCATACGGTTTTCACCAATAGATAGAATGATTCAAGAGGAAGGTTTATATGTATACTGTATGTTTATTATAGTAGAGAAAAGCCAAGAAATTCAAATATTCAATTCAGGCAGCGGGCAGCGGGCAGATGGCAAGCGGGTGGTGTGGATTTTATAAAGGATGGATAATGGCGTTGTGTTTCGTTAGCCACAGCAACGTGTGCCGGGTCTGCTAGTTGTTATAAAATATTAATTATTTTCATAACAACATCTCTTCCTCGGGCGTCCCCCACTTCTTCTACCATTCATATTTGCGTCATATATTCTCCTTACACCCCTTTATTTGTTCATTCGGTCTACATGCCCAAACCGTCTGAGTGTCCTTTCTTTAATCTTAACATCAGCCTTGCATTATTTGCGGATCTCCACATTTCTCATACGATCATACAGGCGTTTGTGTGGTGTCAGTAACTGAAATTACATTCATGGCAGATTTGTTATCGTATCTTCCGGTAAATATTTACTATTTAGACGCACTCATACCAATACACATAATAATATTAGGTTAATTAATTTCCACTCAAACGACGGGGATTTCTGGTTGTTGGGTTTTCTATTCGGCCTTTCACACTTTAGGCTGGCGAACACAAAGCGACCGTTCAAAGAAATGGAATTTGTTTTAAACCGATATATATTTGAAAATAATTTTTATATTTAAATGATTTATTTATACTCACCACTCTCCAACTATAAAATTAATGTCCAAAATTATAAACTACTTTGTAATAGGTCTCCACAAACAGAAGTCAAAGAAGACGGTGGACCATTTATTGACGTTTTATGTGTAGAAAATGTACTCATTTTATTATATTATATTACGTTTGGTTTTTTTCTTTGAAAAAAAAAAAAAATTCTCATCTCCAGTTCATTGTGTAAGTTTCCTTTTAATAAAATACTCTTCGTATAAAAGACAAGGGGATAAGAAGATGGGGAAGACTTAATAGACAAATAAACAAAAATATTTATATTATTTACATATTTTCTCTATGGCAGGCGGGAATGCGTACTGACTTTTAAAAGGGTGCCCGGGTTTATGAGGTGACGTTTGTCAGGATCTTGGCAGCCGATGCGTCTGATCATCAACTGCGAGGTAGGCCGGTTCGGGAGAGACTGGTTGAGGGAGACATTTTAATCTCTCCAGCAAGACTCTATCAGAACATCGCCTAACCAAAGTGGGAGGAATGCATTCATTTGTCAGTCTCTCCTGGACATACTGTCCCCCAGATTCCTACCCACCCTTCATACCTTTTTCCTTCCTAGAATTTATCTCCTTCCTTTCTCAAAAAATACCCTCCACACAACATTCCCAAAGTTGACAGGGGCCCTGAAGGTTTTTTTTCCTTAGGGTCTCCTGTGTGGAGCCAATTGTAAACAACAACAAAAAATCATTTTTATTTATTATGTAGACAATAGACAATGCAAGCGAACCAACATAATTTTACATAATTTACATCATTTTAAAACACCCGGATTTAAACATAGCTATTCTTGGTTATTAATGAATACGGAATTTGTTATAAGTTATAACGCATAAAACTTATCAAAAAAGTTCTCCGAATAACATCCGGTGAATTGCATTAAAATATTACCCCGATCCCTCGGACAATAGAATTTATTATTCAACTTAAAGTAACTACGGTGGTAATAACGATTTCACTGGTGGTTAAACTTTATCAATAAAATACTTATCAATCAGGGAATAAAGTCATCAAAGGGAAATAAAATCAGCTTAGAAGAAATAAAATCTGGAGTCATTATTCAGATTTTACCTCCCATTAAAATTTTTAATTTCCACAGCTTGAAGTGTAATCGTTAATTAATCAACATACGCATAATTATTTATAGGAACTCAATTGTAAAGTTTAATGAAAACAATTAACTCTGTAAAACAATTAACTCAGTAATTTATAACCTTATTTTATTTTATTTTGCTGTTCTATTTAGTTCTGTTTTATCATCGTACATTATTATACACATATAATTGTTTGTTTACACCTACTAACTAGCTTTTACACATTGCACTTTATTGTATTTCTGGTCTTATTACTGATGTTTTCTTATTACTCATAGTATTTCATTTCTTTTATGATGTTTAATTTTTTTATGTTTTTAATTTCTGTTGTAAAAGCCCACTAGGGCGTAAATAAATAAATAAATAAAAACACCACTATACAATCAATGTATATATCACAAGCAAACGTTTTCAATGTAAAAGTAGTAAAAAACGTAAGATGTGAAATTATCATCATGTACCATAGGTATTATTAAAAAAAAAAACTTTTTTTTTTTTTTTAAGTGGAAACTTGTTTAGCGCCGTTGAGATTTGAAAATCGATGAAACTGAAACCAGCGACACTAAAAAGGAATAAACACGTACATCTCCAGGATTTAGACTGCAAGATAATGAGATAGCAACACAATATTCATTTAATTCACAGGTACGCGGTTCCAATATAATACGATAAATCCATCCATAAATGTTTGCATATATTTAGCGGACCAAAAATCGCTTCCTACGAAGTCCAACAAAAAAATTAAAACTATATCCAATCTTCATTCGATTCCAAAATGAACAGGCAAAATAAAGCACTAAAGAAAGCGACATCTAGCGACTCCCAACAAGAAAATACAAATAACCAAATGTAGGTATAGGAAAAAGTGCACTGGAATTTGTTGACAAAAATATGGAAAAAATCATCTTTCACATTGATAAAAAAGTGCTTTGTAGTCTTCCCACTCTTATCTACTTTAGTTTTCTGAAGATTTTACTTCTACCGTGGATTGCACACTCTGATTTTTTTCAATTGTGAAGATTCAACCTTAATTAAAAGTTTAGCGTAATATGTCCTGGAATTAGATAATTGGGAAAAAAGAAATAATCAATTTTTTGATATGTAATTACGGAAAAATAAAGAAGTCTAATATCCTGCCGTATCCAAACTTTTATTTAACACATTACAATAATTTAATTTTGGACAAAACCAATTCAGATTGCAGGCGACCACTTTACTTTCTATAGATTACAAGTAATTTACAATTCAACCGTGAGAAATAGTCAGGATGCTGGTGAATTCTCTAGTATTGTTTCATATTTTCTTGTTAATTACCATTTGTATCTATGTTTTCTTACAAAATAAAATTTAAAAAATAATAATAAAAGTCGCAATGCAGGGCACGTGTTGCAATATTTTAAATGTTGTAGTTAAGCGTATCTAAATTATTAATTAAAATAATGTAATTTGCGGTTTGTGCAATTTACGTATTGATTTGTCGTTTAATTAAAACCGTTAAGTCGTCAAATCCCTTAACTGCGGCTTATACATGTAAGTATATTATACGGAAAAAATCATAAATAAAAAATTAAAATCAAAATTATCATGGAATTAAGTGGTACTACTGAACCTTGTATTTCAATACGGTTTACTTATCTTAACTAAAGTCTCCGGCGTTACTCGGTTTTCGCCAAAATTTTTCAAAATCAGTTGTTAACGGTAACTTTTCTATTGTTTTGAAGATCAAGTGTGCCAAAAGTCATCAATCTCGGATTAAAACTGAAGATTCATACGAAAATCAAATCGATGCCGGACCGCCACATATAATCTTTTTGGGGTATATATGTAATTCTCAATTTAGGGGGCTGGTATGGGTAACGCTGCCCCAGGAACCATTTATTTGATTATTAGCAACCCTACCATAGGTCACCCAAAGTATTCGCTACGTTTGATGACTTGCAGGGGTGCTCAGGTTCATGGGGTGAAGTCTCATTTGCCCACCAACTGCGTGGCGGTTCGGATCGGGAGAGACTATTTGAGGAAGACCTTTTGACCTTTTCAGCTGGACTCTCTCGGCTCATCGCCTTGCACCGCAGTTGGAGGTAGAGATTCATTCGTCCGTCACTTCTGGACACAATGACCACAGATTCCTACCCACCCCTCACACTTTTTTCCTTCCCAAATCTTCCTCTCTTTTGTTTCCCTATAAATACCCTCCTATAAATACACACACTGCATCCCCAAAGATGACATAGGCCCGAGGGAAATTGTTTTCCTCAGGACCCAAGGTCTAAAAGTAATGTAAAAAAAAATATTTAATTAATAACAAATCACTTTGTTTAAAACACTTTTTTAATTAACAATATCGACATGTTTCAATAACAATGTTATCTTCTTCAGGATATGTTAATATATCCTGAAGAAGATAACATTGTTATTGAAACATGTCGATATTGTTAATTAAAAAAGTGGTTTAAAAAAAGTGATTTGTTATTAATTAAATAATCAATAATGCCACAAAGTTATTTTGCAAAGTTTGAAGAAGTAAAAAAAATTACATTGATTATATTAATTCTATTAAAATTTGCTAAAATATGTAAACAAAAACTTTAAGATTAATCAAAAATATCGAAATCGAGCGGCGTAGCGTAGATTTCTAACCTGGTTTGTATATTTTCATAAAATGAGCAACATTTTTGAACGGTTTAGCTGAAAAATTAAAGTATTTAAATAATACCTATCGTATTATTATGTAGGGTAGGTATTTTGATTCTGAATGTTGCTCAATTTTACCACCGACGTGCATGATAGACATTTATTTTCCCCCAAGTATCAGTTCCACATTCACAGTTCCACGAGTGAATGGCTTGTAATAGTGGAACTTCTACAAATAATTACCAGTCCAAACTAATCCGGAGCCTCGAATTAAACCGTGGAAAGCTCGTCCCGCTAACAAAAGACACCGCTGGAAAATTTGTTCATCTGTAAACCGCGCTGGCTTACCTTTTAGCAAAATGCTTCGTTCGCTTTTGCGGTCTGTCCATATCGATGGCTGACGTTACGAGCGAGCAAATAGATGGTCAATCATTTGTGGCTGGAGGCGGCTTCTATAATTGCAATGAAGTTTATTAGGCATACTCAATTAAACGGTGCTCAAAAAACTAAAATTCATAAATAATATTATAACATCTATGTTATGTTATTAGGTTCTGATGATGTATTGAAACAATTTTATTTATGTCTTTATTTAAATGCTATAAAATGACTTTTACATTAAAGTGATACATGAGATTATAAGTAAACAGTTGTACACAGGAGGGTTTCAGTATTATATTTAGAACAAAATAAGAATGTATGAATAAGTCTAGTTTTTGCACTGTTAATTCGTGGTGGAATTCCATTGTAATAGAATTGAAATAAAAAAAACTTTTTCACTTTGTTCCACTTATTTATTATTACCAGGACCGGTTTCATCCTACTACGGACATTTTCAGACTGGTAGTTGAAACTCTTATGCTATTGATTTTATACAAACTTAGGCAGGGCTTGTGTACCCCTGCCTAAGTTTGTATAAAATCAATAGCATAAGAGTTTCAACTACCAGTCTGAAAATGTCCGTAGTAGGATGAAACCGGTCCTGGTAATAATAAATAAGTGGAACAAAGTGAAAAAGTTTTTTAATTTCAATTCTATTACAATGTATGAATACACAAAAATAATATCGATAAAGTGTTTCAGTTCGTCGCCTCAGTTCTTAATTGTCCAATCGACCATTTGAAAATTATGTAGCAGGAGAAAGTTTTCTTTTTTATTTTAGTGAAAAATTATGATAGGTGTTTAAGATAAAGCTATTTCCGTAAACGTAAAGGTTTGATAAGTTTAAATAATTCTTAGTTAAACTATCATTTTTTATGCTTTATTTTTAGTTTTAAAGTCGGGATTGAACAAAAACTAAAATAGTCGTTTGGACAATTAAGAACTGGGGCGACGAGTTGTTATTAGAAGTACAATGAGATAATATTGAAAAGAAATATGTAGGTACAATTAAATAATATACCTGGTTTATATATATAAGACCTGACATAAAACAAACTACGATGTATGTACAATAAATGCTAGTATTTAAGGCGATCCACTAGTACAGGAAAAAATCGAAATCGGAATTCACGCCCTTTTATGGGAGGAGTTTAAAAATACTTGAGAAAAAGCTTTTGCAAAGGTTGGAAAAGATATTTGAGATTTTTTTTACATGTTGATTTCGTAAAGGCCTGTAAAAAACATTAATTCCTTTTTTATGCATTGTTTATTGCAATAAAACGGAATTTTTAAATTGATTTCACAAAAATAAGCGGCGCGGGGCATAACACGACTGCTCTCCGCTCCGTTCGGAGGAGTAATGACGGAAGACAGGGGGGGCGGCTGCCAGTCGTTCTTCGGTGGACGGTATAAGGTTCACTTTGATATAACAAATTCGTCGACTGCCGTATTGTCGCCGTGATGTCAAAAATACCAACGCGAAAATGCGTATTATATTTTATTTTGTGAGGTTCGGGCGTAAATATCATTTTTTTTTGCGATAATTATATAAGAAACTGAATTTGCCACATTATGCAATAAAACCATATCCGAAAAAGTGTTTATAAGTAGGAGAGTTTTCAGTTAAAAATGTTTTTTATAGACCTAATACTTAATTTTTTTCTTAGCTTATTAAGAGACTTATTAAAAAAATTACCGATATTTTTAAGGGTCAAAGTATGTTCTACACGCAGTATTTAATTGAAGCATCTATAAAACTTCTAAGCGGTCAAATTTTCAACACTAAAACATACGATTTTGTATGATTTTGCATTATGTAGTATGGCTTCATCTTAAGTGAAGGATACAATTATTTAATGTCTGTTACAACAACAACAAAAATAATATGAAGTGCTCTTTAGATATAGAATGTTATAAAATGATAAACTAACATAGAACATTTTATTTAATGGAATAAAAACATGTTAAAAGGGTGACTTGTTAGCAAGTCAATTTTAAACTTGTTTCCGCTTATTTTATTTTTGTACCGATTTCAGCCTATTATGGCCATAATCAATAATTCGGCATCAATTTTTCTCTTATTTAAATAAAAACCAAAATTTCGTCTAAAATCTTAAGATTTGCAAGTAGATACAATACCTACCTACTTAATTATAAACCACGGTATATTTTATGTAAGATATTTTTTTTTCAGATTCTTTATTATATAATTTGACCAAAGAAAAGAAACGTCACTATCTCACTGACAAATTATTTTTTCAAACTTTCATCAGGCGGGATACGGCGATTTCACTTTTGAAAAAGTAATCTTTGAATACTGTTACTTTTTTTTAAAACGGTCACCATCTTGAACTGGAAACTTATATACGGACGAAATGCAAAACTCTTGAGTTAAAACAGGACTTCGCTGCCCTCAGTCTATTCTAGGATGTATGTAACTACCTTGAAAGCTATATTTTCAAATTTACATGAAATAATAAAAATACTCGGAAGATTTGTTCTGAGTTGGTTTTTGTAAGAAATCACCTCAAGGGTAATTATTTGATTGAAAAGATAGTAGAGTTATTTCATAACTGAAAGTCATTCTGTTCGTACAAATTACCACTAATTGATGAATTGAAGAAAAAAGAACTGCAAATTTTTCAATCCAAAGCCAAATTTTTCAATCTCCGGACGATGTGTACAATACCGAACAGAATCAGTGATTACGTTCAATATCCACATTTAATGTCATAATTTGGGTATACTGTAGCTGCAAAAATCTGCGAAAATTGATGTTAATAGTTCATGTTATAATTAAGTATAAAACGAAATAACCAAAGTAGAGAATTGTTTTGAATTTGCCTGTAAAACCAAAAAAACTGTCCTGTAAAATTCAAAATGATTTATTGAACATTCAAGCACTGGCTAGCGAATAGTTATCATTAGATTAGGTTAGGTTAGTAAATTAAGTTTGTGGTTTCGATATTCTCTTTCTTAATTTTTCTTACATCTTTTTCAATGTTTTGCTTTGTCATAGAACCGGTAAAACATTAATCTAAACGACAACCGAGCAAAGCCTCAAGATAAGGCTATTAAAATTTATTGTATTTCTTGAAATTAACTTCACTTTAATTTTTCATATTATCTCATCATACTTAGAATGTTCCTTTCCCTCCCTCATCCCCAGTACCTACCTTACGGATCTTTTCACTCTAACACGCTCTTTTATTGTGTCAATTTTATGTACAATTATTTGGGAACTATATAAAAACGAACATAAATCCGTCAATAATAAAATACAAGCATGGATTCAAATCGATTTCAAGTCTGCACTTAATCATAGATTCACTTGCCTCAGCCAATGACTTTGAATTTATATTACCAAAACGTAAGAGGGCTTCGCACTAAAACTGATACGTTGTTGACGGCTGTTCGGTCCAACGAATATGATGTTATCGCTCTGTCTGAATCGTGGCTCGTTGATGGAATCCGCAACGAAGAACTATTTGATGATCGCTACGACGTACACCGCCGAGATCGAGACTACGCTCGTACAGGACAGCGCTTGGGTGGGGGTGTCTTACTCGCTGTTCGTCGTGAGCTGGTAGCTCGCGAGCGCCCGGCGTGGCACTCACGAGCTGAAGACGTCTGGATAACATTAGAATCCAAAGGACCTAAACACACACATCTTCATATATGTTGTGTTTATCTCCCTAAAGGACTGACATATCGTGAAAATATGGAAAGCTTTCTCACCCAAATTTCTACACTTACGTTGCAGTTTCCCTCGGACAAATTTATTATCTTAGGTGACTTCAACCTCACTGAAATTTCATGGAGTAAGTCTCCCACTAACACGTCCTTTATACCTAGTGATCGCTTATCACCTATTAGCGCTTCATTCATTGACTGCATGCATTTTTCTGGATTGTATCAATATAATGGAATTCCAAATACTAATGGTCACTTTCTCGACCTTGTCCTATGTAATGACTTCCTTACGGTCTGTGCTTGTGACGAACCATTAATTTTAGAAGATTCTCATCACACCTCCTTAACGATGGAAGTTATATTTTCTGAACCCGTTACACTAGTGGAGGAGCTTAGAAGGGCTTACGTCTTTAGGCGCGGCGATTATGAGCAAATTAATACATCTCTCGATCAGGTAAACTGGCGTGATCTTCTCTCGGTTGGTGATATGAACACGGTTTTAAAAAAATTCTATTCACTTTTATATCAACTTATAGACGCCTATATTCCGAATAAACTATGTAGGAATTCTAAATACCCACCATGGTATAATTCGGCCCTAATTAAATTAACTAAAGAAAAGTACAAATACTTCAAAAAGTTCAAGACTTACAAAAACTCCTCAGACTATGCCTCTTTCTCTCTTCTAAGATCACGTCATAAAAAACTTAATTGGGAATGCCACAATAAATATTTAACTCAAATCGAACATGACATATCCTCCGACCCAAAAAAAGTATGGAATTACATTAAATCCAAGTCCAAATCCCATGGTGTTCCAAATATCATGACATTCAAAGACGAAAAAGCTGAAAATGGGTCTAACATCTGCAACTTATTCTCTAAATATTTTATTTCTGTCTACAACAATAACGCTCGAAGCACCCAGATTCTACCGGATAACCCCAACGAGCCCTGTGTTGCTAGCATTCATAATATTGACATCGACCAGCATCATATACAGAAACACCTTGAAGATCTAGATCCCAAAAAAGGTGCAGGCCCAGATAAAATTCCCCCTATCTTCATAAGCAAATGTGCGCGCAGCCTGTCTAAGCCACTATCCATAATTTTTAGTCGCTCCCTTAAAGAGGGGATAGTGCCAAACACCTGGAAAACAGCCTTTATAACTCCTATCTTCAAAAATGGCCAAAAATCTGACGTCGAAAATTATAGACCAATATCAAAGCTCTGCATCTTCAGTAAAGTTTTCGAAAAAATTGTGTATAACCAGATGTTTTCGGCCTTGAGATCATCACTCAATATCAACCAACATGGATTTATGAAGGGAAAATCTACAACAACGAACTTAACGGCGTTCACCGAATTCTTACAAGACAATATGGACCAGCGCATACAGGTAGATGCAATATACACAGACTACAGCAAAGCTTTTGATTTAGTAATTCATGATATATTATTGATCAAACTCTCACAAATCGGCGTACATGGAGACCTCCTCAGATGGCTCTCGTCATATATAGCAAACCGCAGCCAAGCAGTAGTTGTTGGTGGCTACAAGTCAGACTGGGTAACCATACCGTCGGGAGTACCCCAAGGTTCATTATTGGGACCATTACTCTTCAATATATACATTAATGACATTGGAAAATGTTTTCGCCATTCCAGGACGTTGTTGTACGCAGACGACATGAAAATATTTTCCCCTGTCACGTCTACCAACGACTGTACCGGCATACAAGAAGATCTTAATCGTCTCAATATTTATTGTGCACAGCACAACCTTCAAATAAACGTTAAAAAATGCAGCGCCATCAGTTTCACCCGCAATAAAAACCCGATCACTTTCAATTATGCCCTAAACGGCACAGTACTTACAAAAATGACGGAGGTCAAGGACTTGGGAATAGTGTTAGACCAGAAACTACTTTTTGACCGCCACATCGAATTCATGGTATCAAAGGCTTCCAAGGTTCTAGGCTTTGTACTTAGAACCTGCAAAGATTTAAAAAAAGTAAAAACCATGAAAATGCTTTACTTTGCGTACGTACGCAGTTCTCTGGAGTACGCCTCTCAAATCTGGAATCCCAAGTACATATGTCACATAGAAAGGATTGAGAAAGTGCAAAACCGATTTCTACGATACCTTGATTTTCGGAGCTATCGTCCTCATCTAAGCCACGAAGAGTCAGCCACGTTCTTCAAGATATATTCTTTGGAAAGTCGAAGAAATTTGGCAGACGTACTATTTCTACGAAAAATAGCTACCTCTATGATAGATTGCCCGGAATTACTAGAAAGAATTCAACTAAGAGTGCCCATCAGACAAACAAGACAAAACCACGCATTATACATTCCTCAATGCAACACTAACTCTAAACAAAATACATTCATTCACCGCGCTTCACTCATCTTTAACATGACATACAGTGAATTCGACTTATTTAACACAGCACCTAACATTTTCAAATCTAAAATGAATAAATAACATTTACACATACATACCACTATTTACACAGAATAGATCCATCCCTTTCCCCTCCCTTCCACCATCCCATCCACATAACCTAATTTAACTATTTTTCTTTATACTTACGCACTTAATAATTTAATATACATCAGTGAAAACCTGTTATTGGTTAAATTTTTATTCATATGTATTTCATCAAACATTATTGTTATATACTGTTGGTTTTCCAAATAAAATAAAATAAAAAATAAAATAAAATAAATAATAATTCCAAAACAAATCACGCAGGTTCCACACTTGAATTTGGTTGTCCAATCAGCACTGTCCACTTTCCAAGATGGCGTCCGCATTAACAGCTGACGTTTGACGTTTGAATTACGCCTATGGTAACGGCCGCTAGGGGCCGTCATCGCGTGCGCCGCAACAACATATTATATATTCAGCAAAATGAACTCGTAATACTGTGGATGGTTTCCATAACAGATACCATTTTGATGTTTTTTTTTATACCTCACAAAAGTCCCAGCTGCTCCTGTCTGGAGCCAGTGAGACTATAGCATCCCCAATTGGGTTTTGTTGTGAGGATGAGGTAGTGGTAATGAAAGTCGATGGGGGAGAAGATGGTGGGAAAGTACCTAGCTATTCAGATCTGGTCACTAAATACAGCTAAAACCATTTTAAGCAACGTTTCAATTCTGAATGGTGGTCTTGCACCAGGGTGATACTCAGAGTATTTTCGACTGCCGTGTCGCAAATATACTATATATTTTTATCGAATTAATTATGAAATAACACAAGTAAAATTTATTTGCACACGCCGAGATTCGATGCCGCGACCTTCCGATTTTGAATCAAGAGCCTACCTATTATATATGTAACTTATATTATTTCTGCCTTAGCTTAATTCATAAGAGTACATAAAGATCTACTTAATTAAATTTTTGTTGGTCCAAATTTACAATTTGGGTTTTTAATTAAGAGGGTCCAATTTTCCAATGAAGGTTTGTAGTTATGAGGCGAATATGGGTACCGTTTATTGGATAACCAATACTTTTATAATACGTAAACCCTAGTGTTGTACTACGTTTGGGGACTTAGCAGGGGTTCCCAAGTTCATGGGCGTGAGGTTTGTCTAGGTATTGGCGGCGAACTATTATTTATGTGAATTATTAAATTTTTTATAAGAAAAATCCTCTTTTTATAACTTTAACCCATCAATATTCCCACAATGGTCGCAACTGGGGCTCGAACCCAAACTTTGGTTAACATCCGCTGATGCGCTGACGAGAGGTCTGGGTTCGAGTCTCGATTGCGACCATTGTCTTTTTCTGTTTTTCTGTGGCTTGTTCTCTTTCATATTTTCGTTTAGATTATTATTGTTATCTTCTTCTTCAATGATACGTAAATTTTGTTTATAAATAATTTAATTTAAAGAAAACCGTTAAAAAATGTTAAAGAAGTCTTTTATACACATTTTTAGTACGGAGTCAAATTTTTGACGCAGAAGTCATCAAAGATGTTATTTCAAAAGAATTTTCGAGTATTTTTAGAAATCTTCTTCAAAATTTTTTCGATGGATGCTATCCATTGTATTCAATGTCCCTGTTCATTTCACACAACACAGAGCCCAATAGTTAGTATCACCACGGCACAATAGCCCAACATTGTGCCTTATACACAGCGATTGGTCGGGTGTCGGATTGTATTTTATGACCCGATAATGAAACGAGGCTGAGTGACCACAGCTCTTTACTGCAAGAGAAAAATTATTTTATATTTACTGTATTAGCTTCATAGAACAAAGAGCTGGCTTGGTTTTTTTTTTTAGTACGTAAAATATATGATATGATATGTAGGTATGATCCCCAAAGCTTACATTCAGGTGAAGACTAATGATAACTAAGTAATAAGTAATTTACGTTAAGTTTTTAATTTAGCTGGACGTTTTTTACGTTAGCTCCACACGGGAGGCCCTGAGGAAAATATTTCCCCTCAGGGCCTAAGTGGTCTTCGAGGATGCTGTGTAGAGGGTTTTTTTAAGAAAGAAGGGAGAGGAAGTTCTGGGAAGGAGAAGTATGAGGGATGGGTAGAAATTTGGGGGTCAGTGTACCCAGGAGTAACTGACGGCTGAATCCATCCCTCCCACTGAGGTGCAATAAGATTGTCCGAGAGAGTACGGCTGGAGAAGTCAAAGGGACTCCTTCAACCACTCTCTTCTGATCTGGCCTCCCATGCAGCTGGTAGGCAGATGCATCCACCGCCAAAACCCAAACAAACCTCACCCCCATGAACCCGGGCACCCCTGCTAAGTCACTAAACGTAGCGCACCACTTCGGGTGACTTATGGGAGAGGTGTTGGTTATGTAATAAATGGTTTCCGGGACGGCTAATTGAATTAAACTGGGTGGATGATGCAATCGCCATCTGCCATATGACATGAGGTAGGTATATGTCTACAATGAATTTTGATTACATTTCAAGAAAACAATTTAATATTAAACTACAATAATTAGCTCAGTAAAAGTTGTACAAAGTTAAAGGTACCAGGTTATCCAAGAAGTGTAGCCCTTTAATCGTGATCCGGCTCGGTAGCTGCTTCAGTGCGACCTTTGCGTCCGTTAGAGATTGACGCTCTGCTGTGGAATCCCGCCACCTAGCCTGCGAGCTGTTAATTCAATTCCGTTAGTTCAATTATTCGCTTTCTCAACCAGGAGGCAGTTCGCCCTGTTGATGTCCGTGAGTTTGCAATTTTGATCCCAGACATCACTAAATCTACCATCAAACGATTTTGCGGGAAACATTGGCTTATGCAAAGTATGTACTCGTTGGATGCCCAAAATGCTGACGGAAGCTCACGAGCAAAATCGTGCGGAAAGCGCTCGGTTCATTTTGAAACGGTTTTCCAATTAAGGCGAGACTTTTTTGGTTGAAAATAGGTTAACCACTTAACCCGGAAAGGCAATCTATATTCATCTTTTTCTTCTCCTAAAGCAACATTTGGCCAGAAAACGTTGAGAAACCCTCGAGGATACGAAGAAATGGCGATGAATTTCTATTATAAGGGAATCAAGGACCTAGTGCAATGGCTCACCAAGTGCATCAAACAGGGATTACGTTTAACAATAGCGGGAACATGTACCCAAAATTTCGTATGTGTTTTTAGTAAGAATTAAATTTTCGTGTTTTTTTTTAAATAATAAAGGACTTTGATTCTTGCACAACCCTTGTATAATACATTTGCACCTACGTTTAAGACAATTTTAAAATAGATACCATAAGCCGTTTTATATCATTAACCGAAAATATTATGTTTAAAACTTAATTTTGTTATATTTTAAAGTTATTAATTATTCGTATTAAGTCCACTGCGTTGTCCGCCAATTTTCATGAGGAAGTATCAAAATTTTGTTTTGAGGGATAGGAAAATGGGATGGGAGGTTTTTAGAAATCGCATGTAGATACTTCCCTCTTGTTACAAAGATCAAGTTTGAACAACTTCAATATCGGAATAAAATCGTAGTTTTATATAAATGCAAAGCCATTCCGCCACCCTAGAACATTCTTCTTTTCACATACATTTAGGTATGTAGATTGACCCGATTCGTTTCAGTATTTTTTAATGTAAACCTATACAGTAGGATTATGGAATACCCAAAAGGGGCTTGTTGTGAGACTTGTGAATGGATAAGAGACAGAGATAGGGAAGAGAAAGGTTGGGAAGTAGGTACCTGGCTATTTATATATGGAATCCAAAGATGACAAATGCGCAAAGTTTCGATTTTGATAGTAGTAGTTTTTCCAAGGCAATTCTGTAAGTTTCTACCACTTTGATTGGGTGTTTTCATCAAAATGCAAGTAGGCAACTAAATAAATATAGAAAAAATCGTCAGTATAATTTTTCCCACTTAGTCGTGGTCACCCCACCCTGATTGGGAAATGTTTAGCGGTGGGCAGATTACAATCATAGCCACCAGTAGGATCACCCCCCGATTTATGCTCGCCCTGGGACCAGGACGTATTGGTACCACACCAGCCGGACTCCCGATGCTAGTATCACGTGATACGTGATACCACCATTTCCAGTCAGGGGTCGGCAATTTTTTTTTTTAATATTTTCAAAATTTTCGTGAAATTACATTAGTTTTCACTATCTAAATGTGTATAAATGAACAAATCTTGTAGGAAGTCATATAACCAAAAGACAATTTCGAATAATAATAATAATTGAATAATTTATAGAGCGCCATTTTAGTGAAAAATTACCTCAAGGGCGCTGCGGAATCATCCATAATATCATTTCACGAAGTGTAAATTGTTACGCCTTTTTTGCGTCTAGGCTACTAAAATAATATGTCATAATCAGTACACTTACACTTGATAACATATAACATTTAATGATAGCAAACTATAACAAACTGATAATGAACTATACTTAAACGCCATAAGTACATGGTACAGCAAGCAATCCTTTGGATACTAGGGGATATTAAAAAATAAATAAGTTTAATAAAAAAAACCTATTTAAAAAAATTATTAAAAATATATTTTACATTTTTTAAATCTACTGCCTCTCGTGTCCAAGATGAATGAAGTATGTATGAAGAATGAGTTAATGATGAATGTAAGTATTTCTCAAGTCATGGTGTTTGAAAGAGAGAGTACGAAAACAGTGTGCAATATAGTTATGAATGATGAATACCAGGAGCAGGTGGATGAGTTTGTGGGTTTGGGAAGTATGTTTATGAGATGAGGCTGATAGAGATATTGAAAGAAGGGTAAATGACTGAATGCCGTTGGCGCAAACAAAAAACTGTTCAAAGAAACGAAAAGCGAGTCCACAATAGAGTGTTGGTGGCATGGCAGTGTGGTATGAAATTGGCAGAGAAAGGTGTAAGCAGACCGAATGCTGTAGAAATGAGATGCTGGTAAAAAAATATTTGTAGTAAAACCGTGTACGATCGTGTGTGAAATGTGGAAAACCGCAAAAGATTGCAAGACTGACGTAAGCGTAATGAGTAAGATTAGGAAAGGAACGCTCAGATAGTTTGGGCTCGTAGAGCGAAATAACGAAAAAAGGAATGTAAAGGAGAATATATGACGCAATTATGAATGGTAGAATAAGTCGGGGACTTCCTAGGAAAAAATGACACGATCGAGTGAATCAGATACTTGAGTCGGGCCATGTCAAGAGTTAGAATAATAAAAGAGTATGTGAATGAGGCAAGGAGTATGTGCCAGTATTTGGCATTCCGCCTTTTCTGGCTACCCCTGCGAATTTAACTAAACGTCAATTTAACAACTTCAATAGTTAGTTTTAAAAATTGTGGTAATAAGTATTGCAATGTGCGTATTTAGACGGCATTTGTTTTGTAATATTCTAGTTAATTAAGTGAAAAACTACATTTTCTTTTTTCTGAAAAAAGAATGACAAAATTAATTAGTTGACTATGTTAACTGAGTTGCGCCGTGTTGAATAATATTCGTACGTAATTACTGATATTATCAATAAATACTGTGTCATCATTCTGTTGAAGGAAATTTTCGTCAATATTTCTAATGGCCAATTAATTTATGATTCAGCAAACAGGTTGAGAATATGAATTGCGATTGTGCCATGAGGGTTAGTTTATATTAGCTGTATTATACTATTCAGCTGAGGTGGAAGTGGATTTAGAGTTGAAGAATCACAAATGCCTATGAAATGTCTCGTGTACCGCAGCCTTCCTACCCCTGCCCTGGTTACATCCGCCGTACCACGCTAATACTGATACTTAGAGCTAAATCACGTTATTTAGAGCAAACTCACGTAAATACAACCTCAAATGCAACCTATTTCAGTGCAAATAGGACTATAATGTAATAAATATTGTCAACGTGATAAATTTATTTATTCGGCTCGAATGCGTGTTGGTTGAGACGGATTTTTCAAGACATTTTATTTGTTTAATTATTTTAGAAACATATAATGTATAGATATAATAATTAGTGGTAGGTAAACAGTTCACAAGGTTTAAGAAATAATTACATTTATCGGTACCAGTGACAAGTCTCCATGAAATATCTTTTTTTTATTGTTGTTTTTCAAGTACAATCCCGTTAAACCGCAATTAAGCAGTTTGTCAACAGGATGGGTAGATAATGTTCTTTTTTTATTTTTATTCCGGTTAAAAGAAAATTACATTTTCACTCATTAAACTAGAAATAATTATACACATTAAGATAAACTAAATAATTCAATACAGTGCTATTCTATTTCATTATTTTGTTTATCAAGAATAAATATTAATAATTTTTTTTTAAATTTACCCAACTTATTTTCGTTTTTAATGTCTTTTGGAGGCAATTATGTAAGTTGCCCCCCTCGTAACCAATGGATTGTTTACCATAGTTAGTGTGGATGGTGTTTAAATGTATGTTATCATATTGTCGTGTAAAGTGTTTATGTACTTTAGACGTTTTAATGAATTCTGTGTTTGTGTGTATGGGATTATTTTGTATTTTGTATATAAGGAGACATGTATTGTATTCATATAGTTTTCTTAATGTTAATAGTTTTGTTTCCATGTATAATTTTTTTGTGGATGTTCTGGGCTTGTAGTTAAATAGTTTTTTTGATTACCTTGTTTTGTATTACCTGTAATTCATTTATGTATGTTTTCAATTATGGATGTTAATGTTCAATTACAATGTTTATTCAATTACAATGTTTTTTCAATAACAATGTTAGTTCAACTACAACGTTTGTTCAATTACAATGTTTATTCAATTACAATGTAAACATGCACAAATAATATTATCACTAAGATACAGACTGTCACTATTAACACATATGTCTTAATATAAAGCATCTCTACTATGTTTTCAGCTACTATGATCTTAATCTCTCAACCTATTTGGCGAATCTCAATTTCTTATATTACTTGTGAGTGGTTACTTTGGTGAGTAACCTTTGGTGTTATTCTGGTGAGTGATTACAAACATTTTGACGTGCATACAGGGAATCCCCAAGCAATGTTTCAGTTCTGAATTGTTGTCTTTCACCAGTGCAATACTGAAAGTATCTTCTTCGTTGCCAAGCTACACTAAACCGCGGTGGTGGTTAGAATAGTAGAAAAAATGCGATATCATTATTTACATATTATAATTGTATTTAAATGGGTTTTGTTTATAAAATTGTCGCAATATGTCTACAATTTATTATACTAGGAAGAAAGAAAATTTATCTTCAAAGTAAAAATATTTTGAAGACGTGAAAGTAAGAATATTGCGTTAAATAATACATGTATTTATAATTTGTAGGTTAATTTATCAATTTTCAGCTGGCAGCATTTCCATCAAGGACTTATAGGTCCGGTATATCAGTCAGTCTACATCCTCGCTATGCACGTCATCCCGGGCAAATTTAAGCGGGCTATTTCGGCTGCTTAATCCTTGCTAAGCGGCAGAATGGTTCCATTTTTAGACGCAGAGGCGCTGGCAGTCCCATGTCAAACTTAACCGAAAATTACGTTAATTGCCTTATTTTATCAGTGTATGGACTATTATGCTCATCGAGCAAAGAGGAAGGTCGATCTTATTGATTAGTATTCAGTCGAAAATAGTCGAGTATGGGATTTTCATAGTTTCATCACTAAAAAAATTTGTTTTCTATGGTTGATTTCTCTAATGACTCTGACAAAACAAATTCTATTTTTTAAATCAGCATCCTTAGATATTGCACCATTCTGGTTTGAAATGGGGAACTTCATCAAAAATCAAAGCTCAAATAATTAACCAGCCTAAAATTATGTCAGGTTTATGATCGCGATCTCGCGATGACAGTAGAAAAATAAAGCATAGATATAACACTGACGTAGATTGTACTTTGGTTTTTCAAAGAAAAGCGTTCCTCTATTTTATTTTATTTTATTTTTATTTGGGAGACCAACAGTTTACATTCATAACAGAGCATAATAGTAATTAAGTGACAATAATTGAACCATTTACAGGTTTCCACATGGGTATTGTATACAAGTGTTGTGGTTCCATAGATATTTGCTAAAGAAGAAAAAAATTACATTTCAAGAGACAAGTTAATTAGGGGGGAATAGGGAGGGGGTAGGATGGGGGGGGGGGGGAGAATGGGTTAGGTTGAGGTATAGTTATAAAAATATGAGTAAACAAAAAATTAAAAGAGAAAAAAAAAAGAATTTAATATAATGGTGTCTGGTGGTATTAGAAATTGTTGTTGTTATAAAGTGTCGAGAGAGTGTCTGTGTGATTTTAAGGAATGTGGTGCAGAATTAAATATGTCAAATTTTTTGTATTGTGTGTTAAAAGTATTGGACGCACGATAGATGAAAGAGTTCTGCTTAGAATTAGTATTACACCGAGGGAGGCTGAGAATCATGTCTGACCTGGTTCGTCTGTTAGGAACTCGTATCTGTATACGTTGTAGGAGTTCTGGGCAATCAACGACGGATCTGGCTATTTTTTGGAGAAAGAGTACATCGGCCGAGTTTCTTCGAACTTCCAATGATAGTATATTGAAGTGCGCGGCTGAATCTTGGTGACTTAGGTGTGGGCGGTAGCTCCGGAAATCTAAGTATCGTAGAAAACGATTTTGAACACGTTCTAGAATTTTTACATATGATATGTATTGCGGGTTCCAAACTTGTGACGCGTATTCTAGTAAGCTGCGGACATAAGCAAAATATAGGATTTTCATTGTTCTAAAGTTATTGAATTTTTTACATGTCCTAAGAATGAATCCTAACATTTTAGAGGCTTTTGATGTGACTGAGTCTATATGAATATCAAAAATAAGCTTAGAGTCCAAAGTCACTCCCAAATCTTTGACTTCAGTTTTGTTGATTAATATTGAGCCGTTCAGATTATATTCATTGATAATGATATTTTTATTTCGTGTGAAATTCACGACGAAACACTTTTTAACATTAATTTTAAGGGTATGCTTTGAACAGTAAACATTAAGACGGTTTAGATCCTCTTGCATTTTTTGACAGTCAGCAAAACATCTGATAGGATAAAAAACCTTCATATCATCTGCGTAAAGTAAAGTTTTGGAGTATTTGAAACATTGGCCTATATCATTGATGTAAATATTAAATAGTAACGGTCCCAATAGAGATCCTTGAGGTACACCTGATGGTACGGTTACCCAATCCGATTTAAAGCCACCCACAACTACGACTTGACTACGGTTCGATACATAAGATGAGAGCCATCTGAGAAGGTCACCGTGGACGCCGATTTGCATAAGCTTGCGTAATAATATGTCGTGATTCACTAGGTCAAAAGCTTTGCTATAGTCCGTATATATTGCGTCAACTTGTATACGTTGATCCATATAATCTTGTAAGAACTCTGTGAATGCTATTAGATTGATTGTTGTTGATTTTCCACTCATAAACCCATGTTGGTTAACATTGAGTAAGGATTTCAAAGCGGGAAACATTTGATCATATATTATTTTTTCAAACACCTTGCTGAATATACACAATTTTGAAATAGGACGATAGTTTTCAATGTCAGATTTTTGCCCGGTTTTGAAAATGGGTGTTATGAAGGCAGTTTTCCAAGTATTAGGTACCACACCCTCTTTAAAATCATAAGCAATCCATGTAATACTGGTGATATCTAGGCTTGCGATGACGCGACGCCTGCGACGTATTTCCGGATTATGTTCCAAGCGCGCTGAGCTCACAATTCCAACCAAGCCGAGCATAAAATCAACTGATATACCGAGCCATACACTTATGAAATTTCCATCAAAACGTCAACAAGTATTTCAAGACGCCAAGCTGGAAATTTGTTTTATGTTTTTCATTTTTTCATCAAAATAAAAAATGAACTTGATATTTCGAACTAAGCCGTATAGTAAAGGCAGTTTTATATTTCTGAGATACCTACTTTAGCACACGCTACATCAACAATTTTCTACGCAACATTTTTTTTATCATTTTTAAACGATTCTACTTTGTATGTGGGAATTTATGTGTATAGCATAAGAGACGCGTTCAGTTTCTATGGGAGATATCCGCTTCCATTTCACACGAGACACGGGAAATACCGACATAATAGAAACATTATTCATATGAGAAGACGCCTGGGAGGACAAATATTATTAGATAAAGGACGGAGAAATTGAAGCTGTCCGTGTCGGTAAATCTCTATTGGACGTTAAGTTATTGGAATATCAATAACAATATATTAGACTTAAGCCCCTCTTGACGTGAGGCCAATCGAGGAGTGTTTTACGCGCGATCAATAAATACCAACGCGTAGAATTTATAAAATGTCAAAATCGTTAATGTTTTATTTTTAATATTACTCTCTAACACACCCCCTCATCCCTACCATACGTAGGAAGAATTCCATGTTTGACTGGGCGTAGCGAAGTCCTATTTTGACTCGACCACTTTGCATTTCGTTTGTCTGTAAATTTGTGTTTCGTCTCCGGTCAATCCTATCAAGATGGTAGCCGTGTGTTACAGTATCTTTTTATTCTGCACGCGTTGCTATGGCTAACAAAACGCAACGCCATCTACTTGATGGTTAACCAATACCCAACCTTTATAACCAAGATAAATTAACTCACACCACCAACTGTTAATTTGCATAGAAATCAAATCCACAACGCCCGCTTGCCAGCCCGCTTGTCCATATATACCTAAACTTCATCACTCTGTCTATTGGTGAAGACCGCATGAAAATCCATTCCGTAGCTTTTGAGTCGACAGACAGACGCGGCGGAGGATTTTAATTTATAATATGTAGAGATTACGTAGTAGTACAACTCTTCACAGTGGTGCTAGTTTAATCCTAATATAAGTAATGTAAAGCCAGCAGCCAATAAGAAAATGAAGACAATGTTGGTAGTTCTTAGTCGAAGTATGATACAGTTAAAAATGACCGAATAGGATAGGGACACCTTAGCTAGAGTTGGTAGAGTCGTGGTTGGAAAGCCACAGTTGTAGAGTCGCGGCTCGGAAAGTAGAGGGTCCTGGGTTCATGTCCCAGAGGTGCCATTATCTTTTTTCTGATTTTTGAATGAGTTTCGTTAATATTGTCTTCATAATTAAATAAAAGTTTTCGTGTTAAACGTACCATATTCTGCCTTTTATTTGTATCACACATATTATGTATAAAACTAGAGATTTATTGGATGGTTTATTTATAAATATAAATAGATTTTCGATATAAATTCTAAATTTGAAACCTCAATATCTGTATATAATTTTTTTTTCGAATTCGCGAATTTGGCATTGGACCGACGATTTTGTTATCATAACACCGCGATATCGTGTAAACTACGGGACCGATTCTTTACATTCTTGTCAAGAGTCTAATATTATTGTATCGAACGTATCATGCAATCCAGACATAAACAACACCTGCCAACGCAGGTGTGCTCTTCCACCTGGGTAAAGAAGAAAACGTAAACAACACGTGCACCTCCACCTACCAAACAGACGTAAACAACACCTGCCACCGCAGGTGTGCACTTCCACCTGGGTAAAGAAGAAAACGTAAACCACACGTGCACCTACACTTGCCAAACAGACGTAAACAACACCTGTCACCTGGATAAAGAAGAAAACGTAAACAACACGTGCACCTCCACCTGCCAAACAGACGTAAACAACACCTGCCACCACAGGTGTGCACGGCCACCTTACTATAAAAGACTGTACCAAAGGGGGAGCTTTATTCAGTCATCCGCTGCCAGTAATCAAGACTGCAGTCTCTTTCTACCTCAAGAATTCATCTGAAGACCTTTCGACTTCCTGACGACAACCTGATCGATTTCGCTAACGCTGGACTTATCTTCGTGAGGCAGTTTCTCCTTTTCTTGTGCGGGCTTCATTCCGTACAAA
The DNA here is from genome assembly GCA_917563855.2 of Limnephilus lunatus. NCBI lineage: Eukaryota > Metazoa > Arthropoda > Insecta > Trichoptera > Limnephilidae > Limnephilus > Limnephilus lunatus. Next base: position 105,256,869 of record OU830593.1, read on the forward strand.
TTGGTCCTTCGAGCCAGATCTAGACATCACGCCTTCAGTCCTGCTCCACGAAAGATGCCATCGCTTCGCAGCGACCGCAAGGTCCCGAAATCATCCCCGACGTCAGGTACCCGCTCCATGAGTAGACCCATGCCATTGCGCCGCCGATCACCAACGCAGCTCACCTCGGGCTCCGCTGCCCAAACTAACATCATTACAGTCCAGGGTTTACCACCTCACCAAGCCATGAACCCGATCGCCCCGGATCCCGTCTTGAACTACAGTTCCGCTGTCAAAAACTGCCGAGAATACGAATCAAACGAGGAAACACTGCGTGCGCTACGCCAAGAGATGCATGCTAAGGATACCCACCACGCAAAGCAGATTGAGGACCTGCTTGCAGCCCTAAACGCTGCGACTCAACGCCAAACTGATCACCAACCTGCCGGATTGGTGATCCCACACCACCATGTGACGTATCCTGCCATCCCAGTGCACACCTCGAATGCACACATAATAACCAGCCAGCTGGTTCGTGAGTTTGCTGCGACCGTTCCAGCCCTGGATACTGGAGCCGGATATTTAGCAGCTCACGACAACATAACGGCCAGCCAACCGTTTTGCGAGTTTGATGCGACCGTTCCAGCCCTGGATACTGGTGCCGGATATTCAGCAGCTCACGACCACATAACGGCCAGCCAACCCAGCTACCACATTGGCTCTAAAAATCGAGTTAGCTGCGGACGCCCGCCTAGGGGAGTTAGTAAAATCAAACTTTGCCATCGACTCCCTTGGCATAACGCCCTCAGTAAGAATCAATGCGAACGAGCAACGAGCCATCGATCTGATGAATAAGACCACACGCTCCCTCCACACCGGGAAGTGGGAAACCGGTTTTCTATGGCGTAACCCCCAAGCTACGCTACCGGATAACCGCCAGTGCGCATTGAAGCGACTTCAGGCCCTTGAGAGGAAACTGGAAAAGGACAAAGTTCTGGCAGCTGCCTACGCTGACAAAATGTGTCAACTGGTCACCAAGGGCTACGCGAGGAAGCTATCAGAGCGCGAGGCATCGACACCTGCCCCCCGAAAATGGTATTTACCACATTTTACGGTGACTAATCCAAATAAACCAGGAAAACTCAGGGTTGTATTCGACGCTGCTAGCCGGTGCCGTAGAACTTCCCTCAACGACAAGCTGCTCACCGGCCCTGACCTACTGTCTTCCCTCCTTGGAAACGTGCTACGCTTCAGAGAAGGAAGCGTTGCCATTGCCGCAGATATCAAGGAGATGTTCCTGCAGATCAAAATAAGACAGGAAGACCAGCCGTCCCAACTATACCTCTGGAGGTCGCCAGCTCAGCCTGAACCTGATACCTACTAGATGTCCTCTATGATGTTTGGCGCCACTTGTTCGCCAAGTAGCGCCCAGTTTGTGCGAAACAAGGTAGCTGAGAAGTATGAACGCGAGTTCCCGGCCGCTGCAGCAGCTATCCGTACAAAATTCTATATGGACGATTATCTGGATGCGTTAGACACTCCCGAAGAGGCTGCAACACTCGTTAATGGTGTTAGTACCATCCTCAAAAGGGGAGGCTTCCACTTAACGAACTGGACTTCTAATAATCCGGAAGCCATAGCAAACGTTCCCCTGGAAGACCGGGCTAGCGCGGCTGTGCAAATCAACAACGGAGGGTCAGAGACAGAACGGATACTGGGACTAGTATGGGACCCTGCAACCGATCACTTCCTCTATTCGTATAATGAGACTTTTTCCCCATACCTACCAAGAGACAGCTACTATCGGTAGTAATGAGAATCTTCGACCCGGTGGGATTTGTTGCCTGCGTTACTATCAGGTCCAAAATTTTACTACAAGCTGTATGACGCTCCAGCGTCAGTTGGGATGAGGTCATTACTCTCAAACACACTCAAAAATGGAAAGACTGACTGGTCTTGTTAAAAACAAGCAGCTAATCAATCCCGAGATGTTGTGTTCACCAGAAAAAAGGCAGCGTAACTTTTCATATTTTTTGCGATGCTTAAGAAAAAGCCTGCTGCACCGTCGCCTACTATACCGAAGAAATAAATGGGACCCTACAGTCAAAATTCGTAGCCAGCAAATGCAAGGTAGCGCCACTAAAACCACTCTCCATTCCTCGTCTGGAGCTACAAGCCGGGCTCATGGCAGCAAGACTAGCTCACACCATACGGAAAGAGAGTCAGGCGCAAATATACCGTGTCTGCTTCTGGACGGATTCAGCAACTGTGCTGTGCTGGCTGCGCACTGACCCACACACTTACTCTGCCTTCATAGCCAATAGACTGGGTGAGATAGATGAACTGACAAACATACCTGACTGGAGATGGGTACCAACAAATCTTAATCCGGCTGACATTGGCACACAAGATACAGAAACCCCTGACCTATCACTAGAAGGGATGTGGTTCATCGGCCCGGCCTTTCTTACTGGACCCGAAAGCGCATGGCCACAGGAGCGCAACCCAACTACCAAACCCGATGATGTGTCTCTAGAGCAGTGTTCCGCAAAGTGTGCTCCGCGGCACACTGGTGTGCCGTGGCCATTTGTAAGTGTGCCGCGAGTCCCGCGTCACTTCTCACAAAGTGCTCTGTAAATCGGTCTTTACTTTTCTGTGCGGCGCGGCGGCCGGAGGTGGCGTGAAAAAGTGCACTGATGACGAAGTCTCTGCCTGATGAATTGTTGTCTGTCTTACAAGAAGTCGTCAAAATTGTCAATTACATCAAGTCGCGACCGCTGAACTCTCGTCTGTTTAATGCATTGTGTCAGGAAATGGGAGCAGATCATCAGTCACTTCTGTTTCATACAGAAGTACGATGGCTTTCTCGCTGAAAAGTGCTTTCTCGGATTTACGAGCTGAAAAATGAGACCCAGACATTTCTAGAAACCCAGGGTTCAGACTTTGCTTCTCTATTTAAAAAAGAAGAATAGGTAGCAAAACTTGCATATCTGGCGGACATATTCGCTCAATTAAATGAGCTGTACAAAAAAATGCAAGGAAGAAATTGTAACATTTTAACGTCTTCGGACAAGATTGAAAGCTTTCGCGCTAAGTTGGTGCTATGGATCAGCCACGCTACCATTGGTAGTAACGAAATGTTTCCAAATGTCATGGCTGCCGATTCAGAAAAAAAGTGCAGGCTTTGATAGTGAAACACTTGGAGCTGTTAGCAGAAAAAATGAGCTCATATTTTCCTAAGTGTGACCTGCAACCTATGGACTGGGTAAGAAATCCATTGTCGGAAAGCATTTCCCTTGGACATTTACCAATAAACGAGCAGGAAGAATTCATGGAGCTTAAAACTGATCGGACACTAAAATTAAAATTTCCTGAAACAGAGTTAGCACATTTTTGGCTCCACGTAAAAAATGAGTATCCACTGCTGTCAAAGCGAGCTATTGCAATTCTATTACCATTTGCCACGACCTATTTATGCGAATTGGGGTTTTCAACTCTCACTACGATAAAGTCAAAAAAAAAGAGAACGCCTGAGGACGATCGACGAAGAGATGCGAGCAGCGTTATCAACGATTGTTCCAAATTTTGATCGTCTGTGTTCAGTTAAACAGGCTCACATTTCGCATTAAACATCTTTTCATGTTATATTGATTTTAATAATAAATATTAATAAAATATTGTTTTTGGTAAATTTTGGTTCGGAGTGGCCACGCTTAATATGAATAATTTTTAGAAAAAAACTTTAGATATGCCGTAATTACTAGATATAAAAGGAAACTTTTTGGCTTGGTGGCGGCGGAAAAAGATGCATTTTAATTATCAATTGCGTAAAATTAAAATTCACTTCTCGAACCGATTCGGTGACAGTTCGCGGTCATTCTGTCACTGTTATGTGATAAATATCAATCATAATTACACAAACCTGGCTAGACAAACCCTGCTTTGCCAAACAAACTATTCAAAACCTGGGATGTTTTTTTAAATTATGATGACATGCAGCTTTCGTAGTTTTACCTCAAAGTTCGCCGTTATTCGTAATAAGCCTAGCCAATCCTATCCAAAATTAACCTTGTTTTTTTTTTTTATTTGGTGTACCGTTAAAATTTCTTGATTAGTTAGGTGTACCGTGAACATAAAAAGTTTGCGGAACACTGCTCTAGAGCTTAAACCACACTACGTTGGCCATCTAACAACTACAGGAGAGGCCCTCCCGGCAGTCGAACGATTCTCTTCCTGGTATCGACTAGTCCGTGCTACTGCTTGGATTTTCCGCTTTATCAGACGATGTCGTATAAAACCAAGCAACCCAACAGAGGGTCCTCTTCAAGCAGAAGAAATCAGAACAGCGGAGAGCAGATGGATCCAAAAGTCTCAGGAAGATGCCTTTAGCGCAGACCTGCACGCCATCCGGCAAGGCAAACCTCTATCTGCTGGCAGCCGTCTAAACTCGCTAAATCCCTTCTTGGGGCCGGATGGCACCCTTAGGGCAGGCACCCGACTTCAAGCCCTGCAGGGAACCAACGTGGCTCGGACCCCTATCATCCTGGACGGTGATCATCCATATACACAACTGTTGATTCGCCAGCAAGCAGGCCACACCAGTTCGGAAAGAACGTTAGCCGACGTGCGCAACGATTTTTTTGTGTTAAGATTACGCACAACGAGCCGAAAAATTACGCATTCATATCCCACTTGCCACATACGCAGGAGCAAACCCTCTCCACCTCTGATGGGGGCACTACCGCCTTACCGCTTAATGCACCACGTACGCCCCTTCACGCATTGCGGCCTCGTTTACTTTGGACCTATGGCGATCATAGTTGGCAGACACCGAGAGAAGCGCTACGGTGCCATATTTACGTGCTTTTCGACCCACGCCATACATTTAGAACTGGCCGCCTCTCTAACTGCTGACTCCGCCATCATGGTTTTACAACGAATGACCGCTCGAAGAGGTCAACCTGAGGCAATATATTCTGATAACGGTACGAATTTTCATGGAGCTGACGCCGAGATGAAAACCGCTTTAGTTACACTAAGCCAGGATTCGAGGATGCGCGATTCCCTTGCAACACAGGGCATCGATTGACATTTTACACCTCCAATGACACCTCACATGGGGGGAGCCTGGAAGAGGTTAGTACGGTCCGTGAAAAGAGCACTAAGCAGCACACTCAAGGAGAGGGCTCCCAGGGAAGAAACTCTGCTCACGGCGCTAGCAGAAGCCGAACTTGTCGTAAAAAACAGACCAGAGGCGGCCCGTGACAAAATTTGCGAGCAGTGCATTTCACAAAAAAAATGGTAGCATTAACATGGGAATATAAAGTGATTTAAAGGGCGCGACATACCTAGTACAAACCTTCACTTGTAGAGAAAATCCATTCGTCGCTCTTTCATTTGTGAAAATACTTTAATGACACGATTATTAAACTCTGGTATAGAAGATATCAAACTTTTTTCGATGCTCATTATTGACGAAGCATTAAGTCGATCGTGTTCCTCACAAATATTTTACACGTTTTAACGTAGAAAAACACCGTTCGCACTCAACAGTTGTCATTGGAATAGTACAAATTATGTTTAAAAGTTTAACCGTTTCACTAAAACACTCCACTAAGTTACATTTGATAAATTCGACGTTAATCGCAATATTTTCAGTAGCACTCATTTTAAATAAGCTTTTTACAGAATAAAACTTGCTAAAACCCCGAAAAAAATACTGAGGATGATGCGCCAGGCTGGCGACCGATGGCGTTAAAACATAACATTGTTAATTAGTTCTAAATTCGTTAAACATAACTATTTCATTCCAAAAGTTTGGGACCGCATTACGCAAGTTTAATGTTTTGTCATTTGCTCCGGCAATGCACGCCAGTACCATATGTCTTCTCTGCTTTCACACGTCAATCTTCGTATGGGTCTATCCCTGTCATGCTCATTTCACGGGCACGGGCACTTCAGCATCTGGAGATGACCCCAGTAGAAATATACCTTCATGTGACGTCACGCCTAGGCATAACAAAATGTGCACGAATTCTTTTCTCTCATGGAAGGGAGTCTAGTCAATTGATTTGGATTTTGTAACGAATTGGCTGGAATTCTTCGTTATGGAATTCTTCGTGAGAGGATATACTTATTTACACTTCTGACGGATATCGAAGTTTGGAAGTGCAGTGCACAAATGCACTGAGGGAGGGGCCGCCTCTGCAACAGACCACTCACTCACATATCAATGGACCCGCGAGATGACGGCCCCCTGACTCCCAACCACTTTCTCATGGGATCAGCCGGAAAACGTCCCCACCTGTCCTTTTTTGGCAAAAACGAGGAGGAGGTTTGTCTTCGCCGCCAGTGGCGAATCAGCCAACAGCTTGCAGACATGTTTTGGCGGCGCTGGCTGCGCGAGTATCTTCCCAGTATAGCCGCCCGACAAAAATGGCACCATCCATCAATACCTATCAAAAAAGATGACATAGTAGTCATCGTAGATCCGTCATTACCCAGGAACAGCTGGCCACGTGGTCGCATCCTCGAAGCCGTTACAGCCGCCGATGCACAGGTCAGGACCGCCCGGGCCCAGACCCAGTCCGGAGTATACATACGACCGGCAGTCAAACTCTGCCCGCCCCGCCAACCGCATCTGAAACACAAGTGACCCTGACCTCACCCACTGCCAGCTCTAGAGGCGCGATCACCGGTGAGGACTGATACGCTCGACAAAATAGCTGAGTGCAGCCACGACTGCACGAGGAGGAGAATGTATCGAACGTATCATGCAATCCAGACGTAAACAACACCTGCCAACGCAGGTGTGCACGGCCACCTTGATAAAGAAGAAAACGTTAACAACACGTGCACCTCCACCTACCAAACAGACGTAAACAACACCTGCCACCGCAGGTGTACACTTCCACCTGGGTAAAGAAGAAAACGTAAACAACACGTGCACCTCCACCTACAAAACAGACGTAAACAACACCTGCCACCACAGGTGTGCACTTCCACCTGGGTAAAGAAGAAAACGTAAACAACACGTGCACCTCCACCTACCAAACAGACGTAAACAACACCTGCCACCACAGGTGTGCACTTCCACCTGGGTAAAGAAGAAAACGTAAACAACACGTGCACCTACACTTGCCAAACAGACGTAAACAACACCTGTCACCTGGATAAAGAAGAAAACGTAAACAACACGTGCACCTCCACCTGCCAAACAGACGTAAACAACACCTGCCACCACAGGTATGCACGGCCACCTTACTATAAAATACTGTACCAAAGGGGGAGCTTTATTCAGTCATCCGCTGCCAGTAATCAAGACTGCAGTCTCTTTCTACATCAAGAATTCATCTGAAGACCTTTCGACTTCCTGACGACAACCTGATCGATTTTGCTAACGCTGGACATATCTTCGTGAGGCAGTTTCTCCTTTTCTTGTGCGGGTTTCATTCCGTACAATTATATAACTGTATATAGTTACAGTTAACGTACTTAATGCAAATTAAATTGGTTTCAAGATGATACCACTTGAAACGAATTGTAATCTAATCAATTTATGAAATTCTCAATGTTGGAATTTCGCTTAGTAACTTGTATTGCAATTCCAATAGAGAATCTGCATACCAATCCTTTTACATCGATGCCTAAGGACAATTTTAATATTTGATCTTTCCCCACGTATGGAACTTAGTTGTGAAACTTTCAGAGTCCGCTTTGAGATGTAAATTCAACATCAGGAGAAATATCGAGCAAATAATATGCAATATTCTGTCGGCGCTCACGAAATAAAAGGTCGAAAACTTTGCGTGGGTCTTTGATACTCGCTACGTAAGAAAATGAAATTGAATGATTACTTTACAAAATTGATAATTTAATGGTTATTATTTAAAAAGTGCAATTATTTTTTATTTGCGGTAACCATTTTGTTGACAAATATTAAAAGCGTAGGTACTGTAGAAAATCTAATTATTTCGAACGTATATTTTAAGTATCGCGAATGTACCTTCTCTTTCTCGCATCACTTCGTTCTTTATTAATTAGAAGCGAAAGAGCTATTCGTTAGACACCACAGACGATCTACGATTACAGATGATCTGACCCATATAAGGTCATGTGAGACCTCGAGAAAGTAAGTTTGCCTTCCGGGTCTGTCCGCACAACTTCAGGGAAAAATCTCTGGCAGGTCTGAAATACGTCAGCTAACCCAGAGAAAAAAAATATTCGTAACCCTTTTGTTATAAGGTTTAACGAGTGGTTGAGGGAATAATTAGATTCCTTTGGGTTAAGTACCTATCCATAAAGTTATTGTTATGGTTTTGTTATATTTTTTTATTATTCTACTGTGTCGTGCTTGCAAACTGATTGTACCAACTCCAAATAAAGACTAATTTGGTTTACCGTACAGTAATTATTGTGGATTTTATTTAATTACCACCGCTACAGTACTGCTTTACATTACGTTCTACTTGAAAAGGGAATTCTATTCTACCCGTCCTCCAAACAAAATATATCACCACATCTTTAAAACTGTTCACTGACGGATTTCATTTTCTTAAATCTTCTGTGGGCTTGCCGTCGATCTTCCAGCCCTGTTTTCATTACCAATGAACAGTTTTGCGATAATAGGCCACTTGCATAAATTTCATAACGAATCGTGTGGATAGATTTTTTTACTAAGATTACGAAAACGTTAGTAAATATTTTTAGAAATGGATAGTTTTTTTATTTTTAAATAAATAAATCCATTATTTGAGCTCGTGACGTTCCTACATGAAAATGCCCCATCTCCGAGTATGTTCTATTAATTTTGTAAAAATCCACACTGATTTTTTTTTTATATGGCAACACTTTGATTTCAGGCGAATTTTTGAATTTGACCTTTAACATTCACTAGATTTATTGTTTGTTCTCTGCGAATTTATCCTTTGGTTTAACGATTTTATAAAGATGGCTGTGTTTTAACAGATGTTACGAAGAGAACCCCGTACAAATTATTGCTATTCGTGTGGAAAACGTTCTTTTTTTTTTAAATGATTTTCGGCTGTGTAATTATCGTTTTTTCGCACCCATAAAATTATGTCCCCTTCTTTCCGGTTTATAAAAAAATGGTCTGATTTTTTGGATTGAAATTTTCAAAAAATCGCCAGGGTTTCAAAAATACGATAATTTTTTTTTTTTTTAAATACGGAATGTCTTAGAATATTTGCCTAAACCGGATTTTATTTTAATGTGATGCAAGTGGCCTATTAGCAATAGATACTTTTCATACATTTTTAACATTAAAAACTAATAAATAACAGTAGTTATTTACTAACATAAATAAATATTCTCGATCACATAAAAATGGAACTTAGAATTCGTGGGATAAAATGCATCAGCAAAGTTCGTCAGGAACTTTACGCTGTATATATATGTTTAAATATATTTAAAATTAACTCCACACAGGAGGCCCTGAGAAGAAGAAAATTTGGTAATTATCGGTTCGGACTGGACACGCTTATTACGAATAATTTTTAGAAAAAAACTTCAGATTCGCCTTAATTACTATAAAAGGAAACTTTTTGGCTTGGGGGCGGCGGAAAATAATGCATTTTAATTTTCAATTGCGTAAAATTAAAACTCACTTCGCGAACCGATCGGTGACTGTCAGCGGCCATTAGGCACGTCGCTTTTATGTTGGTATCACTGATACATTGCAAAGAACTAACATTTGTTTTTATTTCACAGACAATCAATCATAATTACACAAACCCGCTAGACAAACCCTGCTTTGCCAAACAAACCATTCAAAACCTGGGATGTTTTTTTATAGTTTGATGACATGCAGCTTTCGTAGTTTAACCGTGTTTTTACGTATCCCACGAAGTTGGCCACAGTAGTATTCAGTTATTTGCAATGTATCAGGGATACCAACATAACAGTGACGTACCTGATAGCCGCGATTTGACATCGTGTAGATTCGCGAAGTGAATTTTAATTTACGCAATTGAAAATTAAAATGCATTATTTTCCGCCGCCCCCAAGCCAAAAAGTTTCCTTTTATAGTAATTAAGGCGAATCTAAAGTTTTTTTCTAAAAAAATATTCGTAATAAGCGTGTCCAGTCCCAACCGATATTTACCGAAAATTTCCTCGGGACCTATGTCATCTTTGGGGATGCTATGCAGTGGGTCATTTTAGGTAAAACACAGGGGTGTTGGTTAGCCAACAAATGGTTCCAGGGTCGGCGGTAACTATACCCGCCTCTCAAATAAATACGAATTTGAAACTTCACAAAACAGAGCGCCAATTTCCATGCAAAAAAAACATGTTTATTGGCTGAAGTGAAATACAAAAGAAAATAAAGTTTTCCTTCTTGATGAATCACCAAAAACCGGTTTTTTGTTTTTTTTTTAAATTAACACAGGAGGCCCTGAGGAAAATAATTTCCCTCATGGCCTATGTCATCTTTGAAGATGCTGTGTGGGAAGTATTTTTGAGGAGAGGTAGGAGAGAACATGGGTCTTGAAGAGACCTATGTTGCAGGACAGAGGACATACAGAGGCTGGCAAATCGTTCAACTCAACTGTTGAACTCAAGAACGAGTCGTAGAAACGACCCCTTCTCATTGCGACAAATGTCTACCGTGTACATATGTTGGGCGCGTGTTTAGCGTGTTTCCCATCTATGCACCGGTGCTGAGGGGATCAATGGCGCTAGTTCCTCGGAGCATCTTCCATTATACTCATAATACCAGTAGAACAAGAACAGCATTCCTAACTGACGCCTGTACTCTAAAGATTGCAATCCATTCGTTAAGTTAGGAGAATCTATCAAACGGACCGCCCGTTTTGTTGACTTTGATGTTAAAAATCATTCATAGTACATATATAAAATTAAAAATAATTATTTATAACGATCCTATTTCGGTTTGATATTTTGATTTTTTTAGAAAAAAAATGTTTTGTTTTTCAATACTAATTCAAAACATGAAGGAACGTCACAGAACTCAAATCAAATTTTTCAAATTATTCATACAAAGGTTGATTTGCTTGATTGTCTAGAGGCTTCTTCCACCCACTCGCATGTAATAAGGTCCCCTGAATAATAATAATAATAATAAACCACCTGAACGTCTCGTCCCAAAATCTTGTTAACATCGCCTACTATTCTTTCATTTTCTCATCTTTCGTCAATACGCCGTTTTCCACGTCAAAGGGATGGATCCAAAACAAATGTTGGACTGCTATGACTAGCTATGCTCCCTTCAATAAACTTGTTCCACTAAAACTCAAACAAGAATTGAGAATGGTACGGGTTTTGAGGGGAAAGTTGCATAATATTTCATGAATTATGCGTATTCCTTTCCCTATTGTTGTATTTAATAAATTATACATAACCCTCAAATTTGGGATGCTTTCAAAGTATTCCCTCATTGTTTGCGAGCCGACTCTTATTTGCTTTTTGCTCGGGGCCCTCCTTTGAATGGATATGTTCGCAATAATAAAGACGGTGACACATCCCCATTCCGCCGCTGCCTGTATGAGACATTAAGAACCTTTTTATTAAAACCCTTTTCAATCTGCCAACCCTCGCCCTTTGTGCGGGGAACATGGAAATTCTTTCAAACAAATAATACTCGGAAAAAGCTAGGCCTTGAAAATTATATGGAGAAATGTTCGGTCATCTAAGGCGGCTTGGACAAAAGCGGTTCAAGTCATAATTAATTGAAATTTCATTGGTGGCCTCTCACCGTATTCTCGGTAGAGTTTTGAAGACCCACCAACCCACTTACTGAATTTCGGTGCTTTAAATATGTAAAAATCTATGTTGGGTTAAAAGCATTTACAATCCTTGCATTACAAGAATGATGTACTTTTTTATCTTTAATGCGATTACTACACAAAATTACTACTCGCTTATTACTGGAATTAAAAAAAATGTTTTGTAGTTAATTTGAAGAAAATCTGATGTCGTCAATTTATACAAGCCCTTATGGCTCTTCACTTTCAAAATTAAAATATCTTTCAAAATCCCTTCCCTCTACCTCCCTCCCCCCCACCCAACCTCCGAAAGGCGATACGTTTGCGATTGCTTTTTAGTCTTAGATCAGTCCCTATTATGAGACCAAACATATTCGGAAAAGGAAGGCCTTTCACGAATCAGTTCACCTTTCGAATGAACACCGTTAGTAAAACTAAAAAATTGTTATTAGTAAAAGAATTTTGATTAACCAAAAAAACTATTTTTTGTCATAAGTAGATACCTATACCTAATAGGTTGGCATATTAGTTTTATTGCTCCAAAAATGTATAATTTTTACTATATACAACCTTTAAAGAGACCAAGTGTAAAAATCTTTACTCTTATAAAAAAATATACCAAAAGTTGCCCTAAAAACACTGAAGCATATATTTTGTTTCTTATAAGTTTCAACAAAGCCATTAATTATATGCATCATTAGTCAGTTTTCAGAGTAGATATATTATATTGTTTACTGTAGTTTTTGTATTTTAATTGCACTTGTAATGTGCAATGTGCAAATGTTCATTCGTATAAAACTTTCACAAATGCGATAACAGTGCAGACTGTTGTTATGATGTAGTTTTTAATTGCATTTATTCAGTTACTTTTTATAATCCCTAATTTACATATAGTTAAAATCTTCACTCTAACCATAGAAAAAAAATCAATATAATACCCACGCACAGGTATCGCCTTTGTGGGATTTTTTTTTTACACATTTATTGTATTAATCTTTTTTATATACTTTTCATTATGTTATATATCTATTATACGTATTGTACCAAAAAATTCAATAAAAATCACACAATCAGTTCCATTTTGAAAAATGATAACAGCTGTTCACACTATTGTATGTTATAATAATTTATGGAACTATATGCGTGTCAGCCTGCTTTATTGTGACAATGATCATATCAAAATATTGGACAATTAATTTTAATAGTTCTTTTTTATCACAAACGTTTGGGGTTGAAAAGAGCATTTTCAAACGGAAAATCCTCTGTGTATGAATGGGTTTAGCTTTTTACTCTATTTATTTTAATTACGTTCGTTATTTAACGTGTTTAAGTTGAGTTTGTTATATTATGATTAAAGGTGTTAGCAGTGTTACTTTTCTATAAGAAGAGTTAAAACTAATACAAGACATATTTCAGTATTTCTATTTTTGAAACTGACTATTCATGGTGAAAATCCATTATAATAATTGTATAATAAAACAAATATGAAACTTATTACCATTTTAATTAAAGTGGAAATAATATTTGTTTCATTATATCACACCTTTTGTTTGTGTAGGTAGCTTCTGTACTATCTGCAGGAACTAACAGCTATTAGAGACGCTCTTATTTCATAAAAACGTGTTCCACTAGTCCGTAATTTTAAACATATAAAAAAACTGACGTTGGTGAAAATGATGGTTTGAGGTTATTTTTTTTTGTAAGTAAAAACACTTATGATTTACTTGGATATTGTGGTAACTTTAATTATTCAGATGAATAGAAAGTTTTACATAGTTTGATTCTATTTTAAGCACTGGAGTGGCAATTTGGAGAATTTAGATTAGAATTGTGGAAAGAATCGAGTAGACGAGTAGAGAATGACTGGCTAAAATGACAACAAGCAATTATATAGACAAAAATAGAAAGCGACAGCCGCCACGGGTAAAAAAAATCATAGACACAAAATGCATTGCAATGATTTAGTAAAACGTGAAAGTTATCAGTATATGTGTCTATACATTAGATAAAAGATAAATTAGAAGTGCTCAGTGCTAAAATGAAGTTAAATATAAAATAAGACAATCACAACACATAACATACAACATACTCCCGGCCTTAACAAACTAAGTTTGTTAACAAAGAATCATTGCTCATGTCTAGAGTTCGATGAAAGTCACTATGTATCAGGAATGTAACTGGAGAAAGTCATTGTAGAAATGTCACTAAAATTCACTATGGTGATTATATGATAACAAACTGAACAGTCTTCCAAGAAAAACAATGAAATAAGAGTTAAAAACAAACTAGACCACTCGGTCTTTTTTACAAAAAAAAAAACGGAATTAGCGCATCACAAAGTAAAGCAAACTTTATATTACAATGCAATAAATTTGCGTTAAATCGTCGGCGTCGTGCAACATTCCAAGAATAATATTTTTCATTCGTGATACTACTTTAAAATGTTCCTACTAGTTATTTTTGAAAGGGATAATCCACATTTCCATATTAACGCATGGCACTATAACATCAGCTCGCATTATGAGTTTCATTTCTCGTCGCAACAATTTCCATATTTAACAGGGTTGCTACCATAACTGAAAACAAGTAGAAAGTAAACAAACCCGTTGATAAACAAAATATTATTAACGCGCGTGGTGATGACGTATGGCGCGTGATAACTCGCGAGGTCCGGTGTCCCCACCTCTCTCCTCCTCGATTCCTGCAGCGGGAACCCAGGGGCGTGCGAGGAGATTTTCTAGAACAGAAATACACTTTTTTAAATCCCTATACATCATTTTTGGGATGCATACAGTTTACGATAAAAATAAAGTATAATTTCTAAGTGACTTAATTTCTTCCAGTTACGACTTTCCTCTTAAATACTATGGTCTCCTCAATAGGTCTGAAATAAAACATTTATGGTTATTTTATTCCATTCTCTGTGATAGTTTTAGTGCCTTTCATATATCCAAATTTTGTGAGCAAAAGCTTTGTTTTTTTTCTCTAATACACTTCCATGAATTAATTCTACTGAGGCCTTTTGACAGAAGAAAGAGGTCAAGTTAAGTTATTTTTTAGATTAAATTACAAAGGATAGAAACCATTTCCTTTTTTTACCTCCTTTTTTTTAAAATAAAACATTTAATATCTCTCTCTGATTTGTCTCGATAAGTTTCATATCCCCACGAAACTTTGTTCTTGCACTGAGTTCCGTTAGTAATATTTTTTATTAGCTGAGTTTATACACGCCCAACTATGACAGAACTTTTATATGTGTGTTTAATCAACATTATCTGGAGTTAAAAATGTTCACGAATTTTTACCCGACAAAATTCTTCCACTTGTCATCACTGTAGACTGTAAACGCATAACTCAAATTTTGTTATTCTTGTAAAGATTTAAAAAAAAACCACTGAACACTTTTTGCTCCATTTTGTTCACTATCACTTAAAAGTTTTAGGTGTGTAAAAATAATTTTCTTGAAACTTTCTTTATTTTTCTTTTACATTCGCCGTAAAGAGATGGTAAAAATTATTTCATGAAAGTTCACTTAGGAGCCTCTGAATCAATAATCAAATGGAATTCAATAAATCACTCATTACCAAGAAAGTGAAGAATTTTTTAAAAATAACTTTAGTCATTCGAGTTATAAAGAAAAATCAAACACTTTCCATAAATCAATAAACGAAGGCTTAATGCTTCCATTTAATTAGTGTCGGTCTAATGGTTTGATTTTACTATAGTCGGGTATTAACAGTTTTTTTTTCACAAATTCATAAAAAGTTGCCTTTGTTGAATTGAATGTGTATTAGTGAAAAGAAAAAATCATTATTTCGAAATATCTTCTATCATAAATCAAGCTGAAAATACTCGCTCTATAGTTTTGGCCAACTTACGAGACGAAATACTCCACTGTGCGGGTTTGAATTAGAAAACCGCAAATCAAAAAATCAAATACATTTATTTGTAGATGACTGAATATGTGAACAAACTAACCTTGTTAATTCAAAATAAAATAAACAAAAATCACATTTTATAGTCACAAAAACAACACCGAAAACATGAACCTCGGATGGTTTTCGCAGTTTTCGAGAACTACCATGAAAAATAAAAATCATTGCACGCCCCTGAAGTGGGAAAGCTTGTGAAGTGGCAGCTGATTTATGGGGTCAACTGTTTTAATCTGGACAGTTTGTGCAGACCCTGTTCTCTGTCCCCTTTATTTAGGACTGGATTATACATAAGCGTTGTGTTGTGTTATGTTGTGTTGGTATTCCGCCCTGACATGGGACAGCGCTCACTTCTCATTCCTGTCGCTGGAAATATTATTATCATACGGATACCTGCTACACGCTTTATGATAATTCGTTTATTTGAGCTTGCGAAAAATACATTTTATGTGATGTGTTATTTCATTAAAACAAATATTTTTTTTACGTGAAGCTGCTATCGGTTCAAAAAAGGTGATAATCTATTTAAAGCCAGTGTATGTCTAAAGACTGGTCAACATCCCAAATACGTGGGACAGATAACCACTTAAAACAACAATTATTAAGATGGACTCTCGACTCACAATGAAGAAGACTCTTTCCAGAAAGAGAGCTTATCCGAAGGGTAATTTTATTATGACGTTTTTATACCAAATATATAAATGTGTACTTGGATCACTCCATGAACCAAAAAATAGATATTTTTCCTTTGTACAAAAAATAATAAAAGAATAGTGCAGTAGTAAAATAGGCATTCCGTAGTAAGAGTTCAAAAATAAGAAGTATATGGTTTGAAAGGGAGATACGCAAATACGAATGTTAGAGGGCACGAGCTATTAATAAAAAATAAAATTAAAAAAAAAAAACCTAAATAATGACGTCAAAATTGTGAAAATATTTAATAAATATGACTCGTTTAAAACAGAGCCATAATCAAAATCTGATTTGTGTTTCCACAATTTAATGATTTACAGTTATATAAGGTATATAAGCGGGTCATTCTGGAGTGAAAGGTAATTTCCTTATCGTTCTGGTATAAGACCACCATATAGAATTGAAACGTTGTTTGAATTGGCTTTAGCCATGTTTGGTGACAAGATCAGAATAGCCAGGTGCTTTCCCACCTCCCTCTTTCCCATCTCCATTCCTTCCCCACTTACCTTCAGCCTCACATCCTATTGGGGATGCCACGGGCTCACTGGCTCCAGGCGGTTGGGAAAAGTTGGAGCTCTTGTGTGGTATTGACAAAAAAATTAAATAATAATAGGTAAAACATAAAGATAATTCAGGGTTATTGAAAAGGGTGTTCATGATTTTAAAATAGTATTGTGAAAAAAGCTGCGTGTCTTGTATAAATGTAAAAGTATACTTTTTATACACCCTTTGTTATTTCTTTTTAAAATCTCGAATACCTTCTGCGATGACCCTGTTTGAGAAATACCTGCAAAATTGAAAAAAAATCTAGTCAACAAAGTGGCTGTTTCTACCGACATGGCAGTTTGTCAATTCACATTAAGCCAATAGAGACATATGTTAAAATTTCGGTGAAATATTTACATACCTACGTTAGGGAGAAAATGACAATCAAAATGAGAGTGGGCAATTACTAGTTGCGGGTAAACACAGTATAGTTTACCCTATTACCCTACAAAACTATGAATTTTCTTGGAGGGGTTACGTAAGTATCTCTCATGGAAAATATTTGAAAAAATAAGACGTGTAGCGTGTAGCAGAATTTTTAAGTGATTCTATCAATTGATTGATCAACTCGAGCGTGTACTATGTACTTTGTTTGCCTTGAAAAAGCCTAAAAAATTATTGCCGAGTGTAAATTCATAGGGTTCCTTCAGAATACAGTTCGTCTCGGCGAAAACTCTTATTAGTATTATAGATTGTTAAGTACAAAGTAAATAAAGAAACACGATCTAATATTACAAAAGTGTTTTTATTTCAACATGCGAGTAGCTCAAAAAATCTCCAACTTTCTTATGTGAATACCGCGCAAAAGTTCCAACTGCTCCCAACCGACCAGTGCCAGTAAGCCTATAGCATCCCCAATTGGGGGATTTTATAAGGCTGAAGGTAGTGGGGAAGGGGAAGAGACGAAGAAGAGAAAGGTGGGAATTTACCTGGCCATTCTGATCTGGTCACCAAACACGACATTTCATACAACGTCTAATTTCTAAATTTTGAACTTACAGTAAGGCGATACTGAGAGTATATTTGACTCTAGAAGGTGCCGCGAATACACCGTATATTATTTTTAATGATCAAATTGTGAAATAACACAATTCAATAATGAAATTTATTTGCGCTCGCCGGGATTTGAACCCGCGATATTCGGATTGATACTCTATAGTCTTACCTGCCGACTACGGAGGCCGTCAGTTGACAAAGCATAAAGAGCCTAAAAATATTAATCAAGCAGATGCATAAGCCGCCATGACCTTGACAAACCTCACCCCATGAACCTGGGCACCCCTGCTAAGTCATCAAATGTAGCGAACAACTTGGGGTGACCTATGGCAAAGATGTCGGTTATTCAATAAATAGTTTCCGGGGCAGCGAAACCCAACCCGCCTCCTATAATTAAAATGGCATCCGATGAACATGATGTTGAAAGTGTGTGAAGATATCTACCCATCATAGAAAAATCTTGATAATTAACCTACTATTGTTGGTTAACTCAACTAAGCTAAGGTGGCACATCTTGAGGTTAATACTGCATCTCAGATCATACGGAATTGTAGGTAGACAACATAACATCGACAGTGGAGTAGACGTTGCAAACAATGTGTTATATACATATTACGGCTCCTATTGTCCATGTTACCATATTACCACCCGTATCTATTTTCAAACAATTTGAAGAATAATAAATTATTCTTAAACTTTGTGTAAAAATTTAGTCACTGTGTAGTCTGATATATATATTTATGTATATATATATCAGACTACATAAACTTTGTGTAAAAATTTAGTTACTGTGTAGTCTGATATATATATATTATTTTTATTTTTTACATTATGTTATATATTTTATTAGAGGAAAAACTTCCCTCAGGGTTTGTCATCTTCAAGAATGCTGTGTGGAGGGTATTTTTAGGGAAAGAAAGGAGACGAAGTTTTGGGAAGGAACAGGTATGAGAGGTGGGTAGGAATCTGGGGATCAATGTGTTCAGAAGTGACGGATGTATGAATCCATCACTCCCACTGCTGAGTCCAGCTGGAGAGGTAAAAAGGTATCCCTAAACCAATCACTCCCCATCCAGCCTGCCACGCAATAGGTGGGCACAATCATCTGCCGCCAAGACCTTGACAAACCTCACCCTATTAATCCGGGCACCCCTGCCATGCCCCCAAACGTCGCTTATCACTTGGTGTAACCTATGGCAGGGGTATTGGTTATCCGATAAATGGTTCCCGAGGCGGCAGTACCCATATCCACCTCCACAATTTTATAGATAATTTGAGTAGGTACCTCCCGTCTAAGAGACCCGATTGCTCCCAACCAGTGGGACTACGGTATCACCAATTGGAATATTTGATGAGGCTGAAGTTAGTTGAGAATGTGATGATTATTCAGATCAGGTAAAAGTCGGTAATCAGTAAAAGCCATTTTAAGCAATATTTCGATCCTGAATGATGGCCTTTCGCCAAAGCGAATGTATGAATATTCCTCAAATATTCTATGTTTTATTTTGCAAATGAATAAGTTGTGAATAACATAAATTAATAAAATAAAAATTACTTACACAATACCTGGGATTTGAACCTTCGAATTTGTAGCCAAGGATCGTGGCCACTCGGGTAGTGATTACGGAGGTCGTAAGCTTACACTTTTCTGGTGACATTTTTTTTATTTATTTATTTTTTTTTTTTTTTTATTTTACATTTACACAATAAAACATAATATAGCATTACATATTTCATATACTCTCCTAATAAAGCAAGTGCTTTTGTTTAGGAGAGGTACATATATCGGTAGGTTTATCATCAACTTCACACACTCTTCTAGAATATTCTAAAATACCTTCCCATAACACATTATTTGGACTGTAAACCTAAGCGTCCTATGGAACTTTATTTTTTTTTTTCAAAGATTGACGTTAAATGTTACTGATCCCATTCTCTGAAAACTCCGTACATTTATTTTAGAAACCCTTGTAATCCATTATTGAGAAGATAGGAAGTAAATTTATAAATTTATATAAAATTTATATAGTTATTTTGTACAGATAAATCTCCCAGTTTGATAAACAGCACACCGGATAAGATTTCATAAAAACCAATCATCCCATTAAAATCCGTGTTTTTACAGTAAGCTTATTAAAATATAGTTTTTATAACATAGTCAAGTTAAGAAATCAAATCTTTTTAGAATGTACCTATTTAATGGCACTCTAATCTTTTTGCTCGCTCTTACGCAGAATCCGTCAGTGGGTACATCAGCTCAAAAAATGTACCAAGTACAGTATGTAAATTCTAACATTAACCTTTCAAATATGTAGCACAGAGGAGAGGCAAGATCCCCGAAGTAACTTTTCCTTGACACTTCTAGTGTTACAACTTCGAATATCAAACAGCCAAACAGCTTTTCTGGGGCAAAATTGCCAATTTCATAAATATTCGACTTGAGTGACAATTCACATAGAAATTTCACTTTGAGTGCGATGAAAAAATTCCGCACAATGCGGATACGCGCGAAAACAAAAGGAGAATTTAATTTCGTTTTTTAACCAAAGGAATTTTTCATATCCATGTATGAATGATGGAGGAAAAGCAGCGAAGTTTGTGTGACGTATGTTGGAAATGGCGCACTGAAGGCGTATAATTGTGTAAGTAAAGTTTGAAAAGAAATATTATGTGACATTAAATCGCGCTGTTTATCTCATTTATTGGTAGTGGTTTTTTTATTAGGATAAAAACTGAGTGCAAAAACGTAAATTTAGTTAATATTTCTATTTTTGAGACTGACAGTTCATGGTGGAATTCCATTATAATATCATTACATGTGTAGTATAAAATGAAGTCGCTCAAAATGTTTTTTGTGCTTAGATCTTTTAAACCACGCAACGGATTTTCATGCAGTTTTCGCCAATAGATAGAGTGATTCAAGAAAAAGGTTTATATGTATAATACATGCTTATTTTAGTAGAGAAAAGCCGAGAAATTCAAATATTCATCATAACATAGTATAAAATGAAGTCACTCAAAATATTTGTGCGCTTAGATCAATTATACTAGGCAACGTATTTTCATGAGGTTTTCACCAATAGACAGAGTGATTTAAGAGAAAGTTTTATATGTATAATACATGCTTATTTTGGTAGAGAAAAGCCGAGAAATTCAAATATTCAATTCAGGCAGCGGGCAGCTGGCAAGCGGGTGGTGTGGGTTTTATAAAGGTTGGGTAATGGCGTTGTGTTTCATTAGCCACAGCAGCGTGTGGCCTGGTCTGCTAATATTATAATAAAACGAATATAAAACTTTATTCCACTTAATTTTATTTGACCGTAACCGGTTTCTCATCTTCAGACCGGTACAAATTATTCTTAGTCTACGGTTTATATACATAACATATGGGGGAGGAGGAGAGGGGTGGTCTACAAGGATTTTAATCAATTAAATTAATTACATTTGTTACTAAAGCGTTTTAGACTGTCAAATTTCTAAATATTTTGGTAATTTCAGTAGGCTAATTACCTTGGGTTTTGTAGCTCACTTCAATATTGTTTAGGAAAAACCTTACAAGTAATATGAATTATTAATGACCCAATTTTATTATTATATTATAATAATAATAATTGGACAATTTGTAGAGCGCCGTTTTTGTGAAAAATCACCTCAAGGTGATATATTAATGATGTATGTAATTTCTTTATTGCTTTTTGAAGGGATACATTTTTATATTGGAGTAGGAATGGTCTAAACTAATACATAGTTTAAATTCGAAATTATTATGAAAATTACAATGGATACAAAAGCTGATACTTAGCAAATGATTCTAATTGCTTATTAATAACAAAGTTAGGGTCTATTTTTTTTATTTAAGAGCGTATAACCAGCCAGCGGCCGAAAATCCACATTTCGTCGAAAGAAGTTCTTATGGTCGTACAGGGCGGTCCCAATGAGAAAGATTAATTACTCTCTGTACCAGTTTTTTAAAATTATAACTCAATATCGATTTTATTTCATTCCAAATTTGCTTCAATTTATACGTACATCCAAAAATGCTGAAAGACGTGTTGATATAACTATGTACTTTTTGTTATTATTATGGATCATAAGTATTTTTAATTTTTCAATAATGTCTCAGCAAAATAAGAATGTAATTTTTTTTAAATTAGTCTCTAAGTGCGCAAATAAATACACAAACGGACCAATTTTTGTCAAGAAACATAAGTACTTATATATTTTTTTATGACTTAATGTAAACTAAAAATAAAATTCTGTTACATACGTTTACCAGATAATGTATTGATTTATTTAACTGCATGATTATATGATTTGAAATGTATGTTGTATAATAAATGTACTTTTTTGAAAATTTAACAAATCCGCCATTGACCTATGGTATAACTTTATTATACTAAAAATAATATTTTTTTCTGAAAATTTAAAACATAGGTTTACTAGATAAAAGAACAATCTTTCGAAATCAATTTATAATTTTTTGTGGAAAAGAGTCAATACGTCTAAACACTGATTTAAAAATGACACATTTCTGCTGTTCTCTTGTTATACGCTCCTAAGCGAGTAATTTCTAAAGATTCTAGTCTATCTAGTTTTTGACCTTTACTACAAGTATGGAGAATTTTAACAACTCTGTCTTTATCAATCGAGTATTTTAATGAGTGTGATGCTTCATTCGACAATTGGCCTTTGTCATTCACCCAATTTGTAAAGTGTTCTTTAATTCGGGTTTTTAATGATCTCCCTGTTTGACCAACGTCATACGATGGGCAGTTGGCGCAGTTCGCTTAGTAAACGCCTGAGTTTCCAATTTTTTCTCCCATATCTTTTATTGTTGATTAAAATTCTCCCTAGAGAATTAACATTAAAATTAATATTTAAAATTAAATATAATATTTTAAAAGATGACACAATGCTCTAAAATAAAGTTGGAGACTTACCGACGTGATTGAAGGAGTGTACAAAAATGAGATTGAAAAAAAACTATATTTTTTCCGTAAAACAAACGATACATTTTTATATAAACAATAAATATAAACATTTTATATAAATATAAACAAACGATACCAACTCACTGAAACATGGAGTGAGTCAATCTAATTCTAAGGTGGTAATTCACCATCCTCCTCGTGGATTATCCTTACGATAAAGTACATTTTTCATTAAAAACTTTTTTTTTTTAAATCTGAGTTTACTATTTGGTACTTTAACCTACGAATAGTGGCTATATATAGGGCAAATTAGCGGAGTTTTTTTTTACCTTTTGCGAGTATTTACTAGTTTATTTATTAATGTTAGTTATCGTACGGATAAGCCATCAGGAGGATGGTGATATACCCTACAAATATTGTTAGTAAAAAACGTTTTCTAGAAAATGGAAAAATCGTAGACCCTTGAAAATCACATTTACATGTTCAAGATTCAAAGATTTAAAGATTCAAGATTCAAACCAAGATTTTCCCAAAATAATTAAAACAGAAACAAAACATATAATAAAAAAAAAAACAGAATAAGGTAAAATGCGTAGAGTCCACCTCTCGGATAATACGGAACGTTCGTGTTGTCGAAGTTTGATGCAAATATAATACGGATAATTCGTTTTAACTAATAGACAATCAAATATGACATTTGTCGGAAGTACTGTAATGAGAAGAACATTGTGGTGCCTATGACAGCACAAGTGTAAATAAATAGATCACCAATAGATCACCTATAAATAAAGATATTACCATGGAAACGAAAAATAACAAAGGAGTACAAATAAAATCTGGGCATAGTTAGATGACTGTAAAATAAATAAAGCTGTGTTAATGTAAATGGAATGCAAATAAATAGTGTCACTGACAATCGTGTTGTTTTTTTTAGTTTGTGAACCCAGAACGTTATTAAAAACGTAACAATTTGTGTCAGATGTGGGGTGGCGAAACGGTGTGTGTGATCCTTAGTGCGGATACTCTGCTACCCCAGTGCAGTGAGACACTGATTACCGCATGTCTAGATACGTGGAGTCCACCGGGCAAACTGTTATCTTGGAACCCGAGAGGGACGGTGCCTGACTCGGACAAGGAATTTTGGTCGGTAAGGCGCTAATCCGCACCCGTGAAGAAATACCCATCAGGGTAATGAATGTCAATGACTACCCGGTAACCCTGAAGAAAGGCACTCGGTTAGGGCATGGTTCACCTGTTTTGGCGGTTGTTCGGCAAGATAACAACATGACCGTGACATCGAATAAGCTTCCAGACGAGCTAAAAGATCTCGTGGAACGGGCCAGTAGGGGACTTCCTGCCAGACAACGGAACGCTGTCGAAACGCTGATCAGCAAATATCAGAATGTCTTCGAAGGCTCGAAAGGGTTGTTAGGAAGGACCGACGTTGTACAGCATCGCATAAGAACAGGGAACACGGACCCTATCCGACAAGTCCCTAAGCGATTACCATTTGCGAGACGTGACGAAGCTGAACAGATAATCCGGTATATGGAGAAAGGGAAGATAATTGAGCCATCAAACAGCCCATGGGTTTTACCAGTGGTACTGGTGAGGAAGAAGGATGGGACCACACGTTTTTGTGTGGAGTGGATTACCGACGACTCAACGATGTGACCAAAAAGGATAGCTACCCTTTACCCCGGATCGATGACACGTTGGACACCTTGGGAGGCTGTCAAGTCTTTTCTACTCTGGATTTGAAAAACGGATATTGGCAAGTGGAGTTGGACCCAAGAGACAAAGAGAAGACGGCTTTTTCTACCGGGACGGGACTCTGGCAGTTCACAGTGATGCCATTTGGACTTTGTAATGCTCCTGCTACTTTTGAGCGGCTGATAATAGGGCTATCTTGGGAAACACGCCTGGTCTATCTGGATGACATCATCATCCTCGGCAAAACCTTTGAGAACTTGGAACAGGTGTTCCTGCGTTTGCAAGGCGCCCACTTGAGACTTTATCCCAAGAAATGCAACCTTTTTCAAGAACAGGTCAATTATCTCGGTCGGAAAGGGGAGTCTCAGTCGACCCAGAAAAAATCAGTGCCGTCAATGAATGACCAGTACCGAAGGATAAGCACGAGTTGAGAAGCTTCCTTGGCCTCTGCACTTACGACCGACGGTTCTTCTATGGGTTTGCAGATATTGCCAAACCATTGACAAGGCTCACCGAAGAGAAAAATTGTTTTGCCTGGGACTCTCACTGCCAACAGGCGTTCGAAAACTTGAAGCAGAAGTTAACCGATGCCCCTATCTTGCGCTATCCCAAACAAGAAGGGAAGTTTATACTGGATACAGACGCCAGCAACGTCGGTATGGGAGGCGTTCTGTTGCAAGTCCAGAAAGGGGAGGAAAAGTCATCGGGTACTTCAGCAAGGTACTGTCTAGACCTGAGCGCAACTATTGCGTGACGCGAAGGGAATTACTGGCAGTTGTTAAGTCGGTGGAGCATTTTCACAAGTACCTTTACGGGAGGAATTTCCTGCTGAGGACAGATCATGCGGCGCTCAAATGGCTCTTGCTAGAGTTCTCCACCGGAATGCAGACGCTCTATCCAGGAGACCTTGCGTGGAGGATTGCATCCACTGCGGGCGGATGGAGGAGAAGTCAGCAGTAGTGTGTAGAATAAGAGTCACGGATGAGGATTGGGAACCTGCAGAAATCGGGAAGGACCAAGAGGCTGACCCTGAACTGAAATATCTGGTGGAGTGGAAGAAGGCGATACAGCGGCCAACTTGGGAGAACGTCGCTTCTTCTTCTCCAAACGTCAAATCATACTGGGCTCAGTGGGATTCCATTGAGTTGGAAAATGGAGAACCACGGAAGTTACAGATGCTGGTTTCAAGGAAACGCATTCCCGAAATCCTTCGGTTGTTGCACGATGGAGCCTCCGGTGGGCATTTGGGCATTTGGGAGTCAAGAAGACCCTAGTAAAGGTCCGGGAACGCTTCTACTGGGTGAACTGCAAAAGAGATGTCAAGGATTGGTGCAGGAAGTGCGTGACTTGTGCCACGGCCAATGGACCGTACAAGAAGAAAACTGCACCGATGCGACAGTACAACGTAGGTAGCCCGTTCGAGAGAATCGCTGTGGATATAGCTGGACCGTTCCCTATAACCGAAAACCGGAACAAGTATATCCTGGTCGCTATCGACTATTTCAGCAAGTGGGTTGAAGCCTATGCACTGCCCAACCAGGAAGCAGTTACCGTAGCGGATGCATTGGTCACGGAGCTAGTCAGTCGATTTGGTGTGCCTCTGGAGCTACATTCTGACCAAGGACGGAATTTTGAATCTGCAGTATTCCAGAAAATATGCGAGATCCTGGGAATTAGGAAGACGAGGACTACAGCACTGCACCCGCAGTCTGATGGAATGGTTGAAAAAATGAACCGTACAATCGGCAGACATCTGACGAAGGTTGTCTCGGACCACCAAAGAGACTGGGACCGACACCTGCCCTTGTTCCTGTTGGCTTACCGATCGGCGATTCATGAAACTACGGGGCAGACGCCTGGAAGTGTGGTCTTTGGACGAGAGTTACGACTGCCCTGTGACCTGAAGATCGGATGTAAACCGAAAGAAGACGTAGCTGGTGAGGACTACGTGTCAGACCTTCGTAGGCGTCTGGATGATGCTCACGACCGGCTCCGTGTGAATATCGAGGCTGCTAGTGACCGGATGAAGGAACACTATGACGTCAAGGCAGAGAAGGGGGGCTATCAATCTGGTGATCTAGTCTGGCTCTTCGACCCCCGTAGGCGCCAAGGTTTCTCCCCAAAACTCCAACGGTCTTGGGATGGCCCCTACGAGGTGCTGAAGCGGATCAACGATGTGGTCTACAGGATAAGGAAGAGGCCCAACGGGAAACCACGGATCGTCCACTTCAACCGGCTTGCTCCTTTCCTGGGTGACAATCAGGATGATCCGGAACAGCACGTCCGAGTCTGCAAGGTCTCTGAGGAGGAAATAACCTTCGAAAAATTCATGTCCCAGGCTAGCGAGGTGTACAAGACCCGTCATAGAGTGACACAAGAAATAGCGCAGGACCTGTTCGGGCTTTCAAAGGAGCATGCTCTGGCCTTCTGCGTGACACACGACTTCGACATGTCACGGGGAATTTCGAGGGTTTTGCAGCATAAGTTTCTGGTGAAACAGGAGTTGGAGCGGCAGGCACCAGCTATCGGAGAGGTGGCGCAACTCAACAGGGAAGGACCACCAATCTTCTGCTTGGTGACCAGGGAGACAACCCAAGTTACGCCGGAGTACCGAACCATTTGGGACTGTCTGCTTGTTGCAGTCTGACATCAACCGGATAGGGATTTCGAAGCTCGGTGGCTGTGGGATTGGGCTGGACTGGAGGATCTTGCGGAGCATGTTCGAAGAGATCTTCCAATCCACTTGCATATTGGTTCTGGTATGCTGTTACCAGTGGCGTGCACAGAGTTTTTGATCAGGGTAGGCAGGAAAACCGCCGAATTAATTCAAATAAATAAAAAAGAAACTTGATACAGATAGCTCCCTTCGTACAAGTTTTCATATAATAATAATAAATAATCGCTTCATGTATGCGTATTATCACAAGCCAATTAATGGATATCCGAGGTGGCATTGATAAAAGCAGTTGGCGTTGTCTCACTTTCATACTTCAGATAACAACAGATGTCACTGTCGCCACTGATTGCCATTAGCTAATTTGTTCCAGAAAGCACTGCCTGATACTAACAAAAAAACCTCATAGAAGCAAATTCAAACGACAGTTCTACTATATGCTACGTGCATTTCGTAAACATTGATATTATATCTTGTATGAAGTTAGCTCTAAGCAGAAATAATTCCTGCTTAGCCCGCATTTTAGTGAGGTAGTCGGAGGGCGCGTGTAGTTTTTAGTTACAGTTTATGTCAAGTTTGTAGTATGCCGTTTGATGTGGCGGTCGCGGTTGCTCGGCTTTGTCGCGCTTATGTTTGAAAGTGTGTATTTATTTTTAGCAATAATTTAATAAATTATAATATTATTTATACGCTTACGTTTTACAAATACGCTAGGGTAGGCAGTGCTTATGTGCCTATATGGAGTGCACGCCCCTGGCTGTTACCACAAAGGGTCAGAAGCAAGTGATGGTAAAACTGTAGCTTGTCATTTCTTTGCATCGGCTCGATGCAATCGAGGACTAGATTGCCGATACCTTCATGAAGAGAATTCGGAGCCTGTTCCGGGACGAAACAGCCCTAAGGAGGGGGCAATGTAATGGGAAGAACATTGTGGTGCCTATGGCAGCACTAGTGTAAATAAATAGATCACCAAATAAAATCTGGGCATAGTTAGATGACTGTAAAATAAATAAAGCTGTATTAATGTAAATGGAATGCAAATAAATAGTGTCACTGACAATCGTGTTGTTTTTATTAGTTTGTGAACCCAGAACGTTATTAAAAACGTAACAGTACCAATCTTATAAAATAAATTCTGGTCAAAATAAAAAAGTCCCTAATTTGAATTATAGGGTTGAGGTTTAAACTACAAAAGCTTTTTTTCTTTTCGTTTTTTTTAATATTTTTTTTGGTACATACATTGATATAGTCTTACAATACATAAAGGCTTTTTTATATATAAACATTGAAAAATTAAAGAATAAAACAATTAGCAGATTAACCAAAAAAATCCCACATAGGCCTCGCCTGTTCGTGAGTATACTTGTATGTTTTTAAAACGATTTATATTTGACTCATCTACATATGTACATTATCTTATTAGATATTAAAGCATAAAATTAAATAAACAAGAAATAAAATAAAAGTAAAATTAAAAAAAAAAATAAAAATAAAATGAAATGAAAATAATAAAAAGCTGCATGTCATCATAATTTTAAAAAACCTCCCAGGTTTTGAATCGTTTGTTTGGCAAAGCAGGGTTTATTCTAATACATTTCTTTCCACGTTCTGCTGTTATAAATACAGGTTCTAACTGGTCAATAATGCACTTACTTTGTTTTATATGGCAATAATATTTTTTCTATGATTGACAGCATTGATTGATTGTCTATCAAATGTTAATAGAAACGATAAACATAAAATGGCGTCATCGCGTAAGTGAATTAATTTAAACATAATTAAAATTTTAAATGCATAGTTTTGCATGTTTTTTAATCTCCCCCGACATAAATACTCACTTTTCGTAATAAAAAGCTAAATCTAACTATTTGAATAAAAAATATTCCGTATTAACGAGTAAGCCGTTCAATGCATAAATAATCAAAATAAATACACATTTGAAATTCAGAATTGAATAGAATGTTTTCAAACGGTTTCACTTGTACCACGTGTGAATTGCACACTCTGATATTTTTTTTTCTCTAGGTAGTTAGGAACACATGAACATGCCATCTATGTCATAGATTTCTAATGTTCGTCCGAATTTTTTGTTTAATATTTACTGTAACAACTTATTAAGTAAAACCAGTCCAATTTTTTTTATGTTTTTATGAAAATATGCAGTTATTTATTAAATAACTACATATTTTTATTTATTTTTGTTTGTTTTAATGGTTAAAATAATTGTCAAAGTTTTAATATTTCAAGATCCCCCGAAAACCATCGCATCTATGGTGGATCGTGTGACGTCATCACTCACTACGCATAAGTTATTTTTATTTTCAACAGGTGTTCATTTTGTATGACAGTTATATAGAGGAAAGTATGATACTATTCGAAAAGTTAAAACATTATTTGCGTGGAATTATTTATTTATTATATTATATTTATGTGGTATAAAAATTGTTTGTAATTATTATTTTTTAGCTTTTAAAATCAATATTATTTAAAACAAAGCATCACCTGCACAATTATAGGCAAAAAAGATACGTCGCCGATCAGCTGTTCGATGTCGGCCATTTAGGATTTCGAAGTTCGGAGAGTAGGCCGTGGAAGAAGGTAGCATTATGATATAGCGTATTATACGATTTGTTTGTACAGTTTAAAATTTTTGAATATTTTAAACAATAGAGCTAAACTAATATAGATACCTCTATTTTTGTTACTGAATTATTTAGGCCTAAACAACTAAATCTCTATAAACAGTATGAATTAATAAAAACATGAAATGTGTTTAATACCGATGGCTTGTGTCATACCTACATTTCAATACATTGATACCAACTTGACGTTGTGTTTTAAGGGGCCACAACTCGAATTTCTACCGATTTCTTACATATCTCACTTAAATATTTGAAGTTTTTAAGCTCTTAAAAAATATATGTTATTTTTTAAGATAATGTATAGATTCTGCCCAAGCTGAAACGCAAATTATATGAAATTCCCTCGATAGAAAAAAATCGCAAAGTCTGCTCCAAAAATATCAAAAACAAGTCTGTTTCAATTATCATATAAATTATATTTGTGAAAAAAATCACAACGTTTCATTTAATGATTCTTAAGATGCTCTCCATGAGATTTTTGCTCTATTTTAAACGAGTCGTGTTTTATTAAACATTTTCGCAATTTTCACACCTATTTTGGCGCTGTAAATGTTAGCGTTCTCCTCTAACATTCGTAATTTCGTATCTCTCCATCTTCTTATTTTCGAGCCCGGTTGCGGAGCCTTAATGAAACGTTTTAAAATGCACTTTTTAATAATTTTTTTAAAACTCTAGGCTTAATATTATTTAATCAAACGTATATATTCAGAATCAGCGTTTATTGGACTTAATGAACATATTTTTTTAAAGCGATAATATTTTTCACTGGAATTCCTTATTATTGGCGACACGCTGTAACGTGGTGTGGGTAAAAGTGACACCGTGAAATCGTGTCACAGTCAATCCTCGTTAGTATACTACCCCGTTGCTTCCCGG
Organism: Limnephilus lunatus; assembly: GCA_917563855.2. NCBI lineage: Eukaryota > Metazoa > Arthropoda > Insecta > Trichoptera > Limnephilidae > Limnephilus > Limnephilus lunatus. Next base: position 105,287,594 of record OU830593.1, read on the forward strand.
AAATACCCTTCCAACGCCGGGTACCGAGTTGAGTTTTAATCCGCACGTGCGTCGTCCCTATTAATGTTGGGTACTTATGAATATTAATAGCGTATTTAATTAGGCGATCTCATTTGGTTTAGTAGGTAGCTTCCAGTTCATACTTTAGGATTAAATCTGAAGAATTACCGGTGTTTAGAAAATAGTATCTACTTATAAATTCCGTTACATTGTGAAAATTCAGGAATTTCTTAACATGCTGAAATATAAGGTTTCGTATGCACACGCGAACCGCACCTTCGAACCAAACCACGAATTATGGGAAAGAATTGAAACAATCGCAAAACAAAATCGGTTCCTTCGTTCCTTTCCCATAATTCAAGGCTCGGTTCGCGTCTCGGTTCGCAAATGTATACGCATCATTAAAGATTGCCTTGAATGATACAATTATTTTTAATGATAATGATAATTTTAACTCTTTTAATCCATAATTCAAACGAATCCTGAAGTCGCGGGTTAAAATTACAACATGCGAAAAAAAGATTTTGTATAATTAATTTGTGTTGACAACCATTTGTGGACCATCCAGATTTGAAACGTTGGCGTCGTTTAAAATGGTTTTAGCCGTGTTTGGTGACCAGATGTGAATAGACAGGTACCTACTTCCTAACCTTCCTTTTTCCCATCTCCTTCCCCTCCATAAAATAACCAAATTGGAGAAGCCATGATCTCGCTTGTGCGGTATTCACATAAAATATATATATAAGAAATTCAATAATAAAACGTTGCTTGAAGTGGCTTTAGCCATATGTGGTGGCCAGATCTGAATAGCCAGGTAACTACTCTACATTCATCTTCTTCATCTCCTTCCCCTCCCGACTACCTTCAACCTCACAACATTCCGTTGCCGTGGTGTCCAGACAGGAGAAGTTGAGACTCTTGTGTGGTCTTCGAATAAAAAAATGAGAGGGTGTTAGAAACGTTGGAAAGCATCTGTGGCTTTTCAAATAGCTACTCAACATAGCTACAGCCATTTAAAATAGCACATCGCTTAAAATTTAGATGGCGTACTTCACAAAGGGGTATTACCTAGGGGGTAGGGGGAGGAAAGATCCTCCGTGGGTAATACTCAGAGTATCTTCCGCTCTAAGATGAGATGCTTACCTATCAGCGCCCTTGAGGTGATTTTTCACAAAAACGACGCTTTGCAAATTATCAAACTGTTTTTTTTTAATTATTATTATTATCATACGGTATATGTACATATATATATTTTTTTTACATAAGCTCCACACAGGAGGCCCTGAGCAAAATAATTCTCCTCGGGGCCTATGTCATCTTTGGGGATGTTGTGTGGAGTGTCTTTTTGGAAAGGAAGGAATAAAAAGGGTACTAGGGGTTGGGAGGAATGTGGGGGTCAGAATGGACACATGAATCCATCCCTCCCACTGCGGTACAAGGCGATGTTCCGAGAGAGAACAGTTGTAGAAGTCAAAGGGACTCATCTATCCTCTTCCGATCCGGCCTGCCATGATTCTGGTAGACAGACACCTCCGTCGCCAAGACCCGGACAAATCTCACCCCATAAACCCGGGCAAAGGTGTAAGCGAAAAAAAAACTCTCAGCTAAAATAACCGCTACTTTATACTTACCAATTTTTAGAAGTAAATAAATTAACGGTCACTATTTACAAAAATAAGATTACAATATTTCGTACCACACGTCGGTACTTGAACCGGTATTCTCTGGGTCCAGAGGAAAGGTTCCATCGTAGTTTATTATGTGCTTTCCTTTATATTGTATTCTGTATTCACGGTTAACATATTACATCCTATATCGTGTTCGGCCATAACAATAATACTCCGGTTAGAAATTAATTTACTAACATAATATCCTGCTTGATGGCTTCCTCGGTTCGGGAAAGCTGATTCGCCTATTCAGCGGTCATCTCGATGTGTGTGTACCGTGCTGTTTTAAGTTATAATTATTTTTTTTAATACCCCTGATGTTAGTGATGGGCTAAATCGACATTCGAAATTTTTCGATTTCGAAACATTAATATATTCGAATAATAATTCGAATTTATCACGACGATGTCAAAAATATGTCTCCAAAAATTTTGTTATGATCACAACTTCTGCCTCAAACAAATAAACTAACAACGTCAAATTTTGTAAGGGTGGTACCTCAAAAATATTTTTGTGTCCATATTTGTTAGCTAATAAATCAACGTCTAAATAATTATGACAATCATCGACCGACAAGTTAGTGTCTGCAATGCACCTATCACCATTAATAAATATTTTATTTTTACATATTTGTAAAAATCATTAACTTTGTGGCTCGCGATTATTTACAATAAAAACACATAAATTTGTTGTACACCACTTTTATTTATTTTAGAAGCAGTCTACAACAAATTTATGTGCTTTTATTGTAAATGTATTAATTCTAGGGGGTTCACTTGAAATTTCTAAATAATTCACTATATGTCAGTCCGCGCCACTTCTTTGTGACAAATTTATGTGCTTTTATTGTAAATTTTTGTATTTTATTTTTACCTGCCTTGCAAATTTTCTTCCCTTTTCCACTATAATATATTAATTCTAGGGGGTTCACTAGATATTTCTAAATAATTCACTATATGTCAGTCCTCGCCACTTCTTTGTGAGTAAATTAAAATATTATGCAAGTTTCCTGTAATTTTATTTTCTGTGAACTATCTTAGAATAAGTAAGGTACTGCTCTTTTCGCTTGTGATATTTCACACAAAAACTCACCTTACTTCCATAAATATGAAAATTAATATTAAAAATTCAGCAACAGGGTAATTAATTCGATTATTTTCTATCGATTCGAATCCATTATTTCCACAAATTTTAATCTTCCCGAAAAAGATATTTGAATTTTGCCCATCACTAAGCGGGTTCACTAAATAAAAGCATCATGTAACAAAACAAAATCACACTTTTGGTTGCTATTTTAACACACTACACTGGTACGAATCATAGAGGATCTTCTTGAATGCCTACTTACCTGGTATCTTTAATTCACACATAATACAACAGTCATACCCAAAGGCTCACCAAAGACTTATTTTAAATGCGTGGAATTGCATGGAATTTTAGCAGGACTTTCTTATATTTTTTATTCATATTTATCTTTATGTTGTAACTACGGAGCAGGCGGTTGAATAATCTGAACCCCGATCTTGAGAGAAACGTTCGCGCGGCCCGTTTTTCTCCATTTCATAAAAATCATAATTTTGGATTTTGCATCAAAATACCCAAAATCTTTTTCAAAATCCCATTTTTTTCAAAAGATTTATCAAATATCTAGTACGGATATGAGCTACTTTATTTAGTTTTGCTTTCATTTATAGGAAATTATATATATTATAATATATTTTAGAGGCAAATTAGGCAATTATTTGTGAGTAAATGAAAAACATAAAAATAATTTTACTTTATTTATTTTAAAAACTACGTCTTTAGTCTACGATTGTTAACACATATTTCTAGAGAAGCGACGCGACATTGATAAATTTTAGCTCGGCTTTCGTAGTATCAGATAAGTTTCAGTTGATTGTCAATATACACATATTTTAATTATGTCGTTCTTTATGCAAAATCACTGGCTTATTTAATTAACGTTTTGAACTAACGAAGCTCTTGGAAATGAAAGAATTCGTGTACGTGATCCATAGACTTAAATAATGCGTTTAAGACACAATCAATTTATTCCGTTCGATCTTTGAGAAACGAGAATGATTGAAATATGAATGAAGATCTCATTAACTAATTAACTCCCGTTTGGTGTCAAAAAGAAAATGCAAACTTCCAATGCATATTTAGTTAGTATATCAATTCATCTTTGCCAATTTATTAATATTTTAAGTAATTGCTTGACATCTGACATTTCGTAGTGTCAATTCATGGAAAATGCCTTCAGTATTTCAAGCCTCTATTGATTTCTTATTTATTCCCTATCAATATCCATTCGGCATCAACGCTGAAAGCATGCTCGGGACATCGATACAAAATTTTCCTACGAATCCGATTTCGTAAAGTTATCGATTTCACCGTACTCCATAAATATCCATCTCTACATATCGTAAATTAAAGTTCTCCGCCGTGGCTGTCTGTTCACGATAAACTCAAAAACTACGCATTTTGAACGTATTTTCATGCGGTTTTCACCAATAAATAGAGTGATTCATGAGGAAGGTTTAAGGATATAATTTGTCGACGTTTTGTGTAAATTGATTGAAATATATAATTAAAGGAAAATATCTGTATGTGGTGGACGAGCGGTCTGGCAAGCGAGCGATGTGGATTTGATATGCATGCAAATTAACAGAGATGGCGGTGTGAGTTAAAAGGTTGAGTAACCATCCAGTAGACGGCCTTGTCTTTCGTTAGACACAGCAACACGTGGTCGGGTCAACTAGTACAAAATAAACCATAAAAAATCACTTAAGAAGAAGATAACACTAATAATCTGAACGCAAATATGAAAAAGAACAAGACACAGAATAAAAATAAATAAAAAAAGTTTTAAAAACTTCCATATGTTATCTGAAAATCTCACCTAAGTTAGCCTTACACTAATAAAACACTCTTGGCAGTATCCTCGGCTCATAAATCGGGTCATCTTTGCTGACTTGGCCTATGCTTCTTCTTCTTCTATAATAATACTTCTTGGACGGAGATCGGGCGATATGTCTTCATCGCACTGTGTAAATCATACACCGTACTGTACAGCAAGACTCTGCAAACTACGTCCCGCAGTTTAACCCCGGCCCGCTGCCTTTGTAACATGACCCGTGCAATAATTACGTATTTAACATTATATTCGAACCTTCATGTTAAAAATTGTCATGTACCAACATCCTAACAGGCTGTGTCCAACCCTAAGTGAAACACAATAGCAAGTATTATTTTTACTTGATAAACTAATGTTTAAGACAAGATTTTTATGCATAGCACAAAGGGTAACAATTATTATAAGCAATAATTATTAGCCTGAAACACTCATCTGAAAATTGTAGACGGTAATATTTTTTAACCCCTTTGCTCTAGTTTCTATTTTCATTTAGAGAAGATCCTTAATTTCCTTCTATTCGTCTCTGGAGATCTGTTTAAAGAGTGAATTGGGATGTTGGGTCCAATTGGCTGATAAATCGATACGTCTCAGAAGACCCTTGAGAAAGACCATTTTTCTTCGTCAAAAATTTATCAAATCACTTGAGATGCGAGTCTTCGATGAAAAGATATTATTCTCAATTTGCTGAGAGTTGAGAAAACATCCATCATAGAAACTTCAGAACAAAATCATACCCTTTTTTGTTCACTCGTTAAAATATCCACAACCCGCATCCATTTCCTCTCAGTTATTTTAATTGTTAATTTGTTATTATTTTAATAATAATTAATTTCTGAAGTGAAATGCTAAACACCTGAAATTTGACTTTAAATGTGGAATGCGGGTTTGAACCAGCATGTCTGCAGGTCATCCCAAGCTATTCGTTTGGTGACTTAACAGGGATGCCCGGTTTTATGGGGCTAGGTTTGTCTATGAGGGTCGATCAATAAGCACCCGAGTTTGAAGACCGGTGGCATTGCTGAGTAAATTTGACATTGTCGCCGAATACAGCCATCAGACTAAATTTCAGAAATTGATTCATAAGTTAGATTTATTTGGCAGCCAGTTGTACCACACGTGTTTCGTGATTCTCGAAAAAATAGAAAAAGTTCGCTTTTTATATTTAAACTAGCAGACCCGGACATACGTTGCTGTGGCTAACGAAACATAACGCCATTACCCAACCTTTATAAAATCCACACCACCCGCTTGCCGGCTGCGCGCTGCCTGAATGTAATATATGAATTGATCTGAAATGAAAGATCTAAGCGCACATACATTTTGAGCGACTTCATTTTATACTTTGTAATGATGTAATGATGATGAATATTTGAATTTCTCGGCTTTTCTCTACTATACTAATCATGTATTATACATATTAACCTTCCTCTTGAATCACTCTATCTATTGGTAAAAACCGCATGAAAATCAGTTCGTAGTTTAAAAGATCTAAGCGCACATACATTTTGAGCGACTTCATTTTATACTATGTAATGATGATGAATATTTAAATTTCTCGGCTGTTCTCTACTATAATAAGCATTTATTACACATATAAACCTTTTTCTTAAATCACTCGATCTATTGGTGAAAACCGCATGAGAATCCGTTGCGTAGTTTAAAAGATCTAAACGCACATACATTTTGAGCGACTTCATTTTATACTATGTAATGATGATGGAAAAACATGCGAAGTTATAAAAGTAAAGTTGTTGTTATTTCTGGAGACCCTTCACATGATAACCGTGATACATAGGCTCAACGAAGTTAAACATGGTCATACAACTGTTTTTGACCAGGCCACCTGGAAGACGTGGTTGCCGATGAAATCGTTGAAAAGGTCCATGACATGATTCTGATCGCTGAACTAAAGTGCGCGAAATAGCAGAGGCCGTAGGCGTGACCTACGAAATGTCTACCGTTGTTTTACCTGATAAGCTAAGTGTGATAAAGAAATCGGCCAATCGAAGATGGCTACCGTGTTTGCTCATGGTGGACAACAAACGGATAATGTACCAGCACAAACAATGGCCAAATTGCTTCTTTCTGTTCCCCAACATGAAAACATGGCTCGGGGGATTAAAATCAGCTCACATGAGGAGGTTATCACCGAAACGTAGGCGCATTTGGAAGAATTTGATAAATCGTATTTTCGGAGACTCCAGACTCCAGACTCTACAGCCTGTATGTCGGACGAATATCTACAGCTCATATGTTGGACAAATATCTATGAACTTCAGAGTGAAGACTAATATCTACAGAGCTAAGATCGGATAAATATCTACCATGGCATGGAAGAGCTGGAAGTAAGATAATACGTGTCCTGATAACCCTTCGGGATCTCAGCTGGTACGGTTTTCTAGCATACCTAAGAGTGAAGAAAGGCTTGGCTCCCAATACTTTGGCCCTTCACAAGTGTGCAGTGTCGGTTTTGTGTGACCCCAACGGCGATTTGAGGATAAGTAACCATCCCTTAAGCCTAGAGCATTTACTTGGGTTCCAGGACACTTGGTGTCTTAGCTTTGTAAAAAATCCTCCAAAGGACCGGTCCCAGTGGTGACGAATATCTATGGAGCGTAGGTGGGACTAATATCCACAGAGGTCAGCTGAGCACCTAACCTAAACTAACCCAACTTCTGGCATTGCTGTAGATATTCTTCGACATCACCTGTTCCGCAGATATTAGTCAACAGTTTGACCTGTAGATATTCGTCCACACTTTGGTTCCCATAGATATTGTTCCAACATACCTCCTATAGATATTAGTCAGAAGATGGATTCTCATAGATATTAGTCCGGTTTGTTCAGTTTTTGAAATTCCTGTAGATATTAGTAGATGCCTCCTTTTTGGAGGGGTTAAATAATGGCAGAAACATTAGGAAAAGTATATCAACCTAAATGAAAAAATTAATTTTTCTTGATGAAATGAAAAAATATTTTTGTGGTGAAAAATTTGCAGTTTCATTCATATTTTAAAAAACTTTCACTAAAACACGTCATTTTACACATTTTCAAAGACATTCGGCCAAAGTAGCCACTGTTAGAAAAATAAATACACGAAGTGAAATGAATAAGTCACACCCAAAGGACGCCCGAGGCGATTCCAGGCAACGCTGAACTTCAGCTAGTTGATAATAAATTAATCCATAAATGTCAAAGGTCTTAAGTATTTTACTCGGAAAAAGAATAACTCTCGTACCTACAAATTTTTGTCTCGATTTTCTAAGAAATTAAGTGGTTGGTTTTAAGTAAAATTAAGTTAAGATCGTTCTGCACATAAACACGATACGACGTGCAAGCGACACGACATCGCAAGTGCCATGATGCACGTCATTGAAACTGTATCGCCGGTGCCGCATTCATTTGTTATTGAATAAAACTTGAAATACTCATTATAAAAAAATCAAAAAACTTTCCGGGATCCATTTTTAAGGCGTTATATTTCTTCTTAAAATGACTCTCGTTATTCATAATTGAGAGAAATGGATGTATCCAGTATCTTCTGTGTATCTGTTTCTTCTTTATTCGTCTTCTTTATAGAATCAGCATGAGAACACGTCTAGTGCGGTCCATTTTTCGAGATAACTGCGACCGACTACACGACGAAACTGTGGCACGTTGCGATGTCGCATGTCGTGTCGCTTGCTCGTCATAGATTACAACGATATATCGTCGCATCGTTAAACGATGCCGCGTCGTAGCATGATGCGACGTCGGCACGGGCCCTTATTGAATTTAATTATATTTATTTATTTCTTATTATGCTGTTTCATTAGAGGTAAAGTCACAAGGTGAAATTTCATAATTGGTTTTATTTTGGCTACATAATACTTATGTACAAACTGAAAAAAAATATAAACTGTCGATTTCTCGAAAATTAATAAATAAATTATCAAATTGTTTGATAATGCCTTCGAAAGGCGAAACCGCTGTCATGCGTAGTGATAATTCCACAGCACTGTGCATTTCTACTACTTACATGTCTAGACTACTTCGATCACATATCACCCCAGAAGATAGATGGAAGCTTGAGTGGCATTTGGCCAACGTCAAAAACGCCCATCTCGTTCAAGACCCCACTGAGAGACAGCCTGGGCTCTCATTGCCTCGCAAACTTATAGGATAAGACGCTCCCATAGCCGTTGTGTTGACACGATGCATAGATGGTGCCTTAAGGCTCAGTTCCCGGCCCCAAAAAGAAGAAGATGGAGAGATATGAAATGACGAATGTTAGAAGAGCGCGCTAACATTTACAGCGATAAAATTGATGCAAAAATCATGAAAATCTTTAATAAAGCACGAATCGTAAAAAATAGAGCAAAAATCTCGCGATAATTTTCTTTAATTTTATTTAAAGAAACGCTGTGAATTTTTTCATAGACATTATTTGTAAAATAACCGAAACAAACGTGTTTATAATCATCTTTGGAGCAAACTTTGCGATTTTTTTCTATCGAGGGAATTTTATAAAATTTGCGTTTCGGCGCGATAAATGTCTAGATATTATCTTCAAGAATAACATATATTTTTTTAAGAGCTTAAAAACTTCAAATGTTTAAGGGAGGTTTGCAAGAAATCGGTTGAAATTCGGAGAACCGCCTCTTAAAGAGTTGGCAATGTATGAATGCGGTGCGGTGCAGACCACCGAACATGTGGTCAACGAATGCGCGCTCCATTCATTCCCCGGCGGGATTGATGAGGGCAACGCAATAAAGTTTTTTTTATAAATAAATAAACTGTTTTTTTAATATATAACCTATTTTTATGACTTGAATATTTGTTATAAATAAACTGTTTTTTTTAATATATATACTGTTTTTTACGACTTGAATAATAATAATAATGAAAGCAACTTGATAATAATAAATACTTCGAAGAAGATAAAACCAGCAATCCAAACAAATATAGATTTTTTTTTTACAGTGAATACCACACAAGAATCTCAACTGCTCCCGTCTGGAGCCAGTGAGATTATGGCATCCCCAATTGGGGTATGTTATGAGGCTGAAGGTAGTGGGGAGGGGAAGGAGGTGGGGAAGAAGAAGGTTGGGAAGTACCTGGCTATTCAGATCTGGTCACCAAACACGGCTAAAGCCATTTTCAAGCAACGTTTCAATTCTGAATGGTGGTCTTACACCAGGGCGATACTGATAGTATCTTCCACTCTGGAACGTGCCGCAAATGTACTACATTTTATTTTAAATGAATTAATACTGAAATAACACAAATTAATCAAATAAAATTTATTTGCGTACGCCGGGTTCGAACCCGCGACCTCCGGATTGTGAGTCAAGAGTCTTAGCCACTGGACTACGGAGGTCGTAGATATAGCAAACGCAAAGAAATCGCATATTTTACTCGGCTAATTACAAGTTACAAGTTACAATACATTACTTTCGTCATATAGTATAAAGTTCACTTGCAGGATAATTTCTGTTTCATTCAAAAAGTTTTTAAAACTATTCATTGTTATGAAATAACTACATATTTTGAAAACAAAAGGTGTTAGCTCTTAGTTTGAGGAGCGAGGCTCGATTAATATGCTCCCAGTGTGTTTGTTTATTGGAGTTTCACGTACACATACAACCAACACTGTGCCACGTGATACGGTGTCATCCAATCTGCCGCTGTATTGCGGCGATTGGGGGGACTCACAATCAATAGGGTACAAGTACTCCTTGAACTGGTAAGTTTTTTTATAAAATCTACTTTTTGACGCAGTATCCTCTAAAAGATTTTTTGAAGGTTCTCGGGGCAATACAAGTATTTTTAAGTGAACAATATACTACAAAATGTTCATGTACAATGTACATATTTAGCACCACATAAATACCTTCAATAGCGACCATAAAATTTAATTTTCGTTGGAGAGAAAATAAAGTTCGACTTATGGCACACTTTCTTGCATGTTTGCTGAAGCGAAGCTAGCAGACAGCAAATTTTCATGTTGATGTTTATGAAACTTCACTAGAGTATGCGTGAATGTTGGGAACGTAATATGTCACCATCAGTCGCTCGATTGAGAGATGTATTATGTAATACTTGTATATAACACGAAAAATGCACATTTTACGACAGAATAGTTATTGTTTTCTAAGAAAACAAGTACGAAGTGTTTTGCAATCTCTTGCACAAAAGTGATTGGTTTCTATTAACATCCAGTTTTGTTTCAAAAAGTTCCCTTACTTATGGTTTTGTGACAATCTTCCGAGACATAAATTTAGGTTATAAATTCCTGGTTGACATAAAAAGAAGAATCAAAAATATCTACACAAAAGAGTATTTGCGGCGGGTGGCATGCTTTTGATTTTTATACAAATCTACAGATTTATTCCGAGATTAATGAAATGTTGCACACTTGAACAAGAAGATAGCTACTGTTTGCTTGAGATAAAACAGTATTTTTTTTTCGTAAATGTTTCATACAAGAAGTACTGAATTCCGTAGGTCTAATCTTAAACATTAGGTCGTTATTATCGAACTTTGCAGGATTGAAGTTCAAACCAATATTAAAATTACTGTATAAAGCTCGAGCCATATCGCGGATTTCAGCTAGTGAAATAAACTCCACCACCAGGCCGAAGCGATTGAAAAAGAAACCGAAAAAAACAACATATCCTTTCTACGAAAAGTAAATTTTCGTCGCATTTTAACTTAAAACTATAAAAAACTTCTCTTCTCCTTCCATCTTCAGTATCCTTCAAAACTACACCTTTTAAACTAACCTAAAAAATTCACCATCCATTAGTGTACCACGTTATAAAACCAACCTTCTGCTTTATTACAAAAAGAATATGCTTTTTAATAACTACCACAAAAGTTCATTCACCCAAAATCATAAAGCTAAACGTCCAAGTTCATAAATCATAATTTTCCTGACGTTAGTCCCTATAACCATGAACCCTTCATTTGTCATCCACGAAGCTAGATCTCATCAGCTTTGTTCTCATCGTGAGAATGGAATTTCGCAAAACTAATCCAATCCACTGTTTTGGGTCAAATTTTAGAAGTTTAGTTAATTATGAGAAACGAATAACCAAGCGTTGTTTTCAAAAATAATGTTATAACCAATTTCCACAAAGAAAACATCCGTTTAGAATATGAACCTTATACATCAAAGAAACTTTTCAGATGAGATTATTTAGAGAGAATATTTACCAAGACATTTTTATTTTAAGGAAAGATTCCTTTATTTTTCGAGAATGTGCTGGCTGTATCAGTGGCGGCGCAAGGATTGTGGCTAAAGAAGGCGACCGTTCTGATCGCCACACACCCCCTTTCCAGTGTACGGAGTACAGGGTTGTAAGATGCCAAAGTCGCTTTTGTTATGTTGTGCATTGATTGTCTCGCCCTGAGGCACAATTTCGAAAAAAATGATGCTTTTTCGGTCCCAAAACACTGGGGCCATGATTTTTTGCCAGAAATTGTGATTTAGAATTTTTTGATAGATGGGGAATTGGTGTGACGCCACTTTGACGACTTTTTTTCCCCAGGCGCAATGAGTCATCCACTATCATCTCCAGTCACAATAGAGCTCAGAAATCTACATCTTTTTTTCTTGTCGGTATTGTTACTCTTTCCGTGAATAAAAAGCGGCTAACAGCACTTGGCGGGATTTTTGCCGACATCTTTCACGGAACTGGAAACTTCAACATAAGTTTGTGTACTACCATGTTCTTAAATACCTTAGTATTAAATTGCGTAGGCATAATGGCAGAGCTATTTCAAATAATTGCTAAATCAATTTGGGAGGCGGAAATGGGTACCGCCGCCCCGGAAACCATTTATTGAATAACCAACATCTCTGTCATAGGTCACCCCAAGTTGTTCGCTAAGTTTGGTGACTTTGGTCCCCTTGTTCATGGGGTGGGGTTTGTCAGTATCTGGTGGCTGATATCCTGGACACACTGAACCCTAGATTCCTACCTGCCCTTCTTACCTTTTTCCTTCCCAGAACTTTCTCTCCTTCCTTAAAAAGACCCTCCACACAGCATCCCCAAAGACGACATAGGCCCTGAGGAAAATTTTTGTTCTCAGTTCGTTAAAAAGACCCTCCACACAGCATCCCCAAAGATGACATAGGCCCTAAGGAAAATTATTGTTCTCAGGTCCTCCTGTGTGCAATTAACCTAAAAAAGATCAGTTTTTAATGCGAGCTAAACTTTATGTGAACGAATATATATTTTTAATTAGGGATGATATTTTAAAAATTACAAGTAAGAATTTAAATGAAATATTTCCGTATTAATTTAAAAGTTTCACGTGGCTTGGCCGGTAATTGCATAGACACGTCCAATTAAAAGTTCCGCAAGCCGCCGCCAGGCTGAGTGAATGGTGACGTGGCGAGGCGTTAACATCATTACCGGCGCCTGCGTCTACGCGGCGTCGCGACGTCGACTGAACGGAAGAATTTACATAGAAAGTGGGCTGCACCCCTGGTCCCCTGGTCCCTCCGTCAATCCCCAGGACAGAAAGTTTACTCTGCAAATTCCTCTAGTCATGGGGAATTAACATGGAAAGTAAAACATACCCCTGTAACATTTACTTAAACGTACGTTTGAGTAAATGTTAAAATGCAAATGTTTCCTGGGGACAAGAACTTGTTGCGACCACCGAATAAATACTCTGAAAATAATATTATTTTGTAAAGTAAGTATTGAATAAATTGTCTTTATTCATGAAGACATGAGGTAACAGTAAGAAAAAGTTTACATCGTGCGGTAGGGTAGGGTGGAATTGAAGCATCACAAGCACGTGAAAACAAAAGTACCTTTAAAATTTCTTCCACAAGTGGCGTTCTAGAGGACACCTCATATATTATATCAGCGGGCAGCTCATGTGAAAGACGTGGTGCTTCAACCTGAAATGAAAAATTGAGTTATGGAAAATTTCAGGTAGGAATTTTCATAAGTTTTACGTAACCTAGTTGACCAAAGAAGAGCTTTTGTTTGAATAGATTGAAAATATCCGTTTTCTGATAAACATGTGAAATTGGATTATAAAAGCTTCTAATGCCTTGGAAATAATTGATTGGCTTTAATGGTGTTTTGATAGAAGGCTAGTGAATTTGTGTGTGGTGTTTGGAGATATAATGACTGTAATGTTCTTCAATCCCAGTGATTGTTGGGGAATCGTCAATAAAGCTCATGGTTTGTGTATATTTAATATATAACTGGACCAAACGTCCACTTTAATGGATATTATATTGTAGGGAACGATATTCTACAAAGGAAAAATAGTTTTTACGCTGGCAACTCAGCCGACGTCACTTAGCGCCGAGCTAAGTTCGTTAAATTTACCGAGATTCATTCGTCTTCCGACCGTCCGGTCCGCTTCTCACCTGTAGAGATATCGTCTCCCACATACTTCCTTCTGATAAAAAATTTGTCGTGTGTAAATTAAAATAAATATTAGCTTCAGTGCAAACTAGTTATTTTATTTGAAATATCACAGTAGACTTTTGGGTACATTTATGGAGTCAGACAAATGGTAAGCATGGGCGGATTGCCCGAACGCATGGTAAGTTCGCAGTCTACCATACGGGTACACCTACCAGGGTCTACCCTGCCAAACTGGTGACCACCAAACTACACGCAGTGGGACGACATGAAAATCTGACAGGGAGCAGCGATCGGATGAGCGGAAGACGGATCCTGAGATTCAACACACCCGGTGAGCCACTTTCATATTTTAAAATTACATAAATTAACTTAGCTTCCATTTCGTTTTATTGCCACCGGGGGAACTCAGTAATTTCACAAATAATATGCATCGCATATTCTGTCAATTATTACGATAATGACAGCGCCAAATGGGCATTGCAAAAAGATATTGACGTATACTATAATTAATAAATTGCTTTGATTTTCAGCTAAAACATGGTTTTTTCCCATTTTTTTGTTTTTTCCATACATTAAATATTTAATCTTGCAATCTTAATTGTAAAATCCACATAAATTACAACTGTATGACGTAAAACGGTATTTAATCGTTGCGTTCTATCTTTTCTGAAACGATCTAGATGTCTCTCATGAAATCCCTGACAAATAATCTGTATTTCTCCTTGTTTTTTCAATAAAAAGGATTAAAATTGCTCGTACACTGAAAGCCTCTCTTATGGCATGCGGCGACACGAACTGGTTGGAGAATCTCCCACTCATACTACTCGGATTGAGATCTACAGTTCGCGAAGACCTAAAATGTTCCCCGGCTAAACTCACATATGGTAGAACATTAAGATTACCATGTGATTTCTTCACCGAAACACCTAGGGAAGAACCCGACACTTACGTAGGTCGACTTCAGAGAAAATTCGAAAACATCAAGCCAACACCTACCACCGCCCATGGATCAAGGAAATGCTTTGTACATAAAGACTTATCTCTAACTACCCATGTTTTCCTTAGAACAGACAGTGGAAGAAGGCCTCTTCAAAATCCCTACGAGGGCCCTTATAAAGTGGAAGAACGCGATGAGAAAACATTTGTCATCAACGTAAAAGGCAAGAATAAACGTGTTTCCATAGATACGTTAAAACCAGCCTTCATACCTGTAGAAGATAATGTACCAGTTTCTACCCCTGTCCAGGAACCACTCCCAGAAATCAAAAGAACAAGATCTGGTCGCAGAGTCCATTTTCCCGACAGATACCGGTCGGAAAGCAAATAATTGGCAAAATTAGAGATAATTAATTCTTTTCCTTCCTACAGATCCCATATCAAATTAAAAATGACTAACAAAGTAAATAAAAAATCATATACAATGCATATCTTAAACCATATATTTGTAAAATTACTGATACTTAAGTCTACAACATTAATACAATTTTGAGCTTTAGTACTAAAATTATTTATTTTATACAGTACATATTGGTCATCAAAGTGATGAACCATTTAACCAATGAAAGTTTTTCATTTTTTAAAATCATGTAAACCATGTAACTAGTTTTAAGAAAAATTTAACACTATATTGCGTGAAAAACAATGTATGTACTTAGACAATAGTCATTTTCAAACATAATATTAACAGAGCGTAATATGTCTTGTATTGACCATATACTCAATATAACACATATTATCGTAAAACAACTTTATAATTTATCTTGTTTAAAAAATAAAACATTCCGCAACTTGCGATGAATATTTAAATAGTAAATCTAACCACTCGGTTATATGCGTTAAAGTTTTTATAAATTTTCAAAATTTTATACAACTTTTTCTTTTAAAAAAAACTTTTATAGAATTTTGGGAATGAAATTTTTGTATGTACCTAGTTTAAAATAAAAACAAGTACCTTCAACATATTTAGAATAGGAATGTTGTCATATTCCAGTGATAGGAAAATTACTTTGTATGAATAATTTTTAGATAATCCTGTATCATACTTACCTTTGCCACATTAAGAGTAATAAATTTTTCATATTTCAGTGATAGAAAGATTACTTTGTATGAATAATTGTAGATATTACTATATTACTTTCACCTATAACACTCATTAATGTATTCATACATGAATAACTTATCCAAGTTTCAAACCATTCCGCTAGACGCGTTGAATATTAACCATGTACTTTATCATATTTCAGTAATAGAGTATTTACTTTATACGATAATAAGTTATAGTTATTATAACACTGTTACATTATAGGAACATAATTTGTCTTATATTGACCACACACTCAATATAACACTTATTAATTACATATTTCCATTCCTAAATAAATTTTTTAGAACATTACACACTTTGCGATGAAAAGGTAAAATGTACTTCTAACCACTCCGCTGTACGCGTCGAAGTTAAAAACTATACTCTAATATGTTATAGAATTCTTAAATACAAATATTACATGTACCTAATTTTAGAAATTTACCAAGTTTTTCCATTATGTTAAAATGTTAAGTTAATAAAAGGTTTCAAACACGTGCAACCAGATGTTCCTTGACGTCCACATCTGATTGAACGTGTTAAAAATTTTTTATCATACGACAATGATTCGTTCCAAATGCTTAAGGAAACGTGATAATGTTATTATTAACTAAATTCATTATTAATTATTATAAATTCATAACTTAATAGTTCTAAAGGTGAATTATATACCTGTCATTGACTAAGGCGTACCTTATCTAAATGTTTTAAAAAATACATAACACCTCAAATAACATCACATTTCGTTAAGCAATTGACATTAATATACACTTGTTTGTTCATGAAAGTTCGGTAACAGTCAATAAGATATATAATGGATATAATACCACACATAAAATAATTTAACCCAAGTTTCATGAACACAACCATATATTTTTTATATTAAGTAAAAAGTTTACAACCTTATATTGTTTAAGAATAGGAATAAAATAAAAAAAACATGTATTTCGTACACGATAATAGTGTTAAGAGAGTTTTTAAAAGAATTTTCATATTATAATGATAGGGAAATTGCTTTATATTAATAATTTCTGGTAGTTCAGAACTATACTAGCCTTGTATATATATATAGGTACCTACTTGCTCATTAAGCTTAAGTAACCTGATAAAATGAATAAATAATGATTCAATCATAGGGCATACAACTCTCAGTGCTCCAAACAAAATGTTTGTCGATGCAAACTTTCAAGCAAAACTTTAAGGCAAATTTAAAAATGTAGTAAATTTCTACAAATAGCAATTCTGTGAAATGCGACATGTTATAATTAAGTATATGTTAATTTTAAGTACATAGCATTACATTAGTTATTTTTTTCTCACCTACTTTTGTTATCGTTTTGCAAACTGGGGTGGAGGTATGTAGGGAACGATATTCTACAAAGGAAAAATAGTTTTTACGCTGGCAACTCAGCCGACGTCACTTAGCGCCGAGCTAAGTTCGTTAAATTTACCGAGATTCATTCGTCTTCCGACCGTCCGGTCCGCTTCTCACCTGTAGAGATATCGTCTCCCACATACTTCCTTCCGATAAAAAATTTGTCGTGTGTAAATTAAAATAAATATTAGCTTCAGTGCAAACTAGTTATTTTATTTGAAATATCACAGTAGACTTTTGGGTACATTTATGGAGTCAGACAAATGGTAAGCATGGGCGGATTGCCCGAACGCATGGTAAGTTCGCAGTCTACCATACGGGTACACCTACCAGGGTCTACCCTGCCAAACTATATAATTCTGAAGCAAGAGAACTCCACTCGCTCCTGCAGGTGCCGATCGTGTATTATATCGGCTATTTCCGCAACCGTTCGGGTATTAGACACGAACGGCGACATTTGCCACTCTACTAAGGTAGGTACTCCAGAGTTGTTGAGTTGTTTAGACACCTCAAAACTACCTATACTGAAGACACCTGTTGAAGGACATTTAAACTTCATACTACACCCCAAAGATCAATTTAGTAACAAAAGAACTGATGTAAGTATTTCAAATACACTAACATCTCAAACAGTCTACTTTGCTCACGGGGTTTATAATAATAATAAATTATAATATTTGGACGATTTATATAGCGCCGTTTCTGTGAAAAATCACCTCAAGGGCGCTGTACAAACTTACCATACATGCCTAAAATATAGAAAGACCACAAGCTAGACAAACAATTAAAAGCAACTTATGGCTAAAAATTGCATACACCGGTTCATTGATCACCGATACGAAAATATATGTACAATATTTTGACCAATGAACGCGATGCTGCCTAAAAATGAATTAATGCAGGACCATTTCAAGCGACCACTGGGAGGTCGCTTGAAATTAACACTGTTTATTGTCTATTTAAAGAAATTTAGACAGAGTTCGCACGCAGAGGACATAATTGTGAACACATGTTGTTTAATCCTGAAAATATTTTAATATTAATATGTAATATATTTTTTAATGAGTGTATTTTGGAAAGTAAAAGCAACATTTAATGGTGGGCGGTGCAGTAGTATAAGGATTTGATCTTCCTAGAGACAGATTGATGTGTAAGGATTCGAGTAATTTTAATTCAGTAAGAAAAGTGTGATGAAGACATATCATAGGCAATACAAGTATGATACTCTCAGATAGGTATATTTAAATTAAGTTAAGGGTATGAGAGCCCGAAAAGGTAGGTTTTTAGTTTGGCCCTAAACTCTGTTGGGCTTTTTATGCATCTTAATTCCGGAGGGAGTCTGTTCCAAGCCTTAGGCCCAGATACTCCGAAAGCACGATCTCCGAACTTAGTATTTGGCTTTCGTTTGGGTTCTATTAGTCTGCCTATAGCAGATGAAGTTGCCGATCTAAAGGTTAATTGCCTCGGACCGGTATTTTCCGGGACGCATAATTCAGAGACGTAAGGTGGGGCCATTTCGTTGATTGATTTAAACACCATCCAGCACAATTTGTACTGGATTCTTTCAGGGCACTAATATTCAGGGCACTGATTATTATTATTATTATTTTTTTTTTTTTTTATTTACGGACAAATAGTCCATTAACAATATAACAATAACACGAATAAAAAATTGAGAGATGACAATGGAAGGAGAGTACATATATATGAAGAGCATTGACAAAATACAAATAATATAAAAGTAAATATAGAAGATAGTAAATATAAATTCATATAATATAAAAGAACATAAGTAGCTTGAAGATGGATTTAAATAATCTAATTAACCCTCATCGGCGTAAATGCTGGCACCTATACCTACTACGAGTACTGATGTTAACTTCACTTCGAAGGAGTGTTGACTGCCTTGCAACTAATTATCGTATTAATCACTTTGATCGGTGGTGAGCATTTGATAATCAACATAGTCGGTAAAGTGAATACTACTGCAAGTTATCATCATAACATATCAAAGCAACAATAAATGGGATAATGTGTGATATAATGCGAGTGCGTACATTTAAAAAAATTCGGTTACCTCTATTGCTTTTTGTTTCGTACGCGTTGACGCATTAATTTACCAGCTGGAAAGTGAGAGAGTGAGATCACAAATATATACCTTCACTTTAATGTGAGCCTTTTACTTTAAATAGTCGGCTTTATCAAAGGGATGTTTAAAACACACCCCATCACTCTTCAGAAGGCTTTGCGTTTAGCAGTCGAGTAGTGTTACGAATCCATTTTAGACTGACAGCTTAATGACCATCCCCAAAGAAGATCTCCGGAATACCGTGTTCCTGGCCCTCTTGTCGCGTCGGGAATTGTCGGAATTCTTTGGGACAAAAAATGAAACAAAAGAAGGATAAACAAAATACCCGCAGCACGAGTGTGAGTACTGTGAGTAGGAGTCCGACACCCCACGGTGCGCGGCGCCCGGTGCGTTGCGGTGGGCTCCGGTGATTGACGGTGAGGCTCTTCGTATTCCACCCCCGCTAGGGCAAAGGGCTGACGGCGGCTAAGACAAAGTAAAGCGTGGCCACTTGAGGCTGCGACTCACTTAGGTGAGTACTTAAAAAACACAATAATATTAACTGTGGTGTAATTCTGGAAATAAAGAATTATTAGCGTTTTGCAAGAAGCTTTTTTTACATATCGAACGCCATATAGAAATAATTTCAGGACTTATATGAAAAATCTTTGCTTTTCGTGATCCTTATTTTCGTACTCGCGTTTTTTTTACAAATGGTTGCAATTAGAAAAGAAATAATAATGACGATGTTACTGAAAAATGGCAATGCTTTGATCATAACAATAGATAACATATCATCTGCCTTTACTGTTTCCGTCAACAAATCATCAAAAATACACGTGAAAACACAAAATAGCAAACAGTAATACACGTTTTCGTTGTTAGTTTTTGGGGTGTTATGCCGTGTTGCGCTACCTCCTTTTATAGCCGAGTTTCTTTGTCCGAAACGTCGGCTATAGAAGAAGGTAGGCTTTTGGACGTGAAAATCTAAAAACTTATCAGTAAACATGTTAACAATCAGTAATAAATACATATATTATATTATCTGATTCCGAGCACTCATGAAGAAACGGATCACTAACTTCAGAACGCGACTAGCCTCGAGCAAAAACAGTCTTGTGATGGCAGCATTCCACTTCTGGCAGGGTCCCATCTACAAGCGGTGGAGCCACTTCTTGATGACATAGATTTATAACAAAAAGTTAACTTAATTCAAATTTTCTTATTTTGTTTTGTATTATTATCTATTATTTTCTTTTACCATGTAATTTTTTTTTTCTCTCATCTTGCAATATTTTTATTTTACTTGATATATTGTATATGTATTATATGGAACTCGTGGGACTGCACCACCCTCCCCGAGATCTGGAATAAGGGATAAAAAAAAAAAAAAAAAATAAAAAAAAAAAAAAAAAAAAAAAAAAAAATAGTAATTTGTTATCAAAATTTCTACACAATATAGTACTTCAATAAAACCTGTCCTTTTTTCATCCCATATGATAACTGGATAAAAAAATCTTAATGTAAAACGTCCATTACTCGCCATGTTCAGTATAATTTATTTCTGTGAATAAGGAGTAGGTATCTACGAGGAGTGTATTTCGTATTACGCTACATATTTTTATTTATTTATTTATATGTATAATTTGTACATATATTTATAACAAATTACAGGAAATATAGTCTAAGACGTTATAATTGTACCATTTATGCAGTGTATATGCAATGCCAAAAATCTTACAAATGCGCTGTAGGACGCAAAAAATAAATCTATTTTTTTATTCACTTATATAGTGTGTATACTAATCAAAAACTATACGCTCGATTTAAGGACAATCTAAAAATCGATTAATATACATAAAACAATACGATGGACCCCAAGAAATGTATGGGTTATACACATCACAACATACATCCTGATTGTGGATGCCATTGTCTCACTTGCTCCAGGCGGTTGGAAGCAGTTGGGACTCTTGTGCGGTTATCACATAAAAAAGTATATTACTAAAATTTATAACTTACTGATTTAGTAATGTAATAAACCGTACAAACTGTGATTATAAAAATTTTGTGTATTATAAAAATGGTTAATGTTTTATGTCCATGAATATTAATTTATTCTCTCTCTCACACACACACACACAATCAATCCATCATGATGGTGACTACGGCATTAAACAGCAACTCACTAGAATAACTTAATTTACGTTTTTTTTAACATTCTAAATAATTAGGGAAAAATTGGAGAGTTCATCATCCAGTTTTAGATTGAGCATGTCTGAACCAATTATGAAATAGATGTGTATACTTTGTAATTCATACCCGCTGAATAAAAATTAATAGTATTTGAAATAATTACATATTTTTTGTCTGAGCTTCAGTAAGTAAGATAAAGTTTTTTGCCGATGATTTTTTGATTTGTGTCCCAATAAAAAATCAGTCATTCGTAAATAAAATTTACGCCTATCAAAATGTTTCTATCAGTTTGACTGTCCGAGAACGGGAGACTTCTAGTTGGACAGTCAAAGCTTCTGTGTTCTGATGTATTATTTATAACAAAAACAAATAAATAAATCCTTACATCCAGATTACGGTGCATTGGAAGTTCATTTGAAGGTGGTCTCAATTATATTGCCTTTTTTTCATTGGAGAGGGAATTGAATTAGAAACCTTCTTTTGAAAAATGCGTGGACCGCCAAGTAATCTTCTTCACCGGCCTTTTGGTGTCCTATTTTCGAAATAACCCTCCCTCATTTGATTACTCTTTTCCTATCTTAAGCCTTTTTTACTTAAAAAGGAAGAGACACAAATGCTTCCGTCTGGAGCTAGTGAGACATACCCAATTGGGGTATGTTGTAAGGCTTAAGGTAGTGGGGAAGGAAACTAGATGAGAAAGAGGAAGGTGGGGAAGTATCTGGCTGTTCAAAACTGGACAATAAACACGGCAAAAGCCATTTCAAGCAACTTTTCAACTATGAATGATGGCCTTGCACCAGGGCGATACGAAGGGTATCTTTTACTCTTGAAAGTGCCCCAAATACGTAATATATTATATTAAATGAATAAAATTGTGAAACAACACAAATTAATCAATTTTTTTAATTATGAACCCGCGCCCTCCGGATGGTCAGAGCCTTGCCCCGCGACCACGGTAGCCTGCAGTTCTTCATTAACTTTTTGATTTAACTTATCTTTTTGTAACCATTGCTTCCCATTCCCAGTTCCAATTTACATACATAAAAATAAAATAAAATAATACATTGTGTGGGTGCAAAAATTTAAGATGTTTGAAAATTGTTTATTTATTTTCAATTTTTTTTATCAATTATGTAGGTACGCTATGTTAAGAAGTGGTCAAAGAAATCGCCTAGTTACAAGTGGCAGAAGATCACGGTTTTAGTAAAAAAAATCTCCTGTTATTTCTCATGCTTATAATCAATCTTTTCATAAAAATATTTTTGATTTTCAATTAACCTTTTCAAAAAAAAGTTATTCTGTTTTGATTGGTTGGTAAACGCGGTTCCAGAACACCTCCCCCAATAAGACTGAATCAATATTATTATTAGGGCCTGATTCATTGGCTTTGGGCATTGTATGTTTTAGCGAAAATTGGAAGATAATAAATCATACGTATTTTTGGGTCTCTATTGATACTTTACTAAAATGGTAGCGGTATAAACAAAGAAAGGGTCCTTCAGTAAACACATTATTGCAGAATCATAAAATATTTAACACTTTAAAGACCGCATTTTAACGATCGATTCTTGATCGCACCCAAATACATTTTTCTGTGCTGAATGCTTTTTTGTTAATTTTCATATGTTTTCTGTGAAGAATAATATTTTTTTTACGGCAGTTCAAACAGCCCAAAAGCAGTGGAACTTTGGCTTTCCCTATATAAGAACTATTGTTAGGTTAAGAGCTGTTCAATAGGGTGGGGAAATGCTGAGAAGTTCATAGCTATTCTGTCTGATCTGGTTACTAATAATTATGGCTTTAACCGTTTTTTTTAAATGATGATACATATGATATAATTCTATAATGATATATTCATAGTTCTCCTCACTAGAGATTCCTCTAGGTAATTGTTTCTAAAACGTTAAAAATAACCTGATCAAAATGTTGCAGACACAATCTTATTTGCTTCACTATACACTTCTTATTTTTTTTATCAGTTCAAATTCAGTATTACAATTTAACTCTTCGCTAAACGAAAAAGGATCCAGAGAATTAAAAAAAATGTGAATTCACACGCAGTAGAAGTGAAACATTTATAAAACTAAAGTAGACAAGAGTGATGAGGGTACGAAGATCGATTATACTATCTAATTCTCTCACTGGCAAAATTCTATAGATGTATGTGTTTGTTTATTTTTAGCATAGCTATTTTTATTTTCATTGAGTTTCAAATCACAACGGTGGCAAAGAATTTTTCACTTCAGAAACGCGCAAGCACTATTGTTCATATAAGAACCATGATACTTATTTAATACCTATTAGTGATTTCATCCATTGCCTATGGAATAATCACCTGGGGAGGAGCATATTAAATATTTGAACAGTTTCAAATCACTCTTCAAAAGCTAGAAACATTGAAGGTTCAGGGTAAACTTAAATAAATCATAGTCTGCTCGTCCATGGAAAGCAATTATTTAATTATTTTGGGATTTAAAAATACAATTCGGTGATTCGAAGCAATATTGTATTTACACGCCTTACTTGAAAGAATTTATTTATTCTTACTCTTTTTGCTTATTTTCTGACACAAACAAACAATTCATCCTTATTATTTTACAGCATAACTTGCATAAGGGGTGTTTTACTAAAATTAATTAAATTACCGTCATCTATGAACGAGCAGATTATACATTTTTATGTTTACCCTTAACTCTTATTACAAGCTACTCATAGATCTAAAATAATAAATATATTCTCCACAAAAATGATACATGTATCGGAATCATAAGTAAGTAAGCGAATAAATTACCTACTCAAATAGAAGTATTGCTTACAAACAGCATGCTTAAAACTTGTTATTCGACTTCAACGAAGATAAATCCAGTGAGATTGAAAACGTGTATTTTTAAATAATATATAAAATGCACTGGAATTATCATGGTAGTTATAATAATTTTAAAAAATATATACGGTATATATAGGTAGTTATAATAATTTTAAAAAATATATACCTACAACCTACATTGATGATTACGTTGACAATGTTTTTCTTTTAATTATTTAATTTTTTTATTTAAAATGCAGTAAGTAATTATGCATATCACATGTAATATGGCAGTCTGGGATAGCACCATTCCCCCTGTCCCGTTGAATTGAAAAAATAAATAAGATAAACAGATATTAAACAATTTAACTAAACAAAGCGAAAAAGTTCTCAAAGTGTTTGTATTAAAATGAATAATAATTTATAGAGAAGCGGTCTCACAGACCCGGGCGGGTCTTTTGAGCCCGGGGCCGGGTCCGCCCATCAATCACTGTCGGGCGGGCCGCGGCGCTATGTCATGTGCCGGTCTAACTTAACCTACCAGGGAACCTCGGCCCACGGCCCTTGTTACCTGTGTCCTGTGCCGAAAGTGTTAACCGAGGAATGCGGGGAATGTACCATTAATGTAATGTTCATAGAAAGTATGATTGGGTGAGGAACGAAAATAAATGTTTTGTTGGAGGATGATGTCAAGAGGAAGTATGTGCTGGGATTGGTTTGTAAGAAATTAAGACCTCTTCCGACCTTTCTTACATTCAATACATTTTTTTTATTTACTTAATTAATATCTTAATATATATATATATTTTGATTTATGAGTAAAACCTCAAATTATACTATTAAATTAAATGAAGACAATATTAGCGAAACTCAATTGAAAATCTGGAGACAGAAAAAGTTATTGGTACCTCTGGGACTCGAACCCAGGACCTTCTGCTTATATGGAAAATGCTCTGACAACTGAGCTCAGTTGGTAAATTTATCAAAGAAAAAAAAAAAAAACAAGATTTATCTAAATGAGCTCAGTGGGTAGAGCATTTGCCAAAAGGTCATGAGTTAGAGTCCCAGAGGTGCAAATATTCTTTTTAGATTTTTCTAGATTGAGTTTCGATTTAGTTTCGCTAATATTGTATTCATTTAATTAAATATTTCCCTTATGCGGTCCCTAAACCATTCATCCTATTGCGATAAAACTTTGGTAAGTTGTTTTCCGCACGCCCGCGAAGGTTTCCATGCATGCTGGTGAGCTCTGGCATTGTGAAATTTGTATAAAAAAATTGCAATAAGTGGCACGCGAGCTGTTTTAAAACTGAATACACCGGGACTGAATGCATGGAACCCAGGAGGGGGGAGAAATACGTGGGAGGGGGGTTCGCGGGATGGGGGAATCGTGAGAGGGAAGGTGGGGAAGGTAGAGGGGAACGCTTGAGGGGAACGGGACGAATGGGAAAGGACACGTAGGGTGAAACAATTTATTTGCTAGATTGCATTGCATCGCATGCCGGGAATTCACTAGTTCTTATTCTAAATTACGCAAATTTGTTGGTTTCACACAACCAACACCAAAAAAAAATTAAAATGCTAATCAGAATGTCCAAATAAACTCAAAGATATTGCGATTGAAACAAAATAATCTCAACTGAATCATTAAAATGGCCACCATCTTGAAACGGAAACAGAACGTACAAACAATTTTACTAGCAAAAGTAGGTATTAACGTATGATATGTGAATCCTCGTGTATTCAATAACAGCTGGAACGCGGGTTCGAGATCACACGATTGATATTCAAACCTCAAACCATCATTTTAGAAGAATTCTTATTTAGTATCTTGATTTAGAGCCTTTCTGAGAAATTATTGAAATTTACCGGCCGAAAGGGTTGAGAAATTAACCACAGCTTACCAACCGATTTTATCTTCCACTTTGACGAAGCCGCAAGAATAATATCTGGTACTCAACAACACATACAGACATTTCTAAGAAGAACTTCTTGATTTTAAACTAGAACTGAAACGATGATTTCAACTCTGTGCCCACAGACTAAAAAAATCCTCTTAAATATAAGAATTTTACTACGAAATCATCGTGTATTTCGACCGTTGTGACGTCAGATATTAAATCGTTGCATGGATAGGTTACAAGGCACTTAAACCCCTAGGAATTTTGTGGGCAGGTACCTGACTAAACGCAGGTTAAAACAAACAAAATTGATTTATCTGCTTGGAATTTTAACGTTGATTTTTAAACCTATTTTAGTGTGTGTTTTTCTAAAAACACTCTCGTAAAATGAACGTTTTTTTAATGATCGTAATATCAAAGAAATCAATCGAATGCCGGCAGCGATTTTGTTCAAAGTTTATGTATACATTATATTTAAATAAAGTTATTTAATCTTTGAGTAAGATACTGTCAACAACTCTCAATGAAAATATGAAAGAGATAAAAACAGAGAAAATAAAAAGATAACGGTCGAAACTAGGACTTGAACCCAGATCCTTTAGTCATTCCGGGACTGGCGTCACTACCAGAGAAATTGACACCTAGTCTTCAATTGCCTTCAATTTTATCAAGTTTATATTTTCATTTTTGAATTAGATTGTCAACACAATGATTTTATCACATTAACAACCACAGTTTTATAATGCCTTCGTAAAGCGAAATAGCGGACTTGCGTAGAAATAATTACACAACTAATTAAATGATGCCAACACTTTTTTTTAATTAGATAATAATATTATTAAACTGGTATTTAAAAAAAACTTTAAATTAAAATGGAATCTTACAAATTTTAACAAAAACAAATAAAACAAGATTTAACTAAATCTGTGTGTACCATTTTCATTTTACGAAACAAAGAATTTTTAATTTTTTTACAACTGGCAGAGGAAGGATGAACGTAAAATGAATGATGTAAAAATGAGATTCCTGAGGTGTACGTGTAGTAAAACTAATATGGTCGTGTGAGAAATGTGAATATCCGCAAAGAATGCAGGGTGGATGTAAGCGTAATGAGTAAGATTAAGAAAAGAACAATAATATGGTTTCGCCCTGTAGAGCGAAATAACGAAGAAAGAACTGTAAGGAGAATATATGACACAAATTTTAATGGTAAAAGAAGTCGGTGTTGCCCGAGGATGACATGGCACGATCAAGTGAATCTGATACTTGAGACGGGCCATGTCAATAAGAGTCATAATAATTGAAGAGTTTTTTGTGAGACGATGATTGAATGTGAATGAGGCAAAGAGTGTGTGCCAAGACCGAGTTGTTTGGCGGTCCGTCCTTTCTTCCTACCCCTGTGCAGAAACGCTTTAATGGTTAGTTACTGACTTACAAATTTCTAGGTTCCCTGATTATTCAAGTGCCAAAACCAAATCCTTCAATCAAACAATAAGGAACTCCAGTGAAAAATATTATGGCTTTAAAAAAATATGTGCATATAGACCAATAAATGCTGATTCTGAATATATAATTTTTATTTTGTAATATTAAACGTACAGTTTTAAAAAAATATATTAAAAAGTGCATTTTTAATATTGTCGTTGAAACACGCCATCAAGTTGGTATTACTAAAATATTAGTGGTGACGTCACTTATCACTGTAAAGTCATTGTATGGGAATATAGGTTGTATGACACAAGCCATCGTATTAACAACATTTCATCTTATTAGTTTATTTACATACTGTTTATAAAGATTTAATTGTTGTGTTTATTGAAACATTATTTAGGCCTAAATAATTCAGTTTCAAAAATAAAGTTATATCTTATTAGTTTATCTATATTATTGAAAATATTCAAAACTACTTTACAAAAAAAATCGTAATGCTGCTTCTAGTGAGATTCTTTCAAACTCCAAATTTCAAAAAGGCGGCGGCCCGAACAGCTGATTGCGCGATCTTATAGTAGATGACGTGATTGATGACGTCATACTACCCACCTTAGATACGGTGGTTTTCGGAGGATCTTGAAAAATTTAAACTTTGACAATTATTTTAACTATTGAAACTAACTCTAAAAATAAAAAATAAATATGCGGTTACTTACGTAAGTTAGAAGGTGATTATTCATTTAAAAATTGGACCGGTGTTCTCTATTACTGCAGGTATTATTTCGTCGTCTTTTGTAATTTGATATCTACCGAAAACATTATAAAAAGGATCCAATTATCCAATCAACGATTGGAATCTAAGGTAGTAATTTTATCCCTAAATACCAGCCAGGAAACCCGATCGTCCGCAGATAAATCACGGTCAGTTTAATGCCTTGTTTTATTTAAATCTTTAAATTTCAGCGCAGTCTTTCTACGAGATGAGGGCGCGATGCATCAATCAACGCTGATGGATTATCTCTAAGTTGTTCGTGCAAACTTCCGATCAGCATTCCTTCTTTTACTTCTTGAAGTTTGCCGAAAAAATTGACAGAAATCCAACAAATCGTATACTTGCTAACCTGCTCGGACATTTAAGTTGATCGATTTGTGTTTTCTTTTCTTAAGTGTGCACAGGAATAAATTGGGGGTTATTGATGGACTTAGGATTAAGTCAACAAAATATTTCTTCCACGCGGTTGGCATTATTTATAAAGGATTTGTGAAACGTTTTATTTCACATTTCGCAGAAGCATTAGCGAAATAGTAATAAGTTCAAATATCTTATTTTATGGTTGAAAATAAGTTTTTGGTGGAACATTTTTGCGTTTCCAAAATACATTTTTTGAAATATATTTATTATTTAAGGATTTCAGTTCGATTTTTAATGGAACAAGTCACTTTTTATAACTTTTGAAGTTACTCCCATTAATGTAACACATCATCGATGAAAAAGATAACACTAATAAAATCGAAACGAAAATATTAGAGAGAACTTGACACAGATATGATATATTACATTCAAAAGTTATAAAAACAGAGTTGTTCTAATAAAAATTGAATATTCATTTAGGCTTTTACATAAAAGGTCAATATGAGTTCCATATAAAAATAAAATCGGATATATTTATCCGAGACGCTATCCAGGTTACAAACCAGTTCTTAGAACGATTGTTTCCAATGAAAAAGGTTGTTGCCTATGGATACGGAAAAAAATTGTCGATGATAAAATTGTTGATTCTAAAATTTGAAATATGAGATTGACAAATATGACGATTTTATAGAAGGTGGAAGTAGCCAAATTGGTAGAGACGTTCGTCCCAGTAAGGCGAGAGGTGATGGGTTCGAGTCCCAATTGCGACAGTTATCTTTTTTATTTTTCTGTGTCTTGTTCTCTTTCATATTTTCGTTTAGATTATTAGTGTTATCTTCTTCTTCAATGATACATTAAAGTTCGCTTTACAAAATCTGTGTACTGTTTCGTGCGCATAGTTGATTTTCTTAAATTTATACTATCCCACACACAGCTTGGATTGCAATAAAGTAATTTGTGACAGATCTGAGGAAATTTAACAATTGATAATATACAAATCAATAAAAATTTAAATGTTGAGAATTTTTAATTTATTAAATTTGTCTTTTCTTTTAATTTTATATATTCAATAATATTATTACTCATTAATAAAAAATAAAAATAAAACAGGTTTTCTTATAGAACAATATCTACTGTGTAAATATTATCTTTGATTTTTTTATTATTTATTGAGTAAGTTTATACTACATGAATATAAACTAATAAGCACAATGTAACATTTCATTTGATAAATTTAAATATTTTTACAGTAAGCATAACATTTCTTTTTAAATACATTCATTCTTATTTTTAATTAATAAACTAATGTTTAAGACAAGATTTTTATGCATAGCACAAAGGTTAACAATTATTATAAGCAATAATTATTAGCCTGAAACACACATCAACATTGAAAAAATCTCCCGAGAAAAAATAAATGCCGCCGACGGGACTTGAACCCGCGTCCTTCTGATATCCGGTCAACTGCTCTACCAACTTTTTCAGGTGAAAAATGTATTAAACAGTAATTTTTGAATGAAACACTAGTATATATTGAATTATTTGGCGGGTGGGAGATAAGCCGACGTTGCTCAGTTGGTAGAGCAGTTGACCGGATATCAGAAGGACGCGGGTTCAAGTCCCGTCGGCGGAATTTATTTTTTCTCGGGAGATTTTTTCAATGTTGATGTGTGTTTCAGGCTAATAATTATTGCTTATAATAATTGTTACATTCATTCTTACTTCATTCTTCATACTTTCAGGCATTTCATTATACATCTTTAGTCCTCTATACATTAGGCAGTTCTGTGATTTTGATTTCTTCATTTGTGGCAATCGAACTCTATTTATATTTCTTGTTTCATTATTATGTACGTCTCTATTGAAAACAATTTCATCCTTAAAGTATTTTGGCATTTGGTTTTTCATAATTTTATGCACAAAAATTAACACATTAAATAGTAGTCTTTTTTATTGGAATCCAATTTAGCTCCTCTCTCATTTGATTAATCCTTGCGTATTTGCTTTTTCTCAGTATACATCTCATAGCTCTGTTCTGTATAACTTCTAGTTTGTTTAAATTTCCTTCATTGGCCAAATATAACATCGTAGAGCAGTAATCCATATGTGGTGCAACAATAGTTTTATAAATGAGCTCCGTAAAAAATGATACTGACGGTTCGTGGTAGAATTTCATTAAGGGTATTCTCAAAATATTTTTAGAAACTTTACGCCGATAGATGGTGCTATTTTCAATATCGTCTAATAAAACACTTTTAACACGTTATGCTTTTTAATATTGAGATGAATTATTGGTTCGCGAACGTATATTAGTAATATTAATCTATATTTAAAAAAAAATTGGTACCTATAATTACATAATCGTAGAGAACGGGTGAAAAATACACAATTTCATTGCAAAAAAAATATGCACAAAAGACATTTTCCACAGCTCCGCGCGCGTTGGTAAAGAACATTTTTATTTACCCAACCAAAAAACATTCGCGAAAAAGATGTATTTCAAAAATTTTACGATGTCTCGCATGCGTGGAAGAGAGACGCGAGATAGAGGTTTGTTGTATTCAGTAAATTAAATCAACGCCTGGGAAGATTGAATAAATTTATAAAAGGAACCGGCTGGGAACAACGGCATGTGTGGCGGGAGCTGGTGTTAACTCGATCTTTTTTTAGAGGCCGCCTTTGCTAAAGGTTTGGCTCTCGGTTGCTTGTTCGTTAATATTTTGTGAATAAGTCAAAAAATTACATTTAATTCTTACATTTCTATGGGGTGCATTTATCAAACCAACGAAGTGGTTAGAATTGCCAGATGGAGAAACAAATTTGTCGTGTGCTCAAGTCAGGATACGATGGCTTCACATAACAACATAACAATGCATAATAATATAGTATATGCCTATGTGGTGTGATTTGGTGTCAGCTCGCTGAGATAATTTTTCGCAAAAAACGGCGCAATCAAGCGAATTAATTATTTGGGAACAGTCAGTCGGAATAATAGAAGAGATGTGTATGAATGTGAATAATCGCATTCTTCACATTCTCTTTCAACTCTTAGTTGTGACCCATCCTCTCAGCGAGAAAACGGGGATAGATAATTAGTAAAAATTACACAATTACTACAGAATGTAATAATTACTGCAGAATAAAATAATTTAATTATTAAAATTAAAATAGTAATTAAAATATTTTTTAGTAAATAAAATATTTATTATTAATTAAAATATTTATTATTTAATTTTAATTTTATATAAATTACTACAGAATGTACCTAGAAAATGTGGATATAGAGCGAATTAATGAAGAAAGTACCTAGGTAGTATAAGAAGAATATATGAATTGTTCTTTAGGAATTGCTTTGTATATAGGTACTGTATATTCTTTGTTTCACATTATCTAATCAATTTTGTAAGGACTCGTAAGGAACACTATATAATTAATTTTAAGCTTATTATAATGAAGCGCATTTGAAGTGAAATATCACAAAACTGCGCTATATAAATACTATGTTATTATTATTATTATTATTATGACGCAAATATGAATGGTAGAAGAAGTTGGGGACGCACGAGGTAGACATGGCACGATCAAATGAATCAGATACTTGAGTCGGGTCATGTCAAAAGTCAGAATAATAGAAGACTATGTATGAGACGATGTATGAATGTGAGTGAGGCAAATAGTGTGTGCCAAGACCGAGTTGTTTGGCGGTCCGTCCTCTCTGCCTACCCCTGCGGAGAACCGGCGTGATGGTTAGTTAGGTAGTTACCGATAAAATATTTGTAAAAAAAATTGTAACTTAGTCTTGGATTCACTCTCTACCTTCGACCAAGTATGCTCTCTAATAATACTTTTGTTTCTTATAACGAGCACGCCTCATTTTTATGGAATAACAATAATGCGTTGTACAAAGTCGAAAAAAGCTTCAACTTCTAAAACTCGTGGCAGACAGACGAGAATCGGACAGAATGTAGGTATCCAGCTCGATCTATGCATTTTATTGTTTAGCAAGTCTCAATAACAAAATAACTAGGCGGGCGTCTAGTGATAGTTGGAGATTTTAGAAAGTTCTAAATAATTACAGTCGTTCTTACTATAATTATATAGTTAATTTGTCCTTTTTTACTGCGTGCCAAAACCGCAAATGTTCCTTGCGCCGAGTAATACTGGAACATTCATAAAAAAGCAAAACGAACATTCTATCAGAATAACAAATCGCGCCACGCAAATTTACATTTTTACTACAAATATACTGACCACTTTAACACCATAGGAATGGGTTGAAAGCGTGCACGTGAAACGTATGGCTCGCACATAGGTTTGTCTCCTTCTAACGCGGATTAGGGCATTTTGGCTGGCAGTTTTTGCACAAAATAATTACTTTTGTTAATTTAATTACTGGGTTATTATAAGTGATAGAACTGTGAAATTTTCGTTCGCGAATATTTCATTATGAGTATTATTTTTCGACATTAAAATAAATAAAATATTATCTGTAGTTTTCAAATGCGGTTGAAAAATAGATTGTATGGGAATGGTCACATCTGTTTCACCTTAACGGCCGGCTTGATCTAGTGTTAAGGCTTTTGACTCGCATTCCGAAGGTCACGGGATCGAATCCCGGCGTGGGCAAATAAATTTTACATTAATAATTTGTGTTATTTCACAATTAATAATAATAATAATAATAACGTTTATTCATCAATAGACTTTTTACAGTTTTATACATTTTGTTCTTTTATCATTGAGTCTATTGATGAAAAGGTCACTGCTCAGCTACAATTCAGGATTTCTCCAGGAATGCAGCTGATTTTCAGCAGTGCCTTAATTTAAAAAAAATATATAGTATATTTGCGGCTCGTTCCAGAGTGGAAGATACTCTTAGTATCGCTCTGCTGTAAGACCACCATTTAGAATTGAAACGTTGCTTGAAATGGCGTAAGCCGTGTTTGGTGACCAGATCTGAATAGCCAGGTACTTCCCCACCCATCTCCTTCCCCTCGCCACTACCTTCAGCCTCACAACATACCCCAATTGGGGATTCCATAGTCTCACTGGCTCCAGGCGGGAGCAGTTAAGACTTTTGTGAGGTATTACTATAAAAAAACCTTTCAGACTAATTTGCTCCCTGTTCAGAACAACGTAAGGTGTGTCATTTTTAAAACATTTTATTACTGCATTCAAAAATTTAATATTTCGAAAATGATATGTTTATTTTAATTCTTAAAATTTTGAAAATTTATTTCATCACCTTTCAAAAACAGTGAGTTTTCAGAAATATTCCATTTAATTGGATTTTATTGCACGGAAGTAATATTTTGACCATTTTGATTAATTGATAATATAGTGAAACAATTTAAATCTTTATTCCATTTTTTTTACCGTTACCGGTTAACGTTCAAAATTGTTATAATAATAAAATAAATCATAATTATTATTACGCATGTCAGCTGTTTCGCCTTCTGGAGCCATTATCACAACATTTTTACTAGAGTTAAAATGATGTTACAAAATTTAAATACGATGAGAGCAAAACAACATATAATCAAAGAAAGAAATCAATATATAACACATTAACAATGATATACAAGCTTAAAAATAATGTACTTCCAAATTATCTGCAGAGTAATATCATGTTTCAAGAAAATGTTCACAGTTATCCTACGAAAAGACGCGGAGACTTTAGGCTTCCCAAAACTAAACTTACGTGCATACAAAATAGCGCGTTTTATAAAGGGCAAAAAATTTACGACAGTCTGCAAAATGCCGTAAAGGAAACCTCAAGTCTCAGCACTTTTCGTAGGATATGTGCATTACATGTAAAAAATATTTTCTGATTTGTAACATACGTACCAATATTATTATGTTCACATAGTTATCTTATATAATATGTCTAGTTATCTTTTTTATTTAGTATTCCTTTTAAAATATATTTATTAATGTTAATGTACTTCATAAATTGTTTTTTTTAAATATTTTCCTACTAGATGTGTGAAAAAATTTACGTACATCTAAATAACAATTTCAAAAACAAAAAACAAAAAAGCTGTCACAACTAATATACAACACAAGTATTTTTAATAATTATACTGCACTCATACGTATGTCTCACCTGAATTAATCATACTCTTAATGCGAAAGTTTGTTAATATAAGTTAAATATTGAGACTTTTCAAAAGCGCAAAGTAAAAAGCCGAGTCGATGTATTACAGGTTGTACTTCTAACTGCAATTAATTAGCATCAATTCATTGTTAACTCCCTACTCGCTTCATACTATTCACTTTCCAGAACTTTAAAGCGCACTAAGTCAAATTTCGAACACTCCAATCTCGAGTAAACTGCGCTTAAAACTTTCTCGTTTCTCTGTGCAAACGATATCAATACTATGTTTGATCGAGATTTGTAAACCAATTAAATTGGTAATTGTGAAGGCCTCTTCCATTCTGAAACCAACTTAAAGGTATTGGTGATGGAGAAATAACAGACTTGGGAAAAGCTGATACTAAACCACTTCATGTCACAAAAGAGCCTTTGCAAAAAAGCTACATCATGATAGACTCAATGGAAGCAATCACCCATTGATCTGTTGGCTCTAGAATAAGCTTTCATGCATAATAGATTTGTGACCAATTACTGACTCTAAACCGATCCGTAATGTACATCCGACAGTTGACTTTGGGGGGTCACCTCCGTGCCAGTGCCCAAATTGGGTTGACATAGTCCCATTGAAGCTCTTGAGCGGTTTTCACATAATCATTTTAGTCAATAATTAAGCAATTCATTTATTTATTTTGTATAATATCTTACATTTCAAATACAATTCAGCAATGTCGGCCTGACTGGGTAGCTCACCTGTGCTGAGGCCTCCATTTTACAAAACAAAAATTTATACATAATACATTAAAAATAATATAAAAATTATGCTAAATAAAAAAATATAATTTAAAAAATAAAACTAATAAAATTAAAAATTTGTAATTAAGGTAAAATTATAGGTAAAATGAATTATTTTATTACCAAAATAAAAATTAAAATCGGTATATAAGTATTATGTGTTGGGTGTTTGTGAGTGATGTGTATTTTATATTGGTTTTGTGTGTTACGTGTATGGGTTTTTTATTCTTATTTTGTTATGAAATTTTGGTAATATAGTATTTTTGTTCTTTAATCTATTTTGTAATTTTGAGTACGATTTTTTTTTCTTTCATTTTATTTTCAAGGGTAAGACTTTTGAATGCTTTTATAGTACGATATTTATAGTGCCTTTGTCCAAAGCTTTTATTTACCGTCGGAGTTTTTATGTGTAAAACTGGTCTTTGAGTGATATTTTGAGATTGTTTAAAATTGTTTTTCTGGTCATTAATGTAGTTTAGCAGTGTTTTAACATATACATCTTCTTCTTCTTTATGTGCCTTATCAGGTCCCCCCGACGTTGGCGATTACTCTTGAAAAGGTCTCTCTGTCTTGCGCTGCCCGGAATAGCTCCTCCACACTTCTAATGCCGGTCCACTCTCGTATGTTTCGCAGCCAAGACATTTGTCTCCTACCAGGCCCTCGGCGACCCTCTATCTTGCCTTTCAATATTAAATGGAGCAAGTGATACTTCTCCCCTCGAAGTATATGACCCAGATATGAAATTTTCTTGATTTTAATTAATATAAGCAGTTCCCTATCTGCTCTAGCCCGCCTGAGAATTTCTATGTTGGTGATCATGTCGGTCCATGGGACCTTGAGCATTCTCCAGTGAAGCCACATTTCGAAAGCCTCTAACCTGTTCATGGTATTTATTTTCAAGGTCCATGTTTCACAACCATACAGCCAGACCGACCACACATAACATTTTAGCATTCTCTGCCTTAGTTTTAAGCTTATATTGTCATTGCAGAAGAGGGATTTCATTTTTATGAATGCTGTTCTTGCTGCTTCAATTCTGCACCTAATCTCTATATCTGGGTCAAGAGTCTCCGTGAGGATACTGCCGAGGTATCTAAATCTCTTCACCTTTTCGACATTACAACCATTTAACTGAATCATTGATCCAGAGTGATCTAGTCGTCCAAAACTCATCCATTTAGTTTTATTGACGTTGATTGTTAGGCCCAGTTGCTCACCAGCATTATTAACAAGATCTAATAGGTCTTGGAGGTCACTGATACTGTCAGCTAGTAATACAGTATCATCTGCATATCTTATGTTATTAATGACAACTCCGTTGATCTTGAGACCCTTCTGGGTATTACTTAGGGCTCTTTTGAAGACATAGTTGGAATAAAGATTAAATGATAGTGGCGACAGGATACATCCTTGTCGTACTCCACGCTGAATGGCGATTGCATTAGATCTCTCATTCCCACGTCTTATTTCTGCTGTTTGGAACCAATACAGGTTTTTAATGAAATTCTGGTCTTTGGTGTCAACGTTACAATCCGCAAGCATTTTCATTAGGTCAGCATGTTTTACCCTGTCAAATGCCTTTTCGTAGTCAATAAAACAGGCAAAGACTTCCTTTCTTTGGTCACGATACTTTTGCAATAGTACGTCGACAGAAAATAATGCTTCACGCGTACCGAACGCATTTCTGAAGCCAAACTGAGTATCATCCAAGTCCTGCTCGCACTTATCGCGTATCCTTGCATGTATTATTTAAAGGAATAATTTAAGGACATGACTCATCAAGCTTATTAATCGATAGTCACTGCACTTCTTCGGGTATTGTTTTTTAGGTAATGTCACAAAGGTAGATTTTAGCCAATCTTGGGGTATATTCCCTGTGTCGTATATAGAGTTAAATAACCTCAACAGGTAGTCAACATTTTCATTATCAAAGAGCTCAACACCTCAACTGGAATATCGTCTGGTCCGCACGCTTTTCTATGTTCTGAAGTCTTTATCGCATGAAGAATTTCTGATTTTAAAATCGATGGTCCATGCAATTGATCGTTAGGAATATTAATGTTAGGTCTAATATCTTTGAATGTATTATGAATATACTTTTCCCACGTTTGTAAAATATCTTTTTCATCCAATATCAATTTATTGTAATCGTCAACTAAACATGATGGAGTAATTCTTCTAGAAGTGCCTGTAATTTCCTTCAATTTTTTGTGAAGTTTAAATGCATTGTGACTACGACTGTACGACTCTAGTTCTTCACACTGTGACTTCATCCATTCTTCTTTGGCTTTTTTAATTTCACATCTAATCGTTTTTTGTAAGTTTGTATATTGTGTCTCATTATGTTTGTGTTTACGTCTCTCATCCATTAAGTTCAAAATGTGGTCAGTCATCCAATTATTTTTTCTAATACATAATTGGCGTATATGTAGTGCGTCACAACTGTTGAATA
The DNA here is from genome assembly GCA_917563855.2 of Limnephilus lunatus. Lineage (NCBI taxonomy): Eukaryota > Metazoa > Arthropoda > Insecta > Trichoptera > Limnephilidae > Limnephilus > Limnephilus lunatus. The sequence continues at coordinate 105,325,891 of OU830593.1, forward strand.
TTTGGTATGTATCAGATAGAATATGTTTTTTAATTATAACTTTAAGATCGTTTTCTGCGCGATTTCTAAGTGATCGATAGCTGAGTTTGTTGCTCCTCCCCATATAGTTATTCCATATTCTATTATTGACTGACAAAGTCCAAAATATATTGTTTTCATTTGTTTTATTTTATATATGTTTCTTATGTTTACGAAAATGTTAATTGTTTTGAGGAGTTCATTTGTGATTTGTTTGATATGATGTGTCCATTTAAGGTTATGGTTAATTACCATTCCTAGATACTTTATTTGTTCTGTTTTTTTCTGGAGAAGGGCAATTGCAGATGTTGGTATTTAATGTTATTTGTGTTGTTTTTTTGGTTGTCCCGTGCTGTTTATACTGTACGTTGTAAATTTTGTTTTCGATATGTTTATTGTAAGTATGTGTGAGTCTAGCCATATTTTCACTCGCGGATTTCTAAATATGCTATGTTAAATACATTATTCCAATCCTTAGATTTAAAGAGTAAAACTGTGTCGTCGGCATAACTAACTATTTTAACGTTTATTTCCATGCTACTAAGTTCATTTATGTAAATAATGAAAAGAACGGGCCCTAGTATGCTTTCTTTTGAAACGTCATATTATGTAATCGGCAGTGGTTTGCTAGTATGGTTTTTAATTTTGACTTGTTGTATTCTATTATTCATATATTTTTTTTATAGTTAGAGTTACTTGCCTTTGATACCCATATTTTTTAATTCTTTTAAAAGTGTATTGTGGCAGATTAAATCAAAGAAAATTTATCAAATAAGGTATCATATTTAAGCAACTAGCTATCATGTAGTCCAGCGTTCCTTGTCCATATTTATTTAAATGCTTAGGTACAATTAGTCTTTCATTTAAGAAAAATGAGTATTTTAATGTGGTCCAGTTTATTTATCTGTTCAAGGCTATGTATATATTGCATATGTTGAAATATAATGTTATACCACAATATTTCTCTACTGAGAGAATTTTGAAATTCTGTTAAAAGTATGGATTATTATGCTTTTGTTAGTATAAACTTTTAAGAGCTAATGATTTAACTAATGAATTTTGAACTGATTGAACATGATTTACATTTTTTTCACAGGAAAGTCCCCAAGCTGAAATTCCATACCTTATAATAGATTCAGTTAGGGGGGGTATTCTAGTCCAGAACCATGAATTGTAGGTATTTTTGCAGGAGAAATAAAAAAACAAATATTTTTTTCAAATTAATAAATAACTTTGTTTTTACCACTATAATTGATTATAAAAAACTGACATGTTTCGTAAGCCAAGCTTACTTCACCAGGGTTTTAATAATACTAATTTTTAAAAATAGACATAGAACATGATGTCAATAGAAAAATAACTAACATAGACAAATAATAAACATAGACAATGGTAACAATGTAAAAATGAGAATGGGTAGGGACAATATGGAACAATTTAAAATTAATTAATTAATTAACAATTTTTAATTCAACAATTTTCTATTGACACTATGTTCTATGTCTATTTTTAAAAATTAGTATTATTAAAACGCTGATGAAGTAAGCTTGGCTTACGAAACATGTCGGTTTTTTATAATCAATTATTGTGTCAAAAACATAGTAAATTATTAATTTTAATTAAAATGGTGCCACAAAATAAGTTTGCTGTTTTAGAAGAAATTTTTATTTTTTATTTTTTCATATGAAGCAGATACTTGTTAAAAGAAGATCTTAAAAGTGCCTATAAAAAGCAAAATAATATCAAATTAACACTAAAAGTTTTACACATAGGTGAACAAACTACACCCGGTTGAATGGGATTTGTTTGGCGACAAAGCTCGAACTCGAAAAAAGTAGTTTTAAGGAAAATATTTTTAAAGTTTTGTTCTATTTAGATTCTAGTTAGATTCCATCATAAACCGCGACACTAAAATGGTTTTAACTTATAAAATAATTCGAATTTCTAAAAATCCTTTCATTAAGGAGGTATTTTTTGAAATGTGAAAATTTTTTTTTTCTTGACCAGAATACCCCCTTAATGACAAGTAAATTAACATATTCTTTAACCAGTTGAATATTTTCATGACATACATTGGTTTTACAGGAAAGTCCCCAAGCTTTAATTCCATACCTTATAATGTATTCAGTTAATGATAAATAAATAAACAAATTATTTGACCAGATCAATATTTTCAAACGTACAAATGCAGGGATACTAACATGTAAGCAGTCTGAATATTTCAGGTGTAATAATATTTGCATTGCCATTGGATGATCTAATATGCATCAATTTAGTTTTTTGCATTGATAGTGGTAGTTAGTCATTAGACGTCACATACAAAAATATTCTATTATACAGTTGAACCGGTGTTATTTTGTAAGCGGATTTTTTTCGGTAATTTGTCCCGGCTGTTTGGTCAGGACGGGGCGCAAAGCACGACATAATGTTATTGTACCGGTACCGTGACCACAAGGCGCGAGTTTAATAATTTAATGTAAGGACATTCTTAATAAGATTAAACCTAAAAGCTTCCTTTTATCCCTAGTTCACTTTAATTATGTAAGAACACTCAGGTCTCCATTTACAGAGACTCGACTATCCTCAAACCCGACTTGACTTGAGAGGAAATACGAATATCATTCTACCATTACAGAATTTCATATTAGGGGAATTACATAACAAAAAAGAGGTTTACATGGCGAAATTAATGAGGCATAATTTCCACGTACCGATTAATGCCAGAATTACACAAAAGACAGAATTACAAAGGATGAAATTACAACACAGAGAATTACGCCTATTCGAAGTACATAAAACAAATACTTAAAACTTTTTTAAACGACTTCGAAATGGATTAGGTTCTTAATTCGACATTTTTTTATTATTAATGTTTGCTACCTCAGAACTTACGATTGGGTAAACCGATATTGATAATTCTTTTTTTATTTGAAAGCTGGTGCTTTCCATGTAGTTTAATTTTAATTTGGTCTAGTTATGACAATGGCATCCAGAAAAAAACATGTAAGTCTTAAATTTGCAATAAGTATGTGCGCGACAAATGGACGAAAACTTAATATTACGCCAAACAGATTTCGATCATTCTTTTTTTTAAGTAAAAATTCTTTATGTACGCTCGTCCCTAAAAATAAAAAATAAACAAAAATTTTAACAAAACAAAAAACGACTACAAAAAATGAACTAAAAAGAAAAAAAATTATTTCGAATTCTTCTAAAAGTTTATAATGAACTTACTTTTTCTACTCATCAATATGTAGTTATAGGTAACGCAACGAAAGATGAGCACAATAAAAATGCTTAGAATTGATGTATTGGTCTATCTGTATGAATGTCAAGCGACGCCCACTAATAGATAAGGTTCTCTGTCTTGCTTACGCTCACTTATTGTAACTAGTTAGAAGAGAGGCAAGTTTTAACGACACCCTTACGGATTGCACTTATGGGGTGTCTTATTCATTCAGTTCGTAATTTTTTTTAAACATACGTGCACCTACATACCGCAAGTAAAATAATTATTAATTTTTAAATTTGATATAATAAATAGTTTTCATCATTTTTAATTCGAATCTTTATTAGTAGATTTAAAGAGTGTTTTTAAAGAGTGCAAGTGTAATATTTATTACGACATCATGGAGTCCTGTTTCAAAACGGGACGTGGCAAATCACTGAATGGACAAAGTCGTGAAATTTTATTCCGCGTGTTTAATTATTTTATGTATAATATAAAAAACGGTGGCCAATTTTTAAGCATGAATGACTTATATGATTTGACGTCTGAGGCAACTGGAGTATCGCAGACTAGTATTCGACCTATCGTAACTGGAGTGGCAAAGGAAGCAGAAACACAACCGTCGTCATCGTCAACTCAACGACTAACATTCAGCACACCAGGGCAGAAACGACGCAGACTATCAACCAAATCAGATGTAGATGATTTCGATAAGGAAGTTATTAGAATATGTGTCTATGATTTTCATTTAGTTCATAAGTCTTTGCCAACGATGAAAAAGATTCATAGAGTTCTGAAAGGAGACATTGACTACGCAGGGTGTATAACTACGTTAAGGAAAGTTGTTCTCAATTTGGGTTTTCGATGGAGAAAGACGGAAACAAACCGAAAGTTGCTTATTGAAAAAAATGATATCCGACTTAAACGTACCACATATCTCACTAAATTAGAAGAATACAGGAATGACGGACGTCCAATTGTGTATTCTGATGAGACATACATTCACAGTACACCGAAAAACAATTAGGTACCTATAAATTTTGATTGCCGTAATTTCCGTGAATTAGGGTCATTACCAATGGAAGCTTGTTATTTACAGTATTCTTAAATAAATGGCTAAGAATTATTAGCAATACCATTGTTTTTTTATGACTTTGACTTCGAATTCTCAATTGTGAAATAATCATTAATGGTTTTTTTTAAAGCCTAAAACGAAACACGCTGTATGAAAGTTTTGCATCTGTGTGAGTACTGTGATGAAGTCAACTTAACTTGCGAGACCTATACGATTGTTGTTTTTGGAGTCGGTGTCATCCAAGGTAGGTTTGTAACTGCATTCAAAGTTATAGGTGTGATAGAGCTTGTGTCGCACGCGCGACAAACCTACCATGGCTGACACCGACTCCGAAAATAACAATCATACCTACATATTGATGAGTAGAAAAAGTAAGTTAATTATTAACTTGTAGAAGAATACGAAAATATTTTTTTACTTTTTAGTGCATTTTTTTAAGTCGTTTTTAGTTTTGTTAAAATTTTTGTTATTTATAATAAGATCTCACGCCCGTGTGAATTCGTCCTGACACCAATAAAAAACTTTTTTGCAGGTTTATTTTACATTTTCCAAATCAAATATTAGTATGGAAAATGGGAGGTGGGTAGGAGTGGGTGGGAGGAGTAAATTGGAGGCGGGTATTGGTACCGCCACCCCGAACCATTTATTAGATAACCAACACCCTTGCCATGGGTCACCCCAAGTGTGCTACGTTTAGTGACTTACGCAGGGGATCCCGGTGCAAGAGGTGAGGTTTTTCTAGGTATTGGCCTCTAATGTGTTTGCCCACCTGATACATGGCGGGCCGGATTAGGAGAGACTGGTTGAGGGAGACCTAGCCTAGACCTCTCCAACCAGACTCTCTCGATCCATCGCCTTTCACCGCAGCGGGAGGGATGGATTCAAACGCCCCTCATTTCTGTACACATTGACTACCAGATCCCTACCCACCCCTCGGTACCATGCCAACTCAGAATCAACTCAACTCAACACCTCTTTGAAAAGTCATTAAAAACTATTAAAAAAAAGAAAAATAGCCTATTCATAACCTAACCTAACAGAACCCATTTATTCATTTTTTATATATTTTTTTCAAAACAATTATGACATCAACTCAAAAGGAGCTTTTGAGTTGATGTCATTCTAAGTTGTCCTGTCACTCCACCCTAATTTTTTTTCTTCCCAGCACTTCCTTTCCTGAAAAAGAACCTCCATACAACATCCATCAAGATGACGTAGGCCATGAAAGATTTTTTTTCCTCAGGGCTTCCTGTGTAAAGTTAATTAAAAAATTAAGAAAATTTTCTATTATAACGGTCCGCTTACCGCCGATTCGATCCATCAGCGTTTGTTCAAATTTTGATAGCCATTATATGTGACGATTCATCAAACAACCCATAGTGTTTCTTGTTGATTATCTCATTATTTCTGCATACTTATTTGAGTAATCTGTTCGCCCCGCATTTCCTTTGTATCATTTATTCATGCTCACAAAGCCTCAGTTCTCGGGAACATTCAGCGGCGCAGAAAATTAAACGCTAAGTTCATTATTAGTCAGCCGCCGTTACTAGAGAAGCCTGCTAGCCACGGTGCACAGTGGTGGAGTAAAACCTTATTTCACGACGTATATGAATAACCAATTGGATTTATTTGTCAAACAGGCTTTAATAATTGCTGCAATGACGACCATTTTATGAAGAAATATGAGGTTTTTGATGCACTGATTTCACTAAATGTTGTACTGAAATACCGGCCCCAAGAAGTTTTGCTTATCCGTTATTAATTTAAACATCTGCCTGATAACCTCAATTTGTTGGTGGACAAGGCTGTCCGAAACGTTAGCTAAAGATGGAGGAAGCGCTAGGTGGTTGTGGTCGAGGGGCAAGACTCTTGACTAACGATCCGGAGGTCGTGGGTTCAAATCCCGACGCGCGCATCAAAAAATTATTTGATAAATTTGTCTTTTCACAATAATTTAAATTTAATGAAATAAAGTATATTTGCAGCACGTTTCAGAGTGGAAGATACTCCTGGATAGATTGGCCTGGTGTAAGTCCACCATTTAGAATTAAAACAGTGTTTGAAATAGCTTTAGCCGTATTTCGTGTCTAGATCTGAAAAATCAGGTTCTTACCTTCAGCCTTAAAACATACCTTAATTGGGGATGCCATAGTTCCACTGCCCCCACCTGCCTTCCCGCTTCACCCGGGATGGGATGTTTAAGTTTTGTTTTGGAATGTTTTCCGCCGAACACGGGAAGCTCAAACACTACAAACATTTATGACCTTGAAAGTTGACAAAAATTGTCAAACATTTATGACCTTGATTGTTGTATGGGAGTGTTGTAATGGACCCGACTTAAACCAAATAATATATCTTATATAAATGTGATACTTTCTTCTCTTGCTATTTTTATCTGAAGTGCTGATATTCCTGCTTAGATTTTCATTATAGATATTCCAATTTTTATAAATAAGATTTTTCTTCGATAATGTACGTACTTTACGTACGACCTCTATTGTACTATTATACAAAGTATCGCCCTGCTGAAAGACCATTACTAAAGGCCGTTATACACGAGCCCGATTTTCAGCCCGTTTCCAATTGGAGACAAAAGTCAACATTTTTCGCTTTACGCGACCGCTGTTTTCATCTCTATTTTCATATCTACGATTTCAGTAGGTATCACAACAAACAGTATGGTCGTGTGTTGTTTGCAGTGATGACAATTGAAATCCTAGATATGAAAATAGAGGTGAAAATAGCGATCGCGCAAATCGAAAAATGTTGACTTTTTTCTCCAATTGGAAACGGGCTGAAAATCGGGCTCGTGTATAACGGCCTTAAGAATTGAAACATTGCTTGAAATAGCACTACCCGTGTTTGGTGACCAGATCTGAAAACCCAGGTACATTCCAACATTCCCTTGCCCGCTCCCTTCAGCCTCACAACATACCACATTAAAATTGGGGAAGACATAGTCCCATTGACTCTCCAGACAGTTATTTTAGTCAATATACACAACAACAAACACAATTAGAAAAACATTGTGAATTACAAAATACGTAGTTAGCTACATCGTAGGAGCGGAAGAGTTTACTCTGAAAAAATTCAACTTTATAAAAATTTATTTAAAATAAAATGACCACTGTAAAGAAACCTTTAAAATGAAATATTATATTTATTATTTTTGGGTTTAATTCGTAAAATTTCATTTATTGAAAAAATATATATGATTAAATACTAATTGAGAGAGTCTCTTAAAAAATAAATAAATTATGAGATCTCAATATTCCACCCGAACTTCTTCAGCAGATCCATGACCCCTTCAAAATATTATATTATTTACTCATTTGGTACCCAATAAAACCTTAGTCTTACATTGAATTTTCATTTTACATTGAATTTTGATAGTTCCTGAAGGCAGTTGGCCTAAAGTTTTACCTAAAGTTGGCCACAATCCGGCCACTGCCATAACCACTTTTTAAGAAAGCTTTTTATCAGTGTTATTATTTATCAATTGATGAATATTGTCACGCTATTTGTAATCCAACCTTCTATATCTTTATACGGATTTAACATCCGTTTTCTAAGAAAGGAAGCAATCTTCGCATTCGCAAGTTTTGGAACTGGCCAACAGCACGCGGAACCAATGACATTTCCCACGAATTGTAAGAATTCTTCAAGCAAAGTGATGACCAAATTCAGTCACCAAGATTATTACCGGAGGGGAAGATCTCTGGATTATTCTGCAAGGAAGATTATATGGACAAAGATGTTTGTCAAAGTCAAGTAACGGACTATTTCGCCAACACAAGATGAGTAAAAGGATTTCTAATCACTTGTCTTTTCCGCAGAACTTTGGAACAAACAAAGCATCAGATTTGGAAAACAAAAAATGATACAACATAATAAAATAAATAAACAGTTTTATTACATTATTTATTTATTGCATATAATATTTTTACCACATACAGTAGTGATTCTGTGAACAGTTAGTATACGCGCGTCCAATAAAGTGTATTTCTGTTTTCTCATATTTAATAAATCAAAACAAAAATTTCCCATGCAATCATAATATTTGTAAGTATGTGGGTACTTACACAACAAATTACTATTATAACAAAAAAAAATTATAATATCTTTTTTTTAATTTCAAATAAGGAAGTATAAATTTTGCCAGTGACAATTCATTTCTCCAAGTATTTTCTGCAGGTAGATTCATTCTTCTACAAACTCTCAAGTAATTAAAATAATCAATATTATGGAACATACCTACCCAAAGAATTTTTTTTTAAATTGTCAGTTAGATAGTGACTTTTATTTTTGTGTAATGTTTTGTTTATAAATAAGTAGGGAGGTTTTCAAATACACGCAGTTACAAATCGTCTGATTTCAGATAAAATTTAGACTTTTGATTTATTAAATAAGAAAAAATTATAAAACTCCTTTTTTGGACGCGAGGTCTACTTTTAACATAACTACTATTTGATTATAAGTGAGTTCTAACATGAAGATTTGGTAAAATAATATTTATTCGCGGTACATTCAAATGAAAGTAAACACAAAAATTAATTCAATGAGTCACGTCTATCCCTGACTTTTTCTTCCATCGACATCTTTCCGTTCTGCATCCCCTCAGTTCTTAATTTTATTTATAATACTTCAACATTGAATGCTTACCTGGCCTTAAACCGTAAGCAATATGCCAATTATAATACCTAAACATTTACTAGGAATCATTGGGTTCATCACATTCAAAATAAATTATTTATAATAATAAGCTTTTGACAATTCTAATAAGTAGCGAATGAAAATTCTAGGTACCATTCTACTTCATTTCATAGTGCAATATTTTTATATCGATATTATAGGTACTAATATTTTTTATCAGCGATTTTTAAAACCTGTTTTAAAAATCCATTTCATAATAATATTATTCAAAATATTGGGTCAAGAGATGAACTGCCAAGAGTTTCATATTTCTACTTTTATTTCTATGCTGCTAAAATGATTTATTGAAAAAGAAATAAAATATTCTAACTAGTATAAATTCACTAATTTAGTCCATAATACTAATTGAGATTTCTATTAGAACTAGGACCTTAAGATTACAACCAAAGATATCAGAGACTAAAGAGCGTAATACACGAGCCCGATTTTCAGCCCGTTTCCAATTGGAGACAAAAGTCAACATTTTTCGATTTGCGCGATCGCTATTTTCACCTCTATTTTGCATATCTAGGATTTCAATTGTCATCACTGCAAACAACACATGAACCATACTGTTTGTTGTGATGCCTACTGAAATCGTAGGTATGAAAATAGAGTTGAAAACAGCGATCGCGTAAAGCGAAAAATGTTGACTTTTGTCTCTAATTGGAAACGGGCTGAAAATCGGGCTCGTGTATTACGCTCTTTAGAATCTTAAAACACGTATATTGTGCACATCTCGACGTTTTTGGTGAAAATAAGTTACGAACTAGATTGTACTAAGGAGAACACAGTAATTGGGAACGCATTAAAATATTGCATCTCTAAATATATATATATATTTTTTTAACGATAGCTTCACACAGGAGGCCCTCGGGGCCTTTTTCATATTTTTAGGGAAAGTAAGGAGAGGAAGTTCTCAGTAGGAAAACGGTATAAGGGATGGGTAGAAATATGGGGAAAGAGGGGTGGGAAAGAACGGGAAAATGTGTCCAGAAGTGACAGACGTATGAATCCATCCCTACCAGGCGGTGCAAGGCGAAGGGTTGACCGAGTCCGACTAGAGAGATCAAAAAGTCTCTCTTAACCAGTCTCTACCGATCCGTCCCGCCACGCTGTAGGTGATCAAGCGCATCCACCGCCAAGATCTAGACAAACCTCACCCCATGAATTCGGACACTGCTGCTAAATCATCAAACTTAGCGAACTACTTTGAGTGACCTATGACAGGGATGTTGGTTATCCAATAAATAGCTCGCGGGGCGGCGGTACCCAAAACCGCCTCTCTAATGGATTACCATTCCAAAGATATTTACCTTACACAGGGGCGGTTTTCTCTAAAGGGCGTTTTCGCCAAGTACTCCCAAAAAAAAACAGGAAATAAGAAAACTTGGATTATAATTTTTCAAGATTTTAAAAATGGCGCACCATTCTATTTTCATTCTAAAAAATCCACCTGTCCGAATAATACTTATACTCATACTTTCCAAGAACGAGTCCGAAATAAATTCCAAATAGGTGCATTATGTATATCAGCACGTATGGGATCTTATGACAATTTTTTTTAAGCAATTTCATAATTTTTCGAAGACAGAAGTTGTTTAAAATATCTTATCTAAACGCATAAATGAACTGGCCGCATTCAAGACATTGGCTGTCATACTCTTGGCCTGGGAAGGAGCTCGCTTGTCTCTGCTGCTGTGCGAGGCCGATCTAGAAGACCCTGATTCAGAAGAAGCTGTGTGGACTGGTTTAGTGGTTTTCCAGATGTTGAAGGCGAACTTCAGTTCTGCTTCGAATGCTTCGCCAAGAGAAACCTGAAAAACAAATACGTTTAATTCAGAATTCAACGTGTAACAGCACGAAAGATTTTAACATGCGATTTCTGAGCATATTTGAAATAAAAATTTAAATGTATTTTTTTCAATTAAAAACAATAAAAATATTTTTACTGTTCAGAGTTGTAACATACGAAACAGCTCGTGTATCGCGTAATAAAGTGAAAGCAGTTGGTAAGATGAAAGGTTGGGATTTATATGGCTATTTGGATCTGGTCACTAAGTAAAGCTGTAAAATGACCAGTTGCGTGCAACTGCAAAGCACTGCCTTCCCTAAGAAAAAAGTGACAAGCCAAGAAGAAGTGAATATTATGCAGGATTTTTTTTTGCGTCCTTCGAATCTCAAACCCAAGTATTTTGAGTTACGGAGGTCGTCAAAATCATGAATATTGTAGGATTTCCATCGATTTTAGAAGAAAGGTAAAATATTGTGATATTAACTTTTTTATTTATTTTTTTTTATTGTGTATTTTATTTAGATATAAAATCTGACATCTTATATCTAATGTTTTCTTTTCTATGACTATTACAATATTATTTTCTACCTACTGACTAAAATTTGGACTTTACAACATTAAGACATAATCCACGAAAAACTGCAAGACTTTTAGCCTCCTTAACATTTACAGGGAGTTCATTGAACATTTTAAAACCTTTATGATAAATATTATTTTGTGTTCCCGATAAATTTGTTTTAGGAAGCCTAAAATCGTTGCAGTTTCTCGTAGGATAACAATGAACTGTACTGTTGATTCTAACATTATTCAACATATAATCTGGTAACATTTTATTTTTTAACTTATAAATAAAAACTAGGGTATTGAAAACTAATCTTTGCCACACACTTAATATATTCAGTTGGCGTTGCATGGTTTTTATCCTGGTATATCTGCTACAGCACAATATAGACCTCATGCCTCTGTTCTGAATTATTTCCATTCTTTTAATTTGTGTTTTATTGCTTAGAAAGATTACACCTGAGCTTGTGTTATAGACCAAATTCCTAGTTTAAATGTCTAATTTTCAATTTTTTTTCTTGCCTCATAATGTATTATTACATTCTATCAGTGCGTTTAAAAAAACAAGGTTTTGAAATTACTGCAAAATTGAAAAATTATTTGGTGTGGAAGCAGCGTTAATTGTTTTAAATTCCGCACATCCTCGCGGAAAATTCGCTAAGGTAAGTTAATGGCATTAAAAATAAAACAGGTGCACTTAAAACGCTTCAGAAGTTCTTGTAATTGCGTGAATTTGCAACTCCATTAAATTGCATCTCCACCGTTACGAGTCTGAAAGTGCGAAAATTTGCCAAAATGTAAAAAATATTATTATATGTTTTCATTACCATAGCATTTTGTAAAGTTCTTCGAACTATGTACATAAACAATGACCAAAACGTCAAACATAATTGAAAATTATTTTACTCGAAAAATGTTTTGGAGGCCTTCAAGATTAAACTAAACAATAAACAACTCAACACAAGACCACTAGTGTTGATTTGGGAGGCGGGTATGGGTACGCCACCCAGGGAACCAACACCTGCCATAGGTTACCCCAAATACGCTATGTTTTGTGACTTAGCAGGGATGACCGGGTTCATGTCTTGGCGGCGGTTGTTTCAAAGAAATTCGTAAAATTGACGGAGATGGAGCAATTTATGTGAAACCATTCGAAACAGTTTGTATTATGAATTATCCTTCAGCAAAACTTTGAACTCGTTTTTCTCGAAACTTCGTTTTTTATAAAGGGTTCCCTTCTATTTTTTTTAATGAATGATTTTTGATTTTTATAAATGATTTTTATGAAAATTTTACATAAAAATCGGAAATAAAATTCGCTGTTCCGCTATTTTTTTTAGATATCAAAATTATAATGTCTAGTTTATAAAATATATTTTTATAGTGAACCGTATGGCTTAATCGCTGTCAACCGCCGAGTAGCAATTTCGTCGGATTGTCCTGTTGGAATCGGCGTACACCGCAAACTCTATTTTAGATTCGAGTACAAACATTTGTATACAGTCTTCTATTTGACTGTGGGTATTAATATAAAAAAAATTCACTAATCGTTTGCTTGAAAATAATTGCGAAAAATACACCCTTGTTCCGTGCATGCACCGTATTGTGGTGCCTTAAATCTGCCAGTGAAATTTATGAAATCTTGTCCTTGTGTAATCGATGTTTGCCGCGCCCGCCGCGCCGGCTCTAAACTCTCGATGACATTGCCTAAAAGTTCCTTGTATATGTATAACAGTTCAAGAGTTGCCTCGTCTGCATTGCGACCCATATCTCATTTTTTCACAACACGGCTACGAGGTGAATCATTACCAGATTAATCATACAAATTAATCATATCAGATTATTCATCCCAGATTAATCATACCATAATCATATGGTCGGAAGAGGAAAGGCATTCCACTGGCTTATGGTAATTTCAACAATAGATTTCTTACCTTTTCATCCACGGCGACCTGTTTAACGTTCCAGAGGAACTCTATGACGGAAATTAAGAAGGCGATACCACATCCGCTGCCCAAAACCACAAAGACACCTCCCACGTTATCAACGCCGAGTTCCGCCGAGCTGGCAGCGGAGGTACCCACACCCTCTTGCTAAAAACAAATAATAAACGCCATTAGAATATTATAGACCATTGTTGTTTTTACTGCCCTTATCCCCATAAATTCGTCACCTCTTTTAAGTTACTCTTCAACCAATAAAATAATAAGCCGACTGACCTTGTAGCAGGTTGCTACGTACATCAAGAGTACATACCCGGAATATTGCATTAGACGCCACGCGTTTACAAATACTTCTAGCCTCTCGTAATCTTTTGGATCTAAGGGCTTTGGCTTGTGGCTGACCTGACGTCAGAGAGATTCAGGCAAGGAAACAGAAACAAACATCTGTCACGAATATCGAAACCATGGCAGACAACGACCAAACACGAACTTCTTGATTTTATTGGTTTTGACCTTTAAGTTAATTTAATTAACTCAATCTCTACTTGTCGATTATATAGTACTTATATTTAAATTTAATGTAGTTTTGCGCCGGTAAAAGTATTCTAATTTCAACCATCCACTGTAGATTTAATTTCACTTTAAATATCTGATATTTTATTTTATTTATATTTGGGAAAATTGACAGCAAATCATAAATTACACAATAATACAATTATAAAATGGTTAATTATGCCAATTATAAACTTTCCACAGATAATAATAGTAAATTAATGTGTGACATTGTAAAGGTGTTTACTAATTAGTTCATTTTTTTGTTACAATATGTGAGGGGGGGAGGAGAAATATAGGATAAGGATTAAAAGGCTAAGGACGCGAATATATAGGGGGAGGGGTAGATTGAACTTCCTAGTTTGAGTCATGTTGCTTAGTGAGATTTTGTTTTATGTCATGTAACGTCGAGTTAAAAACGACAATGTGGTAATAATTTAAGTTGAATGAATGTTTGGATCTGTAGATAAATGAGTTATGTTGGGAGTTGTTTTCTTTGAGCAGCTATCACGCACTGAGTTATATTTTTATCGAGTCATAGTCATATCTTATTGATACTATTAATTGTAACTTGATAAACGATTAAATTCATATTATTTTATTTTGCCTTTAATTTCAGATACATTGTTAGTTGACTGAATTATCATGTTGTCTAGTCTTTGGAATTATCACAATTACACATAATTATCTTACACACCTAAATAATATCAACACATACATATTTGTCGATCTGTCGAAATTGATCTAGGGACAATCTATTTCACTGAATCCTTTTTACTGATTCGTACGCTTATGATGATGCTCTTACCTTACATTTTCCTCCTCCGTGCATTTCTTTCCACCATTTTGCTTTCAGCTGGTGTAATTTTCCTTCTTCTTGCATCTTTAGAACTGCTCCACTGATAGAGGTTCGATAAGGCGAGTCTAAAAGAAAAATGTAATTTTACTCTCCTTCACGGTCATCATCAGCATTTTCTTTCACTGTTCCCATTCGGGTTGACCGAATCTGAACAGTGGGATCCATTGCTTTAACAAGACCTAACCAGATTTCACGCTCACATGCTATAAAGTAGCCTTTTTTATCTATTTATTATTTATTAACGGACTTACGTCGAATTTACAACAAAGTGACACGTTATTTGGGAAAATGTGCATTGTAAGAATAAAGTAAGGTATATGAAAGCAAAGACAAACAGAGAAAACATAAGAATTGTCAAGTCAATTCAAGACTTATCAAAAATTATAGTAATAGAAAATATCTTCAAATGTTTCGTGAGCGACAAAAATAATTTTGGCTTATGCCAAAAAAATCAAGGTCTTGACTTGAGTTGACCATTCTACACATTCTGGACAGTGGTGAATTATATCCATAATTAGTAAAGTGTTGATTGCAGAAGAGCAGTTCTTTATTTCTGAGTCTACGGGAAGGTATATTGAATGAGATAAGTTAATAATGTAGGTGAGTCAATAATACAGTTGATAATTTTGAAGAAACATAAGAGTTAAGTTTTTTCCGACGGTCTTCTAAAGGAGAAAGGTTTAGGGTTTTTTCAATTTCAGTATAGAGTAATTGCTTCTTTCTAATCCTTTGATCTATTACATTCTCAGACTCGATATATTTGTAGTTTAGTCTGGAGCAGCCTTCTTTTTTTACATTAGCCTCACATTCCGGCCCTGTTGTTTAGGGTTAATCAACTGGTTCTTACTCATTGGCATAGCGATTCCATATCCCTTGCTGTCCAGCTTCCCCCCGACCTGCACCAGATCGCAATCCCTCTCCACCATGTACTCAATAGAGGTGGACTCCATTATGAAAGCATACAGCCTCTTTCCCTTCAGTACTCGGTCTTTTCCTTCGTCATTGTTCTTTACGAATACAGAAGGTCTGGTGGACTCCATTGCCGCCCACATTCGGGAGTAAGTAGAAAAGTTGGAATCCTGAATGAAAATGAAAATGTATTATTAGATTTCAATCTAGAGTTTAAAATTTCCCATTAAGTAGAGAGTGCATAGGTATTTTCATAATTTTCGTACTAAATGTACCTTGAAAAAGCCTGAAGTCGACCCTCCTAATACTGCACCATATTTTATCTTGGTCTGTTTAGCTAGATCTTCTGCGCTTGAGATAGCAACATCCATCCTCTCATTGGTTAGGAAGGCTGCTAAGTTGGCAGTGTAGGAGGATATCATGATAAGCGTGAAGAACCACCACATTCCTGACACCATCCGAGTTGATACAGCCCTGGGAATTAAGAATTATTAAAACAATATATACAGTAAAAACAATATATACAGTAAAAACAATATGTACAGTAAAAACAATATATACAGTAAAAACAATATAAATAGGTGTAACAGACGTGACGCCTTTACAAGAACTGTAAAATAGGTCCGGGTCTAAGTGCACGCTGATGAGGATGTATGATGAGTAAAATAATAAAAGCTGGCCTCCTGCACCCAGTGTCTGATGAGTAAGGGACACTGGATGTGCCTATTCTTCTGCCTGAGCCTGGCGCCTTGCGGTGTCCTGGAGTAGGGCCGGCTTGTCTGGAGGAGGTAGGCACCAGGGCGGAAGACAGGCAGAAGTCGGCGGGAGGCAGCTGGTGTTGAAGAAAATACTTCTTAAGTAACAAGTAATAAAACAAGTTTTGAAGAGTCGAAGTGAACTGATTTATTTTAAAATTGGCATGGTATATAAAGGGGACTTGTACCCGACAGCGTTCGGACAGTGTTTTTTACAAAAAGTGGAGGGGTTTTCGTCCTCAGACCAAATGGTATAAATAGGGCGGCCATTATGTGGGCACCCTATTTTGCCGGTGTCACCGTTGAAGGCGGTCGCTTAAAATGTGTTTTTTATAATAATTCTACAGAGTTAATCGTGTACATATGTGTTCGTTATTATACAGTAATCATGAAATAAACCAATTGTCTATTGCTAGATTTTTAGTTAGAGACGTTTAGCTCATTTTTGAGCTAAATCGCATAAATATAAATTGATTTGCCGTTTGGCTGAATATCTGATTATTTACAGGTACAATGTTATTTTTACGAGGTCCCCCGTAAGATGTGTTAATGAAACCTGTTTGTTTCACCATCTTACGGGGCACCTGGATTTTTAAAATCGGAAAAACGTATTTTTACCGAAATTTTTCTAAGTGTTTTTTGAGGGTCATTTATTGCCCTAGTTTGAGTATTTTAAGGGCTAGAGACTCAGGCTCTCTTTCCCTCGATGCCTTGTAGGACTGCGGAATGAAATTTCTTAGTTTCATTATCCTACAAGGATCGTAACTAAAAATAATTAACAATATGTCAAAAAAAAAAGGAAACATAAAAAATACAAGTGAAATGATAAGTTGAAAAATGTCCCTGGTGGCAACCTGAGCATGATAGCGTTTATTTGTTGCACCGGGGGCATTGTACATATAAAAACGAAAGTATTTTATTAATACAATATTACAATTAGAATAACTTTTAAATTCTAATTGGAAAACAAACATAAAATATTTTCAACGAAAAAGATCGCCGGCGGTACGGTACTAACGAGTTTAGTGGCCAAGCGGGATTTCTGGTTTTCGAGCGAAATCCCAAAAAATGACCACTGAACTGTAGAGGATACCGCCAAGGATGTTTTTCGTTGAAAGAACATACGAGGATATGTAACACGTCCGTTACACTCCCCCCGTGCAGCTTGGCTGCACTAGTCTTCACGACGTGTTTGAGTAGAAGAAGCTGCATCGGTGGGCGGGGCCGGCAGGATTACAGCGAGCTTCACGGCAGGTCGTACGTATACTCCGGTGCTCGTCTGGATTCGGGCGGTCCTTACTTGGCCGTCTGCAGCAGGGGTGGTGTCGAGGACTCGGCCGCGAGGCCAGCTGTTGCGGGGCATCGCAGGGTCCATGATGACCACCAGGTCGTCTTTCTTGATGGGATTGACGGTCTGGTGCCATTTTTGTCGGGTAGCCAAGGTGGGGAGGTATTCGCGGAGCCACCGCCTCCAGAACATATCAGCTAGCTGCTGACTGATGCGCCACTGGCGGCGGAGACATACCTCCTCCTCTTGTTTGCCGTATAATGACAACTGGGGCCGGTTGCCTGCTGCTCCCAATAGAAAGTGGTTGGGAGTGAGGGGCTCCTCGTCTCTCGGGTCTGCGGAGACGTGTGTAAGAGGACGGTTGTTGACGGTCCACTCAGCCTCGGCCAGTGCTGTTCGTAGGGTCTCTTCTCTTGGGGCCCTCTCCTTCAGGATGGCTCGCAGGGCGTGCTTGACTGAGCGCACCAGGCGTTCCCATGCTCCCCCCATATGAGGAGACATTGGTGGAATAAATTTCCACTCTATTCCCTTTGAAGTTAGATGATCCCTCATCCGGGTGTCATCTTTGAGCGAGTTCAGGGCGTCCTTCAGTTCATTGTCTGCTCCGTGGAAGTTGGTCCCATTGTCTGAGTAAATTGTCTTTGGTTGACCTCGGCGCGCCGTCATGCGTTGTAGGGCCATGATGGCTGAGTCGGCAGACAGGGAAGTAGCCAGCTCGAGGTGGATAGCACGTGTGGACAGACAGGTGAAGAGGGCTCCGTACCGCTTCTCCCGACGTCTGCCGATGGTGATGTCCATGGGCCCGAAATAGTCCAACCCGCAGTTTGTAAAGGGGGGAACATGGTGGGCGAGCCGTGATGGTGGCAAGGGTCCCATCAGTGGTGGAGCCGGCTTGCTTCTGCGCATCTTGCAGGTGGGGCAGTTGTGGGCGAGTCTGCGGATGTTTGTGCGCAGTCGCAGCACAAAGTAGCTGCCCCGTACCTCTGCCATTGTCCTCTCTGTACTCGGGTGGTCAGCCTTCTGGTGATGATGGTTTACTAGGAGCCGTGTGTAGGCGTGGTCTCCATCCAAGATTATGGGTATCCGCACATCTCGGGAGACTCTGCTGGTGGTCCGTATTCTTGAGTCCATCCTCAGCAGGCCATCGGGTCCTAGGAAGGGGTTCAGCGTTTTGAGCCGGCTGCCATTTGGTAAGGGAGCTCCTTGACGAAGAGCATTCAAATCGGTACCGAATGCGTCTTCTTGGGCTGCTTTCACCCATCGGATCTCTGCTTCACGGGTCTCCTCGAGCTGCAGGTATCCGTCCAGGGGCTTGTGGGGTCCCACACGGCATCGGTTTATGAAGCGGTGGACCCAGGCGGTGGCCCTGATGAGGCGGGGCCATGAGGAGAAGCGGTTGATCTCTGGTAGAGCGTCTGACATAGTTGAGGTGAGCCCGACATATTGGGCCTTCACTTCAAGGACGCTGTCATCCGGCCGGTGCAGTTTGGACCTTTCGCGCGGCCATTCTGCCTCGGCCAAGGTGAGGAAGGCTGGGCCGCTGAACCAATGTCCTGCAGGTGATAGATCGGGAGTCTCGATGTCTCGGGTGCCAATGTCGGCAGGGTTCAGCTTTGTGGGAACCCATCTCCAGTCTTCAATGCGGGAGAGCTCATCTATCTCGCCAAGCCGGTTAGCCACGAAGGTTGAGTAGGTACGTGGGTCTGTGCGAAGCCAGCACAACACCGTCGTAGAGTCTGTCCAGAACACTGTTCGCGCAATGTTGCTGCGACATTCTTTTTTCAGTGTTGCTGCTAGTCTGGCCGCCATTAAAGCTGATTGGAGCTCGAGGCGGGGTATGGAGAGTGGCTTCAGGGGGGCCACCTTACACTTGCTGGCCAAGAAGGTAGCTGTGACTTCACCATTGATGTCTTCTGTGTGATAGGCGACCGTGCAGCATGCCTGTTCGGAAGCGTCACAGAACAGATGGAGTGTGACGTTGCTTTGTTTACTTTTTAAACAACTTCTAGGTATGGCAACTCCACAGCTTTGGAGGAGTCCCAGCCAGTCCAGCCATCTCTCATTGTGATCGGGTTTGATGATCTCGTCCCATCCAGTATTTGATCTCCAGACGTCTTGCAGCAGCATTTTTGATCTGACTGTGAGGCATGCAACGAACCCCACAGGATCAAAAATTTTCATAACAATGCTGAGCAGCTGACGTTTTGTAGGTCTGCTGATCAGTTCAGGTTCTGCGGCGTCTCTGAAGGCGTACAGAAAGCAGTCGGTCACTGGATCCCATAGCAGGCCGAGGATTCTTTCAGTCTCTGCTTCACCGCTGCTGATGCGTATGGCTGATCTGGCGCGGTCTTCAGGCGGGATGGTGGCCATGACCGCTGGATTATTAGAGGCCCAGTTGGTGAGATGGAAACCTCCTGATGATAGAACTGCGGCCACGTCTTTTACAAGGCCAGTGGCTTCACTGATGGAGTCCACCGCGTCCAGATAGTCATCCATATAAAATTTTGTTTGGATAGCGTCTGCAGCAGCCGGGAAGCTCTCAGCATTTTGTAGTGCCACTCGGTTTCGCACATATTGGGCGCTGCTAGGAGAACAGGTAGCGCCGAACATCATCGAGGTCATCATGTAGGTATGAGGCTCTTCTTGAAGTGTTGGTCGCCACAGGAACAGTTGTGACAGCTGGTCCTCTGCTTTGATTTTTACTTGTAAAAACATCTCTTTTATGTCGGCGGCGAGGGCTATTTTCCCTTCTCGAAACCGGAGAATGTTCCCAAGGAGTGACGTCAGTAGATCAGGTCCCGTCAGCAGTTGATCATTGAGGGAGGTCCCTCGGCAGCGGCTGGCGGCGTCAAATACGACACGGATCTTTCCTGGCTTGTTGGGGTTCACCACGGCGAAGTGGGGCAGATACCACTTGCGGGCGGAGTGCTTTGCCGCCTCTCGTGCTGTGAGCTCCCGTGCGTGGCCTTGCGTGATGAGCCGGTTGATTTTTTCTTTGTACGCCACTGCCAGGTCCTCTTCCTTCAATAATTTCCTTTCCAGGGACCACAATCTTTTGAGCGCACATTTTTTGTTGTCGGGCAGTGTGATATTTTCGTTTTTCCATAGCAGGCCAGTCTGCCATCTGCCGGACGTCATCTGACAGGTGGTGTCCTCCATCAGCTGGTTGGCACGTACCACATGTGCGGTCACCCGGGAGGCTGATGTGATCCCCAGGGAGTCGACTGCGAAGTTTGTTCGTATCAAGTCGCTCAGCAGGTCATCTTTGTGATTTTCAGCGTGCAGGGCCAGAGTGGTGACCGAGTCTTCACTGGTGGGAGTCCCTCCTCCATGGGTAATCCACCCCAGGGCAGTCCGTGACAATATTCGCGTAGAGTCACGGGCTTCATGCACTTCCCTCGAGACAATGAGGTGAGCATTGTCCTGCCCGATGAGAAGTGTGGGTGTGACGTACCCGCCAGGAACCCTTTGTTCTGGGAGGCTGAGGCCCTTCACGGTGCTCGCTTTGATGTGGTAGCTGGTGCCTATCCCGGCGCCGCGCAGTGTGACCTGCACGCGGCGTGATGCTTGATCTGAGGAGCACATGCCTTTTGCCCCGTGGAGCCGTAGTCCTTGGACGGGTCCGGTAGCGCCAATTTTTTCTGCTGTGGCGGCGTCAATCAGTGTGATCGTTGATCCCTCATCCAGCAGCGCGAATGCGGAGATCGGCTGCGTGGGGCCCGTCAGCACTACTGGCACCACTTTTAGCACGGCGCCGTCGGCCTGGCGTCACATGTGGTGGACATCAGCTGTTGTGGTGTTTTTTACGAACGATGGGTCGTGCAGTAACTTGTGGTGTGGAGCGCGACAGTCTCCAACACCGCACCAGTCCCGGGATTTGCATTGTTTGGGCCAGTGTTTGCCATCTAAACATATACGGCACAATCCAGAACTTTTAACTGTCTCAAAGCGAAGTTTTACGTCCTTCGCTGCGAACTCACGACATTCACGGAGGCAGTGGCCCCTTTCACCGCACTGTACGCACCCTTCACGATTGTTAAAGTCACAGTGGGGTGTCACATTATCACTTCGATTTGTGTTTCGCGTACTTTCGTTTTTTCGCGAACGGTCATACTTTCGCGCACTTTCGTTTTGTACTTTTCGCGAACTTTCGTTTTGTATTTTCCGCGAACTGTCATTTTGTGGTGACTTACGACTCGTTTCACTATTTCGCGGCCCGAATTGTTCCGAGGTAGCAAAGGTTTGCTCGCGACGTGGTCTAGACCTCGCGGGGTCGACCATTCCCGATTTGGAGATGGCGTTCGCGACGGTTTTCAGGAAGGCGGCAAACTGGCAGATGGTGGCAGGCACTTCGTAATGCCGCACTTCCATCAGCCACGCCAACCGCATCGTGCATGGCATCTTCCCCGCGATGTCGCTGAGGAGCGCCGGGTTGGTGAGATATCCCTCATTGTTTAGGGAGCGGAGTGAAGCCACCAGGTTTTGCACAGTCCCCGAGAAGTCTGCTATGTCTTCTAGTGATGCCTCTGCCGTCATGTGTGGAAGCTTCTTGGCCTTGTCCAACATCAGGGCAGCCAGTGAATTCGTCCCTCCGTAGCGCTGCTCCAGCACGGCCAGTATCTCTGGCACTTGGGTAGGGTCCATCAGGAGGGGGCCCACAGCTTCGCGGGCCTTTCCCTTGAGGGCTCGCTGAAGTCGGATGAGGTTCTCGCTGCTGGTCATCCGGCAGGTTGAGGTTGACTGGGTGAACTGTGCCCTCCAGGTGGGCCACTCCAGCGGGTCACCAGAGAAGGTGGGCAGATCCTTGGCCATTGACTGCCTGGCGATGAGTGCTGCCATCCGGGGGTCATCCTCAATTGTGGGATGAGGGCTGTCCTGAGCCCTTGAAGCTCTTATGGCCTCCGTGAGCGCGCAGGTGAACTGAGCCATCGAGTTATCCGCTTGGTGGATCCAGGCGCTGGTGTGGCGGGCCGTCTCGTCCGCATTTGGTTGTGGAGGAAACATCGGCAGGCCGGAGCTCGGGCTGGAAGCGGGCAGATGCTGGTCATCAGGTTGTGCTGGCGCTCGGTACTCCTGTTCGCGCAGTGGTACCGGCGGCACATGTGTAGATGGCCCAGGATGTGTCCACTGCGAGTATGAGGCTGGATCCCCGTGATTGTAGTAAGGGGGTGGTGGCACAGGGGCTGCTGGCCCTGGCTGTGCTGATGATGCATAGGGTCCGACAGGTTTCTCCGGTACGGCTTCTCGTTGCCTCTGGTTGAGCAGAGGTACGGGCGGTACGGGGCCGGAAGGTCCAGGCTGCATCCATCCAAGGCTCCCATCATAGTGAGGGGGCTGCGGCGCGGGGCCTCCAGGCCCTGGCTGCGCCAGTGATGCGTACCTCTGGTCTACCAGAGGCACAGGTCCGACGGGCATCTCTCGTACGGCTTCTCGTTGCCTTGTATTGTGCAGAGGCAAGGGCGGTACGGGGCCGGAAGGTCCAGGTTGCAGCCATCCAAAGCCCCCATTGTAATGAAGGGGCTGCGGCGCGGGGCCTCCAGGCCCTGGCTGCGCCGGTGATGCGTACCTCTGGTTTACCAGAGGCACAGGTCCAGCGGGCATCTCTCGTACGGCTTCTTGTTGCCTTGCATTGTGCAGAGGCAAGGGCGGTACGGGGCCGGAAGGTCCATGCTGCATCCATCCGGGGCCCCCATCAGAGTGAGGGGGCTGCGGCGCGGGGCCTCCAGGCCCTGGCTGCGCCAGTGAGGGGTGCCTCTGGTCTACCAGAGACACAGGTCCAACGGGCATCTCTCGTACAGCTTCTCGTTGCCTTGTATTGTGCAGAGGCAAGGGCGGTACGGGGCCGGAAGGTCCAGGGTGCATCCATGATGCTTGTGGTTGCCAAGGTTCTCCTTGGTCCGGATGTCCATGGCTGGTTGGCTCCGAAGCAGTACTCGCTGCGATGAGTTGTGCCAGCCCTGCGGCACCGGGTTGTGCCAGCCCTGCAGCACTGGGTTGTGCCAGCCCTGCGGCGCCGGGTTGTGTGGGCCCTGTCGCATCTGGTGCAGGCCCTGCACGGGTTTGTGGTTGAAGGGCTGCCATCAGCCGTTCAATCTGCTTGTTTTGGTGGCGAAGCTGTCGTCGCAGTTGGCGCACCGTATCCTCGGTAGATGTAGAGGGCGGTGGCTCGTCATCGCTGTCTGCGGAGCCTGTCTCAGGAGTGGTGCTGGGCGAGGGCCGGGGCGTGGCATCAGATATGTCATCAGGCATGTCCAGGACTTCAGGGCCAGCGTCCGGGGCAGTAGGTAGCTCAGCAGCAGGGGGTGGAGGCGAGCCATCTTCTTGGGCCGTCTTCTTGGATCTCAGCGAGGGTGGAGACATCCTGGCGAGGACTGTAGATCCGGCTCGAAGGACCACTTGTAACAGACGTGACGCCTTTACAAGAACTGTAAAATAGGTCCGGGTCTAAGTGCACGCTGATGAGGATGTATGATGAGTAAAATAATAAAAGCTGGCCTCCTGCACCCAGTGTCTGATGAGTAAGGGACACTGGATGTGCCTATTCTTCTGCCTGAGCCTGGCGCCTTGCGGTGTCCTGGAGTAGGGCCGGCTTGTCTGGAGGAGGTAGGCACCAGGGCGGAAGACAGGCAGAAGTCGGCGGGAGGCAGCTGGTGTTGAAGAAAATACTTCTTAAGTAACAAGTAATAAAACAAGTTTTGAAGAGTCGAAGTGAACTGATTTATTTTAAAATTGGCATGGTATATAAAGGGGACTTGTACCCGACAGCGTTCGGACAGTGTTTTTTACAAAAAGTGGAGGGGTTTTCGTCCTCAGACCAAATGGTATAAATAGGGCGGCCATTATGTGGGCACCCTATTTTGCCGGTGTCACCGTTGAAGGCGGTCGCTTAAAATGTGTTTTTTATAATAATTCTACAGAGTTAATCGTGTACATATGTGTTCGTTATTATACAGTAATCATGAAATAAACCAATTGTCTATTGCTAGAGTTTTAGTTAGAGACGTTTAGCTCATTTTTGAGCTAAATCGCATAAATATAAATTGATTTGCCGTTTGGCTGAATATCTGATTATTTACAGGTACAATGTTATTTTTACGAGGTCCCCCGTAAGATGTGTTAATGAAACCTGTTTGTTTCACCATCTTACGGGGCACCTGGATTTTTAAAATCGGAAAAACGTATTTTTACCGAAATTTTTCTAAGTGTTTTTTGAGGGTCATTTATTGCCCTAGTTTGAGTATTTTAAGGGCTAGAGACTCAGGCTCTCTTTCCCTCGATGCCTTGTAGGACTGCGGAATGAAATTTCTTAGTTTCATTATCCTACAAGGATCGTAACTAAAAATAATTAACAATATGTCAAAAAAAAAAGGAAACATAAAAAATACAAGTGAAATGATAAGTTGAAAAATGTCCCTGGTGGCAACCTGAGCATGATAGCGTTTATTTGTTGCACCGGGGGCATTGTACATATAAAAACGAAAGTATTTTATTAATACAATATTACAATTAGAATAACTTTTAAATTCTAATTGGAAAACAAACATAAAATATTTTCAACGAAAAAGATCGCCGGCGGTACGGTACTAACGAGTTTAGTGGCCAAGCGGGATTTCTGGTTTTCGAGCGAAATCCCAAAAAATGACCACTGAACTGTAGAGGATACCGCCAAGGATGTTTTTCGTTGAAAGAACATACGAGGATATGTAACACGTCCGTTACAATAGGTTAAAAAGTGTTACTAAAGACAAATAATAATTATGCGACCCATAATTCAAAATTAAATCATTACCGCACAGTGCACATAAATGCACAGTTAATTTAGCTTGACAAATGGCTTAAAATGGTTTTCGCTTGTATTTTGCATTTCCATCTGATAGGAATTCAGAAGAGCAAAAATAAGCTACTTGCCAGCTTACAATCTAGTAACATCGTAATATTTTATTGATATTTTTATATGAAATAACTAGACTTACCTTTGTCCGGAAGATGGTGGAACATTCATGTAAGTGTTTGTTTTGACAAGGAAAAAACTAAACAACATTTCCCATACTAATTATTTGTGTAGTACAAAAGCGGTTCTGTGTTTGCCTTTCACAGAATTATTGTCTAATTTTTGCAAAGTTGAAATTGAAAAAACAACAGTATCAGTATCTATTTTAATTATTAACCTCAGTACGACTTCTATTGGAATAAGGT
This sequence comes from Limnephilus lunatus, assembly GCA_917563855.2. Lineage (NCBI taxonomy): Eukaryota > Metazoa > Arthropoda > Insecta > Trichoptera > Limnephilidae > Limnephilus > Limnephilus lunatus. Next base: position 105,351,763 of record OU830593.1, read on the forward strand.
TAGCTTTATATATTTGTCAATTTTATCGGGTAATTTTTATATCGACTGTTGACTTAAACTTGTAACCAAATTCTAATAATGGTTATATAATTAAAATAATACTAAATTGATGTCATGTGATCAATCAATCAAAATGTTCGATGAACATAGGAAGACATGAGCCGAAGTGAATGATTTTTTTAAACGGTTTTAATGTAATGATTCAATTAGGCTTGCTCTGCCAAAGGTACTACTTCGAATCTAAAATCGATTAATCAAAGTTCTTCTACAGCAAAATGATACAATACCATGCTACCCAAAATATCTACAAAAAAGGGTCCCGCAAGGGCCACTACTTAAACCACTCCTACTTGGGCATGATGTCGGAACCCTGCTGCAGTAGACTACCCATCATCATCCACATAGAGTTCGTCAAAGTCAAGACGTTTTCTAGTTCGGGATTTTTGTCATCGCAGGGATGAGGGTTGGACCACTCCTTTGGAGACATCCTGTACGGGAATTGAAAAGCCACGATACAAATATTTCATTAGGTTCACATGAGCAATGACATGCTTTGCCTTTATGAGTAATAATAAAAATCTTTAGTAAACTACAGATTTTAACAAAAGCAATAAATCATTTTTCAGTCATTTGCTTTTATGATGTGCAATGCACTGGCTGATATTAATGTAAAACTTTCAGGTAAAATATTTGTTAATTAAATGAAGACAATATTAGCGAAACTCAATCGACAATCTGGAAACAGAAAATTCTGAAAAAGATATTTGCACCTCTGGAACTCGAACACAGGACCTTTTGTGTTCAGAATATAACAATAAATTAAATGCCAAGTTGCAGTTTAATTGTGTACCGAGTTTGGATTTACATTTGAGTTGCATACCAACTGCTGCAAAATTCTGAGAAATTTACTGTTCCGTGTGTAACTATTATTTGGGGACTCTTACGCAGAATCAATCTTGCGTTAAAACCTGCCCGGTTTTCTAAATACAGGTAAATATTTAAGATGTGAAATCCTATCACATGTATACCATTCCTCGGCTGACACCCACGCTATGCCACTGGGTTCAAGTTTACGACTGTTTTCCAAAGAATTTAATTTTCCACATTTTAGAATAAAATCATAACCGATAGGCGGTTGGTATGTTGGTAAGCAATGGTAAGAGATTTTGAACTTTAAATCAGCTTTTATTGGTCTGATAATTATAAATCTGCGGTTGGAGTACCTAAATATGGGGCGGCGAAATTTTCCTCCGCTGACACCCACGCTATGCCACTGGGTTCAAGTCGACTACAAATTGTCCAATAATCAACGGTTAAGTAAACCATGACTACATAATATTCTGCAAAATAATAAATTAAACTTTGAAAAAATCTGAATCAACATTTTCCTACCTTCCAAGGATGAAAAGCAGCACAGAAATTCCAAGGTAAGCCGCCGCCATATAAATCCAGACCTCAATGGATAGTGGAGAGAGGAAGGAAAAGAGATCGGTTTCCTTCTTGTCGGGTTTGGCGAACAAGATACTGATTCCCAGAGTCATAAAGGGCATCGTGAAGTCGACGGCTTTTCGACGCTCGTAGGTGATTGTGAGGTCGCAAATGGCCAGGTCTGCTTTCTAGAGAAAGAAAACAGAAATCATAAGAAATACAAGAAACACTAGAGTACCCTCAGTGTATTAAATAATTGTTTTGTATCTTTGGTAATAACTTTTGGTATATCACGTGATGTCGATGAAGAGTCCGGAGGATCCGGATTACTCATTTTAATCTAAAATTTCAAAACGTCATACTCCAGTCTGAATTGAGATATATTTGTCTTCTTTCTTCATTCAATGGAAAAAGTTTTAAAATATGGACCAACTGTAGAAATTATTTTTAATTGATAAACTTAACGTTAAAACAAGATTTTTATGCATGGCACAAAGGTAGATAACAAATATTATAATCAATAATTATCAGCCTGAAACGCTCATCTACATTGAAAAAATCTTCCGAGAAAAGATACTGGCCGCCAACGGTAATTGAACCCGTTTCAGGAGCTCTGACCACTGAGCTATGGCGGCTTATCTAATACCCGCCAAATTATTCAATATATACTAGTGTTTCATTCGACAATTAATTATTATTACATTTTTCCAACTGAAAACAACCAACTTTATTTTTGTGAGAGAGGTATTGTTAAATACTAAATCTCCCGCTAGGTGTATATATTTAATTATTTGGCGGGTATTAGATAAGCCGCCATAGCTCAGTGGTCAGAGCTCCTGACCGGCAATCAGAGGGACACGGGTTCAATTCCCGTTGGCGGCCAGTATCTTTTAAGGAAGATTTTTTCAATGTAGATGAACGTTTCAGGCTGATAATTATTGATTATAATATTTGTTATCTACCTTTGTGCGTATGTTTTCTTGAAAGATTTTTTCAATGTAGATGAGCGTTTCAGGCTGATAATTATTGATTATAATATTTGTTAACTGTAGAAATAATTTTCTCACCCCGTCGAGCAGTTCTTTTACAAGTCCATTCCATTTTTTAGTATCTTTGTTGTAAGATCCATAATTTTTATCAGGCACCAACTCAAACAGGTATGTAAAGTTCAATATCTTGGAGATTCCATCAATCAGGTCCAAAGAGTACCCTTCAAATCTGTTATTGCCCACAAGCGTTTCTCCGTTTTGACTTTTTCTTTCCATCAGAAAAGGAGCACCAATTCTCGAAGTGACAATGAAAGTCTTATTTCCTGCCTTCTTGAAGAGGTCTTCAAAGGCTTCTGTTGATGTTCTAGTGTAGTCAATTCCTTTCGTAGCATCCCAAAATCCAATCTTTTTGAATCCATCTTTGGATAATTCGATGATATCTAAGACAAAGTCTTTCCGTTTGCCGTCTTCATCAAACTTAAGCATTCCCGTTAGTCCCTCTGAAGTGATCTGGAACAAATACAAAATCTATTAATTTCAAACCAATTTTTTTTCATATTTGAATAAGTTAACAATAATAATCTAAACGAAAATATTAAAGAGAACAAGACACAGAAAAACAGAAAAAAACAATGGTCGCAACTGGGACATTTTTTTTTCAATCATCGCTTCGGGGAAAGAAAGATTTCACAGTGCCGCTCTCATCGAACGCGTTTTTTCAAGGTGCCTAATTAATAATTTCTTTACAGGTGTTATTCCATTTTAATTGAATTATGAACTGATTTAGAGTGAATTTTAACTAAATATTATTTTTGAATAGCTTGTATAATTTTAACCTTTTGTACCAATCAATGATAAGGTCAATTGATTGGGAATCTTTGGCGAATTAGATTTCTTCACAAAATAATCTGCACATTTTGTATGCACAACTTTTAAGTTAATATACCTACTGGATTTGATGATCTCGGTTCAAAGGAATAAGGAACCAATACTGTTCAGTTCGAAGGGTTTAAGGATGGGTTTACCTTATATGATTTTTTCCTAACCTTTTAGGGATAGAGCTAGGCAGACGATAAAATGAACAAAAAGGCAGAAACAGTTGGATGATGTAATAATGTTAAAGAATTCAGAATTTTTGGATATTCATCTATAAATAAACCAAATGTTGTAGTAAGCCGAACCACATAGTAGACATTCTTAAGTATTGTATTAAATATTCAATGTCTTTTTTGCCTGGATCTTAAATTTACAACATTTATTTTGCATTGTTCACTGGGCAGAAACTTTACTACCGGCGGCGGCGTGGTCGCAACCCTGTATCATTTGATATTGCTTTTCAGCTGATAAAAGAACAGCTTTCCCATGTAGTAACAGGATGCAGCAAAAGTTTACATTTTGTGTTAACCGGACACAACTGTCTCTTATATTTTTATTATTTCGTGAAATCAAAATGTGATTCGAGGTAGGTACATAAGATACTACATAATATTAACCTTTTATCTATGTTTGATTTAAAATGATAAAATATATCTTCTAAAAATATCTACTTATGGGCTTGGTAGTTGTTCCACATAACACGAACAATTCATCAAATTTCGAAGATAATATTAAAATTCTGTTATTATTTCAATATGGGTATTTTTTTCACAGAGCTTGAATAAAACTTTCAAAGGACTTTTGAAACGAATTTTGTGGCTACATTTACAAAGAAGGCAGAAATTACAATGCCCAGTTACTAAAACAGCACATCCTTTATGTTTGATAATCTAAGTGCTGTCCATTTGTTCCCTAAGTCCTGAAAATATCGTTCCCTTAAAACTCTGAACTGAATTTGCATCATAATGCAGTGCGATCCTCTCATACATCCTCGCGGCGCGGAAATGTCGCGAGGGCTTTGAATAATTATTAGTCGCTTCGCAACATAGTACCACCAGAACAGTCCAACCTACAGGCTTTTCGAAACAAAGACATGCATTATTTGATAATTGCGAAATTGCCACGTAAAGCCGTGTAACATATCTATTTCGCCAGTAGCTACTGCGTTAATTTAATTCCATTTTAGATTTTAACTTGGTGTGGTTGGCCAAACTGACACCCGGAAGGTGAAAAAAAAACGGAAATTGTCTTTGGTTCTTACAATCATGGCGGTTTATTAAAAAAGTAAGGTTAATTTATGGGCCTTGGGCCGGAGTTCGTTTTGCTTAAGTGCTGGGAAGCCTTAATTATGATTTAAATAGATTCCCGAGTTGGTTACCTACCTTAATGGCGAAGGGGACAGTTTTTTTGAGCCGTGTCAATGATGGATGCCTAGAGATTACGTGTGCGCATCGTATTCCGCGCGTGTTTTTGACATGTTTGCTGCCGTGAAGGCGTGATCCCTGGGGAGTTTTCGTCCGCTTGCGTTTGGCACGGGCTTGTTTTTTGTTTCATTGTCCGCCGGCCGATTCTGTCATGCTGAAAGAAGGAAGGCCTTAGACGCGCGGATGGCCTGTTTGTATTCCTATTTTGGCCTCCTGGACCGGAGCCCCAGAGCTTCGCTTCGTCAGGCCTTTCTACTCGCAACAACACTCCTATGGATGTTCCGTATGGCGTATTTTTATAAAAAAAACTCGTTCTCTAATCAATCTCTATCTCCCCGTCCCTGTTTCTCAACCAATTTAATTACCAGGTATTTATGTTTACTTATAAACCAACTTTATTTGATTATCTTTTGTATCTTTCGAGTATTAAATATTGATTTACTAGCTATCACAAATAACCACTATTTTATTTAAGTATTCTATTTGACTTAACTTTTATTTATAAAATTGTTAATTGTATTGTTGACAACCCTGATTTATTAGGCTCAATTACCTCCCATATACCTACCACCAAGAACGACTCGGTCTAAAATCATTTTTAATTGCATCAATATTTTCACTGACTGAGTCATTTAGATACTTACTTGTACCTAGATTGCATGCAGTTGAAAATGCGTTCAACCGTACGGAATATAATTACAAACAGGCTATAATAACATACCTCAATAAATCAATGTTAGCATAATACCTTCTATTCTTCTGCAAGGGTTCTATAAAACTTAACTAACTAACTAACCATCATGCCGTTTCCCCGCAGGGTAGCCAGAGAGGAAGGACCGCCAAACAACTCGGTCTTGGCACACACTCCTTGCCTCGTTCACATTCATACATCGTCTCATACATGCTTATTATTCTGACTCTTGACATGGCCCGACTCAAGTATATGATTCACTTGGTCGTGCCAAGTCTTTCTCGGGCGTCCCCGACTTCTTCGACGATTCACATTTGCGTCATATATTATCCTTGTACTCCTTTCTTCGTTCATTCGCTCTACATGTCCAAACTATCGGTTTCTTTTTTAATCTCACTCAACGCTTACATCAGCCTTGCATTCTTTGCGAATCTCCACGTTTCTCACACGATCGTACATCGTTTTACCACACATACGCCTCAGGGATATCATTTCTACAAAATACAGTCAACTTTTATCCTTCCTCTGCCAGTTACATGCCTCACTGCCATACATCAGGGTAGGTACCAGTGCTCTATTTTGGACGAGCAAATTTAATCTCAAGATTAATGTTCGACAAAATTATTATGTGCATCTTGTTTTATTAATACCCGTATGGGCGCAAATTAATATAATCGTAAATAAATAAATGGAAAACTGTATTCCACGATCATTATGATTATCAACTGGTATAGCGGTTAACGTTGTAAGGCAAGTGTAAGAGAGGCAGAGCGCGTGATAAATGGGCTAGAACCAAAAATGCTTCGTAAATTCATTTCTATTCAAATCTGTATGGAAGACATTTCTAGTAGGTATGTATTAATAGAATTTTCTTTGTTTAAAACCAATTTATTTTGATTTATATTTGTCGACCGGTTTTGGTTGACCTAAACCTTCCTTAGGATAATAAACGTATAAACTAAATTACAGTAATTACAGTACAGAGTATTAGCTAAGCACAATAGAAAAAGAGAGCATATAAGAAAGGGGGAGAACATTAGAGACTGGTTGGTGGAGTGTATTTATATACCATTGAAGAAGATAACACTAATAATCTTAAAGAAAATATGAAAGAGAGAAAAATAAAAAAAACGTAATGGTCGCAACTGCGACTCGAACCCAGAATAATTAGTGTTATCTTCTTTTATGTATTGCATTGATGGGAATAACCTTCAAAAGTGTAGTGTTCTGTAGTTTTAATAGACACACTAACAGATTCTCCAACACACCATGGATGAAGGTTACTTTTTGGGAATAATAGATTCTTGATATTTATCTGGTTTTATTAAATACTTCGCGTATTACAATATTGACCTCGTTAGTTGACCTAACTAGAAGCTGGCTAAATTGAATTTGATAACACTCTCCCAGAGCTGCTCGACCCTCTGTTGCTCACCACAGGTACTAAGCTACCTGCCATCTAGCGGAATCTAAGGACAGCTCTAAGCACTGCCATCTATGTCTAAAAGCCTGAAGCTTTTAGATACAGCATAAAAAGTTATAAAAATAGAGTTGCTCTTATAAAAAATTGAATTTATATATAAAGTGGTTGATTCAGTGACATTTCGCTATTCCAATTCACTGTAAAATGTTCAATTAAAAGGCGAGGATTCTTCATTGATTAGTTCTGCCCGGAAGTGACGTGACTACAAATCTGCTGGTGTTTATATCAGTTTTCCAGTTTCGCCTAAATGAGATTCTAATCGGCGCTCATCCGTGAAATGACGTATTTCTGGTTTACTTCCTGCCCTTAATTAAACTCCCCTGTCGAAACTCATAATCCAACGGGTTCCAACATATTTACTCCGTGTTAAGGGTAAGACTCTTGACTCACAATCCGAAGGTCGCCGGATCGAATCGTGGCGTGTGCAAATAATTTTTTTTTGTGTTATTTCACAATTAATTAATTTAAAATAATATATAGTATATTTGAGGCACGTTCCAGAGTGGAGGATGCTCTCAGTAACGCTCTGGTGTAAGACCACCATTCAGAATCAAAAAGTATCTTGAAAGGAGGCGTCTACTAATATCTACAGGAATTCCAAAAACTGAACAAACCGGACTAATATCTATGAGAATCCATGTTCTGACTAATAATACGAGGTATGTTGGAACAATATCTATGGAAACAAAAGTGAGGACGAATATCTACAGCTCAAACTGCTGACTAATATCTATGGAACAGGTTATGTCGACGAATATCTACAGCACTGGCAGAGGTTTTTAACCCAACCTCTGCCAAGCTGCCAGTAGATATTAGTCCCACCTACGCTCCATAGATATTCGTCACCACTGGCACCATTATAGATATTTATCCGACCTTAGCTCTGTAGATGTTAGTCTTCACTCTGAAGTTCATAGATATTTGTCCAACATATGAGCTGTAGATATCTGTCCGACATACAGGCTGTAGATATTGGTATCTAGAAAAAACCTGCAGAACGCGCTGAGCCGCTCGCAACTAGCAAAATGGCAAAATAAAGTGTAGGGCTTTCTTTTTACTGTTGAAATTATTTACGAGTATTAACTTGCTTGCTTGTTCTTGCGACTCACAACGTTGTACGGGCATCGCGTCGTATAGATGGAACCATTGTATTACAAATTTTCATTTAGTTTTGAAGAGTTTTAATTTTCAATGTACATTTATTCCTTTTTTTTCTTATCTATTTTCTTTCCTTTATTTTTCTTAATTTTTACACTTATTATACATAATACGAATATTATAAAATCATGAGAATAATGGGAACCCTCTAAGCATATATTACCCATGCAGCATGTGGTGGGTAAAATAGTTAAATACTTTATATTATTGTACCTAGAAAGAAACAAACAGTGGGCAAGAAAAAGAAACAAGAGTACAATTTGTCTAAACATTTTTTATAAAAAGTTTGAGATGGTATGGGCACATAAGACGGAGACCATCAGACCACACAGTGAAGCAGTCAATGTCTATGGAGCTTCGTCGACAGTCATCCTGAGGAAGACCAAAGAACTCTTCGATGACTCAATGCTTCAAAATACTACAGAGAAACGGCCTGGATGAAGGCGATACTCAGAACCGAAGAAGCTGCAACCTGAGAACGAGAAGAGTCGACCCCAATAGCCTACCTGGGCAATGAGTTGGGACAGCGCAAGGAAGAAGAAGAAGAGTTTGTATAAAAAGTGTATAGTTTAATTATAAGTGTATAGTTTGTGAGAAACATATAGTGATATAAATAAAATAAAGAATGTTTCAACTTCTGTATTTAAAAGCCATAATTTTAACTCTTTTAGTATTGGTATTAGTATAAGTATTGAGTGTAGAGAAATGTAGAGAGGTAGAGAGGTATTAATTGTTTTTGTGTTTAATTCTTAGACTCCATTTTTTTTTAAATTTAATAAAAATTTATTTCGATAATGTTAATATCAAGTTCAGCAACTATTATATTATGTATTTTTGTTACAGCTGTTTCGGTTTACAAGACCAGTTTGAAAATGGTCTTGTAAACGAAAACAGCAGTAACAAAAAAACAAACTAAAATACTTGCAGAACTTAATAATAACCTTATTATATTTAATTTTAATTACATTTAATTTTTTTTTTAAAGGTGGAGAAGTAGGTATTGAGGAAGTTTATTTGTCATTGTCACTTGAATATTTTTGGTAGAAGATTGAAAGTTCGAGGTCCAATGAAAATGCAGTGTTTTGCATTTGTTTGGTATTCGTTTGGGTGGTATAAAATACATTAGTATCTGTAATGTTGATTCGGTTTCCGTTTCTTTTCGAATTAGTTTTTGTTTTTAAAGATAATATATTTCATAGTTTGCAGTATAAATAGGTTACGGATCCTAAATAGCTAAGATTCTTTGTAAAACGCATCTGTCAAAAATGTTCTATTTGTATTATACATAACTTTGATAATTGTCTTTTTTTATTTCTTACTAGGGCTATCCCCATGATTAACAGAACTCATTTTAAGACGGGAGGAACTTACAATTCATAAGTGAGAGGAAATAGTTAAAATTTTACATACATAGGTATTTTGACATTAAAAATTTAAGTTTCACATTCAGTATAGACGAAAAATAATAAAAGACAGGTTAAGTAGAAACAAACAACAATAGAAAACTAATAAAGAAAAAATAACAAGGTTATAAAAATATGGATGACTACAGATCCATGTAAAAGAAAAGGAGATAAAATTAAGCAAGACAGAATAGAATATAACAAGAAAATAACATAGTTTCATCCTTATACGTACTTATAAATATTATTTTAAACCATTATTCTGAATTTTTTATTTTCCCGAATTCCTTTGTACATATCTCGAAGCGAATTGTATACGTGTGTAGGCAATATATTTCAGAGATTTTATCCCATATTTTGTAGTGTGTGTTTGAGGTACGCGAATTTTATTGCTAATTCGAGTATTGTGTGTGTAGATGTCTTGATGTTAGTGTGAGTTGATTGTTGAGTAATTTGTAGGATGGTGCTTGTGATTTCATGTTTAGGAAGAATTGTGATTGGAAGAATACCGGAAACTGAATAAATTAATATAAATCTCTGATATGGGTGCATACTTTAAATTTTTAATTTTCTGCTACCGGTTTCTAAATATCTGTGTCATTCACTAGCAAACTTAAAACTGATGTGTTGAAACCGGTAGCAGAAAATTTAAAGTAACAAATAAATATTAAAAATAAAAACTCTTCTAAACAAAATGTCTAGAAGTTGTTACATAGTTAATGCCCAAGAAATACAAAAACAAATGGGCAGATTAAAGCCATCTGCTAGTCTGCTATTTTTTATTCGAACAAATAAATTTTCGAATTAGGTAGGTACTATTGAAAAACTAAAAGCCCAAACCTAGCAAAAATAAAACTCAATTTAGACTGAACACACGCATTTCCATCAGACCAATTATACATAGCGGGCCCAGTCGAAAAGTGATGCACTTTGGGCGTTCAATGTCGACCGGTTAATCTGATAGAGAATTACGAGCGTAGCCATCGCTAGTTCGAGGGGTATTATTGGTGACAGCCTATTTATTTCAGTGAAGCGGCACGATAATTTCGGACTGCCTGTATATTTTATCAGATGGGTAAAATGGGTGACAGGAGTGCGTACTTACCTGCTTACGGAATATGGCAATTTATTTTTAAACTTTATCTCCACATATGTGACCATGAGGAAAAAAAATCCCTCAGGGCCTATGTCATCTTTGGGGTTGCTGTTGGAAGGGAATTTTCAGGGAGAGGAAGGAAAATAAGTTCGGGAAAGGAAAAGTTTTTTTTTACATTTAGGTATGTCATCTGAGATACTGCGTGGAAAGTCTTTTTGAAGAGAGGAAGGAATGAAAATTGGACTCTTCAAGTTGTAGGAAGGAGGAAACACAGAGGCCGGTAGGTACAATTATTTAGTATGAGGGGTTGGTAGGAACCAGGGGGTTAATGTGATCAGCAACGACGACCGTATGAATCCATCCCTCCTTTTGCGGTTCGAAGCGGTGGGTAAAGAGAGTCTGGAGGACAAAAGGTCTCCCTTAACAAATCTCATCCGATAAAGGCCCGCCATGCAGTTGGTGGGCAAAAGCATCCGCGGCCAAGACCTAGACAACCTCACCCAGGCACGTAACGTAACGAACCACTTGGGAACCACTTGGCAGGGGTGTTGGTTATCCAATAAATGGTTCCCGGGGTACCCATACCATATAATTTCTTTCAAGGACCGTCTCATCCTTGGGGATGCTGTGTGGAGGTTATTTTTTAGAAAAGGAAGAAGAGGACGATCTGAAAAGGAAATGGGTATGAGGGATGGATGGGAATCTATGGGTCTGTGTGTCCAGGAGAAACGGAGGTATGAATTAATCCCTCCCACTGTGCTGAAAGGCGACGGGTCAAGAGAGTCCTGCTGGAGAGATAAAAAGGTCCCCTTAACGAGTCTCCAAATCTAGCCTGTCATACAGTAAGTAGGCAAGCCCATCCGCCGCCAAAACCCAGACAATCCTCGCCCCGTAAATCCGGGCACCTCACCTAATTCATTAAACATAGCGAACCAATGGGTGTGAACTATGGCAAGGGTGTTGGTTATCGAATTAATGGTTCCCGTTGAAGAGGTACCCATACCTACCTCTCAAATTGATATTGTTTGTAATAACCATTCCACAATGATTTTTCCTCAATTTCCAAACTAATATTCGTTTGTTGGAAAATACAAAGTGAGTCAATAAATAACATGCTTCGCTTATCCGGTGGAGGGTATGTATTTTGTGGACATACTCAATACTAGTATCTGTATACTATATTATAGTATGTGAATTTAATATCCTATCAAAGCTATGCTACACAGGTTTATAACAAACTCAATATTAACAAAATGTATTGGATAATTCCTCCGTCCCACGGAATAATACGTAACTTTAAGAATAAAAGGCGATGGTTAAAATAAATATTGCTGCTCGCGTATCCGAAAGTTGTAATATTTCTTTACAGTAAATTTGTTATATTGTGTCACTTTATTTCACTAGTAATCTTATTCGTCGTTGCTGGACTTCTATTGTTTTCCACACATTCTTGAAGCCATCGACTTACGTTCGCCAAGCGAATGAAATTGCTGGTATGAATATGAATATGCACCTTTTACTTACAATGTGTTTGATCCCAACGCAAAACCATGCAATATGTGTTTTTATTTACTTTTCCCTGATGAATGATTGGGTGTAAAAAAATTAGAATAGATTTCGACGACTACATTGCGTTCCGTCGCAATTTGAAGATTTTGGTCGAAATACAATTGCGAATAATTCGAATTGGGAGGTTCAAAATAAAGAATTGAACATCAGATTTTTGTGAGATGAATATTTAAAATATCCATACAAAATCTTGTTTTGTTCAAGATTTGAAAAGATCAGCAAAAATAGCAAGCAATAAAGAAAATGAAAGGATACTTCATTACCTTTGTTTGAAAAAAATAAGAACATAAACATTAACATAGCTTGGTAAGTTGGTAAGTATAGCAAGGGGAAATCTATTTTATGAAGATTTCTAATGCTTTTCCTCTATTAATACTACATAGGCTTTTAGAATAAAGATATTCAATTTGTGGTTGAACATAAATAACCATGTTCTAGAGTCAATGAGGATCTGGCAACTGTGGAATTATACTAGATCTGACTGATTACGAACCCCTATGCTTTTTTAGGCGAATGTGTTATATTTTATTTACAAGACATGAGAACAAAACAAAAATTGCATTTTTTTAATTAACATAGTAGTTTCAATGGTAGCGCTGTGTTTTTTTTTAAATTCATTTATTGTAATTACCTATTTTGAAGATTTTTCGACCACCATGCTATGATCATGCCCATGTTGTAGTGGTCCAGTTAAATGGGGTCGATTAGACCCTTGCCACCCAAATAAGTTTTAATTTTAATATCCAGATATTTGTGACTTATGGATTTTAAAAATACCCGATCTGTGATATAGTTAAAAATTGTTAAAATACAACTAAATTTTGGTGTTACTCACCACTTTCATGTACTGCACCAGTCCCAATCCGTGAGTCCATATATTGGGCTGATCACAAGGAACTGACATGGTCTCCACGCCCTGAGATTCATACAAGTCCAGCAAAGCCTTGTTGAAGTGAGTGACTGCATCGTTCATCAAGGCTGCACCAAGCTGGGATACAAATTTATTCCGTTTATTTAAAAAAATTTACACTGGCGTACATCAGGAAAAACCTACGTAATTATTTTTTTTTAAGCTGGACAAAGATTACCTACTCTGACAGTTTCAGGCTGGATATCCATTGGTCGGTTTTTCATCTTCTCCCCCATCTCCCAGTCTCTCACAGCACTTTTCAGTTCATAACTGGTGGGATCCAACATCCTGAAGCCAGTTATGTTTGACCGTCCGTTCTTCATTTCACCAAAGTCGATGGTGTGAGCGTCAATGGACGTCAGGATATAATTCTGGAAGAGACAAAAACAGTCACTTTATAGATCAAGAGCCCGTGACGATCAGACCTTTGTTATTTTATAAAATCTGAAAGTTTCTCTGTGTATGTCCCTAATACAGGTTAAGACGATCCCCGACTATGAAGTTTGGATCACGGTGGCCTTGAAAGATAGCAGTTTGCAAAGGTATATAAAATTGCACCACAATTTCAAGAGCATTTCGCTCGCACTTTTACAATGCTAGTCTGTTGGTAGCGTCGAAATATCACACTATTTCACTCCCACTCGCTTGCATGTATATATCACGCTCGCACCTACGGAAGATTTTAATGTGTCTGACAAGGCGAAGGAACCATTGAAACTGTCTGATTACTGAGAAAACATATGTTGGTAGTTCCTAAAGTAATGTGGAGGACGAACAAAGGACACTGATCTGCACCGTCTGGCCACCCGATTGGTCCCCCAGGCACCAATGGGATGCAAACCTTTCCTCAAGCAACTTGCCTCGCGTTGCATCAAAAACTAACAATCATTCTGCTTTAACTCTCGGTCAGGAGTCGCTGGTCTATAATATTTGTTCGCCCTTCACATTTCTTTATTATTGCATATATTTAAATGTGTCTGTAAATAGTGTTAATAAACTTGTAAGTATTGAATCGTCTTACTTATTCGCTTCGCCATCTACACACTTACACAATAGATTACACACAATCCCCAAAGTAAAATATATAAAATTCAGCTTTTATACTTCAACGTAAGTACAATTATAATTAATTATTATAATATCTTTCAAAGCCACCGTGATCCAATCTTCATAGTCGGGGATCGTCTTTACCCGTATTAGAGACAAACACAGAGAAAATTTCAAGTTTTATGAAATAACGAAGGTCTGATCGTCACGTGCTCTTGGACTATTAGTAAACACTGATGTTTTAAAATACCCATCTAATTTACGAAAATTGAAGCCAAGGAACAAGAATGCATGGAAGAGTCTTAATTAGGCAGAATGAAAACATATACACATCTGAATATTGACCATTTTTATGTACTTATTTATTTAACGCCCTTAGGGTTTTTATAAACATATTACGAAAGATAATGTATATCCTGTAATAAATATCACTAGGTACAATAAATACTTTTTCATGGTCCTTTGTAATTACGAGTACATTACAGTCGAAATTTACAAATTTACAAAAGCTCAACAACTCTATAATTTTATTAATGTATCTTTTTACCTCTGTTAAATAGACTATTAGAAATTTGTGTATTTTATACATTACAATCAAAAACATTAACGAGAAAAAAAGACTGATATATAATTTAAAATTTTATATGATTTCAACCAACGTTCTTTCGATTATCCAAAAATTAGTTAAACAATAAACAATATACTTTTGACTTGATGTAATTCCTACAAGAATTTACAGACCATTGTCCAACATACTACACGAAATATTGAAAAAAAGGTAAGGGAATTGAAGGCCTCCATGGTCGAGGTGTGAGGCTGTTGACTGACAATCTCGGTGTGCGCAAACAAATTTTGTGTGATTAATTTATGCTATTTCACAATTAATAAAATAAAAATATGTAACATATTTGCGGCAAGTTTCCGACTGGAAGATACTATCAGTATCGCCTTGGTATAAGACCTACGTTCAGATTTGAAGCGTTGCTTGAAATGGTTTTAACTGTGTTTAATATCCAGATCTGAATAGCCAGGTACTTCCCCACCTCTCTAATCCCCATCTCCTTCCCCTCCCCACTACCTTCAGCAACACGACATATCCTAATTGGGAATGCCAAAGTCTGGCAGACTGCAGACGGGAGCAGTTGGGAATCTTGTGCGGTATTCATATTTTAAAAAATACGAGTGTGCTTTAGACCATACGACTGAAGTAAAACTTCATCAACTTATAAAAGAAGAGAGAAAGAAAATGTGCGCGCACAATGCTCTCTGATGCTCCTACAGTGTGATACAGACGATAGGCCTGCACTGTGTCTTAGATATACGAAACGTAACTAGCTATGAGAGAAAGAGAGAAAGAAAATTTGTGCTCGCACCTCTCTCTCTTGCCTCTACAGTAATATACGAAACGTATCTCTCTCTCTTTCTATCTTCACTAACTTATATCTCCTTCTCAACTTCAAGCTTACCCTCCAAGTCAAGCGTGCGTAAAGAAGTTTTACTTCAAAAGTTCTTGATGCTTATTAAATAGTGGAAAGAGGTATTAAAAAATCTACAAACCTGATAGTCCTCCATGAGTTTGACCTCACTGGCCTGATTTAGATAGTCAAGGATCCTTTCAGCAGCGCAGTCCAGGATGATGTGAACTTCACCAGCTGCCCTGACTTCCTTCAGCAGGGGTCTATTGTCTTCCCCAATAGCCAGCTGCTTAAGTGTTATTGGGGGATCTGTGGACTTGTGTTGCTTCAACACCTCTTGCAGACGAACAAGTCCTGTGAAAACATGTTTATGTAATCTTTAAAACGAGACTTAATTTTTTTTCTTCGAATTTATTAATGGTTACCTACGTGATTAAATTGCATGGGCTAAATCATAAGGAGCTAGAATTACAGTACCTAAACATTATGCATAGAAAATATTTAACGTAGAATTAATCCATTTATTGGATAACCTATATCCCCTGCCAAAGGTCGACCCAAGTGCATCGTTAGGTTTAGTGACTTGGCAGGGGTACCCGGAGTTAATGGGTGAGGTTTTTCTAGGTTTTGCAGTTGCCCACCTACTGCGTGGCGAACCGGATCGGGAGGGACTAATTGAGGGAAACCTTTCGACCTCTCCAGCGGACTTGTCGACCCATCGCCATGTACCGCAAAGGGACGGATGGATTCATACATTTGTTACTCCTGGACTCATTATTTTTCTTTCAACAACTTCATCTCCCTCCTTTCCATAAAAAAAAACCCTCCACATAGCATTTCCAAAGTTGACTGAGAGATTTTTACCTACCTTGAGGGAAAACTATCATGTGCTAAACTTACGAATTCTGGATTTACACACTGTCATTTATTTATTGATTCTCAGTACTGATTTTTTTTATTGCGACGCCTTTGTTAGTTCATAGTACTTAAAGTAGAATCGAATCACCTCAAATTTAAAACTTCTTGATACATCCATCAAAATAAATTCAAACAGTTAACTTGTATTCTGACTTACTGTCGGAAACAAAAACCAATATTTCAAAGCATTAACTGCTTATAAGTACAACGATTTGTATCAACCATCGACGATTTTCTATCATCAATTACTTTCTGATCCGACAGCTAATCCGCCACATTTCCCCCTCAATATTTCAAAACTTCATTAAGGATGTTTGCATGGAATTGGTTCACAGAGTTATTGTGAAAAAGCTACCCTCGTAAAAAATATTGAGTGACTAATAAAGTTTTCCGGTCAGTGGCTTTCTGATGGAATATAACGCTAACGAACTAAACCAGCAAATTATGTATTTATGGCGAGAGCTTTTATTAAGCTTTTATATTCAGACGCTGATTTATGGACCCGAGCGAATATTTTCATTATTTATGGCAGAGTTTTGCGATTAAAATGCACCGCTGAATATGAATTTCATTAAAAAAATCCTCGATTACTCGAGTCAAACTGATTGTTTTAACATAGCTGACAATTACGAGTACAGTCGATTAGTTGGTTTGCTTGTAATTTGTATTCCAAGTGCATTTTCACAAAGTTAGTAGTTTGATTGTATTTTACGGTGCTCCAGATTTTAAGTCCGGGTTAAATCTTTCCCAAATGAAAGACTAAACCCTTCCACACACATTTCCAAAAATGATTATCTAGTAAATTCACGCAATGTAAGTGCACTATATAAGTATAATAAATACAAAACAATACAAGAACAATACGTCAATCAAAGAAAATATTTCACCGACTCGAGATATTTTCATATCAGAGGGTTCGGCTCTGATGAAATCCTAACTGGTCCGATAAATCCTACTGATCCCTCAATATAAATATTTAAAAAATCTTTCGTAATCCTACATCTATTTAAAATGAACGACTTTTGCATTTTTATATACAAATTTTTTGACAAATCTAATACACCTAAATTTTGAATGAGAGAGCTAGGTATAATGCCAGTAGCCGAAATAACAAATAGTAATATTTTATAGTCTGAGAATGCAAAATTCTTTAAATCTCTTTTCCTAAATCTGTATATTTTCTTATTTTTTCAGAAACAGTTTTCTGAATATTACAAGAATTTGGAATAGCAACATCAATGATATAAGATATTTTTTAATTTTGTCATGTAAAACTGTATCGGGTCTATTATGACTAATTGTTCTGTCTGTAAGAATAGTTTTATCATAATAAATTTTATAAAATTCATTTTCTAAAAATGAATTTGGTTCATATTCATAATATGGTACATTACGGCAGTCAATCAAGTTATGTTTAATAACAAAACTTTGGTGAATTATTTTTAAAACTTAATTGTGCCTAAATGTATACTCGGACGGCGCAAATACAGAACCTCCCGAAATAATATGTTCTATAGATTCCGGAAAAGCCAAACATTTTCAACATAAATCATCAATTTGATTTGCATCTTTGATGATATGCTTCCTATAATTTTTAGTATAAATGACTCTATCTTGAATGGCAAGCATAAAGCCTTTTATTTCTCCGCTCAACTCTCCAATACTCAACCATTTGTTTGAAGAAAATTTGTCAACATATGTTTGGTTGAGATAGTTGAAGTGTTTTGCGTGAAGAATTTGATTTGACATAAGTACTAAAACGAGCGAACCCAAGGGTGAAAACGATGATATTTTTTTCAAAGTCTTCTTTCGGCTAATTATTTGATTGATTCGTGAACAGAGCATGGTTCTTAGTAGAAATCCAAAAATTCAGTCAGTTCGGTGCCATAAAGCCAAAAATATGACCGAAAACAAGTATTAAAAACACCGACACCAAGTACTAAAACGAGCGAACCCAAGTGTGAAAACGATTATATTTTTTTCAAAGTCTTCTTTAGGCTAATTTATTGATTGATTCGGGTAAGGACCATGATTTTTAGAAAGAATGCAAAATTTCAGTCCATTTGGTGCCATAGTGCCAAAGTTATGACCGAACCTAAGTTTGACAAAGTGCCCATAAAACTACAAAAATTTTGTATGGAGAAAATGAAAATTCTTCTTTTGGCTGATTTATTGATTGATTCGGGAACAGACCATGATTCTTAGTTGGAATCCAAAATTTCAGTCAGTTCGGTGCCATAAGGCCAAAAACATGACCGAACCCAAGTATTAAAAACACCGACCCCAAGTACTAAAACGATCGAACAAAAGTGTGAAAACGATGATATTTTTTTCAAAGTCTTCTTTTGGCTGATTTATTGATTGATTCGGGTACAGACCATGGTTCTTAGAAAGAATCCAAAATTTCAGTCAGTTCGGTGCCATAAGGCCAAAAATATGACCGAATGCAAGTATTAAAAACACAGAACCTAAGTACTAAAACGATCGAACCCAAGTGTGAAAACGATGAATTTTTTTTTCAAAGTCTTCTTTTGGCCGATTTATTGATTGATTCGGGTACAGAACATGATTTTTAGTAAGAATCCAAAATGTCAGTCCATGGCCGAACCTAAGTTTGACAAAGTGCCCATAAAACTACAAAAATTTTGTATGGAGAAAATTAAAATTCTACTTTCGGCTGATTTTTTGATTGATTCCTGTACAGACCATGGTTCTTAGTAGGAATCCAAAATTTCAGTCAGTTCGGTGCCATAGGGCAAAAACATGACCGAATCCAAGTATTAAAAACACCGACCCCAAGTACTGAAACGATCGAACAAAAGTGTTAAAACGATGATATTTTTTCAAAGTCTTTTTTTGGCTGATTTATTGATTGATTCGGGTACAAACCATGATTCTTAAAAAGAACCCAAAATTTCAGTCCATTTGGTGCCATAATGCAAAAGTTATGACCGAACTTAAGTTTGACAAAGTGCCCATAAAACAACAAAAATTTTGTATGGAGAAAATTAAAATTCTTCTTTTGGCTGATTTTTTGATTGATTTGTGTACAGACCATGGTTCTTAGTAGGAATCCAAAATTTCAGTCAGTTCGGTGCCATAAAGCCAAACATATGACCGAACCCAAGTATTAAAAACACCGACCCCAAGTACTAAAACGAGCGAACCCAAGTGTGAAAACGATGATATTTTTTTCAAAGTCTTCTTTTGGCTG
Source organism: Limnephilus lunatus (assembly GCA_917563855.2). Taxonomy (NCBI): domain Eukaryota; kingdom Metazoa; phylum Arthropoda; class Insecta; order Trichoptera; family Limnephilidae; genus Limnephilus; species Limnephilus lunatus. Next base: position 105,371,384 of record OU830593.1, read on the forward strand.
ATTTATTGATCGATTCGGGTACAAACCATGATTCTTAAAAAGAACCCAAAATTTCAGTCCATTTGGTGCCATATTGCCAAAGTTATGACCGAACCTAAGTTTGACAAAGTGCCCATAAAACTACAAAATTTTTTTATGGAGAAAATAAATTTATTCTTTTGGCTGTTTTATTGATTGATTCGGGTACAAACCATGATTCTTAGAAAGAACCCAAAATTTCAGTCCATTTGGTGCCATAGTGCCAAAGAAACGGCCGAACCTAAGTTTGACAAAGTGCTTATTAAAATCTCAAAAATTTTGAATGGAGAAAATTAAAAATCTTCTTTCAGCTGATTTTTTGATTGACTCGTGTACAGACCATGGTTCTTAGTAGGAATCCAAAATTTCAGTCAGTTCGGTGCCATAAGGCCAAAAATATGACCGAACCCAAGTATTAAAAACACCGACACCAAGTACTAAAACGAGCGAACCCAAGTGTGAAAACGATTATATTTTTTTCAAAGTCTTCTTTAGGCTAATTTATTGATTGATTCGGGTAAGGACCATGATTCTTAGCAAGAATCCAAAATTTCAGTCTATTTGGTGCCATAGTGCCAAAGTAATGACCGAACCTAAGTTTGACAAAGTGCCCATAAAACTACAAAAATTTTGTATGGAGAAAATTAAAATTCTTCTTTTGGCTGTTTGATTGATTTATTCGGGTACAAACCATGATTCTTAAAAAGAATCCAAAATTTCAGTCCATTTGGTGCCATAGTGCCAAAGTAATGACCGAACCTAAGTTTGACAAAGTGCCCACAAAACTACAAAAATTTTGTATGGAGAAAATTAAAATTCTTCTTTTGGCTGATTTTTTTATTGATTCGGGTACAAACCATGATTCTTAATAATAATCCAAAATTTCAGTCCATTGAGTGCCATAATGCCAAATAAACGGCCGAACCTAAGTTTGACAAAGTGCTAATTAAAATCTCAAAAATTTTGTATGGAGAAAATTAAAAATCTTCTTTCAGCTGATTTTTTGATCGATTCGTGTACAGACCATGGTTCTTAGTAGAAATCCAAAATTTCAGTCAGTTCGGTGCCGTAAGGCCAAAAATATGACCGAACCCAAGTATTAAAAACACCGACCCCAAGTACTAAAACGAGCGAACCCAAGTGTGAAAACGACGATATTTTTATCAAAGTCTTCTTTTGGCTGATTTATTGATTGATTCGGGTACAAACCATGATTCTTAAAAATAACCCAAAATTTCAGTCCATTTGGTGCCATAGAGCCAAAGTAATGACCGAACCTAAGTTTGACAAAGGGCCCATAAAACTACAAAATTTTTTTATGGAGAAAATAAAATTCTTCTTTTGGCTGTTTTATTGATTGATTCGGGTACAAACCATGGTTCTTAATAAAAATCCAAAATTTCAGTCCATTTGGTGCCATAGTGCCAAAGAAACGGCCGAACCTAAGTTTGACAAAGTGCTTATTGAAATCTCAAAAATTTTGAATGGAGAAAATTAAAAATCTTCTTTCAGCTGATTTTTTGATTGATTCGTGTACAGACCATGGTTCTTAGTAGGAATCCAAAATTTCAGTCAGTTCGGTGCCATAAGGCCAAAAATATGACCGAACCCAAGTATTAAAAACAACGACCCCAAGTTCTAAAACGAGCGAACCCAAATGTGAAAACGATGATATTTTTTTCAAAGTCTTCTTTTTTCTGATTTTTTCATTGATTCGGGTACAGACCATGATTCTTAGCAAGAATCCAAAATTTCAGTCTATTTGGTGCCATAGTGCAAAAGTAATGACCGAACCTAAGTTTGACAAAGTGCCCATAAAACTACAAAAATTTTGTATGGAGAAAATTAAAATTCTTCTTTTGGCTGTTTTATTGATTGATTCGGATACAAACCATTATTCTTAAAAAGAACCCAAAATTTCAGTCCATTTGGTGCCATATTGCCAAAGTTATGACCGAACCTAAGTTTGACAAAGTGCCCATAAAACTACAAAAATTTTTAATGGAGAAAATAAAACTCTTCTTTTTGCTGTTTTATTGATTGATTCGGGTACAAACCATGATTCTTAATAATAATCCAAAATTTCAGTCCATTTGGTGCCATAGTGCCAAAGAAACGGCCGAACCTTAGTTTGACAAAGTGCTTATTGAAATCTCAAAAATTTTGATGGAGAAAATTAAAAATCTTTTTTCAGCTGATTTTTTGATTGATTCGTGTACAGACCATGGTTCTTAGTAGGAATCCAAAATTTCAGTCAGTTCGGTGCCATAAGGCCAAAAATATGACCGAACCCAATTATTAAAAACACCGACCCCAAGTTCTAAAACGAGCGAACCCAAGTGTGAAAACGATGATATTTTTTTCAAAGTCTTCTTTTTTCTGATTTTTTCATTGATTCGGGTAAAGACCATAATTCTTAGCAAGAATCCAAAATTTCAGTCTATTTGATGCCATTGTGCCAAAGTTATGGCCGAACCTAAGTTTGACAAAGTGCCCATAAAACTACAAAAATTTTGTATGGCGAAATTTAAAATTCTTCTTTCGGCTGATTTTTTGATTGATTCGTGTACAGACCATGGTTCTTAGTAGGAATCCAAAATTTCAGTCAGTTCGGTGCCATAAGGCCAAAAATATGACCGAACCCAAGTATTAAAAACACCGACCCCAAGTACTAAAACCAGCGAACCCAAGTGTGAAAACGATGATATTTTTTTCAAAGTCTTCTTTTGGCTGATTTATTGATTGATTCGGGTACAAACCATGATTCTTAAAAAGAACCCAAAATTTCAGTCCATTTGGTGCCATAGTGCCAAAGTTATGACCGAACCTAAGTTTGACAAAGTGCCCATAAAACTACAAAAATTTTGTATGGAGAAAATTAAAATTCTTCTTTTGGCTGTTTTATTGATTGATTCGGGTACAAACCATGATTCTTAAAAAGAAGCCAAAATTTCAATCCATTTGGTGCCATAATGCAAAAGTTATGACCGAACTTAAGTTTGACAAAGTGCCCATAAAACTACAAAAATTTGTATGGAGAAAATTAAAATTCTTCTTTTGGCTGATTTTTTGAATGATTTGTGTACAGACCATGGTTCTTAGTAGGAATCCAAAATTTCAGTCAGTTCGGTGCCATAAAGCCAAAAATATGACCGAACCCAAGTATTAAAAACACCGACCCCAAGTATTAAAACGACCGAACCCAACTGTGAAAACGATGATATTTTTTTCAAAGTCCTCTTTTGGCTGATTTATTGATTGATTCGGGTACAAACCATGATTCTTAAAAAGAACCCAAAATTTCAGTCCATTTGGTGCCATAGAGCCAAATTAATGACCGAACCTAAGTTTGACAAAGTGCCCATAAAACTACAAAATTTTTTTATGGAGAAAATAAATTTATTCTTTTGGCTGTTTTATTGATTGATTCGTGTACAAACCATGATTCTTAAAAAAAACCCAAAATTTCAGTCCATTTGGTGCCATATTGCCAAAGTTATGACCGAACCTAAGTTTGACAAAGTGCCCATAAAACTACAAAAATTTTGTATGGAGAAAATTATAATTCTTCTTTTGCTGATTTTTTGATTGATTCGGGTACAGACCATGATTCTTAGCAAGAATCCAAAATTTCAGTCTATTTGATGCCATTGTGCCGAAGTTATGGCCGAACCTAAGTTTGACAAAGTGCCCATAAGACTACAAAAATTTTGTATGGAGAAAATTAAAATTCTTCTTTTGGCTGTTTTATTGATTGATTCGGGTACAAACCATGATTCTTAAAAAGAACCCAAAGATTCAGTCCATTTGGTGCCATAGTGCCAAAGTTATGACCGAACCTAAGTTTGACAAAAGGCCCATAAAACTACAAAAATTTTGTATGGAGAAAATTAAAATTCTTATTTTGGCTGTTTTATTGATTGATTCGGGTAAAAACCATGATTCTTAAAAAGAACCCAAAATTTCAGTCTATTTGGTGCCATAGTGCAAAAGAAATGACCGAACCTAAGTTTGACAAAGTGCCCATAAAACTACAAAAATTTTTTATGGAGAAAATAAAATTCTTCTTTTGGCTGTTTTATTGATTGATTCGGGTACAAACCATGATTCTTAATAATAATCCAAAATTTCAGTCCATTTGGTGCCATAGTGCCAAAGAAACGGCCGAACCTAAGTTTGACAAAGTGCTTATTGAAATCTCAAAAATTTTGAATGGAGAAAATTAAAAATCTTCTTTCAGCTGATTTTTTGATTGATTCGCGTACAGACCATGGTTCTTAGTAGGAATCCAAAATTTCAGTCAGTTCGGTGCCATAAGGCCAAAAATATGACCGAACCCAAGTATTAAAAACACCGACCCCAAGTTCTAAAACGAGCGAACCCAAGTGTGAAAACGATGATATTTTTTTCAAAGTCTTCTTTTTTCTGATTTTTTCATTGATTCGGGTAAAGACCATGATTCTTAGCAAGAATCCAAAATTTCAGTCTTTTTGGTGCCATAGTGCAAAAGTAATGACCGAACCTAAGTTTGACAAAGTGCCCATAAAACTACAAAAATTTTGTATGGAGAAAATTATAATTCTTCTTTTGATGATTTTTTAATTGATTCGGGTACAGACCATGATTCTTAGCAAGAATCCAAAATTTCAGTCTATTTGGTGCCATAGTGCAAAAGTAATGACCGAACCTAAGTTTGACAAAGTGCCCATAAAACTACAAAAATTTTGTATGGAGAAAATTAAAATTCTTCTTTTGGCTGTTTTATTGATTGATTCGGGTACAAACCATTATTCTTAAAAAGAACCCAAAATTTTAGTCCATTTGGTATATTGCCAAAGTTATGACCGAACCTAAGTTTGACAAAGTGCCCATAAAACTACAAAATTTTTTTATGGAGAAAATAAAATTCTTCTTTTGGCTGTTTTATTGATTGATTCGGGTACAAACCATGATTCTCAATAATAATCCAAAATTTCAGTCCATTTGGTGCCATAGTGCCAAAGAAACGGCCGAACCTAAGTTTGACAAAGTGCTTATTGAAATCTCAAAAATTTTGAATGGAGAAAATTAAAAATCTTCTTTCAGCTGATTTTTTGATTGATTCGTGTACAGACCATGGTTCTTAGTAGGAATCCAAAATTTCAGTCAGTTCGGTGCCATAAGGCCAAAAATATGACCGAACCCAAGTATTAAAAACACCGACCCCAAGTTCTTAAACGAGCGAACCCAAGTGTGAAAACGATGATATTTTTTTCAAAGTCTTCTTTTTTCTGATTTTTTTATTGATTCGGGTAAAGACCATGATTCTTAGCAAGAATCCAAAATTTCAGTCTATTTGATGCCATTGTGCCAAAGTTATGGCCGAACCTAAGTTTGACAAAGTGCCCATAAGACTACAAAAATTTTGTATGGAGAAAATTAAAATTCTTCTTTTGGCTGTTTTATTGATTGATTCGGGTACAAACCATGATTCTTAAAAAGAACCCAAAATTTCAGTCCATTTGGTGCCATAGTGCCAAAGTTATGACCGAACCTAAGTTTGACAAAAGGCCCATAAAACTACAAAAATTTTGTATGGAGAAAATTAAAATTCTTATTTTGGCTGTTTTATTGATTGATTCGGGTAAAAACCATGATTCTTAAAGGGAACCCAAAATTTCAGTCTATTTGGTGCCATAGTGCAAAAGTAATGACCGAACCTAAGTTTGACAAAGTGCCCATAAAACTACAAAAATTTTGTATGGAGAAAATTAAAATTCTTCTTTTCGCTGTTTTATTGATTGATTCGGGTACAAACCATTATTCTTAAAAAGAACCCAAAATTTCAGTCCATTTGGTGCCATATTGCCAAAGTTATGACCGAACCTAAGTTTGACAAAGTGCCCATAAAACTACAAAAATTTTTTATGGAGAAAATAAAATTCTTCTTTTGGCTGTTTTATTGATTGATTCGGGTACAACCATAATTCTTAATAATAATCCAAAATTTCAGTCCATTTGGTGCCATAGTGCCAAAGAAACGGCCGAACCTAAGTTTTACAAAGTGCTTATTGAAATCTCAAAAATTTTGAATGGAGAAAATTAAAAATCTTCTTTCAGCTGATTTTTTGATTGATTCGTGTACAGACCATGGTTCTTAGTAGGAATCCAAAATTTCAGTCAGTTCGGTGCCATAAGGCCAAAATATGACCGAACCCAAGTATTAAAAACACCGACTTCAAGTTCTTAAACGAGCGAACCCAAGTGTGAAAACGATGATATTTTTTTCAAAGTCTTCTTTTTTCTGATTTTTTCATTGAATCGGGTAAAGACCATGATTCTTAGCAAGAATCCAAAATTTCAGTCTATTTGGTGCCATAGTGCAAAAGTAATGACCGAACCTAAGTTTGACAAAGTGCCCATAAAACTACAAAAATTTTGTATGGAGAAAATTAAAATTCTTCTTTTGGCTGTTTTATTGATTGATTCGGGTACAAACCATTATTCTTAAAAAGAACCCAAAATTTTAGTCCATTTGGTATATTGCCAAAGTTATGACCGAACCTAAGTTTGACAAAGTGCCCATAAAACTACAAAATTTTTTTATGGAGAAAATAAAATTCTTCTTTTGGCTGTTTTATTGATTGATTCGGGTACAACCATAATTCTTAATAATAATCCAAAATTTCAGTCCATTTGGTGCCATAGTGCCAAAGAAACGGCCGAACCTAAGTTTTACAAAGTGCTTATTGAAATCTCAAAAATTTTGAATGGAGAAAATTAAAAATCTTCTTTCAGCTGATTTTTTGATTGATTCGTGTACAGACCATGGTTCTTAGTAGGAATCCAAAATTTCAGTCAGTTCGGTGCCATAAGGCCAAAAATATGACCGAACCCAAGTATTAAAAACACCGACTTCAAGTTCTTAAACGAGCGAACCCAAGTGTGAAAACGATGATATTTTTTTCAAAGTCTTCTTTTTTCTGATTTTTTCATTGAATCGGGTAAAGACCATGATTCTTAGAAAGAATCCAAAATTTCAGTCTATTTGATGCCATTGTGCCAAAGTTATGGCCGAACCTAAGTTTGACAAAGTGCCCATAAAACTACAAAAATTTTGTATGGAGAAAATTAAAATTCTTCTTTCGGCTGATTTTTTGATTGATTCGTGTACAGACCATGGTTCTTAGTAGGAATCCAAAATTTCAGTCAGTTCGGTGCCATAAGGCCAAAAATATGACCGAACCCAAGTATTAAAAACACCGACCCCAAGTACTAAAACCAGCGAACCCAAGTGTGAAAACGATGATATTTTTTTCAAAGTCTTCTTTTTTCTGATTTTTTCATTGATTCGGGTAAAGACCATGATTCTTAGCAAGAATCCAAAATTTCAGTCTATTTGATGCCATTGTGCCAAAGTTATGGCCGAACCTAAGTTTGACAAAGTGCCCATAAGACTACAAAAATTTTGTATGGAGAAAATTAAAATTCTTCTTTTGGCTGTTTTATTGATTGATTCGGGTACAAACCATGATTCTTAAAAAGAACCCAAAATTTCAGTCCATTTGGTGCCATATTGCCAAAGTTATGACCGAACCTAAGTTTGACAAAGTGCTTATTGAAATCTCAAAAATTTTGAATGGAGAAAATTAAAAATCTTCATTCAGCTGATTTTTTGATTGATTCGTGTACAGACCATGGTTCTTAGTAGGAATCCAAAATTTCAGTCAGTACGGTGCCATAAGGCCAAAAATATGACCGAACCCAAGTATTAAAAACACCGACCCCAAGTTCTTAAACGAGCGAACCCAAGTGTGAAAACGATGATATTTTTTTCAAAGTCTTCTTTTTTCTGATTTTTTCATTGATTCGGGTAAAGACCATGATTCTTAGCAAGAATCCAAAATTTCAGTCTATTTGATGCCATTGTGCCAAAGTTATGGCCGAACCTAAGTTTGACAAAGTGCCCATAAGACTACAAAAATTTTGTATGGAGAAAATTAAAATTCTTCTTTTGGCTGTTTTATTGATTGATTCGGGTACAAACCATGATTCTTAAAAAGAACCCAAAATTTCAGTCCATTTGGTGCCATATTGCCAAAGTTATGACCGAACCTAAGTTTGACAAAGTGCCCATAAAACTACAAAAATTTTGTATGGAGAAAATTATAATTCTTCTTTTGCTGATTTTTTGATTGATTCGGGTACAGACCATGATTCTTAGCAAGAATCCAAAATTTCAGCCTATTTGGTGCCATAGTGCAAAAGTAATGACCGAACCTAAGTTTGACAAAGTGCCCATAAGACTACAAAAATTTTGTATGGAGAAAATTAAAATTCTTCTTTTGGCTGTTTTATTGATTGATTGGGGTACAAACCATGATTCTTAAAAAGAACCCAAAATTTCAGTCCATTTGGTGCCATAGTGCCAAAGTTATGACCGAACCTAAGTTTGACAAAAGGCCCATAAAACTACAAAAATTTTGTATGGAGAAAATTAAAATTCTTATTTTGGCTGTTTTATTGATTGATTCGGGTACAAACCATGATTCTTAAAAAGAACCCAAAATTTCAGTCCATTTGGTGCCATATTGCCAAAGTTATGACCGAACCTAAGTTTGACAAAGTGCCCATAAAACTACAAAAATTTTTTATGGAGAAAATAAAATTCTTCTTTTGGCTGTTTTATTGATTGATTCGGAAACAAACCATGATTCTTAATAATAATCCAAAATATCAGTCCATTTGGTGCCATAGTGCCAAAGAAACGGCCGAACCTAAGTTTGACAAAGTGCTTATTGAAATCTCAAAAATTTTGAATGGAGAAAATTAAAAATCTTCTTTCAGCTGATTTTTTGATTGATTCGTGTACAGACCATGGTTCTTAGTAGGAATCCAAAATTTCAGTCAGTTCGGTGCCATAAGGCCAAAAATATGACCGAACCCAAGTATTAAAAACACCGACCCCAAGTTCTTAAACGAGCGAACCCAAGTGTGAAAACGATGATATTTTTTTCAAAGTCTTCTTTTTTCTGATTTTTTCATTGATTCGGGTAAAGACCATGATTCTTAGCAAGAATCCAAAATTTCAGTCCATTATTTGATGCCATTGTGCCAAAGTTATGGCCGAACCTAAGTTTGACAAAGTGCCCATAAGACTACAAAAATTTTGTATGGAGAAAATTAAAATTCTTCTTTTGGCTGTTTTATTGATTGATTCGGGTACAAACCATGATTCTTAAAAAGAACCCAAAATTTCAGTCCATTTGGTGCCATATTGCCAAAGTTATGACCGAACCTCAGTTTGACAAAGTGCCCATAAAACTACAAAAATTTTGTATGGAGAAAATTATAATTCTTCTTTTGCTGATTTTTTGATTAATTCGGGTACAGACCATGATTCTTAGCAAGAATCCAAAATTTCAGTCTATTTGGTGCCATAGTGCAAAAGTAATGACCGAACCTAAGTTTGACAAAGTGCCCATAAAACTACAAAAATTTTGTATGGAGAAAATTAAAATTCTTCTTTTGGCTGTTTTATTGATTGATTCGGGTACAAACCATTATTCTTAAAAAGAACCCAAAATTTCAGTCCATTTGGTGCCATATTGCCAAAGTTATGACCGAACCTAAGTTTGACAAAGTTCCCATAAAACTACAAAAATTTTTTATGGAGAAAATAAAATTCTTCTTTTGGCTGTTTTATTGATTGATTCGGGTACAAACCATGATTCATAATAATAATCCTAAATTTCAGTCCATTTGGTGCCATAGTGGCAAAGAAACGGCCGAACCTAAGTTTGACAAAGTGCTTATTGAAATCTCAAAAATTTTGAATGGAGAAAATTAAAAATCTTCTTTCAGCTGATTTTTTGATTGATTCGTGTACAGACCATGGTTCTTAGTGGGAATCCAAAATTTCAGTCAGTTCGTGCCATAAGGCCAAAAATATGACCGAACCCAAGTATTAAAAACACCAACCCCAAGTTCTAAAACGAGCGAACCCAAGTGTGAAAACGGTGATATTTTTTTCAAAGTCTTCTTTTTTCTGATTTTTTCATTGATTCGGGTAAAGACCATGATTCTTAGCAAGAATCCAAAATTTCAGTCTATTTGATGCCATTGTGCCAAAGTTATGGCCGAACCTAAGTTTGACAAAGTGCCCATAAGACTACAAAAATTTTGTATGGAGAAAATTAAAATTCTTCTTTCGGCTGATTTTTTGATTGATTCGTGTACAGACCATGGTTCTTAGTAGGAATCCAAAATTTCAGTCAGTTCGGTGCCATAAGGCCAAAAACATGACCGAACCCAAGTATTAAAAACACCGACCCCAAGTACTAAAACCAGCGAACCCAAGTGTGAAAACGATGATATTTTTTTCAAAGTCTTCTTTTTTCTGATTTTTTCATTGATTCGGGTACATACCATGATTCTTAGCAAGAATCCAAAATTTCAGTCTATTTGGTGCCATAGTGCCAAAGTACTGACCGAACCTAAGTTTGACAAAAGGCCTATAAAACTACAAAAAATTTGTATGGAGAAAATTAAAATTCTTATTTTGCTGATTTTTTGATTGATTCGGGTACAGACCATGATTCTTAGCAAGAATCCAAAATTTCAGTCTATTTGGTGCCATAGTGCAAAAGTAATGACCGAACCTAAGTTTGACAAAGTGCCCATAAAACTACAAAAATTTTGTATGGAGAAAATTAAAATTCTTCTTTTGGCTGTTTTATTGATTGATTCGGGTACAAACCATTATTCTTAAAAAGAACCCAAAATTTCAGTCCATTTGGTGCCATTGTGCCAAAGTTATGGCCGAACCTAAGTTTGACAAAGTGCCCATAAAACTACAAAAATTTTGAATGGAGAAAATTAAAATTCTTCTTTCGGCTGATTTTTTGATTGATTCGTGTACAGACCATGGTTCTTAGTAGGAATCCAAAATTTCAGTCAGTTCGGTGCCATAAGGCCAAAAATATGACCGAACCCAAGTATTAAAAACACCGACCCCAAGTACTAAAACCAGCGAACCCAAGTGTGAAAACGATGATATTTTTTTCAAAGTCTTCTTTTTTCTGATTTTTTCATTGATTCGGGTACATACCATGATTCTTAGCAAGAATCCAAAATTTCAGTCTATTTGGTGCCATAGTGCCAAAGTAATGACCGAACCTAAGTTTGACAAAGTGCCCATAAGACTACAAAAATTTTGTATGGAGAAAATTAAAATTCTTCTTTTGGCTGTTTTATTGATTGATTGGGGTACAAACCATGATTCTTAAAAAGAACCCAAAATTTCAGTCCATTTGGTGCCATAGTGCCAAAGTTATGACCGAACCTAAGTTTGACAAAAGGCCCATAAAACTACAAAAATTTTGTATGGAGAAAATTAAAATTCTTATTTTGGCTGTTTTATTGATTGATTCGGGAACAAACCATGATTCTTAAAAAGAACCCAAAATTTCAGTCCATTTGGTGCCATATTGCCAAAGTTATGACCGAACCTAAGTTTGACAAAGTGCCCATAAAACTACAAAAATTTTGTATGGAGAAAATTATAATTCTACTTTTGCTGATTTTTTGATTGATTCGGGTACAGACCATGATTCTTAGCAAGAATACAAAATTTCAGTCTATTTGGTGCCATAGTGCAAAAGTAATGACCGAACCTAAGTTTGACAAAGTGCCCATAAAACTACAAAAATTTTGTATGGAGAAAATTAAAATTCTTCTTTTGGCTGTTTTATTGATTGATTCGGGTACAAACCATGATTCTTAAAAAGAACCCAAAATTTCAGTCCATTTGGTGCCATATTGCCAAAGTTATGACCGAACCTAAGTTTGACAAAGTGCCCATAAAACTACAAAAATTTTGCATGGAGAAAATTAAAATTCGTCTTTCGGCTGATTTTTTGATTGATTCGTGTACAGACCATGGTTCTTAGTAGGAATCCAAAATTTCAGTAAGTTCGGTGCCATAAGGCCAAAAATATGACCGAACCCAAGTATTAAAAACACCGACCCCAAGTACTAAAACCAGCGAACCCAAGTGTGAAAACGATGATATTTTTTTCAAAGTCTTCTTTTGGCTGATTTATTGATTGATTCGGGTACAAACCATGATTCTTAAAAAGAACCCAAAATTTCAGTCCATTTGGTGCCATAGTGCCAAAGTTATGACCGAACCTAAGTTTGACAAAGTGCCCATAAAACTACAAAAATTTTGTATGGAGAAAATTAAAATTCTTCTTTTGGCTGTTTTATTGATTGATTCGGGTACAAACCATGATTCTTAAAAAGAAGCCAAAATTTCAGTCCATTTGGTGCCATAATGCAAAAGTTATGACCGAACTTAAGTTTGACAAAGTGCCCATAAAACTACAAAAATTTTGTATGGAGAAAATTAAAATTCTTCTTTTGGCTGATTTTTTGATTGATTTGTGTACAGACCATGGTTCTTAGTAGGAATCCAAAATTTCAGTCAGTTCGGTGCCATAAAGCCAAAAATATGACCGACACCAAGTATTAAAAACACCGACCCCAAGTACTAAAACGATAGAACCCAAGTATGAAAACGATGATATTTTTTTCAAAGTCTTCTTTTGGCTGATTTATTGATTGATTCGGACACAAACCATGATTCTTAAAAAGAACCCAAAATTTCAGTCCATTTGGTGCCATAGAGCCAAAGAAATGACCGAACCTAAGTTTGACAAAGTGCCCATAAAACTACAAAATTTTTTTTTGGAGAAAATAAATT